>CM031241.1:733091952-734291952 GCA_018340775.1 Taxus wallichiana var. yunnanensis
GATATTGAGTTGTGTTGTCTTCACTCCCTAGTCAACATTATGTGGCGATGGAGGGGTGTTGTGTACTTCTAATGCTTCCTTGGTTGTTAGAGTATGGTATGTACCTTGTGTTGGTTCCAAGTGGATGTAGAGGCTTGTTTTTTCAATGCCAAAGTATCTTTTGTGCCAACCCTTTTGGGGTTTTCAAAATCATTTTGGTTGTTGAATATGTAATCGAGCCAACCGTTTATACTTTTCAAATATCAGTACAATTTATAAGGCAACATTCTTTGTTCATTTCAAAATTCACAACAGTTTATGAGCCAACTTTATTTGGTTTTTACCATGCATTTGGTTCAGATAGAGCACATACTATAGTCACTGTTATGGAGGCTTTACCAGCTTCAACAAACATTTACTTAAGCAACTTCATTGCTATTTTTGTTCTATTATTGTACAAGGGTACCTCATCAAGCCTAGTTGTTGGGACCCATATTTAAGAGCTTAAGACTTCTTCTCTTTTACCATATCACCTAAGCTAATCTTATGGGGGTGTTTGTGTGTCATATTACACTTCTTGTGAAAGTCCACCTTAGGTAGTGTTGTTGCCAATGTGAGATTTATTATGGGTACAACATATGGTAAATACACATTTAAGTGGTAGTTATCCTCACATGTGTGATAAGGGTGAGGTGTAACTTAGGGAATGATATAATCCCACCTTTCACTCATTTCTTACTTAATCTATATAAGGAACCTTTGTGTCCTTGTGGAAAGAATATTGAAGCTTAGATTCATCTCCAAAGTTGGTAGAGATATAGTCACTTAAATAGATTTTATTATAGTGCAACCATTGTTCGTTGTACACTCATATGCACTATATATTCCTATTAATTTAATATAGTATGTTTTTTGGTGAAAATCTCCCTCTTGGCTAAGTATTTTGTGTGGATGCTTGCATTGTGGAGTTTTCAAGACAAGAGGGTCAAAACCATATTATGGTCATGCCCCAAGTTGTATGGTCCTGGTCTCCTTTACTTTTTGATTGTATTCTTTTGATGGGCCTATTTATTACTCTTTTATCTTTCATATTTATGTTTTAGGTCAACATTTTCCACCACTATCGTCCATAATTTCAAAGGAAAGAACTCATATATATGAGTTCTTTCCTTTGAAATTCTGGATATACATTTAGTATGGCTTTTATTACCTAGAAATCATCTATTAGTCTACCACATATTGAGCTAAAGAAATAAGAGATACATTTGTATATTGCATACACACCATAGGACAATATAAATTTGAATTATGTTGGCAATATTACTATTGCAATAAAATAAGGTTTAAGGATCATCTTGAAATAAATATGATTTGTTGAACTTGTTTGTGTGTGAAAACAATATTGTAGAGTCATATGCTTCTTGTGAAAGCTTGTTTGCTTGCTATGAAAAGAAGAATTACCTAACTAGGAATGGATGAATATACATGTATCCCTTTGACATGTCAATGAATGTATTGCTATAATTTTCAATTGTTTTTATAAAATTTTGGGTTGAATATTATTGGTGAGAGGGTACAATTAGTTTTCTCAAGTTTGTATATTTGAAAGGAATTCAATGAATAAAGTTTTAGTTGTGTTTAAATACCATACATTTTTGGTGATAAGCATATTTTATTGGGAAGGTCTAACCTTAGTTTTTGTATTGTAGTAATTGTGAAAATTTAGCAGTATACTTGATATGCTCAAACTTAAGTTTGTTATTGTCATGATGTATATAATAATATATTTGATCTTTTATTATCTTGGATTTACATAAATTAAGTCCAACCCCGGTGTCTCTATTACCTGCCACTCTTATATTGAGGTTGGTAATTAATAGACTAATTAAGCCACCTATTAACTTGGAATAATAGGAATTCTTCATCCAATAATGATGAATATGTAAAATGGTATGAAGACTACTTTTGTATGAGGAATGAAATGTTTCATAAATGAAAATGTGTAGTGCAAACTAGACATATAAAAGTGATCTTATACTATAATGTGTCTTATACACCTTGAGTGAAAGGTGGAGGGTGAAAACTCTTATGGAGTATTTCATAATATCAACTCACATCAAGTTAATTCAAAGTAACATAACTGTGTGGATTTAAAGTAACAAATGGTATGTATGTATTCTTGATTAGAAATAGGAGAGAATGGTTACTCTCTCTCATTAGGGATTAATAGAAAAATAAATAAATAAAATAAAACTAAGTTTATGGAGTTGTCTTCCCATTGACATTAGAAATTTTATACTCATAATTTGATTATAAAATATGCCAAATTATGAGTAACAAAACATAGATCTATGATAAATTATACGGGGATTATCCTGGGAAACTTCATGAAGGAAAAAACGATGGAATATGTGTAACCTTGTCATAACTCTCTAACATAGACTCTTATTAAAACCTTTATGTGAATTGTATGAAACAATATGCTTTATATTTGAGTTTCAAATTTAATAAAATGAGGAATTATAACCTGGAAGGTTGTTACTATCGCTTGAATTACTTGTATGTGTAAAAATGTAAAAGACTATTAAAACAATATGGAAAGTCTTACCTCAAGTACTTAACGTCCATGACAAGAAATGAAACCATATAATTGGTGTGTTCATAGCAAGATGAATGTCATCACAATGGTTTACTTCAGCTAAAATGGTTAGGTACGGAACAATTTAACTTTTCTATATTAGGACAGTATGGGAAACAAAATATATATTGATGAGCAAGATATTCATTTAAGCAAAAGATGTTGCTACAAATACTTTGAGTTAGTTCAACTTATGGGAAGTAGAGTACCTCCTAACATGTAAGTGAAGAATTTAATTATGAATGTTAAAGTTGAAAAATGTAAGTGAAAAATGGTCTTAGATATAATTTGTTTCATCTTTTCCGTATGAAGATATCATTGTGAAAAAGAAAGGCATTGAAATGCTCAGAGAATGTAACTTGAATACTACATTTTGGTTTCAGTTGAGTCAATACTATGGAATTAATATTTGAGAGAATATTGTTCAACTATTAAATAAATCAAATAGGCAAATGAATAAAATTATGGGCAACACCATAATTAAATGATGACTAGATTTATCTTGGTTATAAAAGAATTGAATGAAGCTTCTTCAAGTTATTATTAAAAATTAATACGTGTAAGTTTCATCGGCATAGTGAATACTCCTATCCTTCTATGAAAGTCCAAATGAGACATAAACCATGTGATAAGGACTAAAGGACATGATGATAACATGTAACCTTGAGTAATGCATTAAGAATAATATAAGCCCGTTTCTCTAAGCATATGGAAGTTGTTAATATAGGTAGTGATTCAATAGGTATGTGTTAATTATAATTATATCTCACCTTTGTAGTGTTTTGATTGAGGTTATTAGCATTGTTTTCTTTTACAATGGAACTTGTAACCTATAATGTTATTGACACTAAATATGTTGGTTGAATGAGTTAACCTTCATTAAAGATCTAAAATATAAATATTTTTATATAAGACTTTGATATGGAACTAGCTAGAGGAATGAATGAACAGAATGAATTAAATTGGATATATTAGAGTGATATGAAAAGATATCATTGCTGAATTATTATAATAATTAGTATGAAATGAAGGTATCTAGTACAATTAGCATATTAAATGTACATCGAACAAATAGTGAACTGACTTATGATGAACTCTTGCTACTAGTTAACTACTTTAATGACAACCTTACGGGATAATTGAATTAAATCCCTATTGAGGGGAACTTGGGTAAAAAGATCTAAAGGTTTTAACAAATGTGTTTAACCATGTCACATATTTGTTCCATTGCTACTAAAGTAGGATCAGAGTTGCGCTAAGGAATAAAATGGATCCCGATATATATTAAGACTTCACCTTAACCTTTTTCTGAGGAGATATTAATGTCACAATTGATGAGTGAATAGTTAATGATCTATTTACATCAAGCATGTAACAAATTTTGGAGGAAAACACAACTCCAAGCATGAAAGGAAAGTAGAACTCCTTTTTCAATAGGGAACAAAAAAAAAATCAATCATGTTTTCCGAGCTACAATATGGTGGTTGCATATAATTCTAAAAGAGGTTAATCCACACTCAACATCAAACACCTAATCAAGCATATGTATGGCAGTTACATGTTGATCTACAAGAGGTTAATCCACACTCATATCAAAGACATGGAAGTGTGAGGTCAAACTTGATCCTAATAGTAGTAAAAAGAGCTAATGGTAATAAGCAAGAGCAATCTCAATGTGATGGTTATAATGCTAATTAGCCATAAGCAAGAGCTCTGAATAATCCTAACGTAAGAAATTAGGGATATGTTACATTATATCCTATATAATACAAGATACATCAAAATAATCAAGATAATACTATCCAAACACTCCCCTTTAGTGATACAAGGATAGAGGGAAAATATTCACTTACCATAAAAAAAAAAAAGGTCATATAAAGTTAGAGATACTTGCATTGGTAAATGACATTGACACATTAACCCCTCAACATCAAAACATGGATCTAAATGAGGTTTATTCACACTCAACATCAAAGACAATCAAGCGTGGTATGGTGGTTCCATGTTGATCTAAAAGAGGTTAATCCACACTCAATATCCAAGGCATGGGGGTGTGGGGTCAAACTTTATCCTAATGGTAACAAGCAAGAGCAATCTCAATCTAATATTATAATAATGCTAATTAGCAATAAGCAAGAGCTTTAAAAGAACTCTAATGTAAGAAATTAGGGATATGTTACATTCCAATCTAATACATGATACATAAAAAAAATCAAGATAATATTATCCAAACACAATATATGTTACATTATCCTATCAAATACATGATACATAAAAATAATCAAGATAATACTATCCAAACACATTATCCTATCTACTACATGATACAAAATAATCAAGATAATACTATCCAAATAATCCCCTTCCTCGGCCCCATAAATGATATAGGGATAAAGAGGTGGAAATATTCTATTACTTTAAAATAAGGTTTTATATATGGTTTAGAGATACATTATCAAATGTCATTGACGCATTAACACCTCACTTCCATCGAGCACGGTAACAAGAGGACCCAATTAGACCAAAGATAATTCATAAAGGTAAAATTTAATGATCAAAATAATCAAGATAACACCATCCAAACACATTATCCTATCTAAATACATGATACATCAAAATAATCAAGATAACACCATCCAAACACATTATCCTATCTAAATACATGATACATCAAAATAATCAAGATAACACTATCCAAACACTCCTCCCCCTCCCTAGCCCCATAAATGATCCAAGGATAGAGGCGAAAATATTCTCTTCGCTTTCAAAAAATAAAGGTTATATGTTTTAGAGATACATTAGCTACTGTCATCGACACATTAACCCCTCACTTCCATTGAGCACGGTAACAAGAAGAGCCAATTAGACCAAATAATCCATGAAGGTAAAATTTATGACCTTAAAAGATCAAAAACATGTGTAAGATAATTCACCATCCACAAATAATTAATCTAAACAAGATTATTTGAGAAATAAAGGATCATAATTTAATTTCTTCTCAAATAGCTCCAAACATAACATCAATG
Source organism: Taxus wallichiana var. yunnanensis (assembly GCA_018340775.1). NCBI lineage: Eukaryota > Viridiplantae > Streptophyta > Pinopsida > Cupressales > Taxaceae > Taxus > Taxus wallichiana. Next base: position 733,097,596 of record CM031241.1, read on the forward strand.
TACTCAAGTGGAAGTGTCTTATATAGGATATACTAAATCCATAGAAATTGCTTATTATATTTTAAAAAGAAATCAACATCATGATCATCCCTAGTGGGTGATAGTTATCAAAGTGCAACTAATAATATATATATATATATATATATATATATATATATATATATATAGAGCTTTATCATTCATAGTACCACCCACATTTGTGATGATCCTCGTAATCAATTTAATCCTTATGCCCTCACAATAATCCACATATTTGTTCCTTATGTCCTTGCAATAACCTTATGGGATAATGAATTAAATCCCTATCGAGAGGAACTTGGGGTAAAAAGATCTAAAGGTTTTAACAAATGTGTTTAACCATGTCACATACTTGTTCCATTACTACTAAAGCAGATCGAGTTGTGCTAAGGAATAAAGTGGGTCCCGATATTATTAGACTTCACCTCGAACCTTTTCTCGATGAGATATTAATGTTCACAATTATCAAAATGCAAGTAATATATATAGAGAGAAGCTTTATCATTCATAGTACCACCCACATTTGTGATGATCCTCCCAATCAATTTATTCCTTATGCCCTCACAATAACCCACATATTTGTGATTGTCCTCATAATCAATTTGTTCCTTATGTCCTCGCAATAAAGTATTATGAAGTTGTCCATCTCCATTTCAATTGGTTTTAATTTTATTCAGCACACAAATTTTGGCTGCCACAATAATACTAACTATTGTTTATAAGGCTAGTTTTCCAAAGGTGGTGAGAAACATCTTATCAAGAATAATATTTTCAGGAGTTGGCATATTTCAAATTCAATATGCATTGCTAGTGACAATTAATGTACCTTATTAAATTTTAATTAGACACTCTCCTCATCTACACAAACTTTGCTTCAACTAATGTTCTAGAAGACAACTTGCATTGAACAAGATTTTTGTGTTGTTTCAAAAACACTCATTCACTATGTTACTAATTCTCTTTTAAATAAAGGCTTGACAAAACAACGCAACAAATGATGGTGCACCCTATCTTTGCATGTCAATATGGTCTATCACCACACTTTACCCTAAACGTCACATATATCCACAACATGGGACTATTCAGTAAAAACACCACCAATGGATGCAGGACCAAATTCTTGACCTCCAGCATTACACTGCCACCTCACTGCCACCTCAGCGCCACGTGGACGACCCGCGTCAGCGAAGATATCGAAAAAGTCGGATTAATTGCATGGGACCAAGTGTTGTCCACTCGCCGCGCCAGTTGTAGTCCGGGCTACCGCCATGCATTGAATGCTCACCCACCAGCCGTTAATGTGGGCGGGTAGGTTTATTGAGATGGTCACCGCCAAATCCTGAACCGCATTTCGTGGGAAATGGAGAGGGAGGTCGTTCGGTCTGGTTTTTCGCCTGTTCTGTGGCAGAGCTCGAGCGACCATTTCGTGGTGTCTTGTAGACCGGTGGGTGCGTGCGTTTTCTCCACTCCTGATCGACTTCGTCCTCGGCATTGGCTCGGCCTGCTAAGAAGATGAGAAGAAAAGGCAGAGGTGAGAGCGTTCTCACTCAGGCGATGATCCTTAGTGTTTTTAAACACTGTACTACTATGGAAATTTTGCTTTACTACGTGCTGAAGTTTTACGATTTTCTTTATGTAATACGATTTTGCTTTGCATTATTTGTTCTTGTAACTTCTTTTGACATGATTATCTTGTGTTTTGTTACTTAAAATGCCTTTGCTTATAATTTAAGAACGAGTGTTTTGGAGTGCGTTTGGTTCAGAGTTTTCTTGCTCCTCCAAAATGTCTTTCTTTTTCGGCTTTTTTTTGTTTTTCTTCTGGTGCTTTTTGGCCTTGTGGGTGGTGACGTTAAACAGTGATAGAATAGTTGCTGCTGAAAGGATATGCATTATTGACAAAATTTCGGGACGGAGTGTTATGCTTGTACATGCCGATGAATAGTATATTGTTGTGGTTTCAATTGTTCCTCATTATTACTTTCCATGGATGGAGCTGGTTCTTAAATGAATTTGAACTGAAATTTTATATGTTGTTTGCTGTCCACTCAGTCAGGTCAATAAACCGTTTTCTCTTTCCGATTTTTAATATTTATTTACATCCACAAGTCATTGTCTGGTTGAAATGGTGCTTTGAAGACAATCCATATGTTTTATATATTGTGATTTTTTTCCCCATAGCTTGGGTGTCTAAGAACTTCTTAAGATGGAGGGATTACAGATTCAGTGTTGTTTTCATTTTACTGTCCTTTCACCATCTAACAAGGAGCAAGCATAATCCGCTGATGCATTTATATAGTCTTATGAGTTCAGCAGATTTTGTTCAGTTAGTACTTTTAAGGGTAGATCAAACGGGGCTGAGTCTGATTTAAAATTGTCGTTTTGAACCAATTATGTGGTCCTGCAGCATGATTACTGATAAGATTTGCAAATAGTGGCTCTTTATATAAATGTCCTTGAGGTATGACGTTAGGGAAGACATTAATGAAGTGCCATTGAAGTATTAATTATTTTCTTATACCTAATAATACCCAGTTTTGAGCATGTTAATAATTGGATTTTACCAATTATTGATGTTTTTCTTTTGAATTGAAGAAATAATTGAGTTTTAAACCCTACATCCTCGTCTTGATTATCAGGATGATTTCAAATATCAATAGATTACCTTATTTTACTTTTCATGCAGTGTTCCTTTTATTAAGCTTCTTTTCTTTTTCGACATACAAATATCATGAGACAGGTATGAGCCTTTAGTGAAATTTGATGAATAAGGAATCATGTTCTTTGAACCATCTTTGACATGATCTATTCCTTATTTTGATGTAAGGTTGCCCACAAGTACGCTTACTGTGATAGATCCTTCCCTTATTTTTGTTTCTATATGATTAGAGGATTCGATCGCATGCTCTAATAATATTTCAAAGTTTGATTTATCTTTGAACTTACATTGAAATGATTTATCCGTTCTTTGATATGTGATTAGAGGGATTCGGCATTGAAATGATTTATCCATTCTTTGTTGTATGATTAGAGGGATTCGATCACAAGTCTCTAGTAATATTTTAAAGTTTGATCTATCTTTGAACTTACATTGAAATGATCAATCCGTTCTTTGATGTATGATTAGAGGGATATTAGTGATGTATAAAACACACCCATTTTTCGAAAGGGATGGTATTGCATAGGCATGGTATAAAACACACCCAATACTAACTAAGATATTGAACATGTGCCCATAAACAATGCTTATTACCCCATATGATGATGGTAGTAATTTTTTTGAAAGTCTTGAGAAATGACTTGTTCAAGTGATTGTAATAGCTATGATGTGCATCTGATGAAAATATTACTTAATGAGTAGTTCACTTTGTATAGACTTGGTTTTTGTACACTTGTATTTAAATTAATATATATTTTTATTTCTATCATGAATAAGAGAATATTGATTAATATAGACTTGGTTCTTAAGACTTGTTTGCATCTTTCAGATGACAATTACAAATGTTCTATTATTGTCTGATTCCAAAAGATCCACCAATCGAAATATTTCTGATTTCAATTATGTTCTATTATGTTCTATTATTGTCTGATTTCAATATTCTCTCCCTCGATCGAAATATTTAGCCCTTGCTAAATCTTTTTCAATCCTTATTTGTAACTAATCTTCTCTAACAAATCTCATTTCAATGTTCTTGGAACTCAAAAATTCTGATCAGATTGTTTCCTACACCAATTCCAATACTCTCTTTCGTTTCCAATGAGTCAGTAAATGTCTCTATTTTTTAGTATTTTGTTATTAGTATGTTTTTATATTAAGCAATGGTATGCTTTTATATTCAACAATAATATGTTATTAATTCAGTAATGAACTCTGGTTCTTTGCGTTTCTTGGTATTTGATTCTTGGATCTTCTCAATATCAGTTTGTAGTTTTTGTCTAATTATAACATCCCTTGTTGTCAATTCTTGTTCAATATTTCTATTGTTTGAAGAATCGTACTTAGGCGGTGATGGTAAGATTCCCCTAATTTAGTTCTATCAATGAATAAGAGAATATTGATCAATTCAAAAACTGTCTTATTCAACATTTCATGCTTCCATGTTTAATTAATTGGAATAGGGGAGAAAACGGTTGGGTTGTATTCACTTCACATATCAACATTAAAGTACTTTCGTGCTTCATGCTTCCATGTTTAAATGTCTTTCTTTCTATGGAATTTTATAGTAGTGCTTCATGCATTGCACCGGTTGTAGTGCACCCTATCTTTGCACAGTCATTGCACCACGTCACTGCCACCTGGTCGAGTAAAAACACCACGCCATTCGCCGCGCCAGTTGTTGTCCGGGCTACCGCCATGCATTGAATGCTCACCCACCAGCCGTTAATGTGGGCGGGTAGGTTTATGGAGATGGTCACCGCCAAATCCTTCATCGCATTTCGTGGGAAATGGAGAGGGAGCTCGTTCAGTCTGGTTTTTCGTCTGTTCTGTTGCAGAGCTCGAGCGACCATTTCGTGGTATCTTGCAGACCGGTGGGTGCGTGCGTTTTCTCCACTCCTGACCGACTTCGTCCTCGGCATTGGCTCGGCCTGCTAAGAAGATGAGAAGAAAAGGCAGAGATGAGAGGGTTCTCACCCAGGCAATGATCCTTAATGTTTTAAAACACTGCACTATTAAAATAGTTAGCATAATCATACTGATATATTAACATAAGTTTAATTGTATACAAAGTATTCTGATTACATACGCAAAATTAATATGAGTATTCTGATTACACCGCCAAATAGGGTGTAAAATAAAGAGCGTCATCATATTGATATATTAACATAAGTTCAATTGTATACATGGACGCCAGGAAAGTATTCTGATTACATATGCAAAATTAATATGAGTATTCTGATTACACTGCCAAATTGGGTGTAAAATATGGAAGAGCATCATCATACTGATATATTAACATAAGTTTAATTGTATACATGGATGGCTGGAAAGTATTCTGATTACATATGCAAAATTAATATGAGTATTCTGATTACACTGCCAAATTGGGTGTAAAATATGGAAGAGCATCATCATACTGATATATTAACATAAGTTTAATTGTATACATGGATGGCTGGAAAGTATTCTGATTACATACGCAAAATTTATATTGCACTATATAACTTTAGAGACTACATAGGAAGGCTTCGGTGAATACATCTAGCAAAATTGTATCACCAACAAAATTACTACCATCATCATATGGGGTAATAAGCATTGTTTGCTGGCACATGTTCAATATCTTAGTTAGTGTAAGTAATATTGCCCTCTTTCTATACTGCTTTTGGATTTTCTTTTCTGCCCGTCTGACAGGTGTTTGATTGGCCAAGCTGAAAAGGGATTTAGAACCCCTTTAGTCAGAGCATTTGGTTACCCAATTGATAAAGGATTTGGTCCCCTGCTGAAAAAGGATTTGGTTGTCCAGTTGAAAAGGGATTTGCTGTTGTTGTGAGAGGAGTTGGTTGCCTGCTGAAGCTTGCATCCATGGTGGCATTGCAAATGAACTACTAGGATTTGCTTGAACTTGTAGAAAGTAAATGAGGTGATACATACCAAGATGGAAGCTGTCTGAGAGTTATTCATAAGTGATGGAGGTGTTCCAATTTGAGCATAACACGGAATTTGAATATTTAACATATCTTGAAAAATCCTTCGATTTTCATGATCGATTCTGAGAACTTACACGCATCCTCTTTTCGTATTCCCTTAATTGATTTGCAAGTTCCCTCTCTCTCTTCTCTTGCTCTTTCCTTTGTTGCTTGTGTGCCTTCTCAATCTCTTTCTGTTGCTCCTTAGCCTGCTTCTCCCTTTCTCTTTCAAGCTTCTCCTGCAATCTTTTTTCTTTTGCTGCAAGTCTAGCAACCTTTTTTTCTTGTGCCAGTTCTTTTTTCCGTAACTTTAGTTTTGCTTGTTCCTCCTTTTTTCTTTCCGCATCAACCAATAGCTCCATGTACTCAGGTGCAGTCAAAATCTGTGAATGCCTACTTAGTCTAATAGAACCATCTGATTTGTTTATGATCTCCCTTGGAAGTCGTAGAAAATGGGAAAGTAACTTACCGCGTCCATCTTGGCTTTCAGTCTCTTCAGGGTGGTGAGGTTCATGTGGCAGAACTTCTAAGTTAATTTCATTTTCTTGAGCATCCTCTTGAAATTCGACTTCGTCTTGTTCATCCTCATCTCCAACATCTGCATAGTAATGAATTATTGCTTCTTGTTCTAGTCCTTCAGGAAAGGAAGGCAGATTTAAGCTTTGATCTTCTGTGCTGGATGGTAGCTTGTAACCCAAGTTTTTCATGGCATCCTCTAACCATTGTGGCGGGTTAACTTGACTTGGCAAAGACAAATCATTGTTACTTACAAAATCTGAAGACCCCTCCTTATTGTTGATGATGTTACTTGGGTTTCCAAGAGCACCGTTTAGCTCCACTCCATGTGTTGCAGCTGCTTCCATATCATCTCTAGAGTCAACATTTTGCATGAATTGAGTTTCAGGCACCACCTCTTCACTGTCATTTAATTCAGGATTTATTCGTTGAGATAGGCTCAAAATGTTTGTGACAGCATCAACAACTTCCTCACCTTGCATGTCAAATGCCTGGCTGCATGCCATGTCATTTAGGAGAGCATCATAATTCAATGGCCAAATACCAGTTCTTTTGAAACCTGCAATTATGTTAGATGGTGTCTGTGCCTTTTTTAAGGCTCTACTTGCAAGCTCAGCAATGTCACTCCTTTTCACATCTGCACATTTGTTCTCTGCCATCCATTTGGACCTCTCAGCTCTAAAATATGTCTTGAAAGGGCTGAACACACTCACGTCAAGAGGTTGCAACTTATGACTAGTATGTGCTGGTAGTGTTATCAAATCAATGCCCAATTTGTTTGCCTCCTCCACTGTTTGTAATGCTACATGGCTGCCATGGCCATCAAATATCAATAGGTGTCTATTATTTGGAGAAACACACTTTGAAAATGCTGAGCGTGCAAAATGACATAGCCAATTTAAAAACAATTCCTTTGTCATCCATGCATTTGGATGTGCAGCCATACATGCTCCAGGTTCACAATTTTTAATGTAATTCTTTATCATTCTCTTTCCCTTGAACAAATAAAATCCTGGGATTGACATACCTGCTGCATTGACACAACACAATATGGTGATCCACTCCCTGCTCTTTGGTATTACCTTTGGGACATTACGACTGCCCCTCTTCGCAATTACACGAACTCCACAATTTCTACCAGCCTGCAAACCAGTCTCATCACAATTCCAGATTTTATGAGCGCCGTATGAATAGGTTCCATAGCTTTTGGCCAAATTATCATAAAATTTGGTTCTTATTATTACATGGGCGCAAGTTTAAAGCTCTATCCTGTCAAGTCCCTCGGTTCGGATTGCGAGTCACGGATGACGTTTTACGAATCCACCCACCATGATTTACCGAAACCCATCTCTGAAGGGGTTTTGTCTTGTTTAAATCTGAGCAACATTTGCCTTTAGCCGCATTAACTCAAGCCATGACCCATATCAGCCATTTCTTTGCACCATTCAACAATTTCCTCTTCTTCTTCTTCAGTTAGAACTGTTGGAGGACCCCTCCTCTTTGTGTGGGTGAGACCATTTAGCCAATAGTGTAATGATGTGGGTGGAATGGAATACTTCTTTCTTCTTTGCTCTAGCGAGAACCCATTAAACTCAACATCATCTATCGCCTTTTCCATATCTTCTTTTGTCCAACCTCGGATGACACTAAGCTTCTTTGTTGCAGCTGTTCTTTGAACCGAGACAGTGGGTGGGTTTCTACATTCTGGTTCATTACCAGTTGGTGCTGAATTATCCTCTTCATCACTTAAATTATGTGATAATTGTACACCTCTCACTCTTGGCCTCCTTGATCTTCTAGCAATAGCACCTTTTCTCATGGTGTAAATGAAATACCTGATGCACAGCATGAAAGATGATTGTTGGAAAAGAAACTATAAATATACCAAAAATAAATGCTGGAATATGCTAGAATATGAATGATTTTGTTTAATTTTTAGGAATTAATTGACTTGTAGTTTTCATTATGACAATGCTGTATAGTTCAACAATGTTGTATATTGCATTTCAGAATTCACTATATTGTTCGTTAGAAATATGGAAGGGAAAATTTATAATGAAAACATTAACGGCTGCTGGGTGAGCATTCAATGCATGGCGGTAGCCCGGACAACAACTGCCACGGCGAGTGGACAACACTTGGTCCCATGCAATTAATCCGACTTTTTCGATATCTTCACTGATGCGGATCGTCCACGTGGCGCTGAGGTGGCAGTGAGGTGGCAGTGCAATGGTGGAGGTCAAGAATTTGGTCTTGCATCCATTGGTGGTGTTTTTACTCTATAAATTTTCCCTTCCATATTTCTAACGATTGGTAACAGCTTAGCTCTAAACTCTATAAATTTTGCCTTCCATATTTCTAACGACAATTCAGCAAAGGATTGGTTCCATCAAGTCACAATAGATTTTTTTGAAAAGGATTTGTCGAGAGGATTGGTAACAACTTAGCCAAATACCAGTTCTTTTGAAACCTGCAATTATAGTGTTTTTACTCGCCCAGGCGGCAGTGACGTGGCGCGGTGACTGTGCAAAGATATGGTGCACCACAACCAGGTCCTCTTCCCTAGTTGTTAAAGCTAAGTTGTCGTTAGAAATATGGAAGGCATATATTTACAATGAAAACATTAACGGCTGGTGGGTGAGCATTGCTAGGGATAGGCACCGGTTGTGGTGCAGGGTCCAATAATGGAGACAGTTTTTAAATTGGTCAATATTATCTTATTCATTGATAGAATTTAAAATTTTCCTTCCATATTTCTAACGAGAACTTGACAAAGTACTGTATTTCTATGTATACAATAAAACTTATGCTAATATCACAGTGATGATTGGAAAAAATGCTTTTCAACTGGAGAATGAGATATCTGGAAAAAATGAACAATACAGTGAATTCAGAAATGCAATATACAACACTGGTGGACTATAGAACGCTGTTGTGGTCATATTCCGACAGAGTTGTATATTCCAGTAGTGTTGTATTTAAAGTTATGTTTTGAATATAACTTTTGCACATGTAATTAGAATACTTTCCATCTTTCTATGTATACAATAAAACTTATGCTAATATCACAGTGATGATTGGAAAAAATACTTTTCAACTGGAGAATGAGATATCTGGAAAAAATGAACAATACAGTGAATTCAGAAATGCAATATACAACACTGGTGGACTATAGAACGCTGTTGTGGTCATATTCCGACAGAGTTGTATATTCCAGTAGTGTTGTATTTGCAGTTATGTTATCTTTTTGTGTATACAATAAAACTTATGCTAATATCACATTACATCATTGGAGGACAGACACGTTCCATGTAGCAGTCTTCATTTTAGCATTTATTAAGAGTTCTCAAAAAGCAAAGGTTCTTTATTATTAGCTTTAGACAAAATATACTGCACTTGTTACTTGCCAGTTAAACGTATCACTGTCCAGTTGAATAAAAGTTATTGCAGAGAGGAAATGAAGAAATGTATAAAAGTTTTTCTAGCTAATAATGGTTTTAGCAGCATTATTGTCCAATCCTTCATCAAAAAAATCTAATGTGACTCGATGGAACCAATCCTTTGCTGAATTGTCGTTAGAAATATGGAAGGCAAAATTTATAGAGTTTAGAGCTAAGCTGTTACCAATCGTTAGAAATATGGAAGGGAAAATTTATAGAGTAAAAACACCACCAATGGATGCAGGACCAAATTCTTGACCTCCAACATTGCACAGCCACCTCACTGCCACCTTCAAATATATGTTTTATCCTAATTTCTCAAAAATTCAGTCACTGAAAAACTAAATAGAGGGCTTGAATTATGAAATAGTTTGTAATTCATGAGTGTCTTACCTGAACTGCACTGCTCCTCACTTCTTCAACTTGGAGAGATGAAAATTGCATGAACAAATGGAATTGTAATCCATCCTCCAGCTTTTATTCTATCATCCTAAATTCTGATTGGTTGATGTTAGTTGACATGGATTCACTATGAAAGTTCAATCAAATGGTTGAGATTTATTGGGATTTAATCCAATGGATAATATTTTAGTTGGTCATTTTTATTATTTTATGCAGCTGGTTACACAATTTATTGTTCATATGGTACTGAGTTTTTAAACACTTTGAAAGGTGAGACTGACCATAAATTCATTTATTGTTATGCAGGTGTATACTTGGATTGAAGACTCTTACATCAAAACTAGTGCATGGGATTTGAGATCTGGGTTGGAAAGTCTTGAGAAGTGACTTGTTGAAGTGACTGTAATAGATATGATGTGCATACAATGAAAATATTACTTAATGAGTAGTTGACTGTACAGACTTGGTTTTTGTACACTTGTATATAAATTAATATATATTTTTAGTTCTATCAATGAATAAGAGAATATTGACCAATTTAAAAACTGCCTTATTCAACATTTCATGCTTCCATGTTTAATTAATAATGATAGGGGAGAAAACAGTTGGGTTGTATTAACTTCACATGTCATTCAAAATATGTTAAAAAAAAGGTGAATGACTATTCACCTACTATCTCCACTAATGGACCCTGCACCACAACCGGGTCCTCTCCCTATAACAAGAAGTTACAAATCTAACTACCACCGATCATTTTCCTTGGAAAAACCAACAGAGATGAGGATTTTACAAGACAGTCAAATCCCCACAAAGATTCATATGTTTACTTGCCATTTGCAACATCTGCAATAATTATGGTAACAATTGAAGAACAAACCAAGGTCAAATCAATGCACACTCAGCACCAAACATCACCACAACATTGTAGATTTCAGATTTCTCCAAACCAATCAATAGTACCGTAATTTTTAATATTGTGCTTCAGATTGTGCACAGCAGCTTTATTAGTAATATAATACTGATAAAATTCAGTCTTCGTTTCTTTTAACAGTTTCTAATTAGCCGATAGGCTATTTAACACGAAAAATGTCCCCTCCCAACATTTACCGGAAGTGTCTCACGCCGGACAAAATTGGCTGCCGTCTGAAAAGCTACAGGTTTATTTTGTCAGGAGGGAGTAGGGTTTAAATGTTTTTGACAAGATTTAAGAATTAATTTTTTTATTATTGTTGAAATGAGGAGCAAGCGAAGTCTGTGCGTAGATGGAGACGATGATATTTTCAATGCACATTTTCCACTGTTACTTTCAAACCGCTGCCATCCATTGCGTTAAATATCCGACATTTGCTTTTAAATACCTAGCCCCATCTATTATTTTTACTCGGTCTGCTCAGCTCACCTTTGCTAACATGCTACCCGCCTGTGCTGAAAATGGGGCTGAGGGTTCTGGTTGTGGCGTGGTGTTGGGGGAGGCTGAGGTGGCAGCAGTCTCAGTTTCAGCTCTGGCACTCGCATGGGCATCGAAGCAGGTGTGAAGTCAGAGGCCACAAACTTGTCAGCATCCTCTCAACCTCTGTCAAAACGAGAGATGTAGAACAGGGTATTTTCCTCCTCAAGATTGACTTCTAGATTGCTGCCAAGGGCTTTCAGAACCCTGCACTCTGAGCGCGAACAAACATGCCCGAAAATCGGGCTTTCAGCCATTGAGGGTGGTTTGAAGAGTGAGGATTCCAAGATCATGCATCAAGAGGATAACGGTAACTTTAATCATCCACTCACGGCCTTGGAAGAGGATTTCTATCACTAGGAACGGTAGTTTATGCAGGCAATGCCTGCTTTACAAAAACTATTCACTGAACTGGTATAGAATGTCTACACAAAAAAGGAAACTGTTGCAGCAGAGTGCAAACTCCAATCCAGGAACCGTCCACCCTGAAGACCTAGGATGAAACAGCTGCTCCAAACTGCAAAGATTCTAATGAGTTTAATTTTTGGGTGCACCTTCCAATGTCTACATTTTTTCCAACTGCTGCTAATAGCTATATCAGCTTCTTTCTTTAGGGTCCTTATGGTATAGCTGTAAATGCTGGTTTCTATACTGGTTATAGGGGGAATTCTATGATAAAAATTTCAGTATTGTATTTTGCCTACCTTGAAGAACTATTGTAAAAGTTGTTGTCCGTAGTTCTGGTGGCATTTGCTGCTCTTTAAAGTGCAGTTTTGGGCAGACTGATATAGGTATATAAAGTTTAAACAATCATGATACAGGGTGATTTTATGTAAAAACTCTAATATAATGGTGACATGGAAATATGGAAATAGTTTGAATTACATTTATAATACAGATAAGTAGAATGGTCTAGATACAATAAACAAATATATTCACTATTGCATGTAGTTACAAAATTTAGCAACCTACACACAGAAAACAGGAATCATTCCCAAATAAAAGCATAACATAACCAGATCCATTCAGGATGACCAAGAGGCAATAGTGTAGCACGACTGGACCTATTCAATGTGACCTAGGCATTATTACCTTTTGCAAATGACCTTTAGTGAGATCTTAAAAATAATAATCTTAAGATCTATGACATTCCTATGATTCACTTTTTGACAGTCAAATTATTAATTTAGTCTCTTTGGATCAGTTTGACAATAGTACATATAGGCTTGTTGTGGAGAGGCTAAATCCATTGGTTAACTTTTAAAGTAGAAGTGTCAAAAAGTAAACGACCAGAATTGCCATGCAAGATCTCCTATTGTTATTTTGCAGAACTTACTGAAATTTAAGAATAAGTGAGCATTCATACCTCTATTTACAAAGAAAGTAATTATTTGGTAGTCAAATATTCTACTAATGCCTAAAGATTGAAACAATTTGGAATTTTTCACTGAAGACACTATAGCAGAACACAATAATATATGAAACTCGTGCAATTAGAGAAGGCTGGAAAGACCTGCCAATTCACAAGTTTTTCCTAGTTTTCCTATTCTGGAAGAGTTCCTTGCTCAAGCCAGTCAGAGACAAGCGCAGACTTTGGGAATCACCCCTAGACTTCAGCTTCTACAAGTCTGATAGTGCACCCAGCAGTGGAACCCGGTTTATGTCACTCCTCCCTGCGAAAGATACCGAGCAACAGAGACCATCTGCTGTTTACATCTAGCAATACCAACCCCGCCCAAAAGGGCTAGAGTCTCCAGGGAATGCTCTTGGTGAAAACCGTTGTTCTCCACCCAGCCATAAGGAGGCCTCATGGCAAGCTCCCCTGTTCCTGAGAACCAGGGCTGAGTGGAAGAGAAAATCTTCCAGGCAGCGTGCCTGACGAGAAGGCTTTGCCCTACACGACTGTGCATCGGCTCGATAGTGATTAGGTATCCCCAATCCCCTGAAATGATTTCGATCCACTTGAATACTCAAAGTGGTGTTTGCTTCATTAATTGGAAAAAAATTCAAATACAAAGGTTTTTCATGTAAAAAGATAACCGAGACATTAAAAACTTCAGAGACAGCAAAATTGAAGCCAAAAATAAAAAATAACCAAAACATTGTAAAAATTTCAAGTACAAAGTTGGGCTTTTCATGTAAAAAGATAACCGGGACATTAAAAACTTCAGAGAGCAGCAAATTGAGGCAAGTGATGCTTCAAAGACAAATAACTTTGTTGTTGCTTATGTTAATATTAACCAAAAAGTTTTAAAGCCAAACATAATTCTAAAAAGATAAAAGCAGTATCTTAAGCCAAAATTACAATCTCATCTACAGTGACTCCAGAAGTATTACGGCTATATAGAAAAGATAGTTTAGGCCCTGACACTGAAATCTATTTTATATTAATTACCACTGTTTTTTGTCTTCCTGCCTCGAGTCAAACTAGAGCTCCAAAGACATGTATAAGTACAGAAATTTAAGAGAAACTAATCCACCAAAAGATAATTTTTACATTACAATGTTTCCGTTTGCTATATATAGGCACTTGTAGCAGTTCCTAGGAACATCTTTTCCTATTTTCCTAAGCTTCCCCTCGTGAGATTTGGCGAAAGGGTGGTGTGCAAACTTACCCCCTTTGCGCTGCAAGACTGAACACAATATGGCACTCTAGAACTACATGATTTGCAATGTTTGATAAACTAATAGTAATCTGTAATGGTGAATGGAATACTCCACTGAGCCTTAACAAAGTTTGAAAAGGAACTCCACATAGAGCAAAAGAAATAAAATTCAAACTATTGAAACAGTGCCACTAAGACTATAAACACAAAACAACATAGAAACTTCTGTCCATAAACAAAATGATAACAAGATCTGATATTGTAGGTAAATTTACAGTAGCTTAAATACAGAAAAGCTGCTTAAATACAAAGAAGTATACATGATAATAAAAAGATAACAAGATTTGCTATAAGATTTGATATAGCAGGTAAATTTATAGTTGCTTAGATACAGAAAAGCAAGCATGGCAATAAAATAGAACTCTGTTGTAACAAGTTATAAATATAGAGCTTCCTTTTCCTCTAACAACATACTTGATTTGATTTGTGAAGTAACTTTACAAAATATAGAGTTTCCTTTTCATCAGTTCATGTCGTATTACAAAATATAGAGCTTCTTAATCTAACACCATACATTTTATAAGACGCCGTATCAAAATCCAGAAGTTCTTTTTACTCTAGCAAAACATAGAAATAGGTTTTCTAAATTAATATTAAGCGCTTTCCCAAAGTCGGGTCAAAAATGCCCCAAACCACAATTTCTGCAAGAGAAAATCCCAAAATAACACTAGTTACTCAAAACAACACTACTTACTCAGAGAAGCACGAAGCTTTTCCATTTGCAAATCAAGCTCCTCTTTAAACAGAGTGATGCGCTTAATATTAGCTTCTGCTTCCACATTTCGCTGGTCCTGCCACTTTCGGTCTAATTCTTCATCCCTGCTACTCAATGCAGGGAATTTATATCACATCGAGGGGAGAGAATTCACTTGCATGACGTGTCCTTTTGATTGAAGAATGCCGCCTCTCTTGCCTTATAATCTTTATCACGCCTTCTTTGAACTGATTAATCGTGTCATGGATTTCTTTGCGCATCTTTATTCGGAAGTTGTTCATGAAAATCGTGTTCTTCTCAACCAAGAGGTTAACAGCCTCCTTTTCATGAACTGTTAAATCCTCACCCTCGTCCCCCTTCTTCTGGGACAGCTCCACATCTTGAACTGAATACCTTTTCTCCTCCTCCTCCTGCCGATTATTCAAACCAAAATTCTTCTCTTCCTCTGATTTCCTTTGGTCCTCTGTTTCGTCTTCAGGCTTCCTTTTCTTCTCCTCTTCTTCCTTGGCCCCTTCGTCCTCTTGTACGGGCTTTTTGTTGGTGTTGTCCTCATCCACTTCAGCTGCCTTCTTTCTGTTCTCATTCTTCTTCTTCTTTTTCATCTTCTCCTGCTCCTGCTCCTGCTCCTGCTCCTCCTCCTCTATAGCACGCTTCCTTTTCTTTGCTTTCTCCTCCACGGGCTTTGAAGCCGCCGCCTCCTCTTTCTTATTCTTTTTTCCCCGAACTTGCTTCGAACCAAAACCCTCCACCGTGACGTTATCCTGCTTTCCTTTACTGTCACTGCCACTCTTCATTTCCACTATGGCGGTCTTGCATGAGGCCATGACCGCCTCTTTTTCTTGCCCATCTCTGCGGCCCTTTACTGATGACGAGGGTTTCGCCGGGTTGTTAGCAATTTTACGAGGCGATGGAAGAGTAATTTCAGACATGTGAAAATGACCCTCCTCCCTACTAGTGCTGCAGAGCTGTGAAGCCATTGTTTTTCCAGGAAAAACAAAAAGGTGATATGGCTGGTCTGAGGAAGATGATGAGCGAGAGCGACTATTTAGGCTTTTTTGAGCTGTTAAATCATAGCTACTTGCGGCGGTGCATTGCAAATTCCAATAACATTTCAATAAATGTTATACCAACTACTTACACGTATGTGCTTTTTTAATGTTAAATGCAATTGAGTATAAATTGTTTTTTTAATATATATATATAGCACACAGTGATTCAACACAAATTAGAATTAGCAATCGCCCAATGAAGCGTGCAATGACGATGCCATAAGGGATCGGAGCGTGTTTTGTTTGAAAATGCAGGGTATTTTTAGACGTTGGTTGGATTTGCAATATGAAGTGTATGCAGATGGTTTTTGGGTTGAATAATGTGCATGTTGGTTTCTATGAATGTATTGAAATCAATAAGTTATGAAATCTATGTTGTTTTAGACGGATTGTGCTTTTTCTATTTACAATGTAAAGTAATTGCTTTGTCATCCATAACAACATGTATTTTACATAGTGGATTGTTTATAGATCGGGAGTAACTTGTAGTTGCGTAAGAAAGCTATTTTACAGAAAGGAAAAAAGGAAAGGTGTTGGAGATTGTTGTCCTCTGATGTTGTGCAAGTCACTTCTTGATAGCCTTTACCGTCTTTAGAGTTCGACCTTAACCTGTAGTCATCATTGCACAATTGTAAAGTAAAGCATAATGTAATTTTTTCTCATTTTTAAAGTTTGTAATTGACTCTAATTTTTGAAGGTTTTACTTACGTGTTTGAGAGCGGAAGCAGAGCAATGTGGAATGACAATGTGAATGAATGTGGTAGGGGGGGGAGGATGGGTTGGGGTGGATTATGTTACGGATGTGGTGAATTGAAGATTTTGTAGTCGTGATTCTTCCTCCTTTCTTTGAAGGAGGTGTCGGGAAAGAGACATTTTGGAGTAGCGTTCGAAAGAGAAGGGGGTGAAATGCGTAGGTCTTTTAAGGAGGGGACTCTAGAAATTGCGGTGAAAGTAAGCCCTGGTCATTCTGAAGAACCTATATCCACAATTGCTTTATGTAAAGTAAGCCCTTGCGATTTATGGATTGTAAGTGCCCAGGCCATTTTTAAAGGAAGTTGTCTGCGGTTTCCTCTTGAGATTGGGGGTATGGGGACATGGGTGGGGAAATGTGGATTCCAAGGAGGGCCATTGTATTTGTTGAAGTCGATAACAACGAAAAGTGGAAGAGTTGGAGGGGATGATGACGGCATAGACAATGTCGATAATGGGTCCA
The DNA here is from genome assembly GCA_018340775.1 of Taxus wallichiana var. yunnanensis. Lineage (NCBI taxonomy): Eukaryota > Viridiplantae > Streptophyta > Pinopsida > Cupressales > Taxaceae > Taxus > Taxus wallichiana. The sequence continues at coordinate 733,114,687 of CM031241.1, forward strand.
ATGGAGCCATTCACAAGTCCAACTTCAACCCACAAATTTGCGGTGAGCATAACCTTTGTTCTTTATAGAGGAGAATAATTGGTTCGAGTTGCTCCTCATCATGTTCCTCTAATAGTTGTGCCTTGTTTGTTCAACATTAGAGCGTGCGATTGGAGAATTGAGGGATTTTAGCATGTTGAGGTTGTGTTGGTCGACAAGGTCATTTGTTGCAAACAAATGTGGAGCTAGAAGGAAAGGTGTTATGTCGGCAATAGATATTTGGGAGTTTGTTCATTGGATAAGTGTTTTCCAGTCGTGGAGGAGTGGGATTCCATCTCTGATATTTAGTAGTAGTTGCAAAAAGAAATTTGGGCATCATTTGAACCTTGTTGCCTAAAGATTGTTGTAAGTGTGATGCATGTTGTGAAGCTAAACCATAGGTTAGTTCCATAGGTGTGGCCGACATAAAGTGGAACGTCATTGACAGGGGGTAGTTGGCCAAGGTCACCAACGAGAATGATGGATTTGTTTCCAAAAGTAGTGGATTTGAAGTGGGGAAGGCTTCACGAAGACGGAAGTCAATTTTTGCAAGGAGTGTTGGGCCTATGAAGCTCATTTCATCAATGAGAATGTAGCGAACATGTTGTAGGGATTGTTGGAGAGTGGAAAGTGACATGCCTTCGAGTGGTTTTATTTCTTTTATTGGAATGCGTAATGCAGCATGTATGGTTGATGCGGAAATGTTGAATGCGGCCACTCCTGTAGGTGCGATGACCAGGAGAGGAGATGGTTGTTGCAGGCATGTTGAGGATAATGCATTGCGGATTTTGTTTATGAGATAAGATTTACCTGTGCCTGCAGTACCTTGTATAATCATTTTTAGAGGGGGTGAAATAGTTCCTTGCTTGTAATGGTTGACTATAGTATTGAAAGCCTGGTGTTGTTCTGGAGAGAAAAGTGTTGTGCTGGATGTGGAATTTTGCATGTGGAAAGGGATTGGTGTAGTGTTTTTGGACATATCGATGAATGACGGGGCAATGTCATGTAAATGAAGTGGTACATCATTTTGGATCCAATTGTGATGCAAGTCAAAGTCTCAAAGGCCTAACATGTTGAACTTGTCAAGGCACATGGAAGTATTTGGATGTAATTGGGATAAAATTTCCCATTCAACATGTAGTGGAGTGGGACCTAAGTTTTCAGAATCTGAAGGGGATTCGTCAGAGGAAGAGGAATCATTTGATATGGAGATGCGTTTGACATGCCAAGGATGATAAAAGTCTTTAAGTAATAGCCAGTTGGAAATGACTTGCTCTGATGTGGTTCCAATGTTTGTGGGGATGTTGCGAAAAGGTTTGTAGAGAAGAAGTTCACTCCAATAGAAGAGTTCAAAGGAAGGGGAATGGTCATTGGGGATGGAATAAAATCTAGGGGAGACGCGTACAATAGCATATGTTGACCGTTGCTTCCATTTTTCACCTGCTCATAGCTTGTTGTGAGACCAGCTTCTGGCTGCTTCGATAAGTGTAATTGATTCCATATGGGTAGGGCATTTTATGTATGCATCTATGAAGGTTGTTGGGTCGAGTCCCTGGGTGATTGGTTTGAGAGATGCGACGCAAAATTTTCTTTCCAACATTCAAGAAACAAAGGATCGGCTACAAAGAACAAGAGGTAACTTTTACAGCATGTGACATGTTTCTTGGGCGCTTATGTCATGATCAACGACACTATCTATAAGCATTTTTCGAAGGCAAACCTTGGCTGGTTGATGGGGATCGGTTGTCAAGATATTCTTGAGAGCATTTGGTGGTATGATTCAAAATGTTGCTCACTTTGGAAGCATATTTAGTAATATACTTTAGGACTGCATGCTTAGAGAGTACGGGTTGGCAATCAACATTGGCTCTCCAGATGGACAACATGGTGGGGTTGTGGATATTCAATCTGTCATCATTTTCTGGTTGGCATGTATTGGAATTTTTGTTTGTCATTGACTCCTAGTGATGAGTGTTCAAGTAGTTCCCAAGGTGCTTTATACCGCATTCCATGCCATTTTGTTTTTTTTCGCAGCATGTACGTTCAGAGCATTTGGTATGCCTTTGCACTCGATTTAGAATTTCTTCTAAGTCTAAAAGAGGGTCGGTTGCCAATATTTCAGATGTCTTTAATAAGCATGGATCATCTTGGAGTGGACGGTGAATGTATTCTGATCTACATGAAATTGAATGGGGATTCCATGCGAAACAAGTTTGTCGAAGTACTCTCTAACTTGGTTGACAATGAGACATGTTACTCCAGTCAATTGTCTCCACATTTGGGGCTTCTGGAAGCCAAAGGAACCCATGCACGTGTGTGGATCCTCTATGTTGCCATTCATACCTGGAAAGAGATGAATAAGTAGGAGGAAGGGTTATGCTTTGCCATTCATATGTGGAAAGAGATGAACAAATATAAGGAAGCTTTGTGGAAGAGGAAATAAAGGAAGAGACATTTTTACCTATACCAGTAGTTTGTTGCTCCTAAGTATTTTTGCAAGACCTCTTCACGGAATACTGTGAATCTTTGGTGTAAGTATGCAGAAACTTGATGAGGGTTGGAGATAATGTTATGGTTCCTCCATTGTTGTGCTTCGCGAGGATCTATAGGGCTAGTGTTAGGCATCACACTATGGAGGTCTGGCCATTTGGTGTCAGCAACACTTAAAGTGAAGAACAAAGTCGGTGTTCTAGTTGTTCAACCATATCGAAAGTTCGCCTCTGCTTTTCAACCAGAAAAGACTTAGTTCCACGAAGTGTCATGCCAAACCGCATAAGATTTTGTGGGAGTGCATCATTTGGATTAGCTTGAAGGCGTTGTCATAGGTCACTTATAGTTGTTGGAATGTTTTGAAGGATATCTTGTCTCATGAAGATAGAAGTTGTTGCTTGGCTATGATGACGCATGATGAGGTTGAGTAAAAATACCTAAACCTCAGGGTGCGCTCCAAAGCGGTTGTCAAAGTAACGGAGTAGGTGTAAGTGCGTATTCATGAAGTTACACCTCTTTCATGCGAGGTTGTTTAAACATGGCTGAACCTGTGGGAAACAAGGTTGGGAAAGCCATGGAAAACAAGCCTTCTGTGTTGTATTCATTGATTGGGGAAAGGCTGATTTCAGGCCAAGGCAATGATAATGGTGAGCCATTTGCTGAACCAAATAAGAACCGTTGAATTTCTTCCTCTTGAGTACCTGAATTAGGGAAAACTGGGACAAAGGATGATGGAAGGGATTGACTATTGGGTGATGTAAATTCGTCAGATCAGATACAAGGGGAATTTCCTCTTGATGGGGGATTATTTATTTCAACAATTTGCAAGATGGAAGAAACATTGGTTGGTTCAATTGGTAAAGAGGACAAGGCTTCATAATCGATCAAAACATCTTTGTAGTAAGGGTCATTTGCAATTTTGAACTAGAGTGCATCCCAAACACGTGATTTGCTGACACATAGAAATCATACTTTGTTTGGTTCTGCCCTTTTCTTTGTAAAAGCAAGATGTCCACTTCGCCTAGACGTCGTAGGAAGGTATTTAACAATAGATTCAATGTTTTGTGGGAAACTGATAGTGTGGCCAATGTATTTGTATTGTCCCCACAAACCTGGCTAACTTGTAAGATTGGATTGACTCTTGCAATAAGCATTTCCTCCACTTGTGTAAGGCATTTAAGAATTGCAGGTTGATGGCCTAGATTCATGTTGTTCCATGTAGAGAAGTGGTGACCATTTTTCTTGGCCAAGCATCTATTGCATATGTATTTCTTCTCTCTCTCATTTTCTCGATGATTCCTGGGTAGCTTTCCATACAGAAAAGCAAGTATCCATGTTTGCAAAGGTATTTATTCTTTTACGGAAAGATCGTTGTGCTTGCTTAAAGGAAGGAAGTGCCAATGGTATTTTGGGTGTGTTAGAAGGCAAGGAGTATATGCATAAATGTTGGTGGTTGAAGTGGAAGTCGAGGTGTAGCATGGGGAAGATTGTGGATGGGAACTACAACCGGCGTCCAAATCATTTATGCGATGTAGATTGGGGCAAGGCGGGCTGGAATAGGAAGTGGAAGCAAAAATACTTGGCGGGGTTGCTTGAATTTGTGGTTGGTGCGAAGGAAGTGAGGTTTGAGGGGTACCCGCTAGCCTGCGAGCGTGGTATCTGCGACGTTGTTGCTCAGTGATGCAACCTGTTTCTTGCATAATACACTCGTTTACGCTCCCTTGTTTGAGGAGGAGACATTTAGAAGTGTTATGAAATTGAATGTTGGAGTTTTATGCAAGAAATTTGATGAGCAATAAGTAATTAGTGTATAACTAATTATTGAAATGTAAATATAAATGTGCATGCATGATAAGATGTAAACATTAAATTTTGGTCAAGAAGATAGTAATAAATGCAATTGTACACATGGGCAATGATAACAAACGATTGATTTTGTAGAAAAGCAACATGAAATAATTTCATCCATAATCATATATGATGGAGATATGACAAATACTTGCAGAGGAATTACAACTTAGTGGACGACCCTAGTTGATTTATGCAAATAATATTTTTTTTTATATTGTTGGAATACATACAATATTCAAGTTACAATATTCTTTTTAAAAAGATGAACTTGGAAAAGGTACTACGGGAAAAAAGGAATGTAAAAGAGCGTAGTTGCGAAGGGAGGATTTGTGCATTAACAAAATGTAGAACACCCATGTGGTGGAATTTGTAGGATATGTCATGTTGTCTTCGACTTAAGAATAACACATTTTAACTGTGTTTTTCCATTGTATGTTTCCTTTTTAAGAGAAAGAGTGAAGAGGAAAGCATGTCCAATGACATGATAAAAATCTCATGTGTGGCGTCATTATCAATGCATAGAAATTGCAAGTCTGCAGCTGAAATTCCCATTATCATTTCTACAGTGTCATCAAAAGCAGTAACCCCTTTCAATTCCCTTGTAGCATCTTTCAAATCCATACATAGAGCGTACTTGTAATTACAATTTTGAACATGAATATTGCATTTTTGCAAAACCATTTACCATCTGTTTGTTCCTGAACCTTTTTTCTACATTGTTTGTCATTGACTATTGTTGGGCAAGCCATGTAGAAGAAATTATCCATGTTGATGTTCGATACTTCAGCTTCAACAGTCACCCACTCATTGGTTTCAAGATTTCCCATCTCTAAAATTTGTAACAAAGTAGCATTAACAACCATAGATTGTGGAGGCCCATCTTTGTTGGTGATTGATGGGCATGGAACATGTGAATTTGGTGAAGATATCCAATCGCGAAGAGCTTGTGTTTCAGAAATTGGAGGGTTTACGTAGCATTTTGAAGTAGAAATGGTGTCAACAATTGTGCCATTGAAATTAGAAACACGACCAATTTAATTGCCAAGACTAGAAAATATTGAATCGAGAGTATCTCTGATAACTCTTCACAAAGATCATGTAAATGTTGGCCCCATAAGGTGACAGAGATATTGAAGCGGACATATCTCGCATTAGCAATGTTCTCCTTATAGCCTCAGAATTGTCTCTATGATGAATGGTCGAGCAAGGAGAAATGGTCATCACAACACCAATTATGTCCACCATTGAGCGTGTAGGGATGGATGGTATATCTTTTATCTCTTTGAAGTGGAAGTGATGGAGGGGAACATCATTTTGTAGTTCAATTTCAGGAATGATAGTAGAAGAGGGAAGCAAGAAAATTTCCAATTCATTGTTCAAATGGTTGTAAGAATGATTTGCTTTACCCACTTATGCCATTAGATATACTATATAGACCTGCATTTTCTATTTGTGCATAGAATTTGTTTGCAACATCATTGAAAGAAGTGATTCTTATTTCTCTGCCTTTTTTGTCCACGAAATCAAAGGCGAAGATGACGCCACTTCCCCTTGTATTTTGGTACTCTCTAAGAGTTGTTTTAGCAAGAGCCCTACCTTCTATAGTCCAAATCCTTGACGTTAAAGTCAAAGCAGAAATGTTGTGTAACTTTTTTCACTATTTGCAATAGTGTATCTATCACAGGCGGGTGTGTTTGGAGACAACTGAGTGTGTGTAGGGGGCATTGATTCACATATTACTTCTTTCCCTCGTAAAATATGTTCAGGATGGGAACAGGTGTTCCTTTCCTTGGGCAGGGAGACAATGTTGTCCATGTCAGTAATAAGAATCGTCCTATAACACAGGAAAGAATAATCAACATCACAAAATCAGAAAATAAGACTTTACAAAACTCAAACAATGATGAAGGTGTAACTTACAGGTCTTTATTACAAATTCTTGTAGACATATTTTCAAGAACAATGCAATGGACCCTTCTTGTAATATTTTGTCGAGGACATGGCCTCCAAACTTAGGAAGCAAGCAAGGTGCGGTTGAATATGATTTTTGTCTGACAGTCCACTTGGTGTTGAATTGTAGTTTAACAATGATCGTAACGGTGACAAGTTCAATAGTTTTAGTGTCAAGCCATTATGGGGGGATCCTTTAATGATACTCAGTACACCTCCTTTAGTCAAGTTTATCTCCATTATGTGTAAGATTGTTTAAGTTTTGGCGAATGTTGCAATCCTGTTTGAAAATTTGTTGATTTATTCTTAGTGCCAATTTTTGATGTTGTCATATGGCTTTTCAGTCTATTTTTCTAAAGTATTTAACTTTAATGAATATCCATATTATTATTATTTGGTACACATTTATTACTTTTATCTTCACTATAGTTATGCAATGGAAATTAATGGAATATATACCGAAAAGAAATGAAGACTTCTATTTTGTTAAATACAAGTTTGAGCTTTCCTAGCAATTTGAAATATGGGGTCCCGTTATAATTCTACGACATAAATTACCTTTGATGACCTTAGAAAATGATGTAACATTTGATAACCTTTGAAAGTTACCTTTTTGTGAAGTGCAAGTGATTTGAGAATAAATGAAGTACTGTTTGGCCCAATCAAAGATGTATTTTGCAAGCACTGCAACCAACGAATGCAAATAACATAATTCATTAATGTTTTTTTTTCAGGGTTTACAAATTTGAGTTGCATTATATGTATTGAGGTAGGAACAATGTAGATGATATAGCGCACATGTCGATGTAGTTATAAATGCTCAAAAAAATTAAGTTACCTAAATCGGGACAATGACGTAATGGATGCACTTCAATTACTTATGTAGTAGTTGTTATCATCAATGAAATAACCTACAACAATTGTTTCTACGAGCAAAACTTGCTAAATATTAGATGAGTTTTTTGTGCCATAAACTTAAAAAATGCAGAAATAAAACATTTAGGATTCCTTTTTAAAATTAAGATAGAATTAGCTATACGCATACAAATCCAGCATGGCACAAGGCAAATACATGTATCACAAGCAAGAAATTGAGGTTTTGCAATAAACTTTAACTTGTAAATAGGTTATTGATTTGCGGGCAAAACTCTGAAAATAAGATAATGAATATAACAGTAAGAATAAAAGAATAAACTATAATAACAAAGGGTATATGGATGACTTGGCTTAGGCGGATTATGATTTTTAGTAGGATGTGGAGATTTAGATTCATTGTCTGCTAGGGATAAAACTGATCGATATTGCTTGTTTACACTATGAAGGCCTGTGTATACATCTGATCCATACTATAGAAAATATATATCAGCAGTAACCCACTATGTACGCTTGCTTTAACAAAAATATATACAACTATGAATATCACTTCTCAGTGCAGAAACATCAAAAATTATTTCTATGTTCTCTCTTCTTATTATCTGATAAAAATTGAGGATTTCTAGCAGCGGTATGAGGCCTTGCTTCTTGTAAAGGTGAAAAGATAATCTTTAATAAACCACATTCCATTTTCATGTTACTGCTAATAAAGGGTGTCATTTGAAAAGGCTCTAATGAAATGGACCATATGAGCTACAACTTTTGAAAATTCCTCTACATTTTACATACATATAAAATAGGGCACCTACAGCTGCAACATCCAACAAATCTTTCAGGCATTTTGTGGAGTCTGGCTTTAGACCTGCCAGTTGCATTTGATTGAAAATATGAACCATCAAATACAAAAGTGTTAAGATTCCACTATAACTAGTGAAAAGCATCTTCTTTGGGCCCTTTATCTGCCGCTTTTTAGACACCACAAGAGATTAGTAAGCATACCCTACTTCATTGCAAATATGCGTAGAAAGTAGGATTTTTGTTTGAACAAGTCAATATGACCTGGATTCTACGAGAGACTGTAATAGGAAACGTCACGGAAGGGAGGTGAAATTTCAAGAGGAAGACAATATCAACCTTATGAACAATTGACACATCTATCATGTATAGGAATCTATGGTTGATAGATACCAAAGAATATTCAAACATGTCCTACAGTCACAAGAAAATACTTGGAGCAAAATTCAGATGACACTCTCAAAATTGACATCCATCAGGATCAAATACAGAGACAAGTTGGAGGGCGAAGAAGCAATTATATGTGAAATGAAGCACATCCCTACCCTATTGGCCTCCACTACCCAATAAAGGTATAGCCAATATTATTTAGCTTCGATCCTGATTCAAAATAATGATAGCTTTGAATAAGCATCATTCTCTGTGCTCTTTGATAACGAGAACAGAAAATACATGCTATGCCGTATGGAGACATTCTCCGCTTTCATTTTTTTGGTTTTTTAGGAGATATAAGCATATTGATCTTACTGAAAGTTGAAGGTAGATCCTGATACGAATGATAACAGCTTTGAAGAAGCATTATTCTTTATGCTCTTTGATGATGAGAATGGAAAATACATGCCGTACCATAAGGAGATGTTCTATGCTTTAATTTTTACCTTTTGTTGGAGATAGATGCATATTGATCTTACAATAAGCTGAAGGTAGATGACGTGGACTATGCACCTCTACATTGTGTCTACTTTATGTATGTACCTATAACTGAGTTTGCATAATTGAATGAATAAAGCCTAAAGGTTAAGATCACTGCTCTCTATATGAGGTCATAATCAAAATGAATTCAGTTGCAGCCTATTCACTTCACTCGCAATGCTTTATTTCTTCTACGGCATATAGTAGACAAGACTACAGCTGCATGATATGAGAGGAATTAGAGAAACAATCTGAGCCAGTATATGACCACATCATGAATGAGGTAAGATTGACTGAAGAAGAAAATACATAGAAGAGAGGATCAATATTAAAACACATTTTTTTGTACCTAATAATGCAGATCACTTGAGAAGGGAGAAAAAGTATGTTTGTTCTTTAATAAGAAAATTTCTTTTAATGCAGTTGTTTGAATAGATTTGTTATGCCAGAAAATTATACTAAACTTTTAATCGTTAGACTAACATTTTCACTAAAAAATGTGAGTCCAACGATTTTCAATTTGAATGCAGGGCATCCTCAAAAGAAAGACCAGATACATGTCATTTCATATAAATTTTAACTGTCATACCTTGTTTTAATAGTTTCTTTAAGTTCAGAAATAAGTGACTAAATCTGCCTTTTATTTATGTAGGGCAGTTTACAATAGCTTGTTTGCATTTATTTTCAAATACTGTCCAATTTCTTCAAAATCTAAACTTTTCTGAGAAACCAATGAAAACAAAAAGACTACAATAAGGCCTCTTGGAAAATATTTCTCTAGGTATAATTGAAATTAAGAATCCATGAAAAGCAAGTATAATATGTTATAACTATTAAATTTGAGGCAAAAGAAGATGCTAAGATAAATTTGTAACATCGGATTTCCTCCTTCGTATTCAAGTGCAAAATTATTGCAATATTGGGTTATTTCCAATACATTTAACATTAGAGACTTCAACTTCAAAGAAGAGGCAGAGTAAAGACAATGTCTGAAAGAGAAAACTAAATTATAAATGTCGAGGGAAAGAAACAGAAGCATTTCAGAAACTAAGATATTTAATAGAATTTTTTTTTGGCAAAAGCCTCACAGTTACCTCTATTACTTATGGTTGAGACCTATATATCTCCAAAAGGGTAGACAGACCCTCTGTATCCACAACTCCAAAATTAAAAATCCTAGAGAGCACCTTACAAAAAAATTCATCCCATTCAATCTCATCTCAATTTTCTAATGCATAAGGCAACCCGCTGGCACTAAACTAAACCAACAATGAGCACATGCCTCTTGAATTGAATGCCTCCTTTGCAGTGGGGTCCACTGCTTAATGAATGGCTGATGAGAAGGCTAAAATTTATAAGTGGGTAAATGCATAAAATGAATGAAATTATATTATCCCCAGTGAAATTTATGGGCAAAAAGATGTGGAACATACAAGTCAAATTCCTAAATAGAGATGAAAACAATGGGAATAATGGGCGTCAATCCAAATGGTATATGACCATATGATAGTTTACAGAATATTATCTATTTATTGCCCATAATGATACTGCATAACATGGAATAGAGGAGATAAATGAGTAGTTGAAATTAGTTATATAATGGTAGGTATAAGATCTAAGACATGCCTAAATAGATAATAAATTTGAAAATCAAATCAGTCTGAATTTATGATTGTATTAACAAAATTTCTGAATTAAGCAGATTGATTTTATGCGACGCCTAGATGGATTTCTAGCTAAGCTTATTACTGCATGCATATTAAGACACTCTCATTCAAAGCCTAATCCTCATTAGGACACTTTGTTGATGCGAGATCACACCCTCGGACGCACATCGGCTTCTAGGTTGATGTTCGAGCATCCAGCAGTGTGATTGCACAACATGGAAACCTCTCTCAAGCGTGAGGACTTGTGGCGAGAGGAATCTCCGGAGAAAGGCCGGTTCCTACTCCTAAACTACCGCCACAAGCTATTCCAATAAGCTAATCTAATCCTAATCTAACCGTGCCAAGGAGACAGAGAGAGAGAGAGAGAGAGAAAGGAAAAACAGAAAAGCCTACACTAAAACGGTGATACACCAGAGAAGGAGAATGTTGGACATCTATCAAAACTGCCATGGGACAAAGAGAGGTGAGCAATGGGAAGGATGGACAGATGCATCACAGGCCCAAGGATAGATTTCACACAGAAAATGTCCCAAAACTCCATGAACATAGCTCCAGACCTACAATGAACATTAAAACATGCACAAATACCTGCAATGAAGAGAGGCAAGAAGAGAACAAGCAAAAACGAGGAAGGATGGACAGATGCATCACAAAACACGTTTTGTTGCTCCAGAAGTTTACACAGAACATCATTCCATTAGTAAAAGGAAAAAACGCCATTACAGAGCAAGGGAGGAGGTTCGAACTCCATTTTCAACCCTAGAGAAGAAAAGAAGGGAGGGCAGAGCAGAAAGAATGAACAACTTTTTATCTCTTTGCCCCTCTTTACAATATATAGGAAGAATGAGAGAGGGAAAAGAGAGGGAATTTAGATCTACCCCAACCACTTCTAGGTTGCATTTAGTTTATCTCATTATGGCGGCAGGTGAGAATCCTGGCAAGAACGGCGGACTGTCTTTTGCATTAAAGTTGGTCGCTGAAACGTCAGTTCTGCCATTACCACGCACCAGAGACGTTTCTTGATTTTCTCCCTCCAGACTGCACCAAAATGCAAGATTGATCCCAGAATCATGTAGAGAATTTCATGAGCTTTCCGTTGATATCAAGAACGTGCAAATCCGAGCTCTGGATCAAAAGATATGATGATCTGAAGATTTAGGGCGTGGAACAGACCAAAACGGATTTTGAAATATTTCCCGCGCTTCGCCACCTGGATGACACGTGGCACGCTCTGATTGGACGAGCAATTCTCTCTCCTCTACCTTTCGGCGGGCTGTCTTTGAAATTTCCTTGTGGGCCCTAGCTGGGACACGTGGCATTATCCCATTGGTTCGGATCGGTGCTCGAAAACTCGCCCTTTGACTTTTCTGGTCCTTTCCCCTTGTGACACGTGGCGTGATCTGGTTGGTCCTCGGCCCTGCCGGCTCTTTCGCGCCCTTCGCGTCTTTTTGTCCCGGATGTCCCAAATGTTTAGTGCTCCTTGTGCTGATTTCGCGCGAACCGGCCGGTTCGCGTCCATTTGTCCCAAATGTTTCACTTTGCTTTGGACTGCCTCGACCTTTTTCGCCCGGTTCGGCCAGTTCGCGTCTTTTTGGCCCGCTTGTCCCACTTTGTTTCGGACTGCTTGTGCTCATTTCGCCCGGTTCGGCCGCTTCGCGCCTTTTTGTCCCAAATGTCCCAAAGGCGACCCTCTCAGCAGTTAGCCAATTTTTTCTCTCGGTCGAACCGGCATTTCGCGCCCGCCGCGTACTTTTGTCCCAGATGTCCCTGTTGCTATTTGGGCCGCTTGGAGGCTTTTCGGCCGATCCGCGCCTTTTTGTCCCAGATGTCCCAATTGCTCCTAGGACTAGGACTTAGCCGATTTTCACCATTTTTTCTGGATCAACCTTCTTGCCTTCTGCAACCTTTTTCCCGCATTTTCTCAGAGCTTGCTCCTAACTACCTGGACAGGAGAGTTAGAAAAATATCTGAGAGAACCTCAGAAACATGATGTTTGCTCAAATCAATCAATGCGCCCGGGACTTGAATATTCTGATGCATGTTATCAAAATTACCCGGGGGTGAAATTTTGATAACTTTTGCGACTTCTCAGTGGGTCATCTGCTGCTAGATGAAAAGACCCGGTTACTGAAGCCATCCATTGGGCATGGAGTCATGAGTAGGCACAAAACTGATCTCGAACTTTGAAAACTTCCTCCGAGCCACTTGGAAACCCACTTTGGACATGGAGTTGTTCTCACCAAAACCACTTTGAACAGAATCGTGCAAGAGCAAAACCAGCAACACCAAAAACTATGTACAAAACTGAAAATCATACATGCCCCAAAATGGAACATGCAGAGTGTGCACAAGCACTTCTTTTGCTGAAAGCAAACCTACCTACTCTATTCTAACTGGAAGCAAAGGCAAGCTAAACAAACCTGCAGTTTTGTGTGCAAAAATAGCTTCCTTTCTTCAAAATTGGCAGCCATGCAATTGATTTGGCACTGATCATGGCTGTTTGGATGGATGGAAAATCAACAAGAAGCTGGTCTTCTATCCAAATCATCAAGGTATCAATTGAAAAATCCAATACCTCTTTTAGTTGCTCTGCATTTGGATTGGAGAGGTATGGCAGCTGATCCTTGGTACTTTGTAGCTCATCCTCATGCTCAGAAACAAGCATGACTGGTTGTGGCTTCTCCTTTGGCTCTAATGAAGCCAAATACCTGATTGGGCAAGGTCTGATCAGTTTGATATGCCCATAGCTCTGATTTTCAACTCCAAGAATGGAGTTTTCTTGTAGACCTTCTTGAATGGATGGTGTGGAAGAAAAGGTGGAATTCTTCTGTCCTTTCTCTTCCTCCGATGAAGAACATGGAAGATAAAAATCTTCCAATCTTGATCCCAAAGAGCTGCTGTAAGATGCAGGCTGCTGCAAATGAAAGCTCTCCTTCATGGCAGCAGGCTCTTGTGTTTGGAATGTGGATGATGAAAGAGAGAAAGGTGAAAGCTCAACCGGCTCTTCTCCATCAAAACAGTCCTCCAAATCTGACAGGTAAACTGCCTCATTGCTGTCCTGCTGCTCGTTTTCAACTTCCTCCATGGTGTCCTCTTGATCTGCAACTTGACCACCATGGTTTCCTTCACTCTCCAATATTGAATTTGAGAGATCAAACTCCTTTTCAGTATTAGAACTTGAGAGAGGTGAAGTAGAAAGAAGAACTGAAGGTTCTCCTGTAGCCTGCTTTGTGCTCAAAGCCCTTGGATCTGCACTTTTCTCCTCCACAGCTAGAATGTGCTCCTCTTCTTTTGGATCTGGAGCAGCTTCTCCTTCCTCCAATGTTTGAAGACAATCTTGCTCTTGATTGAACTCCTCCTCCAGCATGAAGTTTGTCAAGTCAAACTCTTCAATTTGTTGCTCTAGAGGACAAGTTGGGACTGCAAGATCTTCTTCTCCAACAAAATCAGTCCTCACCACCATTTGTTCAACCTTAGCCTCTTCTGTAGGCTTAACCATCAAGGGGATCTTTGTCATCCCAAATCTAAGAGCCCAACTCTTCAGATTTTGAATTTCTTCATCTTTGTTGGCACTCTCTTTTTGCTGTTGTTTTCCTTGACTGGCATTCTGATTTTCATCCTCCCAACATGGATTTGGGAATGCAAGAGGAGGGATGGGTTGAAACTCAACTGATTTGACATTTTTTTGTGGTGGTGGAGGAGGTGAAACCTCTTGTTTCTTTGGAGAAGGGGGTATTTCTGTTAGCTCTTGTGGAGGGGATGACTGTTTGGAAGGGAAAAGGAAAGAAGAATCAAGATGGGGTGGAAGACTAGGGGATGGAGGGATGGATTCAACACATGGGACAGCAGATGGGGAGTTTGAATGAGATGGTGCTGCTTGAGTAATGGAAAGAGAAAAACCAGATGATGGTGTAGAACTTACCCATTGACAAGGTTGTTCAACAACAAGTCTGTAGGCCTCTATTTCTGCTGTCCATTGTGCAAGTTGGGGCAGCATCTTTATCATGAAGTCCAGCTTCTCCTGAGGGCTGAAGTGTCTTGGAAAAGGGCCTCCCCATGGACAAGGAGTCCTGTAACCGATTCAAAGCTTTCATTTGTGTTGTTGCTCTGGAATGCACCATCCCCACCTCCATCTTTTGGATTTTCTCCAATGAGACCAGCATCTTGGATCGATTGTCTTCATTGTATGCATACTCTTGCTCTTGGAAAGCTCCATAGCCAAACCGACTTTGCAAATGGGTATGCATACGATCTTGAATCTGCTCTGCTCAAAATGCTGATTTGGAGGATTTGTAAAACGTGTTGGAGGTGGAATATATTGTTGTTGTTGATGTGAAATCCATGATGGAAATGAAGTCATGATTGCACAACTTCATGGAATGGAAAAGAATGAAAGGGATGGAAAGAAAGATGGATGAAAATGTATGGAAACGGGTTTGCAAGCTCAGAGAAATGGGTTGCGATCGGATGAAGCCGCAGATGTGTTTGCAAGTGCCTCCAAAGGCTGAAATCTTCACAGGAACACACCAACCTGCAAAAGATGAAGTGAAAGACCTCTAAGGTCCCACCGGGCGTGCCAAAACTGTTGATGCAAAATCACAGCACCCCTGGACGCACATCAGGCTTCTAGGTTGATGTTCAGGCATCCAGTGTGATTGCACAACATGGAAACCTCTCTCCAAGCATGGGGACTTGTGAAACCGAGAGAGGAATCTCCGAGAGAAGGCTGGTTCTGCTCCTAAACTACTGCCACAAGCTATTCCAGTGCGAGGCAAGCTAATCTAATCCTAATCTAACCGTGCGAGGAGACAGAGAGAGAGAGAGAAAAAAAAACAGAAAAAAAGCCTACACTAAAACGGTGATACACCGAGAGAAGGAGAATGTTGGACATCTATCAAAACGCCATGGGACAAAGAGAGGTGAGCAATGGGAAGGATGGACGATGCATCACGAGGCCCAAGGATAGATTTCACACGAAAAATGTCCCAAAACTCCATGAACACACTCCAGGACCTACAATGAACATTAAAACATGCACAAATACCTCAATGAAGAGAGGCAAGAAGAGAACAAGCAAAAACGAGGAAGGATGGACGGATGCATCACAAAACACGTTTTGTTGCTCCAGTTTACCTGACGAACATCATTCCATTAGTAAAAGGAAAAAACGCCATTACAGAGCAAGGAGGAGGTTCAAACTCCATTTTCAACCCTAGAGAAGAAAAGAAGGGAGGCGCGAGAGCGAAAAGAATGAACAACTTTTTTATCTCTTTGCCCCTCTTTACAATATATAGGAAGAATGAGAGAGGGAAAAGAGAGGGAATTTAGATCTACCCCAACCACTTCTAGGTTGCATTTAGTTTATCTCATTATGGCGGCAGGTGAGAATCACCGGCAAGAGCGGACGGCTCTTCTTTGCATTAAAGTTGGTCGCTGAAACGTCAGTTCTGCCATTACCACGCACCAGAGACGTTTCTTGATTTTCTCCCTCCAGACTGCACCAAAATGCAAGATTGATCCCAGAATCATGTAGAGAATTTCATGAGCTTTCCGTTGATATCAAGAACATGCAAATCCGAGCTCTCTCGGATCAAAGATATGATGATCTCAAGATTTAGGGCGTGGAACAGGACCAAAACGGATTTTGAAATATTTCCGCGCTTCGCCACTGGATGACACGTGGCACGCTCGATTGGGCCACGAGCAATTCTCTCTCTCTACCTTTCGGCGGGCTGTCTTTGAAATTTCCTTGTGGCCCTAGGCTGGGACACGTGGCATTATCCCATTGGTTCGGATCGGTGCTCGAAAACTCGCCCTTTGACTTTTCTGGTCCTTTCCCCTTGTGACACGTGGCGTGATCTGGTTGGTCCTCGGCCCTGCCGGCTCTTTCACACCCTTCGCGTCTTTTCGTCCCGGATGTCCCAAATGTTTAGTGCTCCTTGTGCTGATTTCGCGCGAACCGGCCGGTTCGCGTCCATTTGTCCCAAATGTCCCACTTTGCTTTGGACTGCCTCGACCTTTTTCGCCGGTTGAAGCCCTTCGCGCCTTTTTGGCCCGCTTGTCCCACTTTGTTTCGGACTGCTTGTGCTCATTTCACCCGGTTCGGCCGGTTCGCCTTTTTGTCCCAAATGTCCCAAAGGCGACCCTCTCAGCAGTTAGCCAATTTTTTCTCTCGGTCGAACCGGCATTTCGCGCCCGCCGCGTACTTTTGTCCCAGATGTCCCTGTTGCTATTTGGGCCGCTTGGAGGCTTTTCGGCCGATCCGCGCCTTTTTGTCCCAGATGTCCCAATTGCTCCTAGGACTAGGACTTAGCCGATTTTCACCATTTTTTCTGGATCAACCTTCTTGCCTTCTGCAACCTTTTCCCGCATTTTCTCAGAGCTTGCTCCTAACTACCTGGACAGGAGAGTTAGAAAAATATCTGAGAGAACCTCAGAAACATGATGTTTGCTCTGAATCAATCAATGTGCCTGGGACTTGAATATTCTGATGCATGTTATCAAAATTACCCAGGGGGGAAATTTTGATAATGAGACACCAAATTCAAAACTTTTTTATTCAAGCACTTTGAGTTCAATGCTTAGTTATGGATAAAATGAAAGGTACTACATATGATTGAAGGCTATGCAATCCTTGTGACCTGAGAATTGCATCTAACTATTGGAATGGACCCTCTTTGGAATGAGTAAGATCCATGGTCTTATCTCTTATACCCACTGTTCAATTGGAAATTGGCAAAGTGTTCAGAGAAACATCCCAAAAAAACAACTCCAGATCCAAAATGATTTGCAGGAGCAATCAAGTAACGGTACAGACTTACAAAGTAAGTCTTA
The DNA here is from genome assembly GCA_018340775.1 of Taxus wallichiana var. yunnanensis. Lineage (NCBI taxonomy): Eukaryota > Viridiplantae > Streptophyta > Pinopsida > Cupressales > Taxaceae > Taxus > Taxus wallichiana. The sequence continues at coordinate 733,132,077 of CM031241.1, forward strand.
CACTCCTAAAGGTTTGCTCCCACTTGTTAAAGAAATTTCATGTGTGTTAGGCTTTTCTTAGAGAACAAATCATGATTTATGTCGAGGTAATTTCGTCATACGTGAAGCCATTCATCATGATTGCAATTTCAATGGAGTCGAACCTTTTCTATTCACACAAATTCCTAACACCATAGATTGATATATTCAATCTGAGAGAGAACTCGAGCTTCAAAGACTTCAAATAAATCTGAGTGTGATTCTCTCCTTACCCGCTAAAGGCAAGCATATTCAAGAAATATCTTATACGGCCTTTGACTTTAGAACATGTAAATTCCTAGCTTGTTTATTGAAGTGATGATCTACATTCCTGCTAATGGTTAAGAGTTACAAACTTACAAGGCCCACTTCAATAGAGAAGTAGATAGTAATAATGAAAAGATTATTCGATTTGAAATTGGAATGCACCCTATGTAGCCATGACAGTTTAAACATATTTTTCTCGGTTACATGATGGCTTTTCAGACCCACAATCAAGAACATTGATTGTAGTGCTCCACACCACTAATATTTGTTTTTCCATAATCAAATATGCTAGAATGAACAAAACCATTACTGGGCACAATTAAACCAAGAAAGAAGAAAAGAATCCTTTTAATGTGGACAAATGGCCAAAGTGAGTCAATGTACCGAGAGTGCATTAAGATACAATAGCAATTCAAGAATCCTAGAAAGAAGAACAACTAAAATGAAATAATAAAAAGTAAAACTACCACTGGGAAGCAAAGAACCCAAGAAGAAGTGGTTGACTCTATAGAAAGCAGTGTATACAAATCCATGTAATGCAAAACAATAAAGAGAATTACTTGAAGCATTTACTTGAAGGACACTCCACATTCAGAACAGACCTTTATTGATGAGAATCAATAATGCTTTTCTTAAAGATCAGATCATGATTTCCAGGAGAAAATTTCTTCCATTCAACACAATAGAGAAGCAAATAGTAATAATGAAAAGATAACTCCATTTGAAATTGGAATGCACCTTATGTAGCCATGACAGTTTAAACATTTTTCCCGCTTACATGATGGCTTTTCAGACACACAATCAAGAACATTGATTGTAGTGCTCCACTCTAATAATATTTGTTTTTTCATAATTACAGATAAGAAAAAAGAAATAGATCATGAAATTCTTAGTCTATTTGATAGTCTGCAATATGTATGTAGACAAATTTAAATTTGTGTACCAATGTGTCTATATCATAAAAGCAACCCCATATTAAAAATTCTCCAGATAAGCAGATACATTTGATGAATTTTTTCCACCTAATTTCAGGCATTTTCTTACTTGAGGGAGGCTATAGTAATTCAAAAAGCAATATATTTATGGTGAAAAACTTCACTTAAAATTTGAAATATTATATAAGTAAGCAGATTATGAAGAAATGCAAACTACAACACAATATTTGCATTGTGTATTTCCAGCTTGCCAAAAAGCTAACCAATGGTAATTAGAGTATGATATTTATATAAAGTAATTTCGAAGCAAAAAAATAGCATGCACAATGCAAAACATAAGCTTTAATTATAGCATGATATATATATCAAGTATTTTCAAAGCCAAAAAGGAACATGCCCAATGCGAAACATCATTTTTTTTTCGAAAAGCTTTCTTTTGCACATAGGGGATTTTCTTGGCACGATCATCTTTTTTAAATGCTCTTTTCCCCTTCTTAACAAAGACACCCATCTTCTTTAATTTGTAGGGGGCTCATACTTCTCTGCATCAGCAGCTGTGTCGTACGCCAGCCCAAAACCTTTCGATAATGAATCCACTATCCAAAATTTTGAAAGATAGATGACAAATTCCACCGGTAAGTGAAGGCGTGCCTTCACAATTTCTGCAATTTGCGGTTTTTCAGGGCATGCTTGTTTAGGATGGAACACATTGACTACAAACTGAGTTCTTTTAAATTGTTCATGCTTGCGTAGTTGTGGTGTTGTCACAGTAATACCAACAGGGGGAATGCAAATTTGACTTCATGTTTTCATTAGTCCAATCTAAGAGGAAACAATAAAATGTTAGGTACCGTAATGGCAAGCAAAGGAGGTTAAAAATACTGAAGACAGGCAGCTTAAATAGCCCTACCAAAGCGCAGTCTAATGCCCTACATGGGGCGTATTGAAGTGGCCTCCCAGAGAAATAGAATCTCTCAACGCACACTCCAATTCCTGACTTCGGTAGGGCACATGCCCCTACATGTCCATCTAGGTTTAACAAAACTACAAGGCATGGTACTTTATATAATCTTTACAAAATTCATACTATTATTCTTGACAGAATAAAAAAGAATTCAAGCAAAAACAATATAGAACATACTTCTTCCAGCAAGTATAAAATTTGAAAACATTATTCTAAGGATTTTAAAAAATAGAAATAGCTAACAACTAATCAACCTAAATAATTTGAAAAGAGAAAAAAATTCCATTTTGTGTATTTAGTTTAGGATACACTTCTTTCTTTCACTAAGTATATGTTATATGCTTGTTTTCTCAAGATCTAAAATTTTGAAAGATAGATGATAGATTCCAATGGAAAGTGAAGACAGATTCCACCGGTAAGTGAAGACATGCCTTCACATTCTGCAATCTGCATTTTTATAGAGCGCGACTATTTAGGATGGAACACATTGACTACAAACCGAGTTCTTTTAAATTGTTCATGCATACGTAGTTGTGGTGTTGTGACAGTAATACCAACATGGGGGATGCAAATTTAATTTCGTGTTTTCATTAGCCCAATCTAAGAGAAAACAATAAAACATTGGACTGGTACCGTAATAGCAAGCAAATGAGGTTAAAAATATTGAAGACATGCAACTTAAATAGCCCTACCAAAGCACAGTCTAATGCCCTACATGGGGCATATTGAAGTGGCCTCCTAGAGAAATAGAATCTCTCAGCACACTCCAATTTATGACTTCGGTAGGGCACATGCCCCTACATGTCCATCTAGGTTTAACAAAACTACAAGGCATGTTACTTTATATAATCTTTACAAAATTCATACTATTATTCTTGACAGAATAAAAAGAATTCAAGCAAAAACAATATAGAACATACTTTTTCCAGCAAGTATAAAATTTGAAAACATTATTCTAAGGATTTTTAAAAAATAGAAATATCTAAAAATTAATTAACCTAAACAATTTGAAAAGAGAAAAAAATTCCATTTTCTGTATTTGGTTTAGGATACACATCTTGTTGTAAATATCTCCCCTCGGGTAGATATAGACATACGAGAAAGAATATGGAAATAAGGGAAACTCGAGAGCCCGATTTTTATTGCGTCACCAACAACCCTTGGTGCAAGTAAGAGGCGCACAACATAAGGTGTCGACACAAAAATGGATGCACCCTTGGCGCAGGTAAGAGGCGCACGACAGAAGGTGTCGACACGAAAATGGATGCACCCTTAGGCGCGTAGTAAGAGCGCCTGACGAAGGTGTCGACACGAAAATGGATGCGCCCTTGGTGCAGGTAAGAGGCGCACGACAGAAGGTGTCGACACGAAAATGGATGCGCCCTTGGCGCAGGTAAGAGGCGCACGACAGAAGGTGTCGACACGAAAATGGATGTGCCCTTGCATAAGAGGCGACGCCTGGACGAAGTGTCGACACGAAAATGGATGCGCCCTTGCGCAGTAGGAGAGTGTCGACATGGCAGAAGTCGCGCCTTGGCGCACGTAAAGGGCGCATGACACAGAATGTCGACATGATAGAATTCACGCCTTGGCGCATGTAAGGGTATGTCGACATGAATATGGATGCGCCTATGGCGCACCTTTAGGATGCTGCAACATGACATTCCGAGCGCCGACAGAAAGTGACCACGACCCGATATTCGAGGCGGCCATAACTTTTCACAGGGAGCTCGGATTCACGCAAGGTTGGAATTTTTGGAAAGCTTACGAGGTCCTCTGTCCAACTACGACTGGATATCTTTAATTGGGTGGGAACAAGTTCTTAAAAATGCAAAATACAGTTCGCCACTTTTTAAGTTTGCTAGGGTTCTCACCTACCACCATAATGAGATAAATTAAATGCAACCTGGAGGTGGTTGGGGTAGATTTGGATTTCCTCTCTCTTCCCTCTCTCATTCTTCCTATAAATTGTAAGGAGGGGCTTCTTTCTAAAGGTTGGACATTCTTGTTTTGCCCCTCCCTTCTTCTCTTTGGCAGGTGAATTTGTGGAGTTCAAACCTCCCATTAAAAATTGTAATGCAACTTTTCCTCTTGGCATTTTGTAGTGTGTTGTATCAATCTTTGGAGCAAATAATGCATGTCTGTGGATGATTCTCAACCCTCTCTGTGTTCATTTGCATCCTCTTGATCTTTCACTGCAAATCTGGTTATTCTGTGCATGATCTTGCATTGCATTTTTATGGTTTGTGTTTATTGGCAAGACAGTGTTCTTCATTCCTCGGTGCATCACCTTTGTAGTTTAGGTTTTATTTTATGCATCTTCTTACCCTGTCTCCTTGGCAAGTTAGTTTAGGTTTTGAGTAAACCCTTTGCATTTTTACGTGTGCATTTGAATAGAGGAATAGGAACCGGCCTTCATCCGGAGAGCTTTTCCGTTTTCACAAGGTCCCACACTTGGGAAAAGCTCCATGTTATGCAATCGCACTGAGAGTCTCAACCCATCGAGTTGCAGACATTCAGGGGTGCTGCGATTTGCCATCAACACATCTTTCTTTCACTAAGTATATGTTATATGCTTATTTTCTCTAGATCCGAAATTTTGAAAGATAGATGACAGATTCCACCGGTAAGTGAAGACGTGCCTTCACAATTTCTGCAATCTATGGTTTTTTAGGGCACGACTATTTAGGATGGAACACATTGACTACAAACTGAGTTCTTTTAAATTGTTCATGCCTGCGTAGTGGTGTTGTGACAATAATACCAACAGGGGGATGAAAATTTGACTTCGTGTTTTCATTAGTCCAATCTAAGAGGAAACAATAAAACATTAGGTACCGTAATGGCAAGCAAAGGAGGTTAAAAATATTGAAGACATGCAGCTTAAATAGCCCTACCAAAGCATAGTCTAATGCCCTACATGGGGCATATTGAAATGGCCTCCCGTGAGAAATAGAATCTCTCAAAGACACTCCAATTCCCGACTTCGGTAGGGCACATGCCCCTACATGTTCATCTAGGTTTAACAAAACTACAAGGCATGTTACGTTATATAATCTTTGCAAAATTCATACTATTATTCTTGACAGAATTAAAAAGAATTCAAGCAAAAACAATATAGAACATACTTCTTCCAGCAAGTATAAAATTTGAAAACATTATTCTAAGGATTTTTAAAAAATAGAAATATCTAACAACTAATCAACCTAAACAATTTGAAAAGAGAAAAAATTCCATTTTGTGTATTTAGTTTAGGATACACTTCTTTCTTTCACTAAGTATATGTTATATGCTTGTTTTCTCAAGATCTGTAATGAACTATTTTATGGAGGAAAAGGGAAGATAAAGTCATGTGTATAGAAAAATGTAGATTTTTGTACAAAATTTGAAAACATTATTCTAATGATTTTTAAAAAATAGAAATATCTAACAACTAATCAACCTAAACAATTTCAAAAGAAAAGAAAATCCATTTTGTGTATTTAGTTTAGGATACACTTCTTTCTTTCACTAAGTATATGTTATATGTTTGTTTTCTTAAGATCTCAGTAATGAACTATTTTATGCGAAAAGGGAAGATCTAGTCATGTGTATAGAAAAATGTAGATTTTTGTACAAGAAAAATATCAACTAATGACAGACAATTGCAGATAAACAACTTTAAAAGGATAGCCCATATTCTTGTAACAGAGGTTTGGAAAGCTTGCAATAACAAATTTCAATACCGAGTTTCCATTTACAGTTTTAGTTTGCAAAAAAAATTTTAGGCTGTTTGACTGGGACCATGTATGTAGTAGGGCAAATTTACAAAACATGTTTTGATTCCATAGTGTACTAAAAAGAATAGTAAAATTGTAATTTATAAGCAAACAAGACTAAAGAGAATTCATTGTGTACTAAATGCGGTATGGGAGCGAGCAAGGCGAGTCTTAGACCCTGCAGTACATATTTTGATAATTTCTAATGATGGGCATGTGAATATACTATGAGATTGGCCTACAATAAGTGTAAACTCTTTCTAATTAAAACATAGTAGATGTACAAAGATAGTAATTACATGACCGCGAGTTTGAAAAGAGGAAAAAAATCCATTAAACAATTTGAAAAGAGAAAAAAAATCCATTTTGTGTATTTGGTTTAGGATACACTTCTTTCTTTCACTAAGTATATGTTATATACTTATTTTCTCAATATTTGTAATGAACTATTTTAAGTAGTGGTATTTATAAAAACAATTTACCGTCTCAAAAAGAGATTTCATTGATTTCCTCTGTTGCAAAATTGGAGACATGCAAGACCTTTTCTAACCCCACTAACAACTCATTGCGAAAGAAAGCCAATGAATCTACACTCCCGACCTATGAAACAAGGAAAATGTGTCATGCGGTCACTTCTAACATAGGTGTTTCTTAAAGCAGATGCAAGCCTACATTTATGAAAAAAGAAAGTCCAGTGTGATCCCTTTTACATAATTACAAGACATGATTGGATTGCCCCATAAACACCCAAATAACAACGATAAATGGTACTCTGCTTTCAAATCATGGTTTTTCCAAAACCAAGAAGACAACACCCCAAAAGTTGATTTCTACAGACACATACAAAGTAGCCGCCCATTCCTCCAGTCCTCCCATCATGAGTGTTGAAGGTTTGGGCGAGAAATTAGCACATGCCAATATAAGAAGGGATGTTGGAATAACAAAGTTTGTGCAATTAAGGTCATCTATGACAGAGTTGGAGAAGAAACTAAGTAAATTAGAAGTTCATTGCAATGATCTCAAGCATGCATTGAATGTGAACCAGACCGAGAAAAAAATTCCATTTTGTGTATTTAGTTTAGGATTCATTTCTTTCTTTCACTAAGTATATGTTATATGCTTGTTTTCTCAAGATCTGTAATGAACTATTTTATGCAGAAAAGGGAAGATATAGTCATGTGTATAGAAAGATGTAGATTTTTGTACAAAATTTGAAAACATTATTCTAATGATTTTTAAAAATAGAAATATCTAACAACTAATCAACCTAAACAATTTGAAAAGAGAAAAAAATTCCATTTTGTGTATTTAGTTTAGGATACACTTCTTTCTTTCACTAAGTATATGTTATATGCTTGTTTTCTCAAGATCTGTAATGAACTATTTTATGCAGGAAAAGGGAAGATATAGTCATGTCTATAGAAAAATGTAGATTTTTGTACAAGAAAAATATCAACTAATGACAGACAATTGCAGATAAACAACTTTAAAAGGATAGCCCATATTCTTGTAACAGAGGTTTGGAAAGCTTGGCAATAACAAATTTAATAATGAAATGATAATGAAACACAAAATACTAGTTTCCATTTATAGTTTGCAAAGAATTTCAAGCCTGTTTAGACTGGGACCATGTATGTAGTAGGGAAAATTTACAAAACATGTTTTGATTCCATAGTGTACTAAAAAGAACAATAAAATTGTAATTTATAAGCAAACAAGACTAAAGAGAATTCATTGTGTACTAAATGTAGTATGGGAGTAGACAAGGTAGTATTAGACCTGCAAGTACATATTTTGATAATTTCTTATGATGGGCATGTGAATATACTATGAGATTGGCCTACAAGAAGTGTAAACTCTTTCCAATCAAAACATAGCAGATGTACAAAGACAGTAACTACATGCACGCAGGTTTGAAAAGAGGAAAAAAATCCATTAATTAACTTGAAAAGAGAAAAAAAATCCATTTTGTGTATTTGGTTTAGGATACACTTCTTTCTTTCACTAAGTATATGTTATATGCTTGTTTTCTCAAGATCTGTAATGAACTATTTTATGCAGGAAAAGGGAATATCTAGTCATGTGTATAGAAAAATGTAGATTTTTGTACAAGAAAATTATCAACTAATGACAGATAATTGCGTAGATAAACAACTTTAAAAGGATAGCCCGTATTCTTGTAATGAGGGTTTGGAAAGCTTGCAATAACAAATTTAATAATGAAATGATAATGCAACACAAATACTAGTTTCTATTTATAGTTTGCAAAGAATTTCAAGCTGTTTAGACTGGGACCATGTATGTAGTAGGGAAAATTTACAAAACATGTTTTGATTCCATAGTGTACTAAAAAGAACAATAAAATTGTAATTTATAAGCAAACAAGACTAAAGAGAATTCATTGTGTACTAAATGTAGTATGGGAGTAGACAAGGTAGTATTAGACCTAAGTACATATTTTGATAATTTCTTATGATGGGCATGTGAATATACTATGAGATTGGCCTACAAGAAGTGTAAACTCTTTCCAATCAAAACATAGAAGATGTACAAAGACAAGAACTACATGCACGCAGTTTGAAAAGAGGAAAAAAATCCATTAATTAACTTGAAAAGAGAAAAAAATCCATTTTGTGTATTTGGTTTAGGATACACTTCTTTCTTTCACTAAGTATATGTTATATGCTTGTTTTCTCAAGATCTGTAATGAACTATTTTAAGTAGTGGTATTTATAAAAACAATTTACCGTCTCAAAAGAGATTTCATTGATTTCCTCTATTGCAAACTTGGAGACATGCAAGACCTTTTCTAACCCCACTAACAACTCCTGGCAGAAAGAAAGCCAATGAATCTGCACTCCCAACCTATGAAACAAGCAAATGTGCCATGCAATCTCTTCTAACACAGTGTTTCTCTGTAATGATGCAGGCCTACATTTATGAAAAAAGAAAGTCCAGCAGTGATCCCTTTGACAGAATTACAAGACATGATTGGATTGCCCCATAAACACCCAAATAACAATGACAATGGTCTTCTCAAATCATGGTTTTTCCAAAAACCAAGAAGACAACACCCCAAAAGTTGATTTCTACAGACACAAACAAAGTAGCAGCCCATTCCTCCAATCCTCCCATCATGAGCGTTGAAGGTTTGAAGCAGAAATTATCACAGGCCAGTATAAGAAGGGATGTTGGAATAACAGAGGTTGTGTAATTAAGGTCATATATGGTAGAGTTGTAGAAGAAACTAAGTAAATTAGAAGTTCATTGCAATGATCTCAAGCATGCATTGAATGTGAGCTAGACTGTGTAGGATGTTGGTGTTATAGGCCCTGAAATAACCATCCATGAAGTTGGTATTAAGGCATATAGTAATGGCTAAAATAGAAATCCTTATATGTGCAAGGGAAAGGTATTGAAGGAAATGTAATGTAATGTGAAGTGGACACCTGTTGGTTGCAATCGGCGAAAGAGTGTCAATTCTTCATTATTATTATCCAATAAATCATACACAAACGAATTGATAAACAAACAGAGCAATTTTAACAACAATCAATTATGAGAATGACGAAAATGCTCTGCTTTGAATTTCACTCAAACTTTATTTTTTTGTTTTTGATAACTTGATAGAGTAAAAATAATTCTGAATTGATTCCTGAAGATTTAATTCACAGGAAACATCAACCCATCAAAATCCATTTCTAATATTTTAAATTGAAAAAAATTACACATTTATGCAAGTAATATGCTGACAAAATTTGTAAGTGTTGGAATAACAAGAAAGGATGTGGTTGTGTAACCCACCAGAAGTGCATCATTTTCCCATTGGGAGAAAAAAACTAAGCTCCAGGATCAATGCACGGGAAAATCATGACTTAAATCATGATCCTCATTTCAAACACTTAAGTATCGCTAGAGTCAAAAAGACCTTTCTAGTTTTACCAAATATTAAATTTACATGCCTAATGCTTTTCTTAGAGAACAGAGCATGATTTCCAGGAGAAATTTCTTCCATTCAGCACAATAGAGAAACAAATAGTAATAATGAAAAGATAACTCCATTTGAAACTGGAATGTAAATATTCTTGTAACAGAGTCTCAGACTTGCAGGTATGAACCTTAACTCCTTCCTGAACCCATAAATGTACATATTTTGATAATTTCTTATGATGGGTAAGATAAAACTGAATAAAACATAGCAGATGTACAGATGACATACCTTTGAATACCTTGCAGAGAATATGCCTGCCACAAAACCACCTGCACAGCACACCATACATTGTTTAAGCAAGAACCCACCTATGAGAAAGACCTCAGAAGCAAGTTAAAGGCGAAACACAAGTTTGACTGGTTGTAAGTGAAAATATACAACCGAGACAACTTACCAGAAGAATGCAAGACGAATCCAAACCAACATGAAAAGATATCCTCAAGAATGCAAACAACAGGCATTTATAGGCACCCAAACCTTCTCGACATGCAAACCCCCTCCCATATTTCTGCCACGCACAACATAACCCTTCCATTTCCAAATGAGAGGCGCTTACTTGAGCTATTCCGGCCCCAACTACAAAGCACAATGATGAACAACCGTAAAAGCAGTGTAGGCATTAACGACCCATGCAATCTTCCAACAACCCTTACAAACTGAAATCCGGGCTTCCTCCATGCAAATGAAATCTAGGGCTTCCTCCACGTGAGCTTCCTCCACGCAAATGAAATCTAGGGCTTCCTCCGCCGTCGGATTTCAACGACACCGCAAGAGAGCCGTCCGATGCCCAAAAACTAGAAGGAAATACAGTGTCGCGGCGTAATAATAGGAAGCCTAAATAGGCTGGAAATTTACATATTAGTGATTTATTAGATAGAATTACCTTCCTTTGGTCCTCCTTCATCTTCGTCCTCTTTCTTTTCTTCTCCTATTCTTCCTAATCATCCTCTTGGAGAGGACTTTTTTTGTGTTCTACTCTATTCCATGTAATGATGGATTATCATAGTTGTAGTTAGGATCATCATCATCACACCCATCAACTAAAAGTGAAGGTTTATTCACCTATAATAACATTATTTAATACTTATTATAATATTTTAAATCATGTGAATAAAATATTTGAAAAACAAATTTTGTTAGCTACTTGATTTTAATAATTATTTAAGAAATCAATGACGTCTTAGTGGCACAAATCCACATGAATGCGCACATTCATTGAATGCAAGGACTTTAAGTTGTGCCCGCACTTGTTCATTGGCTTCATAAGGTTAAACCACAATGAAGGCCCTCTCTAAAACCACTAATCACGAAGGCCTTTATTCCATGAATATTCGTTTAACATCCTTGTTTTTATTGGCTGGATGATTGACTTTTATTCAATAAATGTTATTTTGTATTAGGTATATATCCTCTAAACATCCAATCAATATCCATAACTAACATATAATGCTTATTTCCCTCTAAACTTATCCGGTACTGACACGTTATTTGGGAGTTTTTTAGGGAATTATTGAAATTTTACGGGAAATATATGTTAACGCAGGGTAGAGCTTGAGTTAAGTTGTTATTTGATTAGTATTAATTTTAATTAATGACAACTAACTAGTATTTATTTAATTTTTATGTAATATAAAACTAATAAAGAATTGTATTATATTTTTTCGTATTAAATTTCTTAGTAAAATAATATCATACATGGCATACTATGATAACCAATGATCTGACATTACTGACAATAAGAATTTAATCCACAAGTCAAATCAATCAATCAAATTTATGTCAATCATTTGCACAACCATGGGATTCCATGAATTACTAGATATAAATGTGGGAAAGTGGTGTTGTCATTAATGTTAATAAGTGTTATTTGATGTCAAAAGGAGAAAGGAACAACATGTGAAGGTTGATTGGTAGTGTCATTCATTGATGTTAAATTGAGTTGCTTGGTCTAGTTGACATTAATGAGGTGTCTCCGAGTAAGTGAGATGGCTTGTAAGAGTGATATGTGGATGTTATAGTGATGTCATGAAGGTTTTTGAAGACTCTTGTAGGTGGGAAAGTCCGAGAATGTCATGGGGTGGTCAGTATGGAAGGTGCATGCATGATCAAGAAGCCTAGTTAGGAGGCCTAATCAACAAGGATAACATGTCATGGTGATTCACAAGTATGTGGAAGTTGGCTAAGCATTGTGAGTGTATGGAGAGTGTGATAATGAGGTCTCGAGACACTCACTCACAAGTGTCTTAGAGTGTACCTATGAGGTTAAGTCATGTTTTTAGGTCTATACCTAGACCTATTTTAAGCCCTAGGTGGCCTAATGAGGTGAGCAGATCTATTTTTGAGCTATATGTGCAAAGGTAAGCATTGGGACAGGTGTAGTAGGTTTTCCTAGTTGCGTGGATAAATTTTTAGGTCTCAGGTTGCAAGACAAAGCAAGAAATGTGGTTTTTGCCTCTATCGAGCTCCTAAAAGTGAGAATTAGAGCTCGAGAAGCACTTTCTTGTGCTCATTTGCACGTGTGACCTCTATATGGGAGGATGAGATTATTCATGGTAGATGGGGAAGGGTCCTAGCTCAAAATTCCTAGCATTATTTTTTGGCTTAAGGGGCAGAGCTTTATGACCAATCGTTAAGAAGGTAAAGCGTCTAAAACCCTTCTTAAATCCTAGTTAGGTAGCGATGGAAAAGATCTTGCTCAATATGGCTCAAAATGGCTTGAGTGACCTGGTTCAGTGATTGGCGGCTCTAGTAGAGTCTCTCAATCATCTCCAGGTGGCATTGGTGTGTCATGACAATGAGTGGACCCCACAAAAAAATGTAACTTTATGAAGAAGTTGATTTTGCTCTCAAGTTTTGCATTGGACCAAATGAATAAATGGATGTTTAAGGAAGTATGGAAGCCATACTCCATGTCTGGGGTGGTTTCAAAATAATTTCTAACCCTTAGGGGTTTATGTAAGTCAATATAGGAAGACTGGTTTTTGGGGTGTAATGGCGATTTTTAGTGACTTGATTGCATAGTTGTTCTTGGGATTCTAAGCTCTGATATGAAGTATCTAAAGCACATGAATATGTTGTTAAGGTCTCATATGACATGTTTCATGCATTATAAAATCTTTGATGGTCGACTGGTATGGTGATAGTTTGGTCACAAGTTTGACCTAGTTGACTGGTTTTAGGACTGGGAAAGTGAGGTTTAGAGATTGGTCTAGAAGACCAATGTTTGTTATGAGTTCATGGTGTTTTGCTACTGAGATTCTTTAGGGGTTCATTGTGGACCTTTTACATGCATTAGAATATTTTTAATGGGTCGATACATGTGTTAGATAGTCAAGTCTTCTTGATTGGTTTTCATGACATGAAGACAATTATAGGAGTGTAAGCTGACAAGTGGTTTTGGGCACTTACAGACCTAGATGATAATGTTATAAGCAATTAGTGATGACCTTGAGGTCATGATTCTTCTATTAGTGTATCATATATGCATGGTTGAGGTGTTTTGATGATTTGTTGAGCTCAATGTGTGAAGACCAGATTTGTGAAGATGCACATAAGCTAATAGGACTAAGTCCTTATGGGTGGCTTCATGATATGATTTAATGGTGTAGAGTTGAAGAAGCTTGTAGGATGTATGGAGTGGACTTAGAAAACATGTCTAATTAGTTCTTGATGTTTGGTGAAGGACATATAGGCCAAGAATACTAAGTCTTAGTGAAGGAGGTGTTTGAGTTCATTTAGGCCTAATGAGTCCTAATGAAGGAATAAGACTTTTGGATGTTATTTCCAACCTAAGGAGATTTGTGTATGATGTTTTCATGATGTTTTCAACATGATTTTATGATATATTCCCTATGATGGCCAACCTAGATGTGTATGATGCTTAAGTCATGAATATAAACTAGTGAAGAAGACCTATTTTGGTGTTGAGAGTGAGGAATGGATTGAGCAAACAAGAAGGAAGTTTGTGAAAAGGTGAAGAAGGTATTTGTGACCATTAAGAAAGATCATAGGATAGTTCATGATGTTCTAGAGGGTGTTCTCTTTTTGGAGAGATATGTCATTTTACCTAATCAACTTGGTGAAGAAGTTCTTGAGCGAAGAAGTCTAAAAGATAGATTTGAAGAAGATAGAAGGAGAAGAACTGAATAAGTGTCATCATCAGTTTTGGGGGCAACGTTCTATAGGTGAAAAAAAATGAGGTGGCTTAGTTGGTGTTGAGTCACCTAGGGTTGATCTTTTCCTTCTAAGGTTGGTGCTCAACTAAATTTGATTCATTGATATATAGGACAAGTTGTCCAAGCTTTGTTTTAGTGGATTTTTTTCCCTTCAAGGGTTTCCCATTTTTATCTAGTGCACTTGTGTTATTGTGTTTATATTATTCATATATGATTATGATTCTTGGTGAATGCATGTTTAATGGTTAAGTTGAAATGATAATTGATGAATTCTAAAGTGTATGTGAAAGAAATTTTTAGGTCACACTGATTCACCCCCTTAGTGGTTGTGCTTCCAACAATTAGTATCAGAGCATGTCCTCTAAAGCAAGATTAAAAAGCTTGAGGTGATCCTAAAAGAACATATATGGCTATTCAACAAAGTGGTTCCTCAACTAACAAAGATATTTTGTCCAATGGGACAAATTATGCTTTTTGAGCATCAAGATGAAGATTCATATAATGTCCTTGGGATGTGATATTTAAGTCGGTTGTAGATGGGTATATTATTCCTCAAAATCCTCCAACTGATGTAGCAGGTAAGAAGGCAAGTAATGATAACTCTAAAGCAATAAATGTCATTTTGTGTGGATTAGCAGGCATAGTCTAAATTTTCCAAGGTTATACAATGTGCTACAACAAGGCTAGGCTATGTAGGATAAACTACATGGCATTTATGAAGGTGACACTAAGGTGAAGTTGGAAAATCTTCAAACCTATAGGAGTCAATTTGAAAGTTTGAAGATGAAGGAAGAATAAAACATTGCATCATATCTCCTTAGGATAGATGAAGTGGTCAATACTATTAGAGGATTAGATGAAGAAGAATTTGAAGCTAAGTTGATGAGTGTCCTAGAAGAATTGAAGTATGCAAAGAAGAAGAATAAGAAAATGAAGACACATGATAAGGAGTATGAAGAGAAAATCAGTAGTATGGATAGTGAGCATGATGAGATCATCAAGGAGATGGAATCTCAGGTTGAGTTGTTAACGAATGATCTCAAGTCCAATGAAGAAGAATGTATCAATCTCAAGTTAGAGGTGGATTCCCTAAGGTAGAAGTAATTAAAGCAACAACCAAGGTAAGAAAATTTCAGAATTTTGAGAAGAGTTCCAAGAATCTAGATGATCTCCTGGATAGTCAGAAGTCTGCAAGTGATATGACAGGTCTAGGATTCAAGGAAGACTTAGAGATTGAAATGGTGACTCAAGACTCAAAACAAGAGAATTCTAGCATGGATAACACGAGATCTAATCCTATCAAACAACCTTATTCAATGAGGTATGAAAAATATTTCAATGGTTATTATTATGCGTGTAAAGAGTTTGGTCATAGGGAAAAGAGTGTAGAAGGTTCTCCAAGAATGAGGATTCTTGGAACCATGGAAGAAGTATCAGTTCACACCAGTCAAGAGGTAAGAATGGAGTTGTTTTCTATAACTTTCATAACACTATTCATATTACAAAGTTATGTTTTCATAGGCCCTCAAGGAAAATCAAGAAGTTTGAGGCTATTAAAGTACAAGAGAGAAAGTAAAATAAGGCATGGAACCAAGAGTGAATCAAGGCAATCTAACTAAGCATATGCTAGAGATTGGAGCAAGTAAAAAATTCTCACAGGTTGTTGATCAGAAGAAGGTTGAAGAGGTAAATCCACAGGTGTCAGGGAGGTCTTGGAATCTTTTAAATTTTTTTTGTTTATATCCCTATGGTTAGGGATGTATCTATTATGCTTCTCAGAGACATTCATCAATCAAAAGAAGCATGTAGTAAGGGGGAGCTTGAATGGAAGAAATGTAATAAAAATATGAGTATCTTTGAATATGGATCTTGGCATTGTGAATATGTGTTGTTGGATTGTAGGTATAAAGACTTCAAGAAGATAGTTGTGAAGGAAAAGTGAAGGTATGTGTTTCAATCATTTATATGATAACTTGATCAGACCATTCAATCTCATGGAGATATGTTGCATAGTAAAAGGCTTTAAGAAGGTTTTGTAGACTTAGAAGTGGTTAAACAGATTGAAGAAGTGTAGTGTGTTGTGTTTTGAGACCTAATACAAGTTTGTGTATCTTTAGTTTGGAGATTGTTTTGTTTAGACCAATATGACCTTGTGTTATAAGCCTATATGAGTGACATGAAGACCTAAGAGGACTACAAGTGTGATGGTTATGCTATGATATAGAGATTGAAATTGATAGGAAAAGTATTTTTAAGGAAAGACAACATAACAAAGGCCAAATATGGGCATGAGGACTATGATGGTGTTTTACATTGTAAGAAAGAGTGTCATGCTAAAGGTGTTTAGTCCAGGGGAGTTTATTGGCCCTATAAGTTGGTTCAAGGTATAAAAATGGTTTATCTTATTGGTATTTTTTTCATTTGATGATTACATGCTTTGAAGACTTTAGAAGTGTCCTAGCCATGTTATGAGTAAGGTTTATATCAGTTGCATCAAGTGGGAAATTTTTTGAAGATTGTATAGTCTCAAGTTGGTATCTTGTTTTCTTTGAGATGCTAAGAAGTCAAGGGGAGCTATGGAATTTTTCCATTAGCTTCATGAGAAGGTTGTAGTGCCAAGAAGGAACATAGAATCAAGAATAAATGTGGACAATGGTAACAATTTTATTAGTAAAATGAGCAAGTGTGTTTGAGCCCCATGAGAAGGATTATTAGTGTCAAGAAACCTTAAAATTCATGAAGATATGTTGAGTCATGCAGACATGTGAATTACAGAAGTGTTGTAAGAATTATAAGGTAAGACATTTGTTCATTCTTTCTAGTAAATTGTAGTTGTGCATTAGCCTATTGGTATCAGTTATGTGTTGAGAGGTGCTTGAATAAGGTTTGAGTTAGATTTGTAAGGCATGCATCTGTTAAGGGGGAGATGTGTTGCATTAATATTGTAAAGATTCAAAACTAAGATGAGGAGGTCAAATGAACCTTATTATGTTTGGTTTTATGTTTCCAACCATGTGGTGATCCCTAATGTGATGACAGGAACATAACTAAGATGTTGTGAGTATGACCCTTTGTCATTAATGTTAAAGGGGGAGAATGGGTTGATGACCTGAAAATAATAAGCCAATGGTTTGAGAGAATGAACTATATGAGTTTTGTCATCAATGTGTTTGCCATCAATGATAGGGGAAAATGTTATCAAGTGGTGTTGTCATTGATTTCAATAAGTGTCATTGATTGATGTTAAAAGGAGAAAGGAACAACATGTAAAGGTTGATTGGTAGTGTCATTCATTTATGTCAAGTTGAGTTGCTTGGTCTAGTTGACATTGATCGTTGTAGTGAGCAAGTGAGATTGGCTTATACGAGTGATATGGATAATTGGATGTTATATCAATGTCATAAAGGTTGTTGAAGGCTCTTATAGTTGGAAAGTGTGACAAAGTCACGAGGTGGTCAGCATGGAAGGTGCAAGCATAATCAAGAAGCCTAATTATGAGGCATAGTCAACAAGGATAACATGTCATGGTGGTTCACAAGGATCTAGAATCTGGTTAAGTATTGTGAGTGTAAGGACAGCATGAGGATGAGGTGTCAAGACACTCATAAGTGTCTCGTGAGTGTACCTATGAGGTTAAGTCATGTTTTCTAGGTTTGTACCTAGACCTATTTTTATCCCTAGGTGACCTATTGACGTGAGAAGATTTGTTTACGAGTTATGTGTGCTAAGGTAAGCATTGGGACAAGTGTAGTAGGTTTTCATATATGTGTGGGAAAAGTTCCAAGTCTCGAGTTATGGGACAAAACAAAAATGTGGTTTTTGCCTCTATCGAGCTCCTAGAAGTGAGAATCATAGCGAGAAGCAATTTCTTGTGCTCATTGGAATGTGTGACCTCTGCATAGGAGTATGAGCTCTTCATGTTATATGGGGAAGGCTCCTAGCAAAAAAATCTAGGTATTAGTTTGTGGTTTAAGGGGTGGAGCTTTATGAATAACCATTAAGAAGGTAAGGTGGTCTAAAACCATTCTTAAACCCTAGTTAGGTAGCGATGGAAAAGATCTTGCTCAAGATGGATAAGAATGGGTTGGGTGACATAATTTAGTGACTCGATAGCTATAGTAGAGTCTTTTAGGTATCTTCAAGAGGCATTGGTGTGTCATGACAATGAGTGGACCCCACAAAAGGTAATGTTTTGAATAAGTTGATTTTACTCTTAAGTTTTACATTGGACCAGATGAATAAATGAATGTTTAAGGAATTATGGAAGCCATACTCCAAGTTTGGGGTGGTTTCGAACAATTTCAAACCCTTACAAATGGGGTCTACACAAGTCAATATTAGGCTTGATGAATTGATTACGAGAGATGTTATTAGGATTCTAAGCTCTGAGATGAACTATCTAAAGCATATGAGTACCTTTTTAGGTCTCATATGACATGTTTCATACATTAGAAAATATCGGAAGGTTAATTGGTATGCTTTGAGAAGTTGGTCACAAGTTAAACATAGTTGTGCGACTACTTTTAGATGATTGGGAAAGTGAGGTTCGGATTGGTTTAGAAGACTGATGTTTGCTATTATTTCATGGTGTTTTTCTACTAGAGAGTGTTTAGGGTTTAATTATGGACCTTATGTATGCTATTTTTAATGGGTCATTATATGTGTGATATAGTCAAGTTTCTTGGGCACTTACAATCCTACCAATAGTGTTATAAGTAGATGGTGATGACTACGAGGTCATGAAATTTTTGTTATTGTGTCATACATGTATTTGATTCAACAATAGATATTTCAGAGTCACACATGATAAATATAACACTAAGGTGAAAATTAGGACACAAACAATAAGATGATAAAAATTGAAACCCTAGGTGCAAGAGAAGGGACAAAATACTTAGAATTTTTTAAAGTTGATCCCAAAGTGTGTTGGACTAGAAAACTAATGGACTGGGAGGAGTAAAATGTTGTAACGAACTCAAAAAATTGTGTGACTACTAGATTTTCTTGGACTGGGCACTTGGATTATGTCGGGGTGCCTCGGGTGTTGAAGACTTCCTACAGGTGGCCGTGACTGTAAAAGAACTTAGAAAATAGTTTTTGTTGTGTCCCAAGAGGTTTGAAAAACTTTGTTGTTGATTTCATGTGTGTTGTATCATGTCCACAAAATTCATGTGTAACCTACAAAGAGAAAGAACACCTGTAAAATCCCAAAAAACATCAAATCCTAAAAAGAAAAAAGATGTAAATGGGGATTTTGGTCCTTTTATGGCATTACCAACCGAGTGAAATTATGATTGATCATTTGTACTACATTTCAAAATCCATGTAGTTCTCATGTGTGTGTGTAAGAATCATGCCCTAGGTAGATCTTTGCAAGATGCACTTGATAGTGAAAAAGTATCTTCAGATTTGGCAATATGAAGATGTGTGGATTTAAAATAAACTTCCCATCCTATGCGTTTATGCGTAAAATACATTCCCATGTCTCTTTAGTCCTTTGAATGAAGCTAGATGGATGATACATGCTCTTCAATGTTTTTGGATGAAGACCTTAATGGTGATAATATTGATATTAAAGGATAAAAATCAAATCAAGACTGGGAAATTTTTGTCATTTTGTTTATTATTCAAATGGACTTAATCTCTCAATTCAAATGAGAAAAGATACCACAGGGTGAATGTTTGAAGGAAATGAAGAATATGGTTATGAAGAGAAGTCGCGACACAATAGTCCAATGTTCAATGGATATATAAGAAGGCTAGTATTCCATGGATTTTAAAAGCCATGGAACACTCAAGAATCTTCCAAGTGTCCATAGAACATCTAGTACAATTAAGAAGCCCGCAAGAAAAGGAGGAATGCAAGTGAAATCGTAAGACACATAAAATAAGTTTCTTTCACTAGTACATCTCATCGCGGGTATCAAATCATGCAATATTTATTTAGAGTAAATTACTATATTATCTATCACTAAGTTCATTCATGAAAAATAGTGATTGAGTTAATAAAGAAAGTGAAAAAAATCACATGTATATACTAGGAAGAAAATGAGGATTCTTTAGGGGCCCCAACCCTTGAAATTCATATAAATTCTAGTTTGCATACACAAAAGGGGATGTTCTTGTAAGGTAGATACTAGATACATTGTCAATTTATGACTACAAAATCCTCTGCAAAAGTGGGGATCCGACTTCATCCTAAAATCAAACTCTTTATCATCTTGAGTCACATAAACATATTGGATATCCCCTATTAGATCGTGGGACATGCCCATCTTCATAAGTTCCTTAATGTCATCTCTTGACCTTCCAAAATATTTATTGAATCCAATTTTCTCCTATAAGAGGATACCATTCAAGGATATTGGACCCACCTTTAAGATAAGCCTTGGTACCATGTTGGTTAACGATTTTAAGGTTAAAGATGGCATGGGAACATTAGTTGGTATCGTGGTGGCAGACTCGGGACACCGATTTGATCAACAAAAATTGGTCGAGTTGCACTTGTTGGGTTAAGTGAACCACTTCTACATCTCTTTAATAAAGGCAAATAGTGCTTCAGGGGCCCTCTCAGAAGAAGATTTCACCAGGGCCTTCTTAAGAATGGTAAGTCTTTGCTCTATTGCGGTTATTGTGCGGGAGATTAAAGATATGTCTTCTATAGGTTCATCATTAGGCATTACATAAACATCAAGTGGAAGTTATTTCTATGCTAATTCCTCATTAAAAATGTGGGGGATATGTTGATAGTGTTCTTACTTATAGTGGGCCTACAATGGAGCCAAAATTTCTTAATTTACTTGGGAGCTATGTGATCATCTACATAGAACAAGTAATAAACATAATTTGAAACACAAAGAAGAAGGGGTCACCTTGACAAGATTTCATCAATGCCAAGTATAATGTGTGGGATGTTAATGGTCATGTGGGTTCTAACTGGTCTTGAATTGTGAATAACATCCTTACAAAAGCTTCATTTGGGCCAGAAAGGTTGAAAATTGCATGCAAGGTTTATGAAGAAAGCTCCTTGAGACTGGTTCCTAATTCCACATCCGCCATTACTTTAGAAGGATTAACATGAGATATTTTCACTTAGAATACTCAAAGGAAGATGCAAACTCATGAGAAATAGGTGAAAATTTATAAAAATATGGATTTTCAGAGTGACTGTGTGAATCATCATATCAAGATCGAATGCGAGAGTAATTCTGGATACTCACATGGATTTAAAAAAGGGGAAAACAAATTGATGTCTATCAAAAGATGGTTTTTGGCTTGATTCGGTAATTTGCACAAGGGAAGCATAAAATTCAAAAGAATATTAATTATTATTTGTTTCCCAAAACATATCCTCCTAAAGGCAAGTGTCAAATCAGTTAAAATAACGACCTAAGGGAAAAAATGGTTTATGATTGGGTGCATGAATGATGGTGAAAACATAGATAGGACAAAAAGATATTAAGCAATAAAAGAAAAGTATCTTGCACACATCTGTGTTGGTAACCAGAAATAGAATCAAGTTAAGTAATGAAAAATGAATCTTTGTAGTTATAAGATATTTTCCAAAAATGGAGTTCATTTACCACGCCTTCTAGGATGGTTCATTGAAGTTTTTTTGGGGAAAAATCAGCAAAGTTTGTAGCCAATTTTTGTATAAATATGGGGATTTTTCCTCATAGAAAAATGGGGCTAGTTTTTTCTATTTTAAAAAGGTTGAAAGATATGACTGTAATACTACATATTTCCCTTTTATGAAATACATATGAATTTCAGTTTCTCAAGCTTCTGTGTCAAGGTGGTTACAATGTACAACCATTGAAAAACATTGAGAGCATTTGATTTATGTTCCCCTATCAAGAGATTGAAGATTTGAATGAAATGTGTCTACTTATGAGTCTAACTTCTATGTTATGGGTTCTGTATGTTGGATTTTTTATTAATGAGTTATAGTTTCTACTACAATTTTGTGTTTATTGCTTCTCTGTGTAATACACTAGATCAATCCTTTGTGGTTGTGCAATATTGTATATGATTCTAAAATCCTTACTATAACCATTTTTTTGAGTGATTTTTGTTAGCCTTCGAGTGGATCTTGGGTGTATGAGAATAGAATCAGTCAATACTTCATTAGAATTCTTACACGAGCTTTTGTGTCAAGTATTTTAGAGATTATGTTGAACCTTTGCATTTGTTGGGTATCAATGAATGCAAGAAGTGAAAGTGATGGTGGATGATCAAGCTAATGGGGAAACCTTATGTCTTCGACACAAGCAATACTTATGTCTTTGACACGAATCTATGTGAATCTAAGGCAAAGAATGCTCTCCTAACCTGAAGGGGTGTGATGGTATGATCTGATATGATAGCTACTCGGAGACTCCAATCGATGTCTAGTTCTGCCGAGATTCTATTGATTGGTTGTGAATACGTGGAAAGTAACCTGTAGGTGCCTCGTATGGGTTTCCAGACAAGGTCATGGAAATGGAGACAAGAGGTGTAGTGGAGCTGCAGAGACTATGGGTGATTTTCTAGTCTTGTCTAGAAAGTCTTAGCTGATCGGTTGCTATGTTCAACAATGAAAGTTGTGTAATAATATCGGGTGGAAGTGGTGAAGATATGAATACCAATGTGCATAAACTAGTGTCAATATCTAACTGACTAGCAGGCCCATTGGGTTACGGGACCTGTGGGTCACAACCAAAGACTCGTTGAGGTTGAGGCCCTTATATGGTCATGCATGCAATCAAATCCTATTTCTAGGAGCAGTCCAAAAGTCGTAGGCTTGATTAGCAACTATGTTCAATGTCTCTAATGTCTTATTTTCTCATTGTATGTGGTAGGTGTACGTAAGACTATTAAAAAAAAGCTTGTGTCAATGTCAGTTATTAGCTCTAGCCCATTGGGTTGTGGGACCAGGGGATCACAACTATAAGTCTTTTCCTGTTGTGGACCATTGATGGTCATGCAAGATGAATTGATTTGTTTTCAGTAAATAAACTATCTATCAAAGGAAATCTAACCTATATTTTTGGTGTTTTCTCAATATATCATAACAAAGCAGTAAAACAAGCTAATCTATGGAAAATAAATGTTTTTGTTCTTTTCTAACTTTTCAAACAATGCATCTAATCTAATAAACAAATTAAATACAAACAATTAGCCGATGTAGCTAACTATTTGTGTAGATGTGTGAATCTAAATCTAAAATCTATTCTAATTCAATCAAAATCCTTCCAACCCTACCTCAAAAGTGAAGAACAAATCATAACCCTAACAGAGCTATTGTTCCCCACAACTTCCCTGGTAATGTTGAAGAGACAACTTCCTATTGATTTGATCTACTTGAATTATCTAGCTAATTGAAATGAATTGTTTCTCTACTCTATTTGATATGCAATTGAAATTAACAATTCATAATTGAAATTTGATAAACAAAGAAAACAAATACACAACTCCAACTTGGAAGAGCAAAGAACCTTGGAAAATCTAGTAGTATCAATATCTGTCCCCTCAGTTCTTTCCTTTCTTCTTTGAGTGTTCATGTGAGTCCAAAGGATTGGGAATGCAAAGAACAACAACAAGAGGATGGTGCTTGAGCAATGGCAGCTTGGAAGCAATCTGATGCAAATGCAAGTAGAAGAGAGATAACACAAGAGATCTGAACTTGGCTATGCAATTCCTAGCAAGATTATGGCAGCACAACAATGCAAGATACACAAAATTCTCAGGCCCTTTTTTTGAATACAAGCATGGAATATATAGGAATGGAGGATAGGAGGTTACTTCATGCACAAGGCAAGAAGAGGTAGTTCCAACTAATTAAATCTTATTTAAAATAGAAGGAGGAGAACCAAGAAACAAAGCTATTTTTAGCCAATTCAGCTCACGGATGCATGCAAAAAGAAAACTTAAGTGAACCATGTCACATGTTTAAAACACACGTGAAGATTCTAAAAAGTGGCAGACCACCCACCCACAGCAGGGTTTTAGTGACCGCCACTCAGGACCGCCGCCTGGGCGGCGGTCCTGGCACTAAAGGCCAAAACAAGCACAAAAAGAAATGGGAGATGGAAAAATGCATGGAAAAGTTAAGTAAGGCTATCTAGGCTACAAATATATACTACAAATGGGTTTTTGGAGCTCGAACACCTTCTTGAAAGGATTTTGAATCATCATTGGGGACTTTTGTAACCATTTTCCCGACAATGTAGCATGTGTAATTTTGGGTGCATACATATTGCCCCCTCGAGAAAGCATCTTAGCCATGAAAGAGGCATAAAACGTAGAGTCCGAGTATGGCATTCCCGAAATGGGGAGTTAGAAGCTATACCTGACATGCCCATGTGTCAAATCTCACCATCCAAGCTCCCGCTTCCTACAAGAAGGAGAAGAGAATCAAGTGCAGATAGATAAAATATTTGAAAATAAACACTAAACCAAAATGACAAGAGACTTACCATCTATGTGGGGATGTAGAAATATACCTACACCAACGCTCCAACCCTATAAACACATTCACTCAAAATGAG
This sequence comes from Taxus wallichiana var. yunnanensis, assembly GCA_018340775.1. Classification (NCBI taxonomy): domain Eukaryota; kingdom Viridiplantae; phylum Streptophyta; class Pinopsida; order Cupressales; family Taxaceae; genus Taxus; species Taxus wallichiana. The sequence goes on from CM031241.1 coordinate 733,156,714, forward strand.
TTTAAAATAACATATATATATATATAATATATAAAACAAACTCATTTTTCAATTCATTTGTGCATTGTTGATTTGGTGAATTTGGGGCTCTGGACATACGTTGACCATTTTTGATGTTGAGATACAACCAAATGATAGTTGTGAGATAGTGATCATGCCTCCATGAGTGGGAGATCAACCAATGGCATTCCTAGGTTAGTTATTTCCTCTTTTGTCTTTTTGTGCCCTAGATGTTAAAATGTTGAAAAGTTCACCTAGGGGGACATTTTCAAATTTTCTTGTTTCAAATGAGTCCTTAGGGGGGGCGCCCATAGGGCATTCTTTTATTTTGTTAGAAATGATCAATTTTTCATTTTAAAGCATTTTTGGGGTTAAGGGCACATTTTGGGAAATCGGGTCGGACCGCCACCCAAGACAGGGGGTCATGGACCGCCACACGGCGGGAACCCGAACCACCACCTTTGAACAAAATGTCTAAAATGTCTAAACTGTCTAAAATGCTCCTTAACTTGATTTTTGTGTTTTCAATGTTTTGCTATGTTTTTTATGAGCTTATCATGTGATGTACATTACTAACTTGCTCTTTTCTCATGTTTTGGTGAATGTAGAAGAAGGTGGAGTACATACGCTGGAGCAGAGAGAGAGAGTGTGTGTGATTGGCTCCCTAGGATTTTAGATCAGCTGACCCAAGATGAGATAGATCTTTTACAAGGGGGCATTTGGCAGATAGCACGGGTGCCCCATGTTGCTCCTACCAGTCACATTTTGTGTGACTTATTCTCTTATTGGGATGCAGACCGAACACACTTCTAGGTTCTCAGGTTAGGGGTGAGTGGACTATCACTCTGGAGGATGTATACCACATCCTTGGACTCCCGGTACTTGGTAGGAGAGACTGACATTGGAGATAGTGGGGTCTAGGGCCATGATGACATAGTGGGCCACATATATGGGAGACACCATTGTCTCATCTAGCTCAAGAAGGGAATGAAGGTTTGGTCCATTGCTACTACTCCCATTCCTATCCTTTGAGAGCCATCATGGGTATCCTGTCCTCGAGATTAGTCGGGGACAAGGGAGGAGATACACTTTTATACTACTGGGCCCCCATCATTACATAGATTGAGGCTCATGGCCATAAGTATGCCTGGGGGAGATATCCTGGGGACTACATACCATGATTTGTACAGAGTGGTCAGATTGATAGGGACAATCTTTGAGCCACCCTACTCTGGTTATGAGTTGGGTTTATGAGTGTTTCATCCCTTATGGCAGGGGGTACAGGTATCAGATCCAGAGGCTATCCAGGTAGCTAGATGGATAGGCATGTCAGTGCTCCACACCACATCAGTCAGTGGCCTCCTTGACTACAACAGACATGACTACCACACCCTATCAGGACATGGCAGGGGTATGGGGTGAGGAGGCTACGAAATGATGGTAGCTTTCTTCCATGAGCCAACTAGTTGATAGAGAGCCGGAGACTAGAGATTCACCCATTTGACCGGTACCTAACAGTTCAGAGTTCGGCCTTCCATACCCTATCATGCTTCCTCCAGTGGATCTATTTATAGACTATTCGGGAGGCACAGAGGGGTCCTAGAGGGGATCCTGGTTGGACAGTTGTTACTCCTAGTGTGCCTATTGCATAGTTAGGCATGTAGTCCAGGCTCGGGGGTAGCTGGTGCCCTCAAGCACCCTTACTTCAGATTGGGGCAGCTCCTTCTCACAATGGGGAGGAGGATGAGCCAATCGATTTGGACTCCACTCTGAGGAGGATGTGGGAGATGATACGGAGGGGGAGTCGGTCAGGAGAGGAGGATGAGGGGGCAGGACCTTCGAGGGAGAGAGAGTGACCCTGAGTGGCATGATACTCAGGAGATCCTCAGAGCAACACACGAGGAGGTGAGCATGAGAGAGAGACACTTGGTCTCGGAGGAGGCACTTGGAGAGGATGATGAGTCCATGATCGACAATGCATGCCTCTAGATTTGGTGAGGCTCCGTAGCCACCACCAAGAGACTCCTACAAAGCAACCCACTATCCCACATGGATTCCTAGAGACCCGAGTATGTTCAATACTCCTTTCTCAATTTTATCTATTGATTTTTGTATGTTTAGCTTAGCATTCTCCTTTTGATTTGTGTTCATGATTTTCTAGCTCACTATCTCTCTTTTTTTTTCAGCGTCTACACATCAGTGGTGAGAGCTCATTCATCGGGTATGTGTGGACACCCTATTGATCCCCTGGGAAGACTCGAGCCGATTTGAGTTGACTATGGATTCAGGACAACCCTTAGCCACCGGCCGACATACCAACATGTTCACTCCCATCTGGAAGGTTGCGAGAGATAGTGACCTCCCTTCATACCATGGTAGCTGGATACGAGACTATTGAGCACCTGATGAGGTGGAGCCATTCTCATAGTGAGGCTATGGGTAGTGGGTGCCACCATGAGCACTCACACCATTCATTCCATTCTCAATGCCATCACAGCCATAGCAGGAGCCCTAGATGTGGTCACGCACCATCCGAGGGATCCCATAGGGATTGATAGGTCATTGAGCCTTTATTGCTTTGATACCATTTTTGACATTATATGATTTTTTTGTATATTTTGGGCTCATTGTGAGCATTTTGACCATGCCTAGCACATGATGACATTGTATACAAACTTGATCTACTATGATATATACAAACTCTATTTTTGGTTTGGTATTCCATTGTATCCGAGTTGACTCTCTTTTGGCTTATCTCTCATGTGTACTCTAGATATTTAGAATTTCCACTTTTTTAATGCTTTTCAGAATGTATGCAATGGATGTGAAATGATAAACAAAATGATTTCTTTTTGTATTTTATAATGTTGATATATGATGATGCAAACACAATGTGATCTTAAACTTAGTTTCTTTTGCAATCTTCGGTACTTCATATTGTCTTGATAAAATGTGATGATATAATGATATGATAAATAGATGTACTTGCCCCACTCCTAACCCCACACAACTAGTAAGATGTGAGGGCTCAACACCAAGAGTTAGAAAGGGCACAAGTTATGAAATTTGTTGAATGGCAGTGATGAGAGAAAGACAGAGGTTTGACAGAACCAAATTGGGATGCTACAACCTTACTCTACTCAAGCTACTTCATAGTTTAGAATGTGAATTGCTTTGTAGTTTATCTAGACTTGGATCCATAGATGGCCACTTGGTTGACAAAATCTGGTTTTGGGGTTTTAAACTCTCTTGGAATTTTGGACATCTAACTCACTTTGTTTTTTATTTATGATTTCACAATGTTTGACTAATTTGTAACTTTCAAGTTTATCAAAGAGACCCCCTACGCCTTGCCCCATGCTACCAGTAGGAAGCATGGGCTTATCACCATGGACAAGGCACAGATGAGTAAGGGCATTTCCCTCCTTTCCCAACCCTACATCACTAGTAAGAGACATAGCTCAACACCAAGGTTGGTAGGGCAGAGAAATGTGTAAAAAAAATTTTTTTGTGAATTTGCATTTGATTTACTTATTTGGGAAAAATGTTTAGAATGCTCTTATTTCCAAGGAGATGTATATGGGATAGATGTGACACCATGAAGCTTCTAGAATAGACCATGAACAAAAGACACCTAACCTAAGAAGAGACCAAAAGTAGAACCAAGTATGCAGGCCTTGGTATGGTTACCATCAAAACTTTGTCTTATCTTGTTTGGATTGATAAATGATTCAAAAATAATTGATGATATTATGAAGGTTTGAAGAGACATGATTTGAATGTTTTGCCAATATTTTCAGAAGTTTTTTAGGAATTTCTATAAGAATAAGCTCCTTGATCACACTTTTTACAAAATGAATGAAATGAAAATGCAATGCAGATGCAATAATGTACATATGAAAATGTTGATGGATCATGCGTAGTATCTCTTTAGGTGAAGAGAGTTTATGGATTCACTAAACTCCTCACCTTCTAGTGTACACAAGTGAAATGCACCATTTTTAGTCTTCCACTACTCGATATGGACCTAACCACCTAGGTCTAAACTTTCTTCCCTCACCGGTCTTCTTGTCTATTCGGCTATCGAGTCTTAATACCAAATCTCCTTCATAGATCTCATGTTTGTACACCTTCTTATTGTATTTCCAAGCCATACGGTCAACATAAACATGTTGTGTTTGTTTCAACATTCAATCTAGCCTTCATCGAGACTTTCTAATTGGGAGAGTCATGCTTCTCGATAACCCTCCTCTCCCAGGATCCCATGTAGTGAAATGCGGAGACTAGGTATTTCAACTTCAAGTGGTAGAACCACCTCAACACCAAATACTAAGGAAAAGGGGTTTCCCCCATTGGTGTTCTAACCGATGTTCGGTAGGCCCACAAGGCCGGAAAAATATTTAGGTGCCAATCTCATTTATTCTCCTTAATGGTTTTTAGGAGAATGGACTTTAAAGTCTTATTGGTAGCCTCAACTTGTCCATTAGCCTAAGGGTAGTAGAGAGAAGCCATGTGATGACTTATTTTGAACTTTGTACACAACTCACACACCTCATTCATTTTTGAAAGACATGCCATTATCATAAATAATGACCTGTGGCACCCCATACCTACAAATGATCTAGTTCAGATGAACTTAGCGATTATAGAGCTAGGAACAAGTGGTAAGGGGCATGGCCTCTACCCACTTGGTAAAGTATTATGTGGCCATGATTATGAAATTATGGCCATCTATTGATGAGGGAGAGAATTTCCCTATCAAATCTAGGCCCCATGTGGAGAAGGGCCATGGGGTTGCGATTGGTTGTAAAGCTTGTGCCGGTATGTGGATCTCATGGGAGAACTCTTGACATTTGTGACATCTACACAAAATCTACTACATCATGCTCTAGGGTGGGCCAGAAATAGCCCATCCGATGTATCTTCCGGGTAGTGGCATGGCCACCAAAGTGACCTCCACATACCCCACTATGTGACTCATAAAGAATCTTTTCAGATTCTTCAACATCAACACATCTCAACAACATTCCATCAAAGGCTCTATGATAAAGCACCTGTTCCAAAATAACGTACTTAGTGGAAATGACACATAATCACCTTCTTTTTGTTGTGATGTTTCCCCTTCTGGGTATGTGTGGTCCATGATGAAATTGATAATGTCTGTGTACCAAGGGCATATAGAGATAGGGGGCCTAGGTTTCAACAAAATATACACACTCATCAGGAAAGTCTAGATCTACCAAATCACCCCCATCCAATGGATTATCAGCCAACCAATCTACAATGATTTGACCCTTAACGGATTTTTGATTTACAAACATTAACTCAAACTCACCCATTAATGTAATGAAACACCCAACCTTTTTAGACAAGGATCCTTGCATGAGGAATGTTCATAAGTGGTCTGACTTGAATGATGACCTTGTTTCTTGATTGAGCATATAATGTCTTAAACACTTGGTTACAAAAACTATGGCAAGGCATTCTTTTTCTACCTGTGTGTAGTGTGTCTCATAATCAAGTAACATCCGACTAATAAAGTAAACTACCCATTCCCACTTATCATCATCCTCTTGAGCCAACATGCAGCTAGCAAAACATCTGTAGCCCATGAATATAAGATCAAAGGGTGATCTGATCTAGGTGGCATTAGCATGGGAGGGGATAACAAGAATCATTTAACTACCTCAAAGGCCTCATTGCATTCTTCCATCCAATCAATGCTATAATCCTTTTTCAACAAATTGTTGATTGGATGAATGGTGAAGGTCAAGTCAGGGATGAACCTTCGGATTGCACACCGAGTTTCCCAAGAAAATATCTAATACTAGACTCATCCGATGGTGGAACCATTTCTAACACAACCCATATTTTGGCCAGGTCAACATCAATCCCTCGTGAAGATATAATGTAACCTAGAAGCTTACCACTGTTACACCAAATACACATTTTCTCTAGATTCAACGTGACACCATACTCAATCAAGCACGAGAGGATGATACGAAGCACCTCTGGGTGATCACAACTTCTTGGCCTTGGCCAATAGGTCATCTACATAGGATTCCACAATCTTATGAATAAGATCATGGAATATGTAGGTCATTGCTCATTGGTATGTAGCGCCAACATTCTTAAGACCAAATGGCATGACGACATAACAATAAGTTCCCCAAGGAGTTATAAACATAGTTTTAGCTTGATCCTCCATAGAGATTTTGATTTGATTATATCCCAAAACCCATCCATGAGAGATAACAACTCAAATCTAGTTGTTGCATCAATGATAACATCAATGGATGGTAGTGGGAAATCATCCTTGGGACAAGCCTTGTTAATGTCCCGAAAGTCTATGCAAATATGGATCTTTCCATTCTTTTTTAGAATGGGGACAATGTTAGATACCCATTGTGAATAATCAACTAGGCTTGATAAATCCTACCTGAGAAGCTTCATTACTTCTTCTTTTACCATAAGGGCCACCTTTGGCTTCATAGGTCTTGACTTCTACTTAATTGGTTTGGCATCCGGCTTGGTGATGAGATTGTGAACTGCGATGTGTGGTGTAATTCCCATCATTTCCTTGTAACTAAATGTGAAGGATTTTTGATGTTCCTTGAGGATTTGGGTATGAATTTCTACTTCCTCTAGGAGTTAAAGAGGACCCTAGTTTTAAGATTTTTGGCTCCTCCTCCATTCCGATGTTTATATCAATCATTCCCTCATTAAGGAGGTTTCCCTCCTCAAACTCAAGTGGGGGGCTAGAGGAAACTCCAAGTCCCCTTCTTCTTCTACTTCATAAATCTCAAGATCTTTTCCCGAGAGAGGACTCAATCATGGGATTCCCAAAATAAGAAGAGGAACGTGGAATTAGGGAAAGGTCTACCTCGTGACAGGTAAGATGTAGTTCCACCAAAGCATTTAAATAACTTAAAGTTGACTCATCCCCATCAACATAGGTCTGAAGAGTCAAGTTGATCCTCAACTTCCACGTATGTCAACATTGACGCTACTGGCACTTTGCTGAATCAAGGATTCAACGCGAGATTGAAACCGTGAAGTTGGTGTCCTCTAAGTCACTACTTGGGGTGAAGCGTGAGGCGGAAGTTGCTATAGAGTCTTCCAAAGGGTTTGTTCATGTGGAACTACCTCGATTGATATAAAGTCAAACCCCTTAGTTAGGCCCAACACAACTATTTTGTAGAGTTGTAGTGTTCATCCCTAGTCTCGTATACCTCGATATCTGATTTACGACTAGTTGTGAGTCACCCAACACCCTAATATTGAGGATGCCCATTCTCTTAGCTATAATGAGACCTAATAGGAGAGCCTCATACTCAGCCCCATTGTTTGTGCATTCAAAATTCAATTTGAAAGAAAAAGGTAAAACCCTTCCTTCGGGTGAAGTAAGGATCGCGCCTGCCCGGCACGCCCAAAGTGACACTTGGCTCCATCAAAATGGAGGGTCCAACAAACTACTCAAAAAGATGGATGTTGAGTCATCCTTTGTAAGTTCTCCTTTTACCTCGGTTACCTCCACCATGCAAACCTCATCTGCTGGAAGGGAACCAAGTCCCAAGGCATGTCCCATACCCATGGAATCAAAGGGGAGAAGGATAGGAAAATCCTTTTCTAATAGCTCAACAATATTTGTTGTAGTTCCTAATGATACCATCTCTACAACAACATTTTCATCCTTGACTCACCGAAATACCCTCGATCAAACCCGTAACTTCTAACTCCATTGTGGGAACCAACTTTTCTTCTGGTACCGTGCTTTCCTGGTTTGTTTAACTAGTTCATAGGAAGTTCAAATTCAGAGTGGACCCCTGGATTTTTCTTCAAGTTGGCCAAATGTATATCAAAGGGCTTTGGATCACCTTGAGCCAACAAAGACTTTCCCTAAATGCAAGAATCTGACCTCTTGGAATAGAGTGGAGGGGATTTCTTTCATGCGGTGGATCCAAGGATGACCAAGGATCATATTATAGTTGGTTTCCCATCTATAATATAAAACTCAATGAAGTACCATCTTGGGCCCAAGAGTAACCGGTAATACTATGGTTCCGATCGAGGTTTCCTTGAGGCTATCATAACCCCTCAATGTGTTTCACATCGAGGAGCAATTAGTCTCCCCATATCCTAACTTCTGAAGAAAAGAGAAGGGGACTATATTAACCACTGCCCCATCATCGATCATCATGCATTTTCACATAGTTGTTGTAGATCCAAACCTATAAAAACAAGGCCGGATCACCTCTACGAGCTATTTCAGCATCCGTAGGCATCTTACTTATGTCAAATACAAACCCAATATCCCTTTTGGGTTCCTGGAGGGAAAACATCAAAGTCTATATGGTTTATCTATGCCTCTGGTGGAGGGGTAACATTAATCAAATGGCCGAGACCTAGCACTTCCAAAAGAGTGGCTCGATGAGTGGGGGAATTCTTCAGTAGATCCAAAAAGGAAATGTGTGAAAAGGTCTTGGTTAGATCACTGATCAAATCATAAGCCCCTACCGGCTTTCTTAGTGTGTCATGAGCATTATCGACACAACCAGATAAATCGGATTGGCTGCAAGAATAGTCTCTTGGCTCTTGTTGTGGTGTTAATTTGGGGTTCAACATCTAACTCAACCAAACCTACGATCTTTGTTTGTTGGTGACCATCCAAAGGAGGTGCCACCTGTGGGTTTGATGAAGTTGAGGCTTCATGATCATGAGTCCCTATTACAATACCTTTATTCAAACCATTGGGATCTAGTCTACCATCCTTTGGATGCGTGGGGAGAGGATCATTGAAGATTCCCAATGGTGTGTTTTATGGAGACACCGGTCCCATATAGGCATTTTGACTGGGTGCAGTTGGGTTTGCCAAAAACATGTCAACAAATAACTATCTTTGGTCTTCTAGAAAATGCTACAAAAACTTATTACAATCACAACAAGTTCTTGTGTCATGCCCATGACCCTATGGAAACCACAATACAAGTCAGGATCATAATCCCGAGGCCTTTGGTTTGTTCCTTGTTGTGGTCCAAAACTATGGTTATTGTTTGGTTGTTGATTGTTATAATTAACACTTTGGAACCCTTGCCCCTAGATTCTGAATTGGTTGGGGTATTGACTAGGGCTTGGGGTCGGCATTTGTCTTTGTTGTTGAGGTTGTTGTTGTTGTTGGGGATGATTAAAATCCACAACATTTACCGAGGGTGAGAAATTGTTGTTTCTCTGATTGTTTCCATTATTGTTGTTATTATTTGTAGTACTTGTACTAGTAGGATTAACAACATTAGGCTTTTTTTGCTGGTCAGTCACACCATCGGTCATGACTCCATGATTCTTATTAAGGATCTTTGGTCCTTGATTGTTATTTGTGTTGTTGGAGTAACTAGGAGTGCTTTGAGCAGGAGTGACTAACTTCCCATTTGCTCCATAGGTCTTACGACCACTTGTCAATGGCCGCTTGGTCGATCCAAAGAGCACCCTCTAGCACCTCTTCATAGCTCCTTAGTGGGAATTTTTGAACCTCTTCCTTCATCTCTCTATTGAGAGAGTGAAGGAACAAATCACAAAAGTTCCATTTGATCCATGTTTGGAGCACTTGCATGGAAGAGTAGAGAACATGTCACCACCTCTGAATGAAGTGGGCTGTAGATTCATTATGTTCTTGTTTGATATGAAGGAATTCCCTTATTCCTATTCACAAAATCTTGTTCATATCAAAATCTTTGATAAAATCTGATACGAGTTGTTTGAACGAGTGTATTGAAGCCTCCGTATCCTATAATACCAGTCAAGAGAAATACCTTCTAGTGTCTTAGGGAAAATATTTGCAATGACTACATCCCATGGGAGCAGCTCTCGAATGGCCATTGCATAAGCCTTGATGTGGGCATTAGGATCACCCTCCCCTTTGAACTTTGGGAGATCAGGAAAGGGTCTCGGGAGCATGACTTCCTCGAATGGAGAAATCTAGGGGTTCCTTGAGATATTCAGAATAAGTCCCCATTGCATATGTTTCCACCATTGAAGACCCTTGTTGGGGAGGTGGGGGCTGCATTGGTTGCTGAAATGGGACAACATAGACATTTGGTGGGGTGTATGACATCCCCTGGTTGTCCATATGGACCTAGGTAGGTGTACATGTCCCCCTGTGGAGATTTAGAATACATGTGTACATAAGGGGGTTGATTACCTTGATATGGAGCTGAAGGCACGAAGCCAGGGAACGTCACATTTCCAGCTGGTATAGCATTTGAGAATGCACTTCCGGATGGTGCCTATTGTAGGTATCCATATGTGGCTTGAGGAGGCATACCCAAGGTACCCATCCCAGTTAACAAATCCCCATGGTTTGAGTATTCATGTAGACTGGAGGATTCTTGTGTGTTGGTATTTTCCCATAGTTTTGTGGGTAGGAAGGAGTCCATGCTTTCCCTACATATGAATTCTGTGTATTTTGGGCAAGCTCTAACTCCTTGACTTTATCAACCAAAGCTGAAATGACATCACCCATTGATGGGGGTACCTTGCTTAGATACCTTTGGTTGAACCCTTGGAGGTTGTTGAGGAGTATGGTATCCTGCTATGAATTGTTCATGATGTTTCCACCCCTCATTGGTTGTATTATCATTTGGTGGTGGGGTAGTATTATTTTTTTTGAAGCAGGACATCACCTTGTCCTTGCAACCTATCGAAAGATTGGTTCATTTGTTGGAATTTTTGCTCACTCCTAGCATATCATGCTAAATACTCCTCATCAAGATGGGGAGTTGATCGATTGCATGGTAATGGGTTGTTGAAACAATACCCGAGGAGATGAACTCACTTCACCAGTGAATGTCATGTTATTTGAACTTGATGTTCAGGGGATAAGTCTGAGTGACTGATCCAGTTCTTCGATGCGTATAGAAGAACCAACATTGGTTCCCTAAAGCAGAGGGTTTTGAGTGGATGAGCGGTTGTCTACCCATGTTGAAAGTGAAGGTGATTGTTGTGGGATATTTGATTGGTAATGGTACATGTCAAAACCTGGATGGGTCGACCATACTCATCATATCCCAACATATTCGGGGGTATAAGAATACCCATAGAATAAAGGATGGATGAAAGTGGAAACACTTAGAGACTAGCTCTTCACATGTTGGTTCACCAATTTGTATGATAGAAAATCAACACGTGACCTTCTTCACCCGACCTCCCGAGGTCATGCCGAGACAACCGGTGTGGAATTGAAATGGAAGTGAAAGTGATGGTGATGATCAAGCTAATTGGGAAACCTTATGTCTTCGACACACAATACTAGAATCTATGAATCTAAGGCAAAGAATGCTCTCCTAACCTGAAGGGGTGTGATGGTATGGTCCGATATGATAGCTACTTGAGACTCCAATCGATGTCTAGTTCTACCGAGATTCTATTGATTGGTTGTGGAATACGTGGAAAGTAACCTGCAGGTGCCTCGTATGGGTTTCCAGACAAGGTCATGGAAATGGAGACAAGAGGTGTAGTGGAGCTGCAGAGAACTATGGGTGATTTTTTGGTCTTGTCCAGAAAGTCTTAGCCTGATCGGCTGCTATATTCAACAATGAAAGTTGTGTAATAATATCGGGTGGAAGTGGTGAAGATATGAATACCAATGTGTGTAAACTAGTGTCAATATCTAACTAACTAGTAGGCCCATTGTTCATCAGGGACCTGTGGGTCACAACCAAAGACTCATTGAGGTTGAGGCCCTTGTATGGTCATGCATGCAATCAAATCCTATTTCCAGGAGTAGTCCAAAAGTCATAGGCTTGATTAGCAGCTATGTTCAATGTCTCTAACTATCTTATTTTCTCAGTGTATGTGGCAGGTGTGTATGTAAGACTGTTAAACACAAACTTGTGTCAATGTCAGTTATTAGCTCTGGCCCATTGGGTTGTGGGACCAGGGGATCACAACTATAAGTCTTTTCCTTGTTGTGGACCATTGATGGTCATGCAAGATGAATTGATTTGTTTTCAGTAAATAAACTATCTATCAAAGGAAATCTAACCTATATTTTTGGTGTTTTCTCAATATATCAGAACAAAGTAGTAAAACAAGCTAATCTATGGAAAATAAATGTTTTTTTTCTTTTCTAACTTTTCAGACAATGCATCTAATCTAATAAACAAATTAAATACAAACAATTAGCCGGATGTAGCTAACTATTTGTGTAGATGTGTGAATCTAAATCTAAAATCTATTCTAATTCAATCAAAATCCTTCCAACCCTACCTCAGAAGTGAAGAACAAATCATAACCCTAACAAGAGCTATTGTTCCCCACAACTTCCCTGGTAATGTTGAAGAGACAACTTCCTATTGATTTGATCTACTTGAAATTATCTAGCTAATTGAAATGAATTGTTTCTCTACTCTATTTGATATGCAATTGAAATTAACAATTTGAATTGACAATTTGATAAACAAAGAAAACAAATACACAACTCCAACCTAAGAGCAAGAACTTTGGAAATCCAATAGTATCAATATCTGTCCCCTCAGTTCTTTCCTTTTTTTCTCTGAGTGTTCATGTGAGTCCAAAGGATTGGGAATGCAAAGAACAACAACAAGAGGATGGCACTTGAGCAATGGCAGCTTGGAAGCAATCTGGATGCAATGCAAGTAGAAGAGAGATAACACAAGAGATCTGAGCTTGGCTATGCAATTCCTAACAAGATTATGATAGCAACAAACAATGCAAGATACACAAAATTCTCAGCCCTTTTTCTTGAATACAAGCATGGAATATATAGGAATGGAGGCTAGGAGGTTACTTCATGCACAAGGCAAGAAGAGGTAGTTCCAACTAATTAAATCTCATTTAAAATAGAAGGAGCAAGGAGAACCAAGAAACAAAGCTATTTTTAGCCAATTCGGCTCACGGATGCATGCAAAAAGAAAACTTAAGTGAATCGTCGCATGTTTAAAACACACGTGAAGAATATGGAAAAAGTGGTAAGACCGCCACCCCTACGTAGGTCGGTGGTTTCAAGACCGCCACCTGTGGCAGGGGTGGTAGTCCCCCACTAAAGGCCAAAACAAACACAAAAAGAAATAGGGAGATGGAAAATGCATGCCCCGCTACAAATGATACATACCACATAGTCCACTACTATTCATGCATCCCCTTCCCATAGAATGTTGTCGAGGCCACCAGAGGGTATAGAATTGAGGACCAACAATAGTAATAGATGCTTAGAGCTTGGTCCTCTATTATGGTCATATAGTTGTATATTTATATGACTCCCTTGCTTGAATTTTGCAATTGGAAACTAAAAGGTGACCCATAAGAAATAAGATGCCCAAAAGATAAAAGAGTCCTAAAAGAGCGAATGAAGTACAAAGAGGTTGTGGTGCCCGGAAGGATGGGGGTGCTTGACATGGGCGTCCTAGTCCAGGCATTGGTGTCAGAGTGATGCAAGATGAAATAGTGCGATATCACCAAATTTGGGCTATAGGGTGTAAGAGGCTAGAAAGAATACATGAAGTACAAACAAAATGCCAAAGACAGGATGTCAATTTCTAGTTTTATCACTTAGGAATCATATGAATAGTAGTATGTGATTATGACCTATAAACGTACCCAAAGTACATGATTTAGTGTCTAAATTTTTTCGAACTTTATGTTGTTGAGTGAATACTTTATAACATAAAGTAGATAAGAGATGTGTACCTAATAACCATGTACATCGATGGCGAAATCACGCTAAAGAGACAAGAAAAAGTATGTAGTGATAAAAATGAAGCATGGAAGCTAAGCTAAGAAGAAGGAAGTGATCCTTGGGGTGAAGAGCGTATGAGTTGTGTCATGATGTACTTGTTATTGTTTTTCATGCTTGTGTTGTGTATGATAATTATGATTCTTATAAGACGAACCTAAAAAAAGAAGAGCAAAATAGTATTCAAATTCGTGTACGTGAATTTTTTTATCGAAGCATGTAAAAATGTGAAAAAGTAGTAAAAGGAACATGTGCACCTGATCCATGTGTTGGGGTTAGACTAGCGTATGTACGAGATAATGTATCGATCTAAGCATACATGCAAATAAAAGTAGATATTCTACCGAAGAATATATAAAATAAGAGATATAAATCAACACCATATTTGATGTGGTTCACCCAAAGTGTGGGCTACATTCCTCAAGAAACAATGAGAAGCATCATTAATGAAAGTAACATAATCTGGGATCCTCCATGATAAGCTACCTGAGTTGGTCCCCACACATATGAGTGCACAAGCTCCAATTTCTGCTCCTTCTTAGTTTCCCCAACTTTGAGAAATCTCACTCTCTTTTACTTTCCAAATATACAATGCTCACAAAAATCAAGATCTAAATCTTTCAAATATGACAACTTACCCTTAGCCTTTAAGTTCTACATCCTTTTTTACTCATATGGCCCAACCGATTATGCCACATACATGCATCTGAATATGAAGTAGATAATGCAAAAAAGAAATCAATAACACATGTAGATAAATATAACGTTCCTACCTTCTTACCTCTTGCCACAACAAAAGCACCCTTGGTGACTTTCCAAGAGTCTGTTGTGAATGTAACCATGTAACCAACTTCACCTAGTTGCCCTGTAGAAATAAGATTCCTCTTGAGGCTTGGCACATGCCTCACATCTTTCAATACCCATGTATTTCCATTCTGTAATTTTAAATGAACTTCCCTTTACCAGTACTGCAAGGTTCATCATCACCCAAATAAACATGTCCAAAATTACCTTGGACATAATTTTTGAAATAACCCTTATTAGGGGTTGCATGGAAAATAAACTCTTTAATCTAAAACCCATGATTCAATTCTATTATCTAAATAAATAATAAGAGCATCTTGCATTACCTCTTCTGTAATAAGATTTGCTTCTTTACCTTTGTCTAGTGGTTGGTTCTCTTTATCCTTTGACCAACAATATTTCTTTGCATGTCATTTCTTTCCACATTTCCAACAAGTAATTCCCTTACCTTTAGATTTAGATATGCTATCCCTTGACTTTGATTTCCCATTACTCTTACTCTTAGATCTCTCCTTCATGTCTCCTTTGCTTTCTACATTCAAAACATTCCTAGATGGCGATTCCTCTTGTACTCTTCCTATAAATTTTTTCATTCAAGATTATACTAACCACATCATAAAAATTAAAAATATTATTAGCAGATGTTGTATTACTAACAACCATTACCAAGTTATCCCAACTATCAGGAAAATAACATAAGAATAAAAGTGCTTTCACTTCATCATCAAATGGTATATCAACTAATTTTAACTGATTTACAATAGATCTGAAATAATTCAAATGACTAGATGCAGATCCACCTTCATGCATCTTAGAACTAAATAGTTTCTTCATCAAATAAACTTTATTTGAAGCACTAGGTTTTTCATATAAATTAGCAAGAGATTTCATTAACCCTACCGTAGAAGTCACTTATGTAATATTGGAAGCCATAGATGCTTTGCCAGGATCAATCTTATAGATCCCAAATCCTTTCTATCAAGAATCTTCCATTCTTCATCAGTCATTTTCATAGGTCTAGACTTCTCATCCAATGGTAAATACAAATCTATTTGATATAGATAATCCTCAATCTGCATCTTCCATAATTGATAATTTCATCCGTAAAACTTCTCTACCTTGTATTTGTTTTCTTCGCCATTGTTGTAGCTCCCACTCAATCAGAAAACCCTTTGTGAGTAAATCTATCAACACAAAAACCCTCAAACAAAGATTTGATACTAGTTGTTGGGGTTAGCACATTGGTTGTATAGATAATATATTAGATCTAAGCATACATGCAAATAAAAGTGGATATTCTACTAGAAGAAATATACAAAACAAGAGATATAAATCAACACTAGATTTAACGTGGTTCACCCAATGTGGGCTACATCCACCAAGAAACAAGCCAATCTATTATCCAAAGCTTTTACAAGATATACAATTGAAGATCTATAATATTCCACACCTCTCAGATGTACAATACTTTCTTTCACTCAAGCTTTTGTTTTTCTCTAAGAATTCTCTCTCTCACAATTATTCTCACAATAATCATCAACTTTTGCAAGTTCTTATTAAGTTTTACTTCTAAACCCTATCTTTCATGCTTATATAGGCATATACAAACTTAGGGCACTTAGCCATGCAATTACAATCAATAGATATGCTTTTATACTAAAAATAGATATAATTCCCGAGAGTTAATTAAAGCACTCATACACAGGTAACCAACGCCAGTTAGCCCTAACCAATGTTGGTTCCTCCTTGCTTGACCAGATCTTTGGTCCCTCCTTAACCGATGTTGGTTACTGTATTTCCTGCAAGTTTGATATTGCATGTTAATCTAAAGTAATTGAGCTCCACAACTCAACACCGTGATGAGTGAGGGGGATAGAAAGTTTCCTGAAATGCTGTACAAGAATGATTTTTTGGGAAATCTCACACCAAGAATGATTTTTTTGGGTGATCACATGCCAAGAATGAGTTTTATGGGAAATCCCACACCACGACAGAAGAGTGTTGGGGAGAAAGGTCTAGTTTTATTCTCCATGCCTGACTACTTCCTAAAGATTTATACATAACGCAAATGGTGTGATCCTTCTTTGTTCTAGTTCAATCCATTTCGATCCGATTCGATCCAACTCAAATAGAAAAAGGAAATAACATGTATGCTCACTATTAGAGGAATATGTATGTTTTCTGAAATTTGTTATGTATACTACCAAAAATTGTGCCAAAATGAGAAAGTGATTATAATCGCCCTTCGGTCATGGGCATCCAGGAAAGGTCATGAATGCTTAGGCACTAGTGCTTGGATCTAGGTGCTGGTCTCTATGCTAAATTGAAGACCTAAGTCAAGTTCGGCCATTTCTGGAACTGTATACTGTAACGATCCTCTATTGAACTGTGTTGTATTGTGATTGTGAACTTTTGTATGGGGTGAAAATTCACTCAATGTATGTCTCCCTCATTTGGTGTGCATGTGATGTCACTAGGAGAATGCTGCCTAAAGGAGGACCTAATGTTGATATGAAACTGATGCCTGTAGGGGAGAGGAATGTGCATGATAGAAACCAAGACACATGTAAACAAAGTGGTTATAAACATGTGTTAGTGTAAACAAGACAAATATGCATATAGAAGACAATGTGTAATCTAGTAAGAAAGAAGACAAAGTAGACCATGAAAATAGGGTTTCAAACATGGGACATCACTCACAATGTCACAAGACAATCAAGGCCGAAGAGGCAAAAACATACAAGCAGTGAACAAACAATACATAGGGAAAAACCACAAACAATGACATACAATGGCAAATAATGACAAATAAGTAGCAGACAACCATGGTAGAAACTAGACTTACAAATAAAATGTTGCACATGAAGCACCCGTTAGCATGTTAGAAAATAGAAAATATGTCAAGACACATATATATCAAGAGTGTAGTGTACTAGTAAATATCGGAAGTAGTAGAAAATGAAATGATAGCACCTGTAATGTGTACGAAAGGTAGATGCCCCCAGGAGCCTCGGTGGGACTAGTAAGAGGTACAATACCAAACATTTGTGCTATGTGTAATGATCTGTAGGAAGTCTACATTCACAACTAAATACCAAGTGAATATGCATGTATATATAGAAAATATAATGGCATACAATGTATCTGTCTAACATGCGTAACAAAGTGTACATATACTAGTATAAGAAAGCACGAGTAAATGCAACCAAGATATGCAGTACGTTGTGAATGAGATGGAATAGAATGCCATGTGAGCATGATAGGAGTAGCGTGCCCCTCAAGCAGATGTGTATGCATGAGATGAGGTTCATTTATAAAATACCCCTCGATAGTTAATAATGAACCATAGAACAAGAGTGTGTCATTGTGAAATGGTTTAAATTTTGTGCTAGAAATATATGTTAATAAAACATAGAGTGTGAAGAGTGAGAGTGAGTGTGGTGAGGTTCAATTTAGATTTAGACCCTCAACAATTAAGTATGAACCATGGAACTAGAGTGCATCATAGGGAAATAGTTTGAATTACGTGCACTAGAAATATATGATCGATAAAGCATAAAGCATAACGAGTATGAGTGAGGTGAGGTTCATTTCAGATTTAGACCCTTAGGAGTCGAGTATGAACCTTGGAACTAGAGTGCGTCATAGGGTAGTGTGATGTGTTGAGAATGCAATGCTAGAAATATGTGTCGTGTATCCAAAATGTGTGAAATGTGTAGTGTGTGAGGTTCATGAATATATTATGCCCTCAACAATCAAGTGTGAATTTTAGTATGAAAGTGCATCATATGGCGTGACGATATAAGTATATCAAGTTATGTAATATGAATGAAAAGGACTAGATGCGAAGCACATAATGTAATAGTATAAATGCGAGGTGCCTGAGAATGTGAAGAATGGGGAAAGTAAGCATGATTCCCCCAAAGTCTACAATGTATAATTGAATTATGTGATATCATCTAAGAGATTATCATTTTCATGGTCGAAGTCCAATGGAGATGCATCAGAGACTTGGTACGCAATAGTGTTAAGTTTATCATGTAAAGAGTTGTTGCAGCGTAAGTTGTACATGCCCATTACATATTCCTCACCAGTGAAAGGTGGCAGGGGAAAACCATGGCCCATGGGCATACTAGAGAGTAAGATTTTGTGAATATCTAGTAAATGAATCATCGCAAATAGATACATGACAAAGGGTATAGGAAATGTGATATCCGTATGATTAGGATCCAAGGTGCCACCAATGTAATCAAGCCAAGATTTCCCAAGAGTAAGTGGAGAAATGCAAGAAGTGTGTACATCAAAGACATATAGATGGAATACATAAAGGCCATAAGTAGAAGTGATGAAAATATATCTATGATAGCAATAAGGAGAATGATGTGGAAAAATTAGATCATCAAGTGTAAATCCGAGCCGAGCTAAGCCATCATATGTGGAAACATTATTTGAACTAGTGGGATCAAATGGAATGTGTGGCCAATAAGCATTATTAATGAAAAGAGTGCATGTGAAAGACAGGAGCGTTGTTGCATGTTGCTCGGTGGATTTTTTTCCCATCAAGGGTTTCCCATTTTTATCTAGTGTAATTATTTTATTGTGTTTATATTGTTCATATATGATTATGATGCTTGGTGAATGCATGTTTTATGGTTAAGTGGAAATGATAATTGATGAATTCTAAAGTGTATGTGAAAGAAATTTTTAGGTCACACTGATTCACCCCCTCGTGGTTGTGCTTTCAACAATTGGTATCAGAGCATGTCCTCTAAAGCAAGCTTAACAAGCTTGAGGTGATCCTAAAAGCACAAATATGGCTAGTCAACAAAGTGGTTCCTCAACTAGCAAAGATCCTTTGTTTAATGGGACAAATTATGCTTTTTGGAGCATCAAGATGAAGAATCATATAATGTCCTTGGGATGTGATATTTGGCGATCGATTGTAGATGGGTAAATTATTCCTCAAAATCCTCTAACTACAGGTAAGAAGAAGGCAAGTAATGGAAACTCTAAAGCAATAAATGTCATTTTGTGTGGATTGGCATAGTCTGAATTTGCAAAGGTTATATAATGTGCTACAACTAAGGCTATGTAGGATAAACTACAGGCATTTATGAAGGTGGAACTAAGGTGAAGTTGACAAAGCTTCAAACCTATAGGAGTCAATTTGAATGTTTGAAGGTGAAGGAAGAATAAAACATTACATCATATCTCCTTAGGATAGATGAAGTGGCCAATACTATTAGAGGATTAGATGAAGAAGAATTTGAATCTAAGTTGATGAGTGTCCTAGAATAATTGAAGCATGCAAATAAGAAGAATAAGAAAATGAAGACACGTGATAAGGAGTATGAAGAGATAATCAGTAGTATGGATAGTGAGCATGATGAGATCATCAAGGAGATGGAATCTCAAGTTGAGTTGTTAATGACTAATCTCAAGTCCAATGAAGAAGAATGTATCAAGCTCATGTTAGAGGTGGATTCCCTAAAGGAAGAAGTAACTAAAGCAACAACCAAGGTAAGAACATTTCAGAATTTTGAGAAGAGTTCCAAGGATCTAGATGATCTCTTGGATAGTCGAAGTCTGCAAGTGATATGACAGGTCTAAGATTCAAGGAAGACTTAGAGATTGAAATGGTGACTCAAGACTCAAAACAAGACAATGCTAGCATGGACAACATGAGATCTAATCCTATCAAACAACCTTATTCAATGAGGTATGAAAAATATTTCAATGGTTATTGTTATGCTTGTAATGAATTTGGTCATAGGGAAAAAGAGTGTAGATGGTTCTCCAAGAATGAGGATTCATGGAACCATGGAAGAAGTATCAGTTCACACAAGTCAAGAGGTAAGAATGGAGTTGTTTTCTATAAATTTCATAACATTGTTCATATTACAAAATTATGTTTTCATAGGCCCTCAAGGAAAATCAAGAAGTTTGAGGCTCTTAGAGTACATGAGAGAAAGTAAAATAAGGCATGGGAACCAAGAGTGAATCAAGGTAATCAAACTAAGCATATGTTAGAGATTCGATCAAGTCAAAAATGATCACAATTTGTTGATCAAAGAAGGTTTAAGAGGTCAATCCACAGTGTCAAGGAGGTCTTGGAATATTTTAAATTTTTGTGTTTATATCCCTATGGTTAGGGATGTATCTACTAGGCTTCTCAGAGAAATTCATCAATCAAAAGAAGCATGTAGTGAGGGGGAGCTTGAATGGAAGCAATGCAATAAAAATATGAGTATCTTTGAAGATGGATCTTGGCATTGTGAATATGTGTTGTTGGATTGTAGGTACAAAGACTTAAGAAGATAGTTGTGAAGGACAAGTGAAGGTATGTGTTTCAATCATTTATATGATAACTTGATCAGACCATTCAATCTCATGGAGATATGTTTAATAGTAAAAGGCTTCAAGAAGGTTTGTGTAGACTTAGAAGTGGTTAAACAGATTGAAGAAGTGCAGTGTGTTGTGTTTTGAGACCTAATACAAGTTTGTGTATCTTTAGCTTTAGATTGTTCTATGTAGACCAATATGACCTTGTGCTATAAGCCTATATGAGTGTCATGAAGACCTAAGAGGACTACAAGTGTGATGGTTATGCTATGATCAAGAGATTGAAATGGGTAGGTAAAGTATTTTTAAGGCAAGACAACATAAAAAATGCCAAATATGGGCATGAGGACTGTGATGATGTTTTACATTGTAAGAAAGAGTGTCATGCTAAAGGTGTTTAGTCTGAGGGGGATTTTATTGGCCCTATGAGTTGGTTCAAGGTATAAAAATGGTTTGTCTTATTGGTATTTTTGTTCATTTGATGATTACATGCTTTGAAGACTTTAGAAGTGTCTTAGCCCTGTTATGAGAAAGGTTTATATTAGTTGCATCAAGTGGGAATTTTTTTGAAGATTGTATAGTCTCAAGTTGGTATCTTGTTTTCTTTGAGATGCTAAGAATTCAAGGGGGCTATGGAATTTTTCATTAGCTTCATGAGAAGGTTGTAGTGCCAAGAAGAAACATAGAATCAAGAATAAATGTGGACAGTGGTAACAATTTTATTATTAAAGCGAGCATGTGTGTTTGAGCCCCATGAGAAGGATTAGTAGTGTCAAGAAACCTTAAAATTCATGAAGATTTGTTGAGTCATGCGAGACATGTAAATGACAGAAGTGTTGTAAGAATTATAAGGTAAGCAATTTTTCATTCTTTTTAGTAGTTGGTAGTTGTACATTAGCATATTGGTATCAGTTATGTGTTGAGAGGTGCTTGAATAAGGTTTGAGTCAGATTTGTAAGGCATGCATCTATTAAGGGGGAGATGTGTTGCATTAATATTGTAAAGAGTCAAAAAAAGATGAAGAGGTCAAATGAACCTTATTATGTTTGGTTTATGTTTCCAACCATGTGGTGATCCCTAATGTGATGACAGAGGAAGAGAACTAAGATGTTGTGAGTATGACCCTTTGTCATTAATGTTAAAAGGGGGAAATGAGTTGATGACCTGAAAATAATAAGCCAATGGTTTGAGAGAATGAGCTATATGAGTTTTTCATCAATGTTTTTGCCATCAATGATAGGGCAAAATTTTAGCAAGTGGTGTTGTCATTGATTTCAATAAGTGTCATTGATGTTAAAAGGAGAAAGGAACAACATGTAAAGGTTGATTGGTAGTGTCATTCATTTATGTCAAGTTGAGTTGCTTGGTCTAGTTGACATTGATGAGGTGTCTTGAGTAAGTGAGATGACTTATACGAGTGATATAATGATAATTGGATGTTATATCAATGTCATAAAGGTTGTTGAAGGCTCTTATAGTTGGAAAGTGTGACAAAGTCACGAGGTGGTCAGCATGGAAGGTGCAGGCATATTCAAGAAGGCTAATTATGAGGCATAGTCAACAAGGATAACATGTCATGGTGGTTCACAAGGATGTAGAATCTAGTTAAGTATTGTGAGTGCAGGGACAACATGAGGATGAGGTGTTAAAACACTCATAAGTGTCTTAGAGTGTACCTATGAGGTTAAGTCATGTTTTATAGGTTTGTACCTAGACCTATTTTTATCCCTAGGTGACCTAGTGAGGTGAGAAGATTTGTTTATGAGTTATGTGTGCAAGGTAAGCATTGGGACAGGTGTAGTAGGTTTTCATATATGTGTGGACAAAGTTCCAAGTCTCAAGTTGTAGGATAAAACAAAAATGTGGTTTTTGCCTCTATCGAGCTCCTAGAAGTGAGAATCATAGCTCGAGAAGCACTTTCTTGTGCCCATTGGAATGTGTGACCTCTGCATGGGAGGATGAGCTCTTCATGTTATATGGGGAAGGATCTATCTCAAAACTCTAGGTATTAGTTTGTAGTTTAAGGGGCAGAGCTTTATGAATAACCATTAAGAAGGTAAGGTGGTCTAAAACCATTCTTAAACCCTAGTTAGGTAGTGATGGAAAATATCTTGCTCAATATGGATAAGAATGGTTTGGATGACATATATTAGTGACTATATTCTCTAGTAGAGTATTTCAGGTATCTCCAGAGGAATTGGTGTGTCATGATAGTGAGTGGACCCCAAAAAGGTAACTTTTTGAATAAGTTGATTTTGCTCTTAAGTTTTACATTGGACCAGATGAATAAATGGATGTTTAAGGAAGTATGGAATCCATACTCCATGTTTGGGGTGGTTTCATAAACAATTTCTAACCCTTAGGGGGTCTACACAAGTCAATATTAGGCTTGATGACTTGATTACAGAGATGTTATTAGGCTTCTAAGCTTTGAGATGAAGTATCTAAAGCATATGAGTACGTTTTTAAGGTCTCATATGACATGTTTCATACATTAGAAAATCTCTAAAGGTCAATTGGTATTCTAAGAAGTTGGTCACAAGTTAACCTAGTTGACTAGTTTTAGGATTGGGAAAGTGAGGTTCAGAGATTGGTTTAGAAGACCAATGTTTGTTATTATTTCATGGTGTTTTTCTACTAGAGAGTGTTTAGGGTTTAATTATGGACCTTGTGTATGCATCATAATATTTTTAATGGGTCACAATAGGTGTAATATAGTCAAGTCTTCTTGACTAGGTTTCATGATGCGAAGATAGTTCTGGGAGTGCAAGTTGACAAGTGGTTCTTGGGCACTTACAATCCTACTGATAGTGTTATAAGTAGTTGGTGATGACTCGAGGTCATGAGGTTTTTATTATTGTGTCATACATGTATTTGATTTAACAAAAATAAACTTTTGTAAAACCCTAGATATTTTAGTGCACGTGATAAATATAACACTAAGGTACATATTACGACACAAACAATAAGCTGATAAAAATTGAAACCCTAGGTGCAAGAGAAGGGATAAAATACTTAGTTGATTTTGTAGTTGATCCCAAAGTGTGTTGAACTAGAAAACTAATGGAAAGGAGGAGGAAAGTGTCGCAACATAAACTCAAAAATTGTGCGAATACTAGATCTACTTGACTTGGGGCACTGGATCGGTCGGGGTGCCTCGGTGTTGAAGAATGCTTCTTTTGGGTGGTTGTGATTGTGAAAGAACTCAAAAACTAGTTTTTTTGTGTCACAAGAGGTTCGTAAAACTTTGTTGTTAATTGCATGTGTGTTGCACTATGCTTGCAAAATTCACCTATAACCTACAAAGAGAAAGAACACCTCGTAAAACCCCAAAAACATCAAATCCTAAAAATAAAAAGATGCAAATGGGGATTTGGACTGACCCCAAAAGTCACCCAACTGAGTGAAATTATGACTGAAAATTGCACTACATTTCATAATCCATGTAGTTCTCATGTGTGTGTGCAAGAATCGTGCCCTAGGTAGCTCTTGTGTAAGATGCACTTGATAGTGAGAAAGTAGCTAGATATGACAACATAGATAGATGTGTGGATGTAAAAATAAACTTCCCCTCCTATGCGTTTATGTATAAAATGCATTCCCTTGTCCCTTTTCCTTTGAATGAAGCTAGATGGATGCTTTGATGCTCTTGAAATGCTTTTGGATGAAACCTTAAGTGATAGTTTTGATACTTGGTTTGTACCTTGTGAAATGTTATTTTTGGTCCTTTTGGCACACATAGGGGTGCCCATCCCCGAGAAAGAGCCAATTAGTGCTCATTTTGAGCCCTATTTTGAAACAATTTGAGTCTTCCAAAATATTTCCTTGTACCATTTAAAAAGACTTAGATTCACACATGTTTGGTAATACCAAAGCTTTCTAAGTATCCATAATCATTCCTTCCTATTGTTGTGAACAAATTATAAGATGAGCATGACCATTGAGTTCTAAAGAGACCACAATACACTAAGTTGGTAATCCGTGGAATGAAGAACTTAATGTTCCGAGGGTTGCTCCAATTCGTTAAAGGATAAAAAATCAAATCAAGACCAGGCAAAATTATGGAATGGTTGTTATTATTCAAATGGAATTAATCTCTCAAGTTGAAATGAGAAAAGATACCACGGGGTGATTGTTTGAAAGAAATGAAGAATATGGTTATGAAGAGAAGTCATGACACAATAGTCTAATGTTGAAAATATATAAGAATGCTAGTATTCCATGGATTTCAAAAGCCATGGAACACTCAAGAATCTACCAAGTGCCATAGAACATGTAGTACATAATAAAGAAGCCCACAAGAAAAGGAGGAATGTAAGTGAAACCGTAAGACACATAAAAAAGTTTCTTTCACTAGTACATCTCATCACGGTATCCAAATCATGCAAGATTTATTTAGAGTAAATTACTATATTATCTAACAGTAAGTTCATTCATGAAAAATAGTGATTGAGTTAATAGAGAAAGAAAAAAAAATCACATGTATATACTAGGAACAAAATGAGGATTCTAGGGGGCCCAACCCTTGAAATTCATATAAATTCTAGTTTACATACACAAAAGGGGATGTTATTGTAAGGTAGATACTAGATACATTGTCAATTTATGAAACAAAATCCTTCGTAAAAGTGGGGATCCGACTTCATCCTAAAATCAAACTCTTTACCATCTTGAGCTTGCATAAACATATTGGATATCCCCTGCTTTAGATCGTGGGACATGCCCATCTTCATAAGTTCCTTAATGTCAGCTCTTGGACCTTCCAAAATATTTATTGAATCCAATTTTCTCCTATAAGAGGATACCCATTCAAGGATATTGGACCCACCTTTAAGATAAGCCTTGGTACCCTATCGGGTAACGATTTTTGAGGTTAAAGATGGCCCAGGAACATCATCTCGTACAATGGTGGTAGACTCAGGCACATTGGTTTGATCAACAAAAATTGGTTAGGTTGCACTTGTTGGATTAAGTGAACCCCTTATACATCTCTTCAATAAAGGAAATAGTGCTTCAGGGGCCCTCTCAGAAGAAGTTTTCACCAGGCTTTCTCAAGAATGGTAAGTATTTTCTCTATTGTGGCTATTCTACAGGAGATTAAAGATATGTCTTCTACAAGTTCATCATTAGGCATTACATAAACATCAAGTGGAAGTTATTTGTATGCTAATTCCTCATTAAAAATATGGGGATATGTTGATAGTGTTCTTATTTATAGCGGGCTTGTAGTGGAGCTAAAATTTCTTCAATTACTTGGGAGATATGTGATCATCCACGTAACACAAGTAATGAAACATAATTTGAAACACAAAGAAGAAGGGAGTCACCTTGACAAGATTTTCATCAATGCCATCCGTACTATGTAGGATGTTAATGGTCCTATGTGGGTTCGATTGGTCTTGAATTGTAAATAACATCCTTAAAAAGTTTCATTTGGGCCAGAAAGGTTGAAAATTACATGCAAGGTTTCCAAAGAAATCTCCTTCAGACTGGTTCCTAATTCCACATCTGTCATTGCTTGAGAAGGATTAACACAAGATATTTTCACTCAGAATACTCAAAGGAAGATGAAAACTCATGAGAAATAGGTGAAAATTTATAGAAAGATGGATTTTAGAGTGACTATGTGAATCATCATATCAGGATCGAATGCGAGAGTAATTCTGGATACTCGCATGGATTTAAAAAAGGGGAAAGCAAATTGATGTCTATCAAAAGATGGTTTTTTTGGCTTGATTCAGTAATTCACACAAGGGAAGCATAAAACTCAAAAGAATATTAATTATTATTCATTGCCCAAAACATATCCTCCAAAAGGTAGGTGTCAAATCAGTTAAAATAATGACCTAAGGGAACAAACGGTTTGTGATTAGGTGCATGAATGATGGTGACAACATAGATAGGACAAAAAGAGATTAAGCAATAAAATAAAATTATCTTGCACACATCTATGTTGGTAACTAGAAAATAAAATCAAGTTAAGTAATGAAAAAGGAATCTTTGCAGTTATAAGATATTTTCCAAAATGAGTTCATTTACCACACCTTCTAGGATGGTTCGTTGAAGTTTTTTTGGGGGAAATCAAGGAACTTTGTAGCCAATTTTTGTATAAATATGGGGCTTTGTCCTCATAGAAAAATGGGGGTTAGTTTTTCTATTTTGAAAAGGTTGAAAGATACGATTGTAATACTACATATTTCCCTTTTATGAAATACATATGAAATCCAGTTTCTCAAGCTTCTGTGTCAATGTGGTTGCAATGTACAACAATTTAAAAACATTGAGAGCATTTTATTTATGTTCCCTATCAAGAGATTGAATATTTGAATGAAATGTGTCTACTTATGAGTCTAACTTCTATGTTCTAGGTTTTGTATGTTGGATTTTTATTAATGAGTTATAGTTTCTACTATAATTTTTTGTTTATTGCTTCTCTGTGTAATACACTAGATCATTCCTTTTGTGGTTGTGCAATATTGTATATGATTCTAAAATCCTTACTATAACCACTTTGTTGAGTGATTTTGTTAGCCTTTGAGTGGATCTTGGGTGTATGAGAATAGAATCAGTAAATACTTCATTAGAATGCTTACACGAGTTTTTGTGTCAAGTATTTTAGAGATTATGTTGAACCTTTGCATTTGTTGGGTATCAATGAATGCAAATCTTTCTTTAGAAAACTATCACTACTTAATCAAGTGTTCTTTACTTTTCAGAATAACATGTTGTCTTAGTAAGTGTTAAGTGTTTTGTTACAAGGAATTTATCATCATATAATCCCCCTCCTCACAAAGATAAACCTATTATAATGAGTCTTGCCACATCATACTAATTTTCATTTGTTACTGTGTTGCTTTGTCTCTAAATATCATTGAAGGTGTCTTCTAACCTTACTTACCTTATCAAGAAAATGCAAGAGCAACTAAACTTGGTTGTCTATAGCAACCTTTGTCTGATGCATTAAGCATATGCAACATTTTTGTGATAACTTGTGAAAGTGAAAGTTGTATTCATGGCCATGTTTATCTCAGATTGATTCATCATTTGACAAATCAAGAGGAACAAATAATTGATATCCCCCTCTCCATTTAGGTTACCCAACGGGTTATCTCACCTCGATTTAAGGAAGGGCCAAAAGTAGCAGGATAAGGCCATCCCATCTGTACATTCCCCTCAATCACCTCAAAGCTTGATCCCAAGGAAAGTGTCATACCCCTCCCCAGCTACAAATGACACATACCACATAGTCCACCACTATTCATGCATCCCCCTTCCCATATAATGTTTTCAAGCCACTAGAGGGTGTATAATTGAGGACCAAAAATAGTAATAGATGCTTACAGACTTGGTCCTCTATTATAGCTTACATAGTTGTATATTTATATGATTCCCTTGCTTGAATTTTGCAATTGGAAACTAAAAGGCCGACCCATAAGAAAATAAGATGCCCAAAAGATAAAAGAGTCCCAAAAGAGCTAAACAAAGTACAAAGAGGTTGCGGTGCCCAGAATGATGAGGGGTGCTTGACACGGGCATCCTAGTCTTGGCGTTGGTGTCCAAAGTGATGCAAGATGAAATAGTGCAGTATCGGATGGGCTGTAGGGTGTAAGAGGCTAGAAAGAAGACATGAAGTACAAATAAAATTCCAAAGATAGATGCCAATTTCTAGTTTTATCACTTATGAATCATATAAATAGTAGTATGTGATTATGACCTATAAATGTACCCAAAGTGCGTGATTTAGTGTCTAATTTTTCCCCACTTTATGTTGTTGAGTGAATACTTTATAACATAAAGTAGATAAGAGATGCATACCTGATAACCATGTAGATCGATGGTGAAAGCGTGCCAAAGAGACAAGAAAAAACATGGAGTGATAAAAATGAAGCGTGGAAGCTAAGCTAAGAAGAAGGAAGTGACCCTAGGGGTGAAGAGCGTATGAGTTGTGTCATGTTGTACTTGTTATTGTTTTTCACACTTGTGTTGTGTATGAGAATGATGCTTCTTATAAGACGAACCTAAAAAAAGAAGATAAAAAGAGTAGTCAAAGTCGTGTATGTGAATTTTTTTATCGAAGCATGTAAAAATATCAAAAAGTAGTAAAAGGAACATGTGCACCTGATCCGTGATGAGTGAGAGGGATTTTTGACATATGCTTAGTGGCCGCTAACTTCAAGATAGTGCATAAGTGATTTTTGTCATTTATGCCACATATCAATCTTAATATCATCATACATATATGACTATTCATGCATACCTTATTCAAATCAATAAACGTTGACGTTGAAAATCCCTTCCCTGAACTTCCTTGAATGGTGTTAAATTTGACGATTGTTTAGATGTTTTTTCATGATTTTAGACGTAACATACTTTCAAATATTTTATAAAACTAGCACGTGTGACTCGCATGTTTAAAAGGTGACCATCAATATTTATATACATTTATATAAATAATTTATTTGTATATATTAAGCATAGTTAAAAAATATGGAATTATCATTTATAAATTTTGTAAGTAGTGTATAAGTGTGAGTGATCACACTTACAAGTGTGATTGGTTGCACGTCTAAGTGTGAGCCTCAGTCACACATTTCTCGACTCACATTTTAAGTGCGAGTATCGACTGACACTTCTAAGTGTGAGTATCGACTCACACTTAAAAGTGTTAGTATCGACTCACACTTATAAGTGTGAGAATCGATACTTCTAGGTGTGAGTCTTGATTTGCACTGCTAAGTGCAAGTCTTGATTCACACAACGAAGTGCAAGTCTTGAGTCTTGAGTCTTGATTCACACAACTAAGTGCGATAACGGTGACCTTCTAAGTGTGAATCAATATTTGGGTGTCATTCTCGACTCACACTTATAAGTGTGAGTATCGATACTTCTAGGTGTATCTTGATTCACACCATAAGTGTGTTTATTTATACTAAGTGTGATATTAATTTTTTGGGTAAAATTTCATTATTTTTAAAAATATTGATGTAATTTTTATACCATTTATTCTATAAATTTTATATTTTAATATATATTGATGTAATTTTTTAAATTTTTATAATTTATATGTAAATCTATATTAATAATTCACAAATATTAAATATGCAATATTTTATTACATTGCAAAGATTTGCAAGTATTTGCAGTATTAATGATAACCATTTTGTAAGGCAAAATGCTAATTAATGTTGTGTTTTCCTCAACATTAATTAGCCATTAATTCAAGCTATGTAAAATTTTCCATTTAAAAGTACATGTGTCATTCAAAATATGTGCACCTTTTGGAGCATGTAATTGTTGTCATCCATTAATCAACCATTTAATGAAAAGCAATGTAAAATCATATGCGTGCCCTCTTAAATTTGTGCCAATGAAATTGGCGGTTGGATTAGTTTACATATCACTATAAGTAGACAGTTATTGAGTTTATATTTTTAACATTTTCCTTTCTATTCTCTTTGTCATTGCGTAAGCTTATTCATCAATAGAAAAATCTCACCAACGCAAATGTAAAAATTATGTGCTCAAGTTCTGGAAATGTTTTGATTTCCTCTCTGTGCCAAAAATTGGTATGCATTCTCACCTTCAGTCCCTCCAAAATTACAAAATTCTATTAATGTAAAATTTTCCATAGCTGATTAGGGCTTATATCCATGTAGGGATTTTGTAGATAATTAAACGGAAGAAAGTTTGTTATTCAATATTTTGTAGAAGGTAGTTTTGTTTATAAAATAAATAATTTTGTAATATAGTAAACATTTGTTAGAGAAGTGAAAGAGGACAAAATGGAGCACATCATGATAGAGAAATGCCACAAATTAATACGTAATAACATGAGAGGAAGATTTACAAAATTTTAAAAACCAAAAACACCTACCAAGAACTTGTTTTGTTGAGTCTTGAAAAAGAATCTTGGTGGTATGGATGGTGGCTCAATTTTCACAATAAAAAGTGAATATCATAATCAATTTATGGACATGGTGGTGCACGTAGGAATAGAAGAGAAGATGTATTTTATAAAATTGATATTATTTTGTTGGCCTTATTATTGTCCATAAATAGTCCTCCACTGCACATACTCAACAAAATTCAATGGCTACAACATCGTTGACATTGTCAATGACAATATTTTAGAAGATATTCATGTTAAGAATGAGTTTCCATTGAATGTGTTGGTGTTGGATTACAGTGACCTATTTGTGAAAAATATGGTAATGCAAGAGTAGGAGAACCAAACAGATTTTGGAGAACAAAAGAATGAATACAAATTTGTGAAAGGAGAATTCGAGGAACAAGGAAACTCTAAGATGTTGCTACTATGGAAGCAACAACTATCCTCAAAACATTTCACAAAATGTAAATTTTCTCTGTTTGTGTCGTGGCTATGTGGATTTTTGTCTTTTTTGCCTACGAGATTTCTCTCTTCTATGCTTCAATGTCATATTCTGCCTTAAGGACCTTTTTGTAAAAGGATGCAGGTCCTTTCAAAACCCCCATATTAACCCTTATACAAAAAATGGACTTATTTTTGTATACATCGAATATGTTATTGTGGCATAACTTAGAAGACTCTATGATGATAATATCTTACTTTATTTTGTTAATTCCTATCGATCGATAATATCCAATTACTATGGTGTCATAAGCTAGCAAGACGCTAAGCTAAAAATTATATTCTTTGACTTGTTAAATGCTAGTGATCCATAAGCTCAAAATTTTATATTATGGAAGTATTAGGTTACCTTAGCGGGTAAGCTCAAAACATCTTACTTAAAATTTCTCCTCAATCCACCAATCAAAATAAAAAAATTCTATAACTTTTCAACTTTCTAATGTTTGTAATTTATTTAAATAATTTTTTAAACTATGAAACTTATTTATATTTTTCTTTAATTGCTACTTAGTATTGATTTGACAAATATGAGGCCTTGTTGCAACATTGATTTATTCTATTTAATAAAAATCATAATTCTATGAAAACAATCACACAACTAGCACATCTAGCACAATCACACAACTAGCACATCTCCCATCCGTGAGGCATGAACTTGTTGCTTTGTCTTGTTTAATTTAAAATTTCATTAACAAAATTACTATTAACAAGGTTTATTAAATATATGTGAACATAATGATTGGCTACTTTATATAGGGATTAAGGCACCCAAAACCTTACAATAGAATGCATCGTGAGCATCACCAAGATTGAACAAAAAAGAAACAAGATAAAAAGGGATAAAACAACTTATCCCAAACTACAGTCAATATTAATACAAGGATAAATCACAAAACATGGAGGGGAAAACATCCCAAACGATATAGTCCACAAATAGTCAAACAAAATCTCCAAGAGCCAACAGACTAGTTAGTCTTCAAACGTTTCATATTATCATCATGCTCGCTCATGATAGGGATGTTGTCTTCAACTTGCTCTTCCTCATCAAAACTAATGAGGTGGAGATTATACCTACGAAACTTTGTTTCCTTGCTTCAACTTGACCACACACCCTTGTAACTCTAAAACCAAACTTTTGATCTCTACCATATCGACCCTAATAGAGTTTTGGGTGATGTAAATTTTCTTAGAGGCGTCGATGCAATGCATGACATTGTTTCCCATATCCATTCCAACTTCACCTAAGGCCTCCATATCCATTTCCACTTGACTCACCCTAAGAGAAATTTTATCAAAAGCCACATTCCATCCAAGCTCCACTCTCTCTCTTTCCCTTTAGACAACTCCCCTTTCATATCAATCAGAGAACCTGTAACCCCAATACCAAGATTTTCATTCCCCTGAGGTTCCTTACTCTTCTTTCTCATCAGTTTGTTCATATGGTCCAAAAGAGTAAAATTTTCATCTAATCCAAAATTCGGGCTCTAATTCCTTTGCCACCACCATTTACCATTATTAAAAAGTAAAAAATTAGTCCATGGTGTATCGGGGTATCATATTTCCTATTGAAAATCATACACCGACACAGAGAGCAACATAAATAAACAAGAAAAAGGGAAGGCTCATAGCAATCTTATGCCTAAACATATTAAGTATAGTAAGATGGTGAGTAAATATATTTCTATAATTTTCCTCAAGAGTAATGTACCTCATAAGGTGGAGGCAAACCGTATTCCAAATATCGGGATGTAGAATCTAGCTATACCATCTACCAATAGGTAAACCATTTCTTTACCACGGAAGAAAGTCTCAATTTCATGTTTGCATTCTGGTATAATCCTTGAATATCTTTAAGCCCTCCATCTCCATTCCATTTACCTATGCTATTGAATCCTCTGAAACCTGAATTTCCATGCCACGGATCACCATGCTGCCATTGTTCCATGCCCGACCAAACTCCAACGCAAGATAAGGATCAGACCCCATGATTTTTGAGATGAAATTCCTAAACCCCCTAATTTTTAGAATGTGCCACAAGGAGGGGTTGTCCTTTAGGGAACCATAGCTCATGGGATCGGTTCTCGAATGACCACCTCCCATGGTTTTAGTCAATTGAGATTGAAAATGGAAGAAACAATGGCCAAAATGAATTGTAAGAGCAAAATTAATACAAATCCCACCATATATCCTGCATGTGTGAAGGGTCTTGCTAACCATAAGTACAAGGATGACATCCCAACGAGGGAAAACAACCACCAACACATCAGTACTTAATGTTATTAATGAGATTAATAACATTGGTGATATCATCTCCCCTCACAAACTTTAAAATTACTACCTTTAGCCCCCAATTTGGCAAGATAATCCACACATTTATTACCCTTTCTAGGGGTATGAATAATTACATTTATCAAACTCTTTCAAAAAAATTTCTTTAGTATCTTTAAGGATATTGCTTATGGTCCAATTATTAATTGTATCCTTTCTCACATTGTCAAGTGTTAAAATCTTGTTTTGTACAACTAACCAGAAAAACATGTTGACATTGGTGAGTAAATCCTTAATCAAAATTTTCCTCTACAAATCCTTTTCAAGACAACATATGCTCAAACAATGAATATGTTTGGTCCAAGAACTGATATGTCAGGTGTTATACTTGAGAATTATAGTCATTGATCTCCATAAACGTATGTAGGAAAAGCATTTATGTGAAAACAATTGATCTAGGACGTTTAAAAGACATCAAATTATTTTAGAAACATGTTCAATATTTTTCATTCAAACAACAACATATTATAAGTACAACATAAAATGTATTTTGTAGTAAGTAACAAATCTTTCAAATAAATACAATTTTCATCCTCCAATCTTTACAATTCAATTCCAATTAAGGCAAGAAAGTCTTCATGTTGTTGACCTTGGGGAGTAAATCCTTAGTCCAATTTTTCCTCTAGAAATCCTTTGCAAGACAACATATGTTTTGAAAATGAATATATTTGGTCCAATAACGTATATGTCAGGTGTTATACTTAAGCATTGTAGTACTACTATTTTAGAAACATGTTCAATATTTTTTCATTCAAACAACATTACATATTATAAGTACAACATAAAAGGAATTTTGTAGTAATTATCAAATCTTTCAATCCTTCTAATAAGAAGAACTTTTAACATCCATGATGCTAGTTACACTTCTATTCGAGTAGTAACAAATTTCACTTTAATTCCAAACTACTATACCTTTTTTTGTTATATACATTCAATCATCAAGCCAGGTGGAAGTTCATTATGAGATTAACTCTGGATATACTAGAGAAACTAAACTCAATATGTCTTTCTTTAGCTTGTTAAATGATAGTGAATCTTTAGCTCGAAATATTATATTCTTCAAATACATTTGGCCACTAAGCTCAAACTAGGTTGATTTAATTTGTTAAATCCTAGTGACCACTAAAATCAAAATAATATATCAATTTCTTTTGTCGAAACCTTGAGACCACGAAGATCCAAATATTATGTTGTGTCATAAGCTAGTGAATTCCATGATCAAAATATCATTCAGTAACTTGTTAAATGAAAGTGAACACTATGCTCAAAGTAATATAAACAACCAATTTGACTGTACCTACAAAAAAAAACAATATTGATTCAAGTTAATATATATACCCACACCAGTCTGAATTCACGTAAGGGTTCAATATAAGAAGAACTTTTAACATCCACGAGGCTAGTTAAAAGATGAAAAAGTATATTATTCTTGTCATGTACATTATACCTATAATTGTGAATGTAATTGTACATGTAAGAGAACACAAACCCAATAAGCATATTATTCTTTCCACGTACATGTAATTGTATCTACATTTAAATTTATCTTGGTCTGAACTAAACATGTTGCTCTCTGTTGAAAAATTAGACCCGAGATGGAGAGGACTCAGCGAGGATGCATTTTTTTTGAGACAACATTGTCCTTGTCTCATTCCAGTCAAATAATGTTTTGTGAAATCACCTCACCAAATCTCACAAACAAATTCCCATCACCAAGTGTTGTTTGTGCTCCCTGTAACATCTTATGCTTACCCACTTCATTTCCATGTGTAGAATGAACAACCTTGGAGAACCTAAATGTAACAAATAGATGTGTCAATAATGAAATTCTAATAAGATATTGCTTTATGATTTGTTGTCTGATAATCTATACAATATGAAATCATGTCTAACAATGTTAGTTATTTCACCTTGCTTCATTTTGTTTGCAAATTCTTCCTTTATAATATATATTAACTAAATACATCTAATATCACTAACATTCTAACCTCCACTAAATGTAGTAATTACATGAACATTAACTAATTAATGTTGCGGTTGGATAAACATTAACTAACATTACAATAAAAGTTGTTAGGTTATGTTGAGGCATAACCTCTTTTGCGGCGACAAGAGGATACAATATTTGTGGGTTTTTTGGAATTTATGGAATTCATATATTGTGTTCATGTGATGGGCGGAGACCATTTAATGAATATTACTAATTACATTAGATTTCAATTAGAAATATTGGAGACACGTGTTGAAGATTGGAATGAAGGTGCTCGACATCTCTATTTAAGCATCATCTATATCGGGCCTTTGCAATCACTTGTGAGAATAGCCTTGTTCACTATGGGTGGCACCATCGTCAAATGCATTGAGCCTTCTTCTTGTGAAGAGGTCAAGGCCGACCCAGTAGTTTGGAATATTTTGCATGAGGGTGGTGTTACATCATTTATGGAAAGACTTTCTGGTCACTCTGTCCGAGTGACTAGCAGTGTGGTGACAACTGGAAGAAAGGAAGAGTCAAAGTGGGCAAGATGATTTTTTTTTTTGACAGAGTCCATTGTGGCTGTGATGGGGCTCCCCATGGAGGGAGACATTTATTTTAAATGCTTTCTTCAGAAGGAGATGGATGATTTTTGTATCCTTATGAAAATCGAACAATGTATCACTCAGGCTATGAACAGACTTACTTCCACAACCTTGGGATAGGGTTTGCTTTGAGTAATTGAGGAGGTACTTCACATTACAATGATGCTACAAAGTGATCTATGGACCTCAAATTTTTCTTCTTACACATCTTTGACATGATCGAAAGGTAAACTTTGTGTATTTTCTATTTCAATCACTTGAGAGGTCCCTTAAAATGGCTAGAGAAGATGAAGGTCCATTCCTACACCAAGGCCTTTTGTATTTGCTCTTTAAAATTGAATCTTCCTAAAAATAAATCTCACACTTCCCCTCTAAGCATAACAAGTAGCCTCGTGTCCCCCTCCTCTTCTCAAGTAACTAGCTCCACCTCTTTCCATTAATGTTTTTGTCGCCCTTGTCTCCCTTCCGACTCCAATTCAGACATCAAGATCATTAGCCCTAAATATTTCTCTCTTGTCGCTCCCTCATCTTCTTTGGAGGATCTTAACCCTTCGGACCCCTCAGAGCACTCTCATAAGGTCTTTGAACCACTTTTAGACCCGACATCTACTTCCTCTCCACCTCTTGGTGATGCTTCTTTGGCTTCTCCTCTCGTCTCCCTGAACATTATCATGGCTACACCTAACTCAACCTACCTAATGATCACAAAAGCATGTACGTCTACCCCCTCCTTTTTGAGTGGAAGTTAGCATGGAATCCAAAATTTTGATGTGTTGTGGGATCTCTCCTTTGTTTACCCTATTTCTCCTATGTTAGAGAAAATGGACTCCCCCACTACAACTTCAGAACACCATGAGCATTTATAAAATATTTCCTGACCCACATGAGGCATTGAAGATTATGTTACACTCAGTATCTAATATCAAGGAATGGAAAATTCACACGCACATTACCTAGATAAAAATCAATGAAAATTTCCTGGAACACATTAAGTTTGTGGACATGTTGGTTCAAGGAAGCCCTATTGCTACCCATGCTAAGGATGAAGTAACTACTCTCGTGAATATCCATAAAATGTAATTTGGCTTTTTCTGGTTTGGGACTTTTTGGGTTTTTATTTTTGTTACATACGGGATTATTCTCTTCTTGTATCACTGTAATACCTGAAATGAACGATAACTAGATCGTACTTGAGCCAAGAACACATATGCTAATTAAACACCACAATCAATAAGATGAAAGCAATTCGCCATAATAACTTTACATTAAACCTTTGCAAACAAATGAGTAACAATATCATATATTATTATGGAACTCAATGCAATACATTGAGAATGGGCCTTGGTTAAATAGGCAAGGAATAACAATCTAAGAACCACGGTCAAAGTCTTAGATTAAGCCATACTTCAAGGAAATAACTAGTCATCAAAGAAATTGTCAAGACCATAGATTTAGGAGAGAACTAAACATCAAGGATCTAGTCAATACTATAGATCAAGGAAAGAACTACTATAGATCAAGGAAAGAACTATACCTAACAACTAGATAATATCTCCTAATATCTAAATAAGATAAAAGAAATATCCACACACATAAGTGGGTGAGGATAAATACAATAAAGGTAAATAAAGTACCTAGGTGAACATGAGCTAAGGTAAATACCTACTCTAACACCCCCTCAAGTGAAGTTAGGGGCCAAAATAGAAGTGACATGTCCACAATATGAGTCCTGACAACTAGGCCTAATGAGGTACTCATGTATAATAAATGGGAAAAAGGGACACCGTAAGGTACCCAAAACCAAAGAACAACAAAGTAAAGAGAGTAAAGACTCGCTCCAAGGCATCCCAAGAAGCTTGGCTCAAAAAAATCATAAAATGCTGAAGAAGTTTGGTGTGTAATGTGGTCTGAATCCACTGCTTGATCACAAATCTCAAAAACAATCGACACTTTGGGCTCCACTGAGAATAGCTCCATTTAAGGAGACTGTCAATGGAGTGATGTCAAAAGTGTAAAAAAAACACCAAACATAATTCGATCAAGTGCTGCAAATAGGTGTGCTACAATTCAAGAACAATAACCAAAACAACAAGGCAAGGACACAAACTCCAGAGTGTCACGATCCAAGAAAAGCCAAGGTAACAAGGCAAGGACACGAAACCCAAAGAAGCAGGATCAACACCACACCCTCCCATACTGCTGAATGGGTGGAGTGACACTACAAATTTGTATGAGTTGCCCAAAATCAACTACTCAAACATTGACAAAATAACACTAGACTTCACTAGAATAGATCCCCCATAAGAGATACATTAACATGCCAAAAGTGTCAAAAATACAGATACAAAATCTCTCAACAAACAAGAGAGATACACTACACCTGCTAAAGAAAAATGCTCAAAACAAGAAGCATCACAATGCAGAAGGTATAGAAAGTGGAGCAAGAGGCCGAATTGTGGAGGATCCTACACTGTAGAGTCCTCTCAATGAATGCCTATGTCGCCTTCACAAGTGATCAAATATCCACCCCAAATCAACACAGATGGATGAAGAAGATGCATGCATATGACTTGGTGTAAAATTCATAATGGGTGCATGCAAAAGAACATCGAAATGTGCGTTAGGTTGATCATGTTTGACAAACTGAAATCTCGGAGTTTCTCAAGCCTAAGTGAAGATGTAGAACTCATGTGTTTCTCAAGATCCTCGGAAAGAGTCGAGTGAACAAAAAAGGAGCTCACAATGTGTGATCCCAATGAAGTATCTCGCTTGAAAACCAATGTCATGACAAGAATTCCACTTAACATGTGGAATAGAGGAAACAATACCTGTGAATGTCTCAATGTCAAAGACTCCACTAGTGTGACCCATAGAAT
The DNA here is from genome assembly GCA_018340775.1 of Taxus wallichiana var. yunnanensis. Lineage (NCBI taxonomy): Eukaryota > Viridiplantae > Streptophyta > Pinopsida > Cupressales > Taxaceae > Taxus > Taxus wallichiana. The sequence goes on from CM031241.1 coordinate 733,195,778, forward strand.
GGAGCATGTGAGATCTAATGCGGTGGTATGCTTCTCAAAAAAGCCATGTAGCTAAGCAGAAGTAGGATACACAATATGTGGTACTGTAATAGGCACAGATGTGGAAGAGCATGCAGAAAAAGCCTCACAGGTTTAGAAGCATCAAAAGAAAGTTTAGGCTCAAAGACTGGCAGATCAATGTCAGTGGGTACAAGAGCAACAACTATAAGTAGACTAGGAGCATGGATATGGTTGTCCATAATATGATGGTGATGTTGTAGGCTAGCAAGTTTGTTCTACAGGAGTGTATTATTGTATCCTTATCATGAATGAGTGATTGTAGAAGAGAATTTCACTTCTTGAGTGATCTATTTTCTTCCACAAATTTTACAATATCCTCTTGAAGTCCACATTCTTCAGAGAAAAGCATATCATTCTCAAAATCCATGATAGGTACAAACTACAACTCCCAAAAATTTAGTACGTCGGGCTCAGCCGAAATTACATCCACAATTGATTACAACACTCCTCCATATTTGACACTTTATAATTATAGCGCAAGTCTCAAAATAAATAACTCCAATGGAAAGAGCACGAAAAAAGAAGCACTTTTGTAAAAAATGGCACTCAAAACCGAGTTACCGATCTAAAGGTACAAGCTTTTTAATATTTTTCTCTGTTATTTATTTTAGTTGTCACTAAAACAAATAAATTTTTGTTGCCTTCACCACACAAATAAAATTAAAGGGGGCTAAAGTTAAGCACCTACTAATAGGAATCAAGCTTTAAGCCCTCATATGACCAATGGCTAAGGATTTTAGTTTTCCATATAAATGCATGCAACAACATATGACCAAATCCCAATTATTTGCAAAATAAAACTTACAGATGGATGCCAACAACAATCTCCAGCTCGATACCATGAAAGGAACGATAACCAGATCGTACAAGCCAAGAATACATCTTGCTAATCAAACACCATGATCAATAAGATTAAAGCAATTCGCCATAATAAATTTACATTAAACCTTTGCAAACAAATGAGCAATAATATCATATATTATTATGGAACTCAATGCAATACATTGAGAATGGGCCTTGCTTAAATAGGCAAGGAATAACAATATAAGAACCAGTTAAGGTCGTAGATCAAGCCATAAATCAAGGAAATAATTAGTCATCAAAGAACTAGTCAAGACCATAGATTTAGGAGAGAACTAGACATCAATGATCTAGTCAATACTATAGATCAAGGAAAGAACTAGTCAATACCATAGATCAAGGAAAGAACTATACCTAACAACTAGATAATATCTCCTAATATCAAAATAAGATAAAAGAAATATCCACACACATAAGTGGGTGAGGATAAATACAATAAAGGTAAATAAAGTACCTAGGTGAACATGAGCTAAGGTAAATACCTACTCTAACAATACACGGTTGTGAGGGATTTTTGTGAAAGTAGGTGGGTCATTTGGGATAACCCCTTTTACTCTAATTCCAAATAGTTTTATGTTTTAGCATATCATAGTCGTGGTGAAACTACTAATATCTTAATGAGTTTTCTTACATCCTTAAGATCGCTATGCTCCAAATTTTATGTATTGGTATAACCTAGCGGCTTCTCAAATCATAGTATCCTACTTTATTTTGATAAAACCTAGCGACCACCAAGCTCCAAAAATTATGGTGTGGCATAACATATTGTTGTCTAATATCAAAATATAATTCTCTTACTAGTTAGGTGCTAGCGAAAACTAAAACCTAGAATATTATATTGTGGGTTTAGCACCAAAAATTTATGAATATCTGCCTCTAATTTGTTAGATGTTGTAAAATATCTTAATTATGAATTATTAAACCCTAGTGATGAAATCACCAAATAACATGTTGTGGAAAACCTAGTGGCCGTGAAGATCAAAATAATATATTGTTTAAGTACCTAACGACACGCTAAGCTCAAACTATGTTGATTCAAATTTTCTAAATCCCAATCACCATTAAGATCCAAATTTTCTTTCGTTTAAACTTAGTGAGTGCTAAGCACCAAATAATATGTTGTGTCATAATCTAGTGGATGCTAAGCTCAAAATATCATCCAAGAACATGTTAAATGATAATAACCACTATGATTGAAATAATATATCATGGAAGTACTATTGATGCGAAATCACAAAGACACCCCAGGGACTCACGTAACTCGATGGGTTGCAGATTCTCAGTATGATTGCATAACATGGAGCTTTTCCCAAGTGTGGGACCTTGCGAAATCGGAAAAGCTCTCCGGATGAAGGCCGGTTCCTATTCCTCTGTTCAGATGCACACGTAAAAATGCAGAGGTCTACTCAAAACCTAATCTAATTTTCCAAGGAGACAGGGGGTAAGAAAATGTAGAAAATAAAACCTAAACTAACAGAGGTGATGCTGAGGAATGAAGAACACCTGTCTTGCCAATAAACACAGACCATAAAAATGTAATGCAAGATCATGCACAGATAACCAGATTTACAGTGAAAGATCAAGAAGATGCAAATAAACACTGAGAGGGTTGATAATCATCCACAGACATGCATTAATTTGCTCCAAAGATTGATACAACACACTGCAAAATGCCAAGAGGCAAAGCTGCATTACAGTTTTAAATGGGAGGTTTTAACTCCACATTCACTCCGCTGAGAAGAAGGGAGGGGCAAAACAAGAATGTCCAACCTTTAGAAAGAAGCCCCTCCTTACAATTTATAGGAAGAATGAGAGAGAGAAGAGAGAGAAAGTCCAAATCTACCCCAACCACCTCAGGTTGTATTTAATTCATCTCATTATGGTGGTAGGTGAGGACCATATCAAACCCCAAAAGTGGCAAACTGTATTTTGAATTTTTAAGAACTTTTTCCCACCCAATTAAAGATATCCAGTCGTAGTTAGGTAGAGGACGCCGTAGGCTTTCCGAAAAGTCCAACCTTGTGTGAATCGGAGCTCCCAGTCAAAAGTTATGGCCATCTGAATATCTGGGTCAGGGTCTGCTTCCTGTCAGCGCTCAGAATGTTGCGCCTCCTGAAGGTGCGCCTTGCGCATTCATTTGCATGTCAACACTCTTTTATGTGCGCCAAAGGTGCAAATATGTTTGTGTCGACACATGTTTATGTGCGCCACTTTACTGCGCCTGTAATGCAACTTTTTCCATGTCAACATTCCTTTCGTGCGCAAGGGTGCGTCTATTTCTATGTTGACATCTTCTTCACATGCGCAAGGGCACATTTACATTTGTGTCGACATCCTCTTATGTGCGCCAAGGTGCAACTTTTTCCCTGTTGACACTCATTGTTATGCGCCATTTCCGTGCGCCAAGGGCACATCCTTTACATTGTCGACATCCATTTCTGTGCGCCACTTTCCTGCGCCTTGGCGCATACATTCTCATGTTGACACTCATTGTTATGCGCCATTAAGTGCGCCTTGGTCATGTCGAATTTGAGCTTCTTTGATTTCTCCATTCTCCTCGCTTGTCTATATCTACCCGGGGAAGATATATACACAATTTGGTGACTCAACGGATCACCGCCTTTAAGTAGAAGATCGGTGGCCCTTTTAGAAATCCATTGGGCATGGAGTCATAAGCAATACTTGAAACCAACTTGATCTCGATCCAGGAGCACGAAACCGCAACTCCTTCTCCGACAGCATTTTGAACTGTAGAAACAACCTGAGAGCAATGAAACCTGTGCCAAAGCACTTAGGGAAACTGAAACCTAACTACAACAAGACAATGTGCAAACGCACTTAGAGGAATTGAAATCTAAGCTAATATTTACAAGGGTAGAAATTTTCTCTTTTCAGTAGCAATGTTTAAGATAGATTCCGTTGACCGGAATCGAAAGTTCTTCTCCGTCCAATGTAGATAATTGGAAGGCATTGCTACTCTTGCACCCCGTGACCATGTAGGGGCCACTCCAAATGGCGTCAAACTTGGAATGCTTTCCTGGTCTTGCCCGATCTGCATCCCATTTTAGAACTAGATCCCCTTCCTGGAAGGTCCTTGCTCTTGCCTTCTTATCAAACCATCTTTTTACTAAGGCCTGATCCTTTTCGATCGTCTGAACTGCATGTTCTCTAATTTCTTCCAATTCCATCAACTCTGCATACCTGGCCTCCATTGGTTCGAACTCAGCTAACTCCAACTGCCTCATGAACTCCAATGCAGGCAGTTCTAATGATATGGGCAATACTGCCTCCTTCCCATAGACCAGCTTGTAGGGAGAATTCCCTGTAGACCTCTTTGGTGTTATTCTGTCAGCCCATAACGCTAATTTTAGCTTTGTATGCCATGTTCTTTGATTTTCATCCAGAGTCCTCTTGATGATTCTTAGCAAATTTTTGTTTGTGGACTCTGCCTGTCCATTACCCTGCGGGTAATAATTTGAAGAGGTGCTCAAGTAGATTCCATTCTTAACAGCCCATTCTGTAATTTTGGAACCTATAAATGCCAATGCATTGTCTGATATGATAGTGGACGGCACACCAAACCTGGTCACTATTCCTTCATAAAAGTCTAGTATGTTAGACTCATTTGCTTCCTTGAGCGCTACTGCTTCGGTCCACTTGGTGAAATAGTCTGTTGCCATGAGAATCCACTTGTGGCCTTGGCTTGAGTTTGGATTAATGACCCCGACGAAGTCCAATCCCCATTGCATAAATGGTTGGTCAACCAGAATTGGGTGCAATGGAAGTGCTTTACTTGTCTTTCCTTGCACCGTGTGAAGAGTGCACATTTCTTGCACTTTCTTATCCATGTATAGCAGTCACTAAAGACTGCCACCTGAATAATACCCTGCCTTCATTATCTTGAGGGCTGTTACTCGTGGGGAAAAATGTCCTCCAGAATCTCCATCGTGAAAATCTCGTAACACCCTCTCAATTTGGCCTATCCCAATGCACCTCAATAAAACTCCATTGATGTCTTTTTTGAACAAAAACACCATCAACAAGCACATATGGAATGGCTTGTAATCTAAAAGTATCTCCTCTTTGCTTTGCTCATTTCCGGAGGGCATAGACTCCATCTCAGTAGGAAGTGTATCATATTCCGAGTCCAACAAGAGTGTGGCACACCATCGTTTTCTTGTTCTTGACCATCCTGCAGATGCCAAGCGCCTCTTTTTCATCACCCGCTTCAACTTTCTAACTCAACGCTAGCTATTCACATAGTCCTTTTCCACGTACTAGCTTAGTGACTTTAATTTCGATGTCATATTCCATGACACGGGTTATCCATCCTGCACGTTTCTCATTCAGATCCTTGTTTAGAAGGAATTCCTTGACTCCCGCATGAGAGACGAACAATTGGATCTTGTTGTTTGAGACTAGGTGCTTGAATTTCTTTAAGCTCCTGATTACTGCAAGGACATGCTTTTCAATAAAAGAGTACCTAGTTTCATATTCCTCCAAGCTTTGGCTGAAGAAAGCAACTGGTTGTTCTAACCCTTCTTTGTTTTGTTGTACTGTGATTGCGAAATTGTGTCTCCACCACCAAAGGCATATAGCATGAATTCCTTAGAGAAGTCTGGATTGACGAGAGTTGGGGCTTGAGATATAGCCTCTTTTATTGCCTCAAAACTTGCCTTGCCTTCAGATGTCCACTTAAATGCCATGCTCTTCTTTAACATCAGTGTTATTGGCTTTGCAAGAGCTGCAAAGTTTGGAACAAACCTGCGGACAAAATTGATCCTTCCCAAGAAGCTTTGAAGAGCCTTCTTGTGACTTGGCAATGGCAATGCTTGAATTGCTTCAACTCTTTCTGGGTCAATCGCCAACCCCTCCTTTGAAACAATATGGCCTAGAAGTTTTCCCTCGTGAGCCAAGAATATGCATTTTTTGGGATTCAATGATACCCCAAATCTTCTACATTTCTGAAATACTTGCCTCAAATGACAGAGGTGATCCGCTGCATTTTTTGAGAATACAGTGATGTCGTCGAGATATATCAGAACTATTTTATTGATCAACCCCTTGAATGCCATATCCATCGCCCTTTGGAAAGTGGCTCCAGCATTTGATAGCCCAAAGGGCATCTTCTTGTAGGCATAGGTGCCCCATTTGGTGGTGAAAGCTGTCTTGAACTGGTCATCTTCTTTCACCATTACCTGATTATACCCTGAGTAGCCATCTAGGAGAGAGAACCTCTCTGAACCGGATACTACTTGCAATATTTGTTCCATTGAAGGAAGTGGGTAATGGTCTTTAAGAGATGCCCTGTTGAGGTCTCGGAAGTCCACACACAACCTAATTTCTCCGCTCTTCTTTCTGACCGGAACCAAGTTTGCAACCCAGCTTGAGTGCTTGATCGGAAATATAATGCTTGCCTCTATTAGCTTATTTAGCTCTTTCTTCATTAGAGGCTCAATGTGAGGGTTGACTGGTCTCTGCTTCTGCCTGATGGGCTTAGCATCTGGATCCAATTCTATGGTATGTTGTGCCAACTTCGGATCGAAACCTCTTAAGTCTTCATAGCTCCAAGCGAAGACATCTGGAAATTCTTGGCAAAGTTGTATGAAATCTGATTTCTCCTGCTTAGTGGCCACTTTACCAATTTGAAGTGTTTTGCCTTCCCCAACTAGAATGGGCTCGAATCTTCTCTCTTGACTTTGATATTAGCCTTTTCCTTACGGAACTGTCGTTAGGGTTGAAGATAGATTCCAATGTTACCAAACCCTTTGGAAGCTTGTTTGTCCGCAATTTTGCACTACTTGATCCCCGTGCATCGCCGCTCTAGTCTGTCCCGATTTCTAGGCGAGAATTCAGCCTCTTCTTCGCAAGAAATTGACGATTTGTTGATCGTTCTCAAACACTGCCCACTTTGTGTTATTATCTCTGGAACTGGCCTCACAACTACATGGATATGTGGCTGCGTTTTCTCTCTCCTTCGATCTTGCAAACCACATCAAATGTCGCTCCAACTGCTGCGAGCCTATCTGCGGCTTCATTTTTCTTCCTAGGTATGGATACAATGTTGAAAGCTTTGAAATCCTCAATGAGGTTCCATACCCTATTCTTGTAGCTCTTCAAAGGGTCGTTCTTTGTAGCATGTTGTCCCTAACTTGGTTGACGATTAGCTCGCTATCTCCAAACACCGCAAATTCTTTATGCCCTTTTTCTGGCCCAATGAAGTCCATGAATCAAGGCCTCATATTCAGCTGTGTTGTTCGAACAAGAAAACTGGAAACGAAAAGCTGAATAATATTTGATGTCTTGTGGTGAAATCAACACTGCACCTCCTCCAAAGACCTTTCCCGCTTCTCGAATCATCGAAGAATAATTTCCAAACTTTGTTTTCATCCTTTTGTTCAGGCTGAATGATGTCGGGAATGGGTGAATTTTCTTCGTGTATACAATACACGCCCAATTCAGATTCTTCAATTTCCTTGTATGGGTCAAATTCATGACTCTTGTTTGCCCATTCATCCAAAGTTAAATCAGGAATTCCCTCGACCTTAGTACCTGTTTCTAGATCACTTGAACACTCCTCCTGATCAAAAACCGAGCAATTTGCATTGATAGGATTTGGTACATGAGGCTCAATATGGAAATGGGCAATTGGTTCTGACCTGATTGTTGCTTTGGCTCCATACCTTGTCCTAAAAATCATGTGCGACCAATCTGCAGATAAATATCCACCGATTTTTGCAGTGAAGTCTCTTGATAGACACAACGCAAAGAGTGGCGGAAGGTCAATTACAGACACATCTTGCAAGACTGTAACATTAGGACATGAATGTAGTGTTAGGCTTAACCCCTTGATGACCCCAACTGTTCCCACTGCTGTTCCATCTAGTTGCACTACTCCTTTCAACACTGGCTCGTACTTCAGACCCAGTTGATCCGCTATTTGCTTTGGCATCACCAACTACTTGCTCCCCGAATCTATCATGCAGTTGTGTACCAAGTGGTTTCCAACAATCAATGAAACATAGAATGGTGGAGGCTTCAAATTTTTCCTTGTCTGGCCCCCATCATGTTGCACTGCATTAGTGAGAACTTTCTCATGTCCTTGGTTTGATACATTTATGGCGCACAATTAGCCATTGCACTTGCAACAAATCTCGTTGCCACTCGGGATCGCCAGTGATTCCCACATGGAAATGTTCACATGTGTCTTCTTCATTTGATCGATGATGTTGAAGGGGGATGAACTGTCCTTTTGCTGCCCCTTACTTGGTGCAAGCTTTTCTGGAGCTTGAACGGGTGCATGTGTTCGCAATGTACCTTAGTCTGTTTTGTGCATTTGGGGCTGCGTTTGGTCTCTGGCCCTTGTTGTGTAAGAGCGGGTTGAGGAACAACCGGATTGGGCGGTTGTTCCTCTACTATGCTTCTCTTCTTTGAGGTAACGCCTTGAAAAGGTTTGGTTAACTCCACGTAAGTCTTCCATTTGCCAATTTGCCAATGTGGTTTCTGTCGGAGGTCCTCTTGTTGCATTTCTTGCTGCTGATTCCCTTCTTGGCTTGGTTCTTGAGGCACACCAATGGTTTGCACCATCAAGGCCTGATTGAGTGCACCATTGAAACATCTTGATGATTGTGAGGTAGATTGCAAGGGTAACACCACCATACTCTGTGCAATGTTATTTTGTGTCGGGACCAAGGCTCTTGAGGATGTCGTTGCATTTGGATCATACGGCCGAAATGGCCTGGTAGCTTGAGGTTGTCCTTGGCTTTGGTTCGCAGCCTGAGGTGGTGGTGGTCTATTCTGTTGGTATGAGGGCCTAGCTTGGTATTGTGCTTGAGGTCAATCTGGTTCGGCACTTTGAGCTTGCTTTGTCTTTTTTGATAGTCACAAGCTCATTTCCAAGGTTCTGCAGTTGTTTCATGACCTCTTGCAATTCCTTTGAACTATTTGAAGAAGTCGATGCCTCATTATTGCTTTGATTTCTAGGAGTTGGAATGGGATTCAACTCTGGTGCTTGGCTGGTTGTAGGATTTCCCATATCTGGATAGAGAGGCATTGGCGGCCTTGGTGCAAGCTTGTCACTTGGATCAAGCAGTTCTCTGCTTCCGATCGTTTGTGTCATAGGACCACTGGCAGCGTTGTTCCTTCCATTGATTGGATCATCCTGGCTATGTCTCAATTTATAGCCTTTAAGAAATAAAGGAATGCTCCTTCGGCAGTTGGTCTAACAGCTATTGGGATCCTCTCCCATGTCCGTTGGAACCTGAAGTTGAAGTCTGCCATTTGTTCGTTAGGAGCCCTTTTGATTGTTGTCAGCTGTTCCAATAGGGATAAATTGTCCGCCCTCTCCCGAATTGGGCAAAGAGCAACAAAGTTGGTTCCAATTCGTAATAGACCTGCTTGTAAGGCTCCTAAACCATTGTAAGGCCTTGCCTTTGAAAGATGAAGCCAACAGCTTGACTGCAACATCCATTTCATTTATTTCGTGGATCGCGCATACATTAGCAATATCCTGGATGTGATCAATAGGAGTAGTATGATTTTCACCTGTGAAGTAGGGGATATTCTTTAGCGACTGCAACTGGAATTTGATTCTGAGCATTTAGGGCAAGTGGACTACTGCCCGTAAAATTGACAAAGGGATTCGGTGGTAGATGCGCCATTATGATTGGCCTAAGAACCCTGGTTGATGCGAGAAAAGGCCTACCAGGTGGAGGTGTAGACAAAGTCCTGTTAGGCGGAGATGGTGATCTTTGTGGTCTTCTTCCTCTCCTTCCTCTGCCTGGTGATAGTTGCAAGTGGAAAAATAGCCCTTCTTCTTGAGTATTGGACTGGTTCGAATTCTTCTCATGTGCCTGGCAACTTGTGGCCGCTACACCACCAATTCTATCCCTTCGAGTCGCTGGATGTGCTAGAGAACAAGCCTCAAAAGACTATATTTTGCTAAGTTACACACCAAAACTCGACAATATTTAAACACAAATTTTTAAAAGACCTACAAATTTGAGATTTTAGGGTTTGGAATGACAATCCCAAAACCCAAAAAGGCCGATTTAAAACCTGAAATCCGAAATTCAAAAAACCATGAAATTTTGAAAGTCAAAATCTCAAAATTCTAGGAATACCCTTTTGAAGATTACCCCCCGATCTATCAACTGATGAAATTTTGACTTGTTTCGAGCAAGTTAAGTCCTTGAAAATCAATTTCAAAGTTCAGCCTGGAAGGTGAAAAATCTGGAATTGTAAAACCTGCAATTTTTTGGTCCGAATTTCATGAAAACTCCTTCAAATCTATGGAATGACCTCTTGGTCCCACCGGGCGTGCCAAAACTGTTGATGCGAAATCACAGCACCCCTGGGACTCTGTAACTCGATGGGTTGCAGATTCTCAGTATGATTGCATAACATGGAGCTTTTCCCAAGTGTGGGACCTTGCGAAATCGGAAAAGCTCTCCGGATGAAGGCCGGTTCCTATTCCTCTGTTCAGATGCACACGTAAAAATGCAGAGGGTCTACTCAAAACCTAATCTAATTTTCCAAGGAGACAGGGGTAAGAAAATGCAGAAAATAAAACCTAAACTAACAGAGGTGATGCACCGAGGAATGAAGAACACCTGTCTTGCCAATAAACACAGACCATAAAAATGTAATGCAAGATCATGCACAGATAACCAGATTTACAGTGAAAGATCAAGAAGATGCAAATAAACACTGAGAGGGTTGATAATCATCCACAGACATGCATTAATTTGCTCCAAAGATTGATACAACACACTGCAAAATGCCAAGAGGCAAAGCTGCATTACAGTTTTAAATGGGAGGTTTTAACTCCACAGATTCACCTGCCAAAGAGAAGAAGGGAGGGGCAAAACAAGAATGTCCAACCTTTAGAAAGAAGCCCCTCCTTACAATTTATAGGAAGAATGAGAGAGAGAAGAGAGAGAAAGTCCAAATCTACCCCAACCACCTCAGGTTGTATTTAATTCATCTCATTATGGTGGTAGGTGAGGACCATATCAAACCCCAAAAGTGGCAAACTGTATTTTGCATTTTTAAGAACTTGTTCCCACCCAATTAAAGATATCCAGTCGTAGTTAGGTAGAGGACGCCGTAGGCTTTCCGAAAAGTCCAACCTTGTGTGAATCGGAGCTCCCAGTCAAAAGTTATGGCCATCTGAATATCTCGGGTCGTGGTCCGCTTCTGTCGGCGCTGTAATGTTGCGCCTCTGAAGGTGCACCTTGGCGCATTCATTTGCATGTCAACACTCTTTTACTCGTGTGCCAAAGGCGCAAATATGTTTGTGTCGACACATGTTTACGTGCGCCACTTTACCTGCGCCAAGGGCGCAACTTTTCCGTGTCAACATTCCTTTCTGTGCGCCAAGGGCGCGTCTATTTCTATGTTGACATCTTCTTCTGTGTGCCAAGGGCGCATTTACATTTGTGTCGACATCCTCTTATGTGCACCAAGGCGCAACTTTTTCCCTGTTGACACTCATTGTTATGCGCCATTTCCGTGCGCCAAGGGCGCATCCTTTACATTGTCGACATCCATTTCTGTGCGCCACTTTCCTGCGCCTTGGCGCATACATTCTCATGTTGACACTCATTGTTATGCGCCATTCTGTGCGCCTTGGTCATGTCAGGCATTTGAGCTTCTTTGATTTCTCCATTCTCCTGCTTGTCTATATCTACCCGGGGGGAAGATATATACAACAAGTACCTAGTCTATGCATATTTCAAAATATGTTAATTTAATTTGTTTAATCATATCGAATGTAACCTCTGTAGACACCCCAAAATTGTTTCCACTTGTTCCCAATGTTATCCTAATATGCCCTATTATTCAACCATTTGAAATTAGTTGATTAAATTAATTACTTCGCATACACATTATACCCCTTTAGATTAATGAAATTAATCCCATGTATCCTTAGTACCCCTTTAGCTAAATTAATTATTATTAATTAATTAATTAAGTGTGTGCACATCCTAGTCATCTGCCACTTGATCAAACTCCACTTAGACTCCACTTGGACTCCCTATCCTTATCCTAGTTAACTGCACTTCTAGAATCCTAGAAATGTGGGGAAATTAAATTGCATGTACAACCACCTTTTTGGATGTAGATTTTTGCAATTAATTCATTTACTGCCCCAACACTATTACAACTTCCCACAATGCTATTTTTAGCATATTCATTTATCCGTGTATAACCAAATTTAATTGATTTTGCCTCTATAAATTGCAGGCTTACCTTCCTTACAAATCCTCTTGAATCTGACATACAAAAACTCTGTTGAATTCATTGTGTTGGTAGAATTTGCATTCAAAATTTGGAGAGCACTCAAGAGCATCCACAATCATCTCTGATATTTTCATTTGCAAGGTTTCATAGGAGACCCTTATTTGAGGTTTGCATTGAAGGTTGCTAAAAGGTTTACATGGTTTGTTTATTTTTCTATTACAATGATTTTATTTGTTTACATTTTTGGCATGCCCGGTGGGACTCCCACCCCTCCTTTTTCATCTTTGTTTCATTATGTTTCTCTAATTTTATTTTTGTAGTGTTCCTGTTGTTTTTTGTGTTGTTGTGCAAGTTTAGAAGCAAGCAATTGTGCAGGTTTAGAAACAAGCACCAAGTTTCCTAGATCACAAAAAAAAAAAACATATTTGTTGTATTTCTCAGTTTTTGTTGATTTATTGTGAGTGCAGAATTCTATTTGGAGTGTAGAAATTAGTCTGAGTACACAACAAAACATTGGTTTGGTTCTTTTCTCTTGTAATACACCTGCACAAAAAAACACACAAGCTTAGATTAGATTTTTATTCAAATTTTGCATATATACAAGTTTGTGTTTTTGTTTTTACTATTTTCAAATTTAGGAAAAAAACATACATTTGAAAACAAATAAAAAAATAAAAAACAAAAAAATAATTTTTTTATATTATTTAAATCTATATCTACCCTCCTCTTACTTGCCTCGGCCAGCTGACCGAGCCACCTCCCTTCACAACCCGTTCCCCATTCCCTCTTCCTCTTGGGCATTGTGTATCTCATATTTGTTATGGTTTTTACAATTTCAGATCTTTTTACCTACGTTTTTGTCTTGAAGCTTACTGATGAAAAACTCCTTTCAAATAAGCTATCTCTTTAACAGAAAGCACTAAAATTATCTACCCAGTCCTTTTTAACCACCCATCTCAATCTATGGTGTTGAGCCCTTGTGTCCTACAAGCGCGCAAGAGGCTAATACTTGGAGTGTCATTAGACGTCGTTTTTACACGTTGTATTGTATTATTACAATTTGTTAACATTGTGACAATGCTTTTTATTCTTTCAGTTTTTCATTGTGTTTTACTTTGTTTACCTTTATTGTAGACCAATTGTAGGAAATTTATTCACATCCTAGTTCACATATAACTTTGGTGTGGTTCCTTCCTGTTCATATTGGGTTTCTTTCTATTACTTCTTTTATATCTTTTTGTCATTTGCACGTGTTGTGTTTTCCTCCTGGTTTATTTAATCCATGGAATGTCTTCATTTTTTTACATTCGTATTCCAAAATTCACAAAATCCACAAAAAAATCAAATACGAGTCAAAATCCAAAAATGAAAAAATATTTCAAAAATTCAAAAAAATAAATAATAAATAAATCACAATTTTTTGAACAAACATTCACTTATCACAAGAATCCTACAATTGGAAAACACTTAAAGTGAATCATTTAACATCGCAAATATAATCTTGACAAACGTCATACTTTTATCTATTACCCTAGTGCTCGTGCCAATCTTATAACTATCACTTTCTTCCCTTTGCATGATATGCTAACTTTTCTTAAAGGCAAGTAACACAATTGTTTTCCTTCATGATATATCTTCACCTGGGGCAATTTAAACTTTTATCATTTACATAACCGATTCAACAAGAGTGTCATTAGGAGTCACTTTAACTCCGATCTTCCAATCTGATTCTATTCCCACTTGGGAGCATTTGTATCTACTTAATCATCATTGTGGCACGTTTTAGGGCATGACCGATTGTCTTCTTCTTTTGACTTTGTGTTGCATTATTGATGTTTACTCTTTTTAGACAACTTACAAGTAGTGTGATTACATCTTGGTTCCTTTGTAACCCCAGTGCCGACACCTACTTTGTATATGGGGTTTATTTTCCTTTTTAATCTTTTCTTTGCTATGTGTGTTTGTTTGTTTATGCGAATGCAAGGGTTAACCATCTTGATTATTTTATAATCATGGTGACAACTCTATTGTGTAACAACAACAAAATTAGGTTGTTTTATTACTTTCCAAATAACTCTCATGCTACAAACATAGTCCTTTCCCATCTTTGTTCTAATCCCTTGTTTTTCTTCCTATCAAGCGGTTTCCCACCGCCTTGTTGCGTCATCCACCCACTTGAGGGGGCATTCCTCTACCATTATGCTTGCTAGGGCATTCCAATGCTTCACACTTTTCCACTCACCAATCTGCATGCGTCTACTATCTTTAAAACACTATTACTTTGCAATAGCACTTTAAAGAGGGGGAAAATGTAGACACCCCAAAATTACACTTTTGTTTCCACTTGTTCCCAGTGTTATCCTAATACGCCATGTTATTCACCCATTTGTGATTAATTGATTAAATTAATTAATTCATACACATTATACCCCTTTGGATTAATTAGATTAATATCATGTATCATTAATACCCCTTTAGCTAAATTAATTATTATTTATTAATCAAATAATTAATTAATTAAGTGTGTGCACATCCTAGTGATCTGCCACTTGATTAAACTCCACTTAGACTCCACTTGGACTCCCTATCCTTATCCTGGTTAACTACACTTCTAGAATCCTAGAAAGGTGGGGGCAATTAAATTACACGTACAACCACCTTTCTGGATGCAAATTTTTGCAATTAATTCATTTACTGCCCCACACTATTGCAACTTCCCACAATGTTATTTTGAGCATATTCATTTATCCGTGTATAACCAAATTTAACTGATTTTGCCTCTATAAATTACAGGCTTACATTCCTTACAAATACTCTTGAATCTGACATACAAAAACTCTGTTGAATTCACTGTGTTGGTAGCATTTGCATTCAAAATTTAGAGAGAACTCAAGAGCATCCAAAATCATCTTTAATATTTTCATTTGCAAGGTTTCACATGAGACCCTTATTTGAGGTTTTCATTGAAGGTTGCTGGAAGGTTTGCGTGGTTTGTTTGTCTTTCTATTACCATGATTTTCTTTGTTTACAACTTGTTATCAACCAATTTTGACTTCGCAACATTAAAAAAATGGAAATTTTGAAATATAAAGGTGTTACTTTGCGTGATTCATCACTCTCATCGCGATCATCTTATTTTTGTGATCATTCTGGTCTTCGTTTCGTCCCATTTCAAAGCGAGAACTCCTCCCGCTGTGTCTTAAAATGCATTAATAATTAATTAATTAATATTTAATTAATTTATTATCCTTTATTTGATAAAATAATTTTTTAATTAAATTTGGGGTTTTTAATTAAATAACTATTAATATAATAATTATTAAAAGTCATTTGACAAATTTTTATTTTATTGCCGGGGAAGTAAGCTTGTGCTTCCAACTGCAGGAATGCCAAATTGGCTTCCCGAACCCGGATTTCCCCTTTCCTGGCAAATTTATTTTAATTTCCCGCTTGTGGGATTTTCTCCACCAATTGCCAAATCAATGAATTGGCAAACGGGCAAGAAATCTCCCGATTTCCCACATGGGGAAATTGAACGGAGATTGCCAGCCCACCTTGCCATTCCCATTGGCAATTGGCCGTTGCTTTCCCCATTTCCCCTGGCAATTAATTCCACTACCCGGGAAGAGGGGAAGTCGGTTTAACCCTCATAAATTCCTCTGTTGAACTCGTTGGAAAGAGTCGTACGAAGCTTTCTAAAATTGCTTCTCACTTCTTCTAAGGAACATAATATTTTTATCACATTCCACAATACTGCGAACGCCATTGTGAAGGATAAAACCAGTCCCAAAACACAAAGAATCCAATGCATGCAGAAATCTTTGAAGAAGTTTCAATGCCTTTTTGAAGGAGAAATAGCAGGTACAGTCCAAACAAAGGCCAACACAGTCCAAAGAATTAATCTCTGCGCAGCCCAAGGGAGATAAAGGAATTTTGCAGAAGTATTTGGCATAAGACAAAACACAAAAAGACTCCATGTGCAGCTAGGTAATAGGAAGGAACAGTTTGAAGACCAGTCCAAGCTAATCTCCACACATAGGCCAAAGCAAATAAAATATTGAAAAGGCAGAGATCAGTCTAAAAGTTCCTCCCACGCATTCATTAAAGAAGGCTACACATTCATAGTAATTTCCAACGCACAGTTTGAAGGAACAGTCCAAAAATAGGAAAAAGACAACAAGAAGACAAGGGAAATAAAAAGAAGACAAGGAGAATTAGTTAATACACGCCTTAGAGGAATAAGAGCACATTGCAAAGTTTCCACGCAGGTTTTGAAAGCTTCAAAATTTCAACGCATGGAGTAAGGACAGTCCAAAGTAATAATAAAAAAGACATAAGGATCATTCCCACGCATTGGCAGAGGGGGACAACAGGTAAAGGAGCAAAACATCATGCAACCAAGATCCATGCATTGTTTGAATGAAACAATACAGTCAGAAGACAAGCCCATGTTGCTGAAGGAGAACTTATTCCACTCAGTTCAAAGCCAGACATAAAGTTCACGCAGAAGTGGATAATCAGTCCAAAACATAGCAAGAAAAAAGAATATCCATGCATAAAATAACAACCCAATGTTTTTCAAAGATATACAACCAACAACAAAGAAAAAGAAAGGCCACGTTGAAAAAGAAGACAGTTTAGGAAAGTATAAATCCAAAAATATTTCAGAAGTCTTCGGAGACAACTTTTCACATGAACAACAAAGGAGTTTTCCAACGCATGAGCAGCCAAAAGAAATTCCCATGCTGAGCATCAGGTAGAGCATTAGTTTCAACGCATTTTTCATAAAAAGGTTGAGTTTCCACGCAGATTTTAGAGAAGTAAGAACAATTTCAACAAGCAAGTATTCACGCAGCCACTGGGGAAGACTGGATCCTTGCCAAAAATAAGCAGAGGCCACGTGGAAGGAGAGAGAAATCAGCATGTAAGAATAGTCTGGTTTCAACGTGTTCATTTCATTAAGGAAACTCCCATGCGAAAGAGAAATTACGGTTCACACATGCAAGAAAAAAATTTGTTCGGTGAATAGTAAAAAATAATTAAATTGATCAAGTCATTAAAATCGGGTGAATTTAATTTAAAATATAAATCATTTTCATCATGCATTGGTGAGAAATATTCAAACAAAAATATCACGCATTCAAACGCATTACCGCGTGTCGCAGGTTGTGTCTGTTGAAGTAATCAACTTTGGAGCTCGACATCTCAAATTCGGATGATCGTTGGGAAGAAAATTTTGGTTCGTTGAATTCTCCCCATATTCCTATACTCATTTTCCAAATTATAAATATACAACACTTCGTTTGATATTTTTCACGGAGTCAAGAAAAACTCAGTTTGCTCAATTTTGTCACGCGCACAATTTTAGCTTGGCGAAAGGCCTACTTTGAGAATCCATATCTCGAGCCCAGATGATTATCAAGAGAAATGGTTTGGTTCGTTGAATTCTTCCCACATTCATGTACTTATTTGAAAAAATTCAAATGTACATCTCTCCGTTTGATATTTTTCACGGAGTCAAATAAAATGCAATTTGCATGATTTCACTGTGGCGCGTAGTTTTCAGCTTGTCAAGGTGACTCATTTTGAGAGTTGATATTTTGAACTCAGGTGATCGTCAAGAGAAAAAAATGTTTCGTTCAATTCTCCCCACCTTCATATGCTCCCTTGCCAAGTTTTAGATGCCCAGGGTGATGTTTGGTATTTTTCCCAGGCTAAAACTAAACGAGATTTTCACAGTTTTACACCTGCATTTTCCTAGCAATTTCATAAGAGTCAACTTTGACCTTTAAATATTTGACTGAAGAATTTGATTGGGAAAAAACCTCTGACACAAAAACTTGTGGTACCTTAATATACTTCCTCATCTAGTGACAATTTCTCATAACAAGATTTGCTATTTTTCCCAGGGCAGTTTTACAGGCATTTTGTGCAGTTTTGTAAGATGGAAGTAATCACCTGAAATCATGTTTCTGTCACAATCATGTCATCTCCAAACAAAATGATGTTGCGGTATAAGTTCCAGGGCATTCTAATCACCCCGACGCTCCATTCAGAGTATGAGAACATTGTCGATGCCAACTTGGGACACGTCGATGTAAGTCGGTTCTGCGATCGCATATCGACCGAAGGCGAGTCACAATTTTCCTGACGCTTGTTCTGAATTGGTCATCACTTGCATGGATGCACCATGAAATCTGCATAGTGTGGTGATTCAAATCCAATGACTCCAAAGCGGAAGCAACCTCTAACTTCCTCATTATGCGGTATAAGTCGTAGCTATTGGCATTGGTCTCTTCGGAGTCAAAAGCTATGGTTATCGACAAAGATCAATAATGGGAGAATCTTGTCTACATCAATTTTTCACTTGATCATTGTGGCAGATCTATTCATTGAAAAACCAAGACCAATGACAAGTGCAATTGTGTGGATCATCAAGCAAGGCCACATCATTCAAGCGTGTCCCTGTCAACTCTCAGTTAGCAGCGGGCACAATACTTCATCGACTAGTCTTAAAGTTGGAGCGTTCTCGAATTGGACAATCGTGAGTGGATTAGAATGCCAACACTTTGGGATGGTGACAAAGACAAAGGACATAACTCCAGTCATTAAATTACAATTTTGGCTCTTGGAAGATCTTCTCAAGGACAAAATATTAAGAGCTGGATTCTGATAAGCCAAGGTGGCGTAATGAATTTGATCTCGTGAAAAATGAAGATTTCGCCATGGAAAGGTATTCAGAGCATGTGAAGAATTTTGTGTAATTGTGAATGTGAATACAGATGAACTTTCTCACACCAGGATGTTGCTCAAATGGAGGGGTGGATGAATTGCTCAAGTTTCAAGATCAGCTCTCTTATCACCTAGAGGATTGTGGAGCACGATCAATGAGTTCATTCCCGTACGACTAGGATAGGCGGACTCTTGGCCCAATGGATAAGGCACTGATCCTAGGTGTCTTGATCTAGGTGGTGCATTGCTGACTAGGATGTCTACGTGTGCGTCCAAGTCATTTAAGTGGGTCCACATGTACCCATTTCTTTTATTTATGTATTTTTCCTTAAATGAATTTTTAACTTAAGTGGTTTCTATTTTTAGTTTCTTTTAATAAAGTTGTTTGAAAAAGTCAAAGTCACTTAAGTGCCTTATTTAATGATCATGTAAAACCCTAACTACTTTGTAACCAACTTTTGGGTTATAAAAGGAAGTGAGGGGCTCATTTGTAAAGGTGACTTTGAGAGAGGAGAAGAAATACTTTTGTGTGCAAGATTTGTTTTAGGAAGAAACTTTGTGTTCTTTTGTGAAAATATTTTGGAGTTAATGAAATACGAAATTTGTGTCTCATTCATTGTCTCTTGTAACATTTGATGTTCTTATGTTCATTAGATGTTAGGTGTTTGAATATTGCATGCAAATATTATCTTTGATCTTATTGTCAACGTTATTAATCTGTTGTTCTAGTTCACAGTGATCAAGCTCTAATTATATACTTGCTCATGTGTGTTCCTTTTTACACATTCTTGTTTGGCTAACTCAAACTCCATTTTATTTGTGTTGGTTATTCAACTTTCTTCTTCATGCAATATGAGGCTCTGCTTTTACCTAACTCTTGCATGTTCTTTTCGTTCATTCCATTCTGCTCCTTTCCTTCTTTCCATTTCATCTCCCTCATTCACTTTTCTTTCCATTGATGTTCCAAAAGCCCCCACATACAATTTTGAATGTACAGATGTAAATATAGTTTTGGTTTTCAATAAAGGCAGCCTCACCTTTATTGAGGAGAGACTTCTTTCCCACACTTTGTTGCATGTGTGCAAATCCATATGCTAACACAACCTCCATATATTATGTCGTTGTTGAAAATATCTTCCTGTAATTTTTCAACTGTTGTAAAATATCGTAACTTTGAATTATTGAACCCTAGTGAATTAAATCTCCAAATAATATGTTGTGATAAAGGCTACATTTGCTAAGCTCAAAGTATCTGAAACCACCGATAGTATCCAAATAATATGTGGTAACATAACCTAGCGTGCGCTAAGCTCGAAATATCTTAATTCCAAATCTTAAATGCATACAAAAATTTAACTAATTTATTTTGGTCTTGATTGTTGTAAAGATCTCCAAAGTCAATGTCTTTTCTTGTTTGTTAAATACTATTGTTTTTTTAGCTCAAAATATTTATATTCTTAAGTTCTTACTTTCTTTTGTTGAAACCTAGAGACTGTTAAGATCCTAATATTATGTTGTGGCATAACCTAGTGGCTGCTATGTTGAAAATATCTTAATTTAATTTATCAAATCCTAACCACCGATAGGTTGTAAAGATTTTGTGGTGGCATAAACTAGCGGGTGCTATGCTCGAAATATCTTAATTTGAAATCTTAAAATCATATAATAAAGTCTACTAATTTATACAGATTTAGATTGCTATACATTTCTCCAAAGTTAACGTGGTTTATTAACTTAGAGGTCGTTAAGCTCAAAACAAATTACTTTAATTTGTCAAAACGTAGTGACTTATAAGATTTTAATAAAAATTGTTAGATTATTCTGAGGGGTAACATTTTTGGTAGCGACAAGAGGATATGGCATCTGTGGCTTTAATGGTCATTTATGACATCGATAGATTACATTCATGTGATAGATGAAATCGATTAAGGGTTATAAACACATGACATGTAATATGGTGTTGGGAATTTAAGATTTTTAATGGGAAGCATGATATTTATGATAAGGATATCTAATTGATGATATTCAATACTTTCACACTTACCTCCTTTCATGTGTTGTGTGCTGGTGGCTTTATATCTCCGGGTTGGATGGACATTTCACTACCCATTTCCTCTTTTCATCTTTGTTCATTGTTCTTCTGTCTCTTTACGATGGTGATAGGGGTGTTGGTGGTTTCTTGGGTAGTATGGAGTGTGGTCCTAACAAGAAGAGGTAGAGAGCTATAATAGACAACGACGCCTAGGAATCATTTACTTCTTGGATGGATGGGAAATTTTAGAACACAACTATGTGGAATTGTCTCGAGAAGGCCTGGTTGGTCATGGAGCAATTCAAAGAAGAAGACAACGGTGATATTTGTGAGAGCATGCGTAAGCTAACGCTTGACCCAAACCAGTCAAAGGGTGAAGGAACATTTTTGACATGACACAAGGGTTGAGCGCGACAAACATATTATCCATATCTTCGGGGAAGTTTATCTTACATAAGGATCATGAGAAGTTGGAAGAGCATCTAGTCAACCTTCAGATATCATGTCAATGCCTTAACACGGGGGATGCAGGTGATTGTGCATGGTTTGGAGGCAATTGCGGAAAATCAGGGTATAGAACTCCCTGTTTGCACTAAAGTGAAAATCTTTGGAATGTTGTGTCGATTCGTCCTCCTCCTCGATTAAGAGTAAAGGGGACACGGATGTCGAGATCATCAATGAGGTGGAGCTGAGAGGCCAAACAACCTAATCTTTCTGGAAGCTTTTTTCTTTATTTTTTATTAAGGTCCGAATGGTACATGTATAAAAAAATGTATCGATATAGTAAGTATTTGTGGGTGAAGTGAAGTTGATTACATATCTTCCCCATATTTTGGCATATACTTAGTAAGATAAGTTTCTTGAAATCATCATGGGAGTCCACTATTGGAATACTTATCATGGACTAGTTCCTCATGTAATTTTTTTGAAGACTTATCATCGAAATATCCTAGTTTAATATCTTAAAATCATAGAATGAATTCAACTAATTTATATATATCTTCTTTGCGATACATATAATGTTTGTGATACATAAGCTAGCGAATTGAATACCCAAATACTATATTGTGTGCATAACCTAGCTCTGCTAAGCTCTTAATACCTCAATTTAGTTTCTAAATCCTAACTACTGCTAGGTTCCAACGATTATGTGGTAGCATAACCTAGCGGGCGCTAAGCTCGAAATATCTTAATTTAAAATAACATATCATATTTGCAATACATAACCTAGTGAATTGAATACCTAAATAATATGTTGTGGCATAACCTAGTGGTCACTAAGCTCTGGTTCCTCATGTACTTTTTTTGAAGACTTATCATTGAAATATCCTAGTTTAATATCTTAAAATCATAGAATGAATTCAACTAATTTATATATATCTTCTTTGCGATACATATAATGTTTGTGATACATAAGCTAGCAAATTGAATACCCAAATACTATATTGTGTGCATAACCTAGCGGCCATTAAGCTCTTAATACCTCAATTTAGTTTCTAAATCCTAACTACCGCTAGGTTCCAATGATTATGTGGTAGTATAACCTAACAGTGCTAAGCTCAAAATATCTTAATTTAAAATAACATATCATGTTTACGATACATAACCTAGCGAAATCGAATACCTAAATAATATGTTGTTTAATAACCTAGTGGCCACTCAACTCTTAATATCAGTATTCAATAAGATCGTATTATTATGTTTTGGCATAACCTACCCACCGCTATGCTTATAATATCTTACTTTCTTTTACTGAAACCTA
Source organism: Taxus wallichiana var. yunnanensis (assembly GCA_018340775.1). Classification (NCBI taxonomy): domain Eukaryota; kingdom Viridiplantae; phylum Streptophyta; class Pinopsida; order Cupressales; family Taxaceae; genus Taxus; species Taxus wallichiana. The sequence goes on from CM031241.1 coordinate 733,218,469, forward strand.
GATATTTCTAAGATCCAAATATTATGTTGTGTCATAAGCTAGCAGATGCTAAGCTCAAAATATAATTGGGTAACTAGATAGATTATAACACCCACTAAGCTTGAAATATTATGCTATATAACGTGATTTCCTCGATGAAGCCTAACGGCTGCTAAGCTATTCTTATTCGTAAACAAAGTGATGGATTGACCCAAAAAAGTGTGTTTCCTAAAAAAGAAAGCATATTTAACACGAGAGAAAAACAAAGGGATTGCTTGACCCAAAAAAGTGTGTTACCTATAACAAAATCCACCTATCCTTGAGTTTGCAAAGGTAAATGAAGACTTCATCCAAATAAGAATTATAGCCTAGCGGTTGCTAGAGAAGCCAACATTTTTCATTTAGATCGTATTAAAAAAGGAGTTTATATAAATGGTAAAAAATAAATCTAGAATTTATATAATAGTATACGTATAGACTTAGACTCATTGTACCTAACGACCACTAAGCTATACTTAAAGGAAAATATATCATGTTCATAATGAAGTTGTGTAAGTTTAGAATCATAATTTTCATGTCTTACATAACTATATGTCTAGAATTCTAACTAGAGTTGAATTAAAGGTTAGGAGCGCCCTAGGCGGTAATTGAAAAAGATGCCCTTTTTGTAATTTTAGTTAATAATTTTCTCCCATCAAATAAATTAATTAAAGCTACATACATTATCCTATTTTAAAATTTGTATAGGAATCCTAATAAATCACTAATTTAGTGAAATTAGTATACAAAAAGAATAAAAATATCCTATAAAATTATTAAATAAGGACAAGTAATAATCTATGGATTGAGAGAATTAATCACACAAATTGTTCAGAATGCAACAAATACAATTATTCTAATATTGACTTCATGTAAAAAAATTAATGTTAAGTTCTAATAATAGCCAAAAATAATGAAAATATTTATATTCATGCACCCCCTAACAGGTGGCGCCCTAGGCAGGTGCCTAGTCTGCCTAGGGCTTGATGCCCCCTGTTTCTAACCTCATATATTTTCCTAAAATATCTAAGCGGAAACCATGTAAAAAATGTAATATTCATTAATTAATGAGGTTTCTTTGCATCATCTTAATGAACAACATTAAACTATTTTTGGTTCTCTTGACGAAAATAAAATTAAAAATAAGGTGATCAAAGTGCAAAAGCTATCATTATCCTACAAGAATCGTAGGGATGAGAAACGAAAAATTCAAAACGAAAATAGCCAAAGAGAGACATAGAATGGCAAAAATGGGAAAACGTTAAACAAATATAAATAATAGAGCAAAAAGCACTTAAAATTTCTTTCATTAACACACAAAAAAGTGAGTTTTCAAGAAGAACAAGACAGTTTGACATGAAGGTCAAAAGCAACTGGAAAGCAAGGCTTGTTTGAGGAACATGATTCGATGAGGACAAAGCAGGGCTTATGTGGATCACGATTGGATTGCCGTGCAAAATTAGGAACCAATCGACTATAGAGAAACTAATAGATCCCATAATAAATAAAGGTACAACTTTACTATAAATACTTGGTTTAGTAATATCTGGTAATTATTTCGTGTTTTATGTTGTCTGTGAAACCTCCATCTACTATCTCATTCAAACAATCATCATGATTATTTTCACAACCTCTGTTGCTATCCTCCTTCATGTGCATCCTTTTTGTGCTTCTTTTGTGTGCCTTTCTCTACGAACAAGATTATAATCACATACAAAAACTTGGATTCGAACACTCAACCCCACAATCTACGGTTTGTGCATATTTTTTATTTTGAAGACATGTTTTTCTGATTGACTAAAAAAATATGAAACCCTACTCAATATTTCTCCGAGGTATTTAATAATTTGTTTAGCACATTCCACGAAAGAAATTTCAAAAAAAGAAAAAGAGCAAGATATGAAAATTTGAAATTTTCACTTTCCCCCTTTAAAAGCAAAAGGCGGGCTATTAAAATTTCAAATATCCGAAAATGTGGGGGAATTCAAATTTCCCTATTTTTATTTTCCCATGGTTTAAAAATAAAAAACTAAACATTTTCATTGTCTATAGCCTATAATAATATAAACATAATAACAAATATATTATACAACATATAATTGAACCAAGCATAGCAAAAAAATATTTTTAAAAAATAGAAGAAATAAATCTTAATTCATTGTCTATAGATTAAAATAATATAAACATAACAACAAATATATTATACAACATATAAGTGAACCAAACATGACAAAAAAATATATTAAAAAAATAGAAGAAATAAATCCTAATTCATTGTCTATAGCCTATAATAATATAAACATAATAAAAATATATTATACAACATATAATTGAACCAAACATAACGAAAAAACATATTAAAAATAATGAAGTAATAAATCCTAAACATAGTTTTGAAGATTATTAGAATAATATACAGACATTTATGTTCCATTCTTTATCAAATTCGATTTCTACATTGTTAGATATAGTGTGCACTAATTTAAATTAATTATCCAATTAAAATGTGCCACGTGGAAAGTTCGAACAAGCTATTTGGGATACATAATAAGGCTAGCGATCCAAGACTATATGGACAATGTTACTCTATGGCTATTTTCAAAATAAGAAACATTTGAGCCTAGGGTCTAATATGCCATTTCTGTCAATAAGTAAAGGAGCATAGCGGGCACTAAGCATTTTCTTTGTTAATAAAGGAGCATAGCGGACCGCTAAACTAGAGCATGATCTTTTATTTTATCGTTGTTTTCAACTTATTAAACTTGTTGAACCTAACGTCCACTATGCCCTTACTTTAGCTAAGGAAAAAAATGCTTAGCCATTTGACAGGAGGAGAAGTTGTATCAGCCTCTTCATTGGCCCTAAAATTGGTCCTTTGGGTCTTTAACCGAAGAAAAATGGAGAAGACTTTGTAAAGGAGACTGCAAGAGATTGGAAGGGTTAGAGGGTTTCCGTAAAGCTCACTAGTGCAAAATCATCAGGTTAAAGTTATAATTATTCTTAATGCAGTTGCCTTGGTGATTAAAGCCCTAAAGGAACTTGAACATGATAGGAAAAATATGAAAATAGTAAATATATCGGGAAAATATCGTTGGACGATGTTACTAAAATTGTGAAGGTCATGAAGGCCCGATCTATGGCTAAACATCTTACGGGAAATATGAAGGATATTTTGGGTACGTGTGTTTCGTCGAGCACACAAACGATGGCAAGGATCCCAAGGATTTACAATTAGAGATCAATAAAAGAGAAGTCGAGATTCCAGAGGATTGATTAGAAGGAAGCAATTTTGTTTTGGGTATGTTTTATTGAGTTTTAGTGAATTGGGTATTTGTTTGTTTTTAAGGTTTGATTGGGGAACAATGGCTTAAATATTTATGGGTATTTCATTGAATAAAAAGGAGCATGCCAAATTTGGTTATAGTGTGTTTTGTTGATTATTTAATGTTTGTGTCTTTACTTGTTTAATGTACTTTGTATTTATAGGCCTAGTTTCCTTAATAAAACTAAGTTATTTTGGTAACGTTAGACTCTAAATTGTAGCTGGAAGCATTAAACCAAAATAATAAGTAATGTCTTTTAAGATATTTACTGGCTAAGGTTTGTAATAATTTATTTTCAATTAACAAGACAAAGCTCATTTATTGTTAATTTGGGGCATGAGGCTTAAGTCACCAAAAAAACATTCTCATAAGTGGTGGTGGAAAGGTTGCAACAAGGTTAGGGTTTGAAAATTTGGAAAATGGCCCGAATCTGTGATGGCTATGTTGAGGGAAAGGGGGTTCTGCTGGAAGTTGATGTAGAGGATTCAACTTGGATTACATAGTTTTGAGGTTTAAGGATGATGTAAGACCATCTACAATTCCATTCCAGTGAGATTTCACTATAATCAGATGAACTATAAACACAATATCGATGATGGGTTTTCATTACTGGAGCAAGCATGATGAGAGCCTAGCGACCACTAAACTAGAGCATGATCTTTTATTTTATCGTTGTTTTCAACTTATTAAACTATTGAACCTAGCGTCCACTATGCCCTTACTTTCGATAAGGAAAAAATGCTTAGTGTTTGCTAAGCATTTTCTCCCACAAGATCCAATGTGAATTATGTGTTTCAAACAATATACCTTATGGGAACTACGTAAGGATTGATCCCTCATGTACCTTAATCACTCTAAGAAATAACAACATAGGAAAAAAATTACCTACCTTTAATATTATAGGACCCAAAAATAGGAATTTTTACCTACCTTTAATATTGTACCTTAATCACTCTAAGAAATAACAACATATATTACTTTAAAAAATAAAACAAAGAGAATGACCCTAAGTCCAAGTATAGATAAAGACGAAGGGTTTTTCCTAGTCTTCCATTTTAGCAAGAGGTCATGGAGTTGTAGAGGATTTGCAGAAGAGGCACGTTTCAGGGGTTTGAGGAAAACTTCTGCCAAAGTTGAACCCATCTCAGGTAGTGGAGGTGTTCATCTATGTGATAGCAAGAGAAGTTGGAGTGACCTCTTCATTGGACCCTAAAATTGGTAATTTGGGTCTTTCACCGAAGAAAAATGAAGAAGACATTGTAAAGGTGACTGCAAGAGATTTGAAGGCTTGAGGTTGTCGTGAAGCTCACTATACAAAATCATCAGGCCAAAGTTACAGTTGTTCCCAACGTAATTTCCTTGGTGATTAAAGCCACGAAGGAACTCAAGGTGACGAGAAACAAATGAAAAAAATTAAACATACCAGGAACATCTCATTAGACAATGTTATTCAAAAATTGTGAAGGTCATGAAGCATCGATTTGTGGCTAAACATATTGCGGGAACTATGAATGAGATTTTGGGTACGTGTGTTTTTGTTGGGCACACTATTGATGGAAAGGATCCCAAAATAATTACAATAAGAGATTGATGAAGGAGAGGCCAAAATTCCTGAGGATTGATCGGAAGGAAGTGATTTTGTTTTAGGTATGTTTTATTGAGTTTTAGTGTATTGGGTATTTGTTTGTTTTTAAGGTTTGATTGGGGAATAATGGCTTAAATATTTATGGGTCTTTCATTGAATAAAAAGGAGCACACCAAATTTGGTTATAGTGGGTTTCGTTGCTTATTTAATGTTTGTGTATTGTATTTATTTGTAGGCCTACTTTCCTTAATAAAAGCGAGTTATTTTGGTAATGTTAGATCAGTAAATATCGGTTGAAATCATTAAACCAAAATAAGAAGTAACATGTAGTAAGATATTTATTGGCTAAGGTTTGTAATAATTTATTTTCAATTTACAAGACAAAGCTCATTTCCTATGAATTTGGGGCATGAGGCTTAACTCCTGATAAAAATTCTCATAAGTGATGGTGCAAAGGTGGCAACAAGGTTGGGATTTGGCAAGTTGGAAAATGGCACGAATCTGTGATGGCTATATTGAGGAAAAGGGGTTATTCGGAAGTTTATGTAGAGGAGTCAACCTGGATTACGTAGTTTTGAGGTTTAAGGCTGATGTAATACCATCTACAATTCCATTCTAGTGAGATTTTGTTCTGATGAGATGAACTATGAACACAATATCGATCTTGGGTTTTCATTCTTTGGAGCAAGCATGATGAGGGCCTAGTGACCACTATACTTAGAGCATGATCTTTTATTTTATCATTGTTTTCAACTTATTAAACTGTTGAACCTAGCATCCACTATGCCCTTACTTTCGATAAGGAAAAAATGCTTAGCATTCACTAAGCATTTTCTCCCACAAGATCTGATGTGAATTATGTGTTTCAAATAACATACCATATGGTAACTACGCAAGGCTTGATCCCTCATGTACCTTAAGCTCTCTAAGAAATAACAACATAGGAAAATAAAAAAAAGTAAAAATTACCTACCTCTAATATTGTAGGACCCAAAAAACAGGAATTATTACCTGCCTTTAATATTGTACCTTAATCACTTTAAGAAATAACAACATATATTACTTAAAAATAAAACAAAAGAAAACAACCTTAAGTCCAAGTATAGATATAGACATAGGGTTTTAGTCTTCCCTTTTAGCAAGAGGCCATGAAGTTGTAGAGGATTTGCGGAAGAGGCACGGTTCGAAGGGTTGAGGAAAAATACCACCTAAGTTGGACCCATCTCATGTTGTGGAGGTGTTCATCTATGTGATAGGAGGAGAAGTTGGAGTGGCCTCTTCATTGGCCCCTAAAATTGGTCCTTTGGGTCTTTCACCAAAGAAAAATGAAGAAGACATTGCAAAGGAAATTGCAGTAGATTGGAAGAGTTTGAGGGTTGCTGTGAAGCTTACTACACAAAATCATCGAGGCCAAAGTTCTGATTGTTCTAGCCCGGTTGCCTTGGAGATTAAAGCCCTGAAGGAACTTGAATGTGACAGGAAAAAGACAAAACATTAAACATAACGGGAACATCTTGTTGGACGCTGTTACTGAAATTGTGAAGGTCATGAAGCCCCTATCCATGGCTAAACATCTTGCGGGGACTGTGAAGGAGATTTTGGGTATGCGTGTTTCTATCGGGTGCACTATTGATGGCAAGGATCCCAAGGATTTACAATTAGAGATCGATGAAGGAGATTTCGAGATTCCATAGAGGATTGATTAGAAGGAAGCAATTTTGTTTTGGATGTGTTTTATTGATTTTTAGTGTATTGGGTATTTTTTTTTTTTAGGGTTTGATTGAGGGAACAATGGCTTAAATATTTATGGGTCTTTCATTGAATAAAAAGGAGCACGCCAAATTTAGTTATAGTGGGTTTCATTGCTTATTTAATGTTTGTGTATTTTCTTATTTAATGTACTCTATATTTGTAGGCCTAATTTCCTTAATAAAATTGATTTATTTTGGTAATGTTAGACTGTAAATATCAGCTAGAAGAATTAAACCAAAATAAGAAGTAACGTCTAGTAAGATATTTATTGGCTAAGGTTTGTAATAATTTATTTTCACTTTATAAGACAAAGCTTGTTTCCTATGAATTTGGGGCATGATGCTTAACTCATTGAAAAACATTCTCATAAGTGGTGGTGCAAAGGATGCAACAAGGTTGGGGTTTGACAAGTTGGAAAATGGCCCAAATTTATGATGGCTATGTTGAGGGAAAGGGGGTTCTATTGGAAGTTGATGCGGAGAGGAATCAACTAGGATTATGTATTTTTGAGGTCTAAGGCTGATGTAAAATAATCTACAATTCCATTTCGGTGAGATTTCACTCTGATGAGATGAACTATAAACACAATATCGATGATGGGATTTCATTATTGGAGCTAGCATGATGAGATCCTAGTATTTGCTAAACTAGAGCATGATCTTTGGAACCCGGTGGAATGATACATAATATGTCCCATCGAAGCCTAGCGGTTGTTAACCATTAAGTTAATTACTCTGTTATGATACATAATAAAGAACTCTAGAAGTTGGTGTCTGCTAGGGTACTATTTAAATTCCTTAACAGAAAATGTGAGAAAAACACTTTAAAGTTTGAAAATGACCTAATTATTAATGTATTTTACTCTAAATATAGGTAAAATGTCTTCCATTGTTCGCACTCCATTCAGAACAATTCCATTCATTGTAGGTAATATTTGTTGAAGAAAAGAGACAAGGAATGGTTTGTGGAACTTAATTCCCCGAAAACTACCACATCGACTTGTGGTTGTTTTTGTTATAGATGACAATCATAAGGAAGTTGGTATTGTTATATCATCAAAAGTTATTGATTTTGGGACAACGTGTCTAGGTGGAACACTTTGAATTTGAAAATAATAAGTTTCTTATTCTGGATATGGAGTTGGATGTTTCTTTATTCAGGAAACGGGAAATGCATGCCTCCATAAACAACGGACCATATTCATGTTCAAAATATGGTTGGAATTTGGGGATTCTAACATATTTTGACAAAACTGGTTGCTCAAATGTAAAAGTCATTCAAAATGCTATATTTATAGTATTCAATTTTTTTTATAGAAATGAGAAAACATCTTATGTTTTTCATTTTTTGCATAGAAAAGGTTTTCTTTCACCTCTAAAACATGCCAAGTTTTTAGTATGCTGAGGTGAACATATTTGACTAAATTGGAGATAAATCCATCTAAATCAAAATTGCATGGGTTGAAAAGGAATACTAAATCAATTGGGTCTTTTGAGGCTAGTGTAATAGCAAATACATTTGATTCTTACTTCCGGAGAATAAAAGGAGATAACAAAATGAGAGAAAAATTTCTACATTATTTGAGAAATAAACATCCGGATAATATTGTATTGACATCATGTAGTGAATCTAATGTAATCAAAAAATTTAAATTACATGAATCACACTACCACCAGTTGTCTGTACTTTTGGGTGAAGAGAGAAATGGAAAAAGAAAATTTGATTCCCATATTGGGAAAAAATGGCAAAATAGAAAAAATATCATGAGGTGGAATAAGTTCTTCCCGTCACGGCTCAAACAATATTAGACAACTATGTGATGTCATTGGAAGGAAATATACCAGCAAGGGTAAAAGTCACAAATTTTTTTCTTGTAAATGTGCATATCCATTACAGACTTCCATCGACTTTATCAAATTTTCCTTCACTAATCCTTTCAATGTTGAATATGTGATTGCTGATTTTTACAATTTGGCCAACAATATTTCTTCCGATGTCATAATGGAGCTTCTAATAGTTATCAGAACCAATGTGTTGGATTGTATTATTATTGTTCTAATACCAATGGTTATTAAAAAATGTTAAGTGACACCATAGTATAAAGATACATTGAAAAGGTTAAAGACATTGGAGTATCAATTCGGATGGATGCTACAAGACTCTACGATAGCAACAAGATATTCAAAATTTTGTGTCTTATGTACATAATATCTTGTGTGCACAACCGTGACAATAACAATGATTATAGAGAAGAGGTCACTATGGATTGGATGGAGAAACTACCACAAAAATTGGTAATTGCAAGTGAAATTTTCCTACAAGGAAACATCCATCCTTTTCTTTGTGAAATATCATATGAGTTCTAGGTTGAGATGTTCACTCGATGTTATTCATAAATTCTCTAGTACTAGTGCTTTATGGTGGTAGTGTCACACTTCATGCATTGGTGGATTCAAAACTATCTGTTGTTTTTATTTTTGAGACACATAGTCAAATGATGTTTCTAAAACATTACTATTCTCATATGAAGAAAGGTTCGTCTCCAAAAACAACTTCAACAAGTGATTTTGTTTAATGGATTTTAACCTAAATATGCTACTTATACAATTATTGTTTATGCAAACAACCACAAAGCTATAAAATTTGATGTACAACCTGTTTCACCATGATGCTACACAACCAATTCAACATGGTGATTTACTTTCAATCATTTTATAAATATGTTTAATGAGATCTATCTTCAATTGCCATGGTTTTCATTTTTTTAACAAAGTTATGTTTTTTACAATTCAGATGACATATGTGGAGGATGCGGGCACAACAACCATGAATACGCCATCATATCCAAGTATGTTAATCGTGTGAATTTATAAACAAAACATTAATAAGCCCCACAAATTTATAAGACAATAAATGATTATGTAGAAAACCAATAAGGACCACACATTTATAGGAAACGATATGATATCCACGTGTATTTTACAAAAAAACATTATTTATAAGGCCCATAAATTTATAGGAAATGATAAGTAAGAGACATTAGTTTATATGATTGGCTTAGGGTCGAAGAAATTTTTTAAGGAAATCCATTTGTAAGGTATGATAAAAATTTAAAATGAACTATATAGAGCTTAGTAGACTCTATGCATCCACATTCAATACAAAAATGGTTTGAATAAAAACCTTACATTCACCAATATCTCACTGATTTACAATTGCATACTGTCTACAATGTTTCACTGATTCACTATTGCATATTAATTACTTACATTCAACTAACATTGTTTTAGCTTCAACATCATCATAAAAAGAACTACATACGGCTTGATCCAGCTCATACGTATGTAAAGCAACACTTCGCTTAGCCTCATTAAAGGTTTTCCAGCTAAGTGTAATGAAGCCAAGATTACCAAAGAGTAAGTGGATAAATACAAGAAGTCCGTACATCAAATACATATAGATGGAAGACATAAAGTCCATAAGTAGAAGTGATGCAAATATATATGTGATAGCAATGAGGAGAATGAGGTGGAAAAATTAGATCATCAAGTGTAAATCTGAGTCGAGCTAAGCCATCATATGTGTAAACAATATCAGAACTAGTGGGATCAAATGGAATGTGTGGCTAATAAGCATTATTAATGAAAAGAGTGCATGTGAAATACATGAGCATTGTTGTAGGTTACTCTTGAGAGGGTGAGGAATATGACATGATGTCTAATGCATGGAAAAACCCTTGATAAAGTACCATAGCATTAGTAGAAGGGGGGTTGCTTGAACTGATATTCACTTTGGGACCAATAGCAACAAAAGTATCATTGATCAATCTCAATAGGAGTGAAGTTAAGATTGCATAATGTGTCATCATTAAGCTCTATGATATCAACCTCATCATCTGAATTGTTAGTTATTACATCTTAGATTAAGATAACATCATCAAGGATATTAGCAAGAGTGGTGTTAGAGGTAGGAGCGAGAGAGGTCTGGGTAGGTGGAATGGAGGTGGTGACTGGAGTAAACACAATACGTGAAATGAGATCAATAGTTTGAATGGGAATGGAAAATATGATTACAAAGGAAGAAGAAGGCTATGAAGCACTAGATTGACCAATATCATATGTGTCAATATTGTTATATGGATGTTGAGCAGATGAAATATAGCTCAAGGATGAAAATACACAAGGATTGGGCACATGGGAATAAGGCGTCAAAAAAGGAACATGAATATAGTATAATACGGGTGCACCCAAAAACAGTTGGAAAACATGACTTAGCCTCTTTTATAGATCTAGGCTATTTTTGGACATAGAGTGTAGATCTAGGCTATTTTTGGAAATAAATTTCTTTCTCATCATCCAGTTCACCTATACGCATAATACGTAGGGAGGGTAACATAAATTCCACTGGTAAAACAACCTCTTTGCAAATTACCACTAAAAAGGTGTGGTCTTGTTCAATCTCTTATAGGTTGTCCTATATGCCCACAGTACATCAGAGACTTTATCATCCCAGAATTTCCTTCCAACATCACAGATATTTGTTAATGTATGTCCCAATATCTTATTGAAAGCCTCAACAGTTCCATTAGCTTGTGGGTGATAGGGTGTTGTCTTATGATGTGCCACCATAAATTCTGCCAATAATACCTTGATTGTCTCATTTAAAAAGTGTGTGCCCCTATCACTTGTCAATCTCAACGGACATCCATACCTGCTGATAATGTTTTCCCATAAGAACCTTATTATTGTAGATGCCTTGTAATTCTTTGTAGGCATTGCTTCTTCCCACCTTGTCAGCTAATCTGTGCATGTTGTTTCACCAAAATGTTGCGTATAAAACAAATAAGGTAAATGTGAGGAGGAATACCTATGAGGTTGAAGAGGTTGTGCATGTTGTAGAAGACCAGGATGATCATGAAGAGATCCTTTTTGGGTAGGAAGGACTACCTGAGAAAGAACACAAGACCACAAGATAACATTAATAATATAGGTCGGTGGACTACCTAGTGGGAGCTAGATCGAGAAGCGGGGTGCTTCCTAGAAGGTTTTCAATCCATAACTTAATGTAGAGAAATAACATGAAAGAAGGAAATCCTACTATAGTTGTATGATTTAGGTGTCTCACACAAATACAATAAGCTATATTTAATCTAATAATGCATATAAGACTTAATCTAGAAAGGGCGGTTAGTTATTAGGGTCTGTAGGTGTAGCAGAAGGTGTTAGGGAGGTCTAGGTGAAGTTTGGTAGGGTTTTAAGAGGTTTTGGGTGAGGTTAATAACTTGTTGGTCTTGGGAAAATTACCAGACATAGAGACCGGTATTGGTTGGGTGACCGATGTCGGCACCTAGTTATAGCCGACGTCGGTTGGGTGACCAATGTTGGTAGGGGAAATTAGATGAGAAGGTTAAAATGGGTTGGTTGGGAGCTCTTTGTGATTACATAGAGAGTTAGGGAGGGTTTAGGCTAGATGCTAGGATTTATGTGAAGACTCGAGAGATGGTAAAATGGGTAGTTGAGAAGAGTACAAGGTTCAATAGGCATGTGGTTGGGTGGAGGTACTACGGAAAATATCTTAGAGAGAAAGGATCTGTAGAATAAAGGAATCATTTCTAAAGCTAATGGAACTTAACAACATGATTAAAATACTTATATGAAGATTGAAGGTTGATATAAGATGGTTCTTTGGTAGGTTCTTAGAGGAGAAAAAGGTCCCGATCTAATGCGGTAGCCATGAAGGCATGATACTTCCCTATGTGAATGATCTGGGGCTCTGTTGTAACAGGTTGATTGTTGGTGAAGAGTGTGGGTACTCAAATATTTTGTTGGTCATTAAAATCTTGTTTGAATGCCTAGATGCGAGAGCTCAAATGCTAGAATGCCAAAATCGAGATATAAGAACCCAAATGAAGTATTTAAATACCTTATTTAAAGAAACCAATTGCGTTTGGGTGACCAATGCTAGCCGAGGAATAACTAGCGTCAGTTAGGGAGAAAAGGTCATATTTGCATAAAATAGCCTTTTCTCTCCATTTCATGGTGGTAAAAATTGTTTATGGACTAGGAGTGTGGGTTGTTGCTAAATGAAGTGGGAAATAGGTGGGAGAAGTGTAGAAGAAGTCAGGTTTAGAAGAGGTCATAGTTAGTTAGGGAAGTAAATGACTTAGTCTAGGTTAATAAATAGGCTTAGAAAGGGTCCATGGTGAGGTGGAGAGGTGAGGTGGAGGAATGAGGGAATTATTAACTTAATATGGGTAGTTAAATTAATAGTAATGTGTGGAGGATTCATGGTAAGAGGTATGTTAGTCGAAGGGGGCTAGAGGGATACAAACCAATTTTGGGTGTCTACACATGTAATAATATAGCACGACACGAGTCTTGTGCTCTGGTGGGAAATAGGTCCCACAAAGTCAATTACCCATTTCTCAAAAGGTTCTACACTCACTATAGGACTCAAAGGCATTTCATCTCTATGCCCATGCTTCCTAAGACACTGATAATGATCACACACCATGACATACTCTTTATAATCCTTGTATATTTTTTCCCACCCAATAACAACTAGTAAAATCTTGCGTGTGGTAGCATTACCTACATAAATAGTAATTCTGCCATGATATTCCTCCATAACAACTTCATACTCATAATCAAGTACACATCGACACAAAACCTCATTCTAGTCTAGCTTGTATAAATCTCCACTGATCAACATATAGGGCACGATGTGTATGAAAAGTTGTTTCTTCTCTGAGCTCTTCATTCCCTGAGGTGCCACTCTAGTACACAAAAAATAACACAATATCTTCTAAGTCGGAGGGTACGATGTTCAATATGAATAGATGTGCATCCAACATTGTTTTTTCAATTCTCTATACATCCTCACCTGAGTTAATCCTAGAAAAATGATCTGGTATAGAATTTATCTTTCTTGGCTTTACCACAACTATAAAGTCAAATTCCTAAAACAAAAGAATCCACCAGCATATGCACCCATGTAAAATGGGCTTATTAACTAAGTACGTAAATGCCATGTGATCTGCATAAAATATAAAGGGAGTTGTTAGCAAATATTTTCTAAACTCATGCAGCACATAAATCATAGACAAGGCTTCACGCTCTATAGTTGTATAGTTCTACTCAGTTGGTGTCAACTTTGTGCTCACAAAATAGATAATATGATCAACAGTCCCATCACTAGGCTTTGCTAACACTATGCCAATGGCCATACCAGAGGCATCAACATGCACATGAAACGACTTATCCCAAGAAGGAAAGCACGAGAAGGGCGCAAAAGTAAGTTACCCTTGATGTCTCAAATTCTATCTGGGGAACTTTTCCTTGCAAAAGTAAGTTACCCTTCAATGTCTCAAATCCTCCAAACCCAAGATAATGGAGATTCTTAATTGACTACATATCTCAAACATTAGTCTCAAGTTGTTGATGGTGAATCACAACACCCCCGAATGTCTACAACTCGATGGGTTGAGACTCTTAGTGTAATTGCATAACATGGAGCTTTTCCCAAGTGTGGACCTGAAAAATCGGAAAAGCTCTCCGGATGAAGGCCTTCCTATTCCTCTGTTCGAGCACACGTAAAAAAATGCACACATAAAAATGCACATGTAAAAAAATGCATAGGGTTTACTCAAAACCTAAACTAACTTTCCAGGAGACGGGGTAAGAAGATGCATAAAAATAAACCTAAACTAACAAGGTGATGCAGGGAATGAAGAACACTGTCTTGCCAATAAACACAAACCATAAAAATGCAATGCAATCATGCACAGATAACCAGATTTGTAGTGAAAGATCAAGAGGATGCAAATGAACATAGAGAGGGTTGAGAATCATCCATAGACATGTATTATTTGCTCCAAATATTGATCTGATACAACACACTCTGAAAATGCCAGAGGCAAAAGTTGCATTACGAGTTTTAGATGGGAGGTTTGAACTCCACAAATTCACCTACCAAAGAGAAGAAGGGAGGGGCAAAACAAGAATGTCCAACCTTTAGAAAGAAGCCCCTCCTTACAATTTATAGGAAGAATGAGAGAGAGAAGAGAGAGGAAATCCAAATCTACCCCAACCACCTCCAGGTTGCATTTAATTCATCTCATTATGGTGGTAGGTGAGAACCTAGCAAACCCAAAAAGTGGTGAACTGTATTTTGCATTTTTAAGAATTTGTTCTCACCTAATTAAAGATATCCAGTTGTAGTTGGATAGAGGACCTCGTAAGCTTTCTGAAAAGTCCAACCTTGCATGAATCCGAGCTCCTGTGAAAAGTTATGGCCATCGAATATACTGGGTCGAGTGCTTCTTCTGTCGGTGCTCAGCTCAAAATGTTGCACCTCTGAAGGTGCGCCTTGGCGCACCTTTCATTGTCATATTTGTCGTGTGCACTTATCGGTGCCCTTGGCACATGCACATTTTCATGTCATGTCATCGACAACTTATGCACCCTTTACTGCGCACCTTTTTTCATGTCGACATCCTTTTGTCGCATGCCTTATCACTGCCCTTGCGCACTTTTCATGTTGACACTTATTAGCGCCCTTGGCGCACTTTTCAAATGTTGTCAGGTGAACTTATCAGCGCCCTTGGTCGAACTTTTCAGCATGTCAGCACAACTTATCCGCCATTGCGCACACCTTTCATGTCGACATTCTTTGTGTGCTTACATGGTGCCCTTGGCGCACCTTTTCATGTCGGCGTCGACATCCTTTCGTTACCCCCCTTACACTTTTGCAGCATGTCATCCATTTTCATGTCGAACTTATCGTGTGTGCCTTTGGCATACAAATAGGTGTGACTTTTACCATGTCGACACTCCATGTCATGCGCCCTTTTACTGCCCATGCCTTTTTTCTGTGGGTGACACAATAAATATCGGGCTCTGAGTTTCTTTGATTTCCATATTCTTTTGTTTGTCTATATCTACCCGGGGGAGATATTTACAACAATTTGGCGACTCAACGGGATCACCTGCCTGCTAGGTAGAAGATCAGTGGCCTTTTAGCAATCCATTGGGCATGGAGTCATAAGTAATAACCTGAAACCAACTTGATCTTTGATCCCGAGCCTGATACCACAACTCCTTCTTCGAGAGCATGTTGAACTAAAAATTCAACTTTGAGAGAAACAAAACTGTGCCTTTGAAGCACTTAGGGAAATGAAACCTAACTACAACAAGACAATGTGCATACGCACTTAGAGGAATTTGAAATCTAGGCTAATATTTACAAGGGTAAACCTTTTCCTTTTAGTAGCAATGTTTAAGATAGATTCCGTTAACCGGAATCGGGAGTTCTTCTCCATCCAATGTAGACAATTGGAAGGCATTACTACTTTTACATCCCATGACCATGTAGGGGCCACTCCAAATGGCATCAAACTTGGAATGCCTTCCTGGTTTTGCCCGATCTGCATCCCATTTTAGAACTAGGTCCCCTTCCTGGAAGGTCTTTGCTCTTGCCTTCTTATCAAACCATCTTTTTACTAAGGCCTGATCCTTCTCAATCATCTGAACTACATGTTCTCTTATTTCTTCCAATTCCATCAACTCTGCATACCTGGCCTCCATTGGTTCAAACTCA
Source organism: Taxus wallichiana var. yunnanensis (assembly GCA_018340775.1). Lineage (NCBI taxonomy): Eukaryota > Viridiplantae > Streptophyta > Pinopsida > Cupressales > Taxaceae > Taxus > Taxus wallichiana. The sequence goes on from CM031241.1 coordinate 733,234,744, forward strand.
GACAACTCCAACTGCTTCATGAGCTCCAATGCTGGCAATTCTAATGATATAGGCAATACTGCCTCTTTCCCATAGACCAACTTGTAGGGAGAATTACCAGTAGACCTCTTTGGTGTTATCTGTCAGCCCATAATGCTGATTTTAGCTTGGTATGCCATGTCCTTTGGTTTTCATCCAGAGTCCTTCTGATGATCCTTAGCAAATTCTTGTTTGTGGACTCTGCCTGTCCATTACCCTGCGGGTAATAATTTGAAGAGGTGCTCAAATAGATTCCATTCTTGACAGCCCATTTTGTAATCTTGGAACCTATGAATGCCAATGCATTATGCGATATGATAGTGGTGCACACACACGAACACAGTCACTATTCCTTCATAAAAGTCTAGTATGTTAGACTCATTTGCTTCTTTGAGTGCTCTTGCTTCGGTCCACTTGGTGAAATAGTCCATTGTTGTGAGAATCCACTTGTGGCCTTGGCTTGAGTTTGGATTGATGACCCCAATGAAGTCCAATCCCCATTGCATAAATGGTTGGTCAACCAAAATTGGGTGCAATGGAAGTGCTGCTAGTCTTTCTTTTCCTATGAAGAGTGCACATTTCTTGCACTTTCTTATCCATGTATAGCAGTCATTGAACACTGTGGGCCAATAATACCCTACCTTCATTATCTTGAGAGTTGTTACTCATGGGGTGAAATGTCCTCTGAATCTCCATCATGAAAATCTTGTAACACCCTCTCAATTTGACCTGTCCCAATGCACCTCAATAGAACTCCATTGATGTCTTTTTTGAACAAAACACCATCAACAAGCACATATGGAATGGCTTGTAATCTAAAGTATCTCCTCTTTGCTTTGCTCATTTCTGGAGGGCATAGGCCTGTCTGTAGGAAGTGTATCATATTATGAGTCCAACAAGGAGTGGGCACATCATCATTTTCCTGTTCTTGACCATCCTGTAATACCAAGACAGTCTCTTTTTCATCACCTGCTTCAACTTGTTGACTCAAGCTAGTTGTTCACATAGTCCTTTTCCACGTACTAGTTTAGTGACCTTGATCTCGATGTCATATTCCATGACACGAGTTATCCATCCTGCATGTTTCTCATTCAGATCCTTGTTTAGAAGGAAGTCCTTGACTCCCGCATGAGAGACCAACAATTGGATCTTGTTGTTTGAGACTAGGTGCTTGAATTTCTTTAAGCTCCTGATCACTGTGCAAGGACATGCTTTTCAATGAAAGAGTACCTTGTTTCATATTCCTCCAAGCCTTGACTGAAGAAAGCAACTGGTTGTTCTAATCCTTCTTTGTTTTGTTGTACCAGGATTGCAGAAATTGTGTCTCCACCACCGAAGGCATATAACATGAAATCCTTGGAGAAGTCTGGATTGACGAGAGTCGGAGCTTGAGATATAGCCTCTTTTATTGCCTCAAAACTTGCCTTGCCTTCAGATGTCCACTTAAATGCCATGCTCTTCTTCAACATCAGTGTTATTGGCTTTACGAGAGCTGCAAAGTTTGGAACAAACCTGCGGACAAAATTGATCCTTCCCAAAAAGCTTTGAAGAGCCTTCTTATGACTTGGCAATGGCAACGCTTGAATTGCTTCAACTCTTTCTAGGTCAATCATCAATCCCTCCTTTGAAACAATATGGCCTAGAAGTTTTCCTTCGTGAGCCAAGAATATGCATTTTTGGGATTCAATGATACCCCAAATCTTCTACACCTCTAAAATACCTTGCCTCAGATGAAAGAGGTGATCCACTACATTTTTGGAGAATACAGTGATGTCATCAAGATATATCAAAACTATTTTATTGATCAACCCCTTGAATGCCATATCCATTGCCCTTTGGAAAGTGGCTCCAGCATTTGATAGCCCAAATGGCATCTTCTTGTAGGCATAGGTGCCCCATTTGGTGGTGAAAGCCATCTTGAACTGGTCATCTTCTTTCACCATTACTGATTATACCCTGAGTAGCCATCTAGGAGAGAGAATCTCTCTGAACCGGATACCACTTGCAATATTTGTTCCATTGAAGGAAGTGGGTAATGGTCTTTGAGAGATGCCCTGTTGAGGTCTCGGAAGTCCACACACAACCTGATTTCTCCACTCTTCTTCCTAACCGGAACCAAGTTTGCAACCCAGCTTGAGTGCTTGATCGGGAATATAATGCTTGCCTCTATTAGCTTGTTTAGCTCTTTCTTCATTAGAGGCTCAATGTGAGGGTTGACTAGTCTCTGCTTCTGCCTGATGGGCTTAGCATCTGGATCCAATTCTATGGTATGTTGTGCCAACTTCGGATTGAAACCTCTCAAGTCTTCATAGCTCCAAGCGAAGACATCTGGAAATTCTTGGCAAAGTTGTATGAAATCTGATTTCTCCTGCTCAGTGGCCACTTTGCCAATTTGAAGTGTTTTGCCTTCCCCAACCAGAATTGGCTCTGAATCTTCTCTCTTGACCTGTATGTTAGCCTTTTCCTTACGGAACTGGTCGTTAGGGTTGAAGATAGACTCCAATGTTACTAAACCCTTGGGAAGCTTGTTTGTCCATGCAATACACTACTTGATCCCATCTTTGCTTTGCTCTAATCTGTCTTGATTCTAGCTGAGAATTCAGCCTCTTCTTGTAAAAAATTGATGATCTGTTGATCATTCTCAAACACCTGCCAACTTGTGTTATTATCTGGAACTACTGGCCTCACAATCACATGGATATGTGGTTGTGTTTTTTCCCTTTTGATGTTGTCAACCACATCAAACGTTGCTCCAACTGCTGCGAGCCTATCCACTGCTTCATTTTTCTTCCTAGGTATGGACACAATGTTGAAAGCTTCGAAATCCTCAACGAGGTCCCATACCCTGTTCTTGTAGTTCTTCAGCAGGTCATTCTTTGTAGCATGTTGTCCCCTGACTTGATTGATGATTAGCTCGCTATCCCGAACACCTGCAAGTTCTTTATGCCCTTTTTCCTGGCCCAATGAAGTCCATGAATCAATGCCTCATATTCAGCTGTGTTGTTTGAACAGGAAAAATGGAAATGGAAAGCTGAATAATATTTGATGCCTTGAGGTGAAACAAGCATAGCTCCTCCTCCTGCGCCTTGCCTACTCCTTGATCCATCAAAAAATAATTGCCATACCTCATTGTCATCCTTATGGTCTGGTTTGGTGATGTTAGGAATAGGCTGGTTTTCTTCATGTATACAATAGACTCCTAGCTCAGATTCTTCTACTTCTTGGTAGGGATCAAAAGCATGTACCTTGCTTGCCCATTCATCAAGAGTCAAATTTGGGATGCTTCCAACTTTGGTGTCAGCTTCATCTATGCTTGGATAATCTTCTTGATCAAATGTTGAACAGTTGGCATTGATTTGGCTTGGAGTATGAGGCTCAATATGAAAGTTTGCAATTGGTTCAGATCTGATTGTGACCTTAGTACCATATCTTGTTCTGAACAACATGTGTGACCAATCAGCAGATAAGTAGCCTCCAATTCTAGCTGTGAAATCCCTTGATAAGCATAGGGCAAATAGTGGTGGCAAATCTATCACTGACACATCTTGCAAAATGGTAACGTTGGGGCATGCATGCAGGTAAGATTCAAACCTTTAATCACTCCCACCATTGCTACTGTTGTCCCATCCAATTGCACTACCCCCTTTGATATGACTTCATATTGGAGACCCAGCTGATCAGCTATTTGCTTGGGCATGACAGAACTACTTGCCCCAGAATCAATCATGCAATTGTGTACTAGTTTATCCCCAATGATTAATGAAACATAGAATGGAGGGGGTTTCAAACTTTACCTTGTTGTCCTCCATGATTCCCTTCAGGATGAGCAGCATTTGTGAGGACATTCTCTTGCATATGGACATCTGTGGTTTGAAGTTGACCAATTCTTCATGGCAGCTTGTAGAAGATCTCTTTGGCCTAGGATGGATAAAGATTCCCACATTGATATATTCACATTTGTCTTCTTCATTTGATCAATGATGCTAAATGGGGATGAAAGATCTCTTTGTTGTCCTTTAACTGCACATTCCTTTCTTGTGCATGGGCAACAACAGCTGGCATTTGAGTTGGTTTAGAAGGTGGTTTGGGCTGTCCTTGCGTGTTTGGAACTGTATTTTGCTTACCAACACCTTGTGGAGTGATGGAAGGTTGTAGATCACTTGGAGCCAATGACTTCCCTTCACCAATATTCCTCTTCTTTGATCTTGTGTTAGCTGCTACACTCTAAGAAATTGTTTGATTCATGCCACAAAAATCCTCAGCTTGCCAATTCACAAGTGCGGTATCATTTGGAGCTGTGTTTTGCTTGAGATGTCCCTTGTTGCTGATTTGTTTCTTGACTCACTTCACCCTCTACGCCAGTAGTTGTCACCATCAAGGCTTGGTTCAAAGCACCATTGAAGCACATAGATTGGTTGTGAGGTTCATTACATGGGAAACACCAATCATACTCTTGAGCTATGTTGTTTTACACTGGCACTAATGCTTTAGAAGCAGATGCAACATTGGGGTTATAGGGCTGAAATGGTCTATTAGTGGGAGGCCTTACTTGGCTTTGATTTGATTTGCAGGCTTTGGATTGGGTGGCCTATTGGGTTGGTATGGTGGCCTATTAGGCTGTGCTTGAGGCTGATAAGAAGGTCTAAAGCTTTGGGCTTGCTTGCCTCTTTGAGTGTAACCAGCTCATTTCCCAAATTTTGCAATTGTTTCATGACCTCTTGGAGTTCATTTGAAGCACTAGAGGATGAAGTAGAAGTTTCATTTGAACTTTGATTTCTAGGAGTGGGAATAGGAGCCAAAGTGGGTGTTTGACTAGTGCTTGGATTTTCTAAGTTTGGATACAAGGGCATGGGAGGCCTAGGAGCCAGCTTACCAGCTTGAATAAGACAGTTTTCAGCCCTAATGGCAATGCTATAAGTAGTAGGTAAGGTTGTGCCTCCCATAGATTGAATTAACATAGAAATATCAGAATTCAAAGCCTTAAGATAGTATAGAAAAGCACCTTCAGCTGTTGGCCTAATGACCACTGGAATCCTATCCCAAGACCTTTGAAATCTAAAGTTGAAGTCAGTCAGTTGCTCATTGGGAGCTCTCTTGATAGTTGTCAATTGTTCTAGTAGAGACAAATTGTCTCCCTTTTCTCCAAACTGCTCATGGAGAACTATGCATAACTGATTCCAATTTTGGATAGAACCAGCTCCAAGGCTCCTAAACCATTGCAATGCCTTCCCTTTGAATGAAGATGCCAACAATTTGACAACAACATCCATTTCATTTATCTCATGGATTGCACAAACATTAGTAATGTCTTTGACATGATCACCAGGAGTGGTATGATTTTCTCCAGTGAAAAATGGAATGTTCTTCAATGCTACAATTGGAACTGGATTATGTGCATTGAGGGCAAGTGGGCTACTGCCAGTGAAATTGACAAAGGGATTCGATGGTCGCGCCATTCTGATTGGCTTGAGAACCCTTGTTGATGCGAAAAGGTCTACCAGGTGGAGGTGTAGACAAAGTCTGTTAGGTGGAGATGGTGATCTTTGTGGTCTTCTTCCTCTCCTTCCTCTCTCAGTGATAGTTGCAAGTGGACAAATAGCCCCTCTTCTCGAGTATCGGACACTGGTTCAAATTCTTCTCATGTGCACAGGTGACTTTTGCTGCTAAACCACTGAATTCTATCCCTTGAGTCACTAGATGTGTTAGATAATGAGCCTCAAAAGGATAGATTCTGCCAAGTTACACACCAAACTTGACAAATATTAAAAATAGAAATTTAAAACCTTGAAGGACCATAGTTCTTCAATTTGGTTATCGGGTCATGTTGTGCGGTTACTAATCCCCAAATGGTGTGAGCGAAACTCGGGTCATGCAAGGCAAGCTCGACACGGAAAACCCGAAATACAAAAAACCATGAAATTTTGAAAGTCAAAATCTCAAAAATATAAGAATACCCTTTTGAAGATTATCCCCGATCTATCAACTGGTGAAATTTTGACTTGTTTTGAGCAAGTTAAGTCCTTGAAAATTGATTTCAAAGTTCATCCTGGAAGGTGAAAAATCTGAAATTGTAAAACCTACAATTTTTAGTCCAAATTTCTTGAAAATTCCTTCAAATCTTGTGGAATGACCTCTTGGTCCCACCGGGCATGCCAAAACTATTGATGGCGAATCACAACACCCCTGAATGTCTGCAACTCGATGGGTTGAGACTCTCAGTGCGATTGCATAACATGGAGCTTTTCCCAAGTGTGGGACCTTGCGAAATCGGAAAAGCTCTCGGATGAAGGCCGGTTCCTATTCCTTTGTTTAGATGCACACGTAAAAATGCAGAGGGTTTACTCAAAACCTAAACTAACTTGCCAAGGAGACAATGTAAGAATATGCATAAAAATAAACCTAAACTAACAAAGGTGATGCAGGGAATGAAGAACACTTGTCTTGCCAATAAACACAAACCATAAAAATGCAATGCAAGATCATGCACAGAGAAACTTGATTTGCGGTGAAAGATCAAGAGGATGCAAATGAACATAGAGAGGGTTGAGAATCATCCACAGACATGTATTATTTGCTCCAAATATTGATACAATACACTACAAAATGCCAAGAGGCAAAGTTGCATTACAGTTTTAGATGGGAGGTTTGAACTCCACAAAATCCACCTACAACAAGAGGAGAAGGGAGGGGCAAAACAAGAATGTCCAACCTTTAGAAAGAATCCCCTCCTTACAATTTATAGGAAGAATGAGAGAGGGAAGAGAGAGGAAATCCAAATCTACCCCAACCACCTCCAGGTTGCATTTAATTCATCTCATTATGGTGGTAGGTGAGAACCCTAGCAAACCCAAAAAGTGGCAAACTGTATTTTGCATTTTTAAGAATTTTTTCTCACCCAATTAAATATATCTAATTGTAGTTGGCAGAGGACTTCGTAAGCTTTCTGAAAAGTCCAACCTTGCGTGAATCTGAGCTCCTTGTGAAAAGTTATGGCTGTCAATATCCGGGTCGAGTCCGCTTCTTATCGGCACTCAAAATGTTGCACCTCCCGAAGGTGCACCTTGGTGCACCTTTCAGCATGTTGACAAGAACTTATCAGCACCCTTGGTGCACCTTTCAGCATGTTGATAGGAACTTATCAGGCGCCCTTGGCGCACTTTTCAAATGTCGTCGACAGAACTTATCGGTGCCCTTGGCGCACTTTTTAGCATGTCGACAGGAACTTATCAGCGCCCTTGGTGAACTTTTCAGCATGTTGACAAGAACTTATCAGCGCCCTTGGCTCACTTTTCAGCATGTCGACATAAACTTATCGGTGCCCTTGGCACCTTTCAAAGATGTTGACAGGAACTTATCAATGCCCTTAGCGCACTTTTCAAAGCATGTCGACAGAACTTATCGCTGCCCTTGGCATACAACTAGGCGCGAACTTTTGCCATGTCGAAACTCCATGTTGTGCGCCTTTACTGCGCCTTCGGCTATTGGTGATGTAATAAATATCGGGCTCGAGTTTTTTGATTTCCATATTCTTCTCGTTTGTCTTATATACCCAGGGGAGATATTTACAACAATTGTCATAGGATGCTTTACCACCCATATACAGTCTAATCATCTAAGTAAACATGTAAAAATTTGTGTATAAAGTCTTCAAATGCTTGTACAACAATGCATGAAAAGACTACAGTGCATTTTTAACCCAAAAGGCATCACTATGTATGTAAAACTTCCCCATTCAGTCGTGAAAGTTGTATTTTCTTGATCTTCCTTAGTAATTTGCACCTGATGATAACCATAAAACCCATCTATAAAGGAGTAGATTTCACGCCTTACAACACCTTCTAATATCTCCTCTGTAAAAGGTGTCAGAAAAGGATCTATGACACAAGCAACATTCAATTCTTTGTATTCCACACACATCCTTATCCTACTATCTTTCTTTATAATTATCACCATGGGGCTAACCCACTCAAGATCCTCAATGGGCTCAATGATCCCATATTTCAACATCTTATCAATCTCTTCCTTAACTTTGTCGCGTAGGTTAGGATTAATCTTGTAAGGCCTCTTCCTAACCGGGCACACACCTTCTTTAACTTGATCCTCATCTCACCCAAAGAGGGGTGCACTCCCTTCAACTCATGATAGCCTTGCGAAAATAATTCCTGGAAGTCGCACAATAGCTCAATTATCTTTGACACCTCTTGTTTAGACCAATAGTCACCAATAATGGCCTCTTTAGGTTCTGACATCTGTCCTAATGTTGACCTTCTTCATTTTTATAGGCTCATGATAAGCACATGCCTTTTCATTAGCACTATCCATGACCTCGCATGTACCTACAATGGTGGTCAACATCTAGATTTTCTACTTCTTCATCATCAATCATATAAACCATCTAACCCTTTTCTTTTTCTAGTGAGAAACATTGAATTTGTCCCTCATCTGTCTCTTCTTCTTCAAAGTGTGCCTCCAAATATAACACTCAAAAATATCTAATAAGATTTCCTCATATTTTGCACTATCCCCATTGTAAGGAAATTTATAATCAGAATGATATATTCACCGAGGTTTAGTGTAAAAGTAATTAGAGGTCTAAATCATACCCGAGGTCATCTCCTGCCAATTAACTGTTTCCCTTGTTAACTTTTCATGAACATACCATGTGCACACACAACTGATTAGAGTTGCATAGAACTTATGTACCCATAGTGATGGCGGTAAGGCCTCTTGCCCCTCCTTCAAGAGTCTCTCACACTTCTGAATGTGGTGCGAAGCATAATCCTTCCCATGAAATTCATAGATCTGTGAAGGTACATTGTTCCTCAAAAACCTAGTAGAGAAGGTGATTCTCACTTCTCACCACTCCAAAAGGTTATCTTTGTGTGTAGTCCACCAACACGTAATTGTCCCATGTAGGGTATAAACTATCATATTTCTTCTTTCCACTGAGCTTCCATGGTGCACGTGAAATATACTCGGGGTTTCCTTCACTAGTGTATCAAGGTACTTGGTTATAACCCAAGCACCTAACCATACGTAGCCCGATTACACGGTAATTGTATTCTTGATATCCCTCCTAACCATTTCATATGTTCCATGTGCCCAGTTATCATAGGAAATACTAATTATATCACTCATAGACTAAGCATCATCCCACTAGATAACACCTTCCTTAGATGGCTCGTGCACTTTAGGATCTCTAATAGTACGTGTGTATATCTTGTTCAAATCCTCTTCACTCAAAGGTTCTACATATAGTGCAACCTTCCCATCTATCAAAGGAATAATCACGCACTCTTCTTTGTTCTCAAAACTAATATAACCTTTATTAAAGCATAGATCAACATTATTCACGTAACACCAAGGGTACCCAAGCAAGGCTAGAAAACTATTTACTTCAAAAAGTGCCAAGACCTCAAATTCCTCAGTAAACTTCGCCCCTTGTATAGTAATAGTGGCATCCTTTAATATTCCAACGGCCGTGGCTTTACTCATGTTTTCCATGTACAAATTATTTGAATATGGTTATAATGGTGGTATCCCCATCTGATTCCATGCATCCAAAGTGAGTACATTCACTTTTACACTTGTATCAATCAATATATTACTCAACAATCATCCACCAATAACTACATTCAAGGTGATCTCTTTATCATATTCAAGACTATGAGGAGGTAATTTTGCATGTAATATTTATCTCTTGCAATCAAATCCAGCGCATGGTACATTCTCCCTTAACCATTCCCCTAACAAAGGAATGATTTTTTCTTGGTACAACATCTTAAAAACTTCCTTTAAGTCATCAACATCTTTTGGGGGATCTCAACTGCCTTTTCCTACTCCAGCTTCCACGACTACTCCTTTAAGCATTATATCTCACCCTGCAAGTTTCTAATAACCTCCATAGTTTCCTAATAGACTTCCTTCTGATGGGAAGGATATGGATAATTCTCATTTATCACCTCTTACTTCATAATAATAGGTTTATATTTTAGAGTCTTACGAGTGTGCATAGCCTTAGTGCTTATAGTGACTAACATAGGAAACATCTCAGGATCAGGTGCTTATCTTTGGCATCCATTGATCTTCCACAACACATTTTACTCTAACCATTCCCATGCCCTTATCCTACTTGTGTTGCTTTCTCATATTCTCATACAGATCTAATCATTCCTCAAACTTGTGATTCTTTCCAAACCATGAAAAAATAATATTCTATGGACACTCGTGCCTATAATGATCAAGGGATCTGCAAAGTAAAACATGTTCCATGAGGGAATTCACCTCTTCCACCACCGCAACCTCGGTCTTTGAATCCTCCATGGTAACCTCTACCCCTACCACCTCCATCAGAGCACCCTTCATTGTGATTATGATTATGATGTTCACCTTGTTCCTTTGAATTTTTTAACACTGGTCTGACATACACCAATATTAATAGCCTCATGAATCTGATCAATCAACCTACAATTCTTCATATCATGAGTGGTAGACTTACAAATATTACAATAACAATACACATTCTTCCTGATCACGTGTTATAACAGGGGAACCTACTCAAATCATGATCCAAGTGACAGATCTCACAATCCAACAACATGGCATGCACCAACTTATGAGGGTAGTTATCCTTAGTATTTCTTTCCACCTTGCAATTTGTACACCAAATACCACTACGCATCTCATGGGCTGAATTAGATGAAATTTTTCCCACCACTTCACAATAGATGCAATCTGCGCCTCCAAAAATGGGTTGTCTCTAGTGTATATGCTTCAACTCCTTAGTGTGCAAAACTACCTCCAATGCCTCACTGCGGTCTCAAAAAGTATTATGTGAGAGATACCTTCTGAAAGGTGTGATAAAACCATGAACAAACCATTGTGCATGTTGGCTAGGGTGAATATCATAAGACAAATTTGATAACAGAGTTTTAAACCATGCATCACACTCTCTTACGCTCTCATCCATTCCATGCTTAATGTCCTTTAGCATGTTTGATACTTTTATGTTCAAACTCAGGTATGTGAAATTATGATAAAAAGGCATCACGTAATATACAATAGCGTTATAATCTACAACCATGTCTAGTTCGATCATACTTCCTTATTGCACTAAATTTAACTCCACGGTATTTCTACAAAGTCATGCTACTTCTAGACATATTACAAACATTCTACGCGCTTGTTGGGGTTGTTCTTCCCGAGGACTGTGCCAAAAAATACCACGAATAGGGCCACTAGAACAAAGAAGATTGTTTGGATATCTAAAAAGGATCCTATATTTAAAGGAAAATGAAAGCTACATGTCATTACTAAAGTACATGTACTATCTTGATTCTCAATAACTAATCGAACTGGAACACCAATCACAAGGGCTAGGTTGTCGGGTTGGATCACATGTGTGCTTGTAACTCTTAATCATTATTTCACGATGTGCTCTCATCGTAAGCCAAGGGAATATTCTACCACGCTTTCCTAAGGATGGGAGAACCAAATGCTCTGGCTCCACATCTTCCACGTGAGCTCCAAATCCTTCTTGATCCATCTCTCTCCTCAATTCCAAATACTTCTCAATGTCTCATTTATTCATCAATTCCCTCTCTCGCGCTTTAATATACTTAATCTTCCTTTCTTCTCTCTACCTATCTTTTTCCAGGTCCACCATTTCTCACCACACCTGCTCCTACCCCCACGTGGTATGGTTCAGCTAACTATAAGGTTATCTTCCGAATCCGAGTTACAATCAAGATCTTAATTGCTAAAGGGATAACATGCAAATAATATCCTCTAGGTTCACACAAGAACTAAAACTTAGCAACCTCTAGACATGATTAAGTAGAAAGAGCATACTCCAATGTATAACTATTTAAAACACCACTCCACTAATGATCTATAGTGCGTGTCCAAGTCAAATCAGCATCATAAATTTTGGTAGTCTTCCTGTGTCCAATAATTGTTCTATACCTCTAATTTCTCTTCGATGCATATGCTACTAGCCACTCATACAACTCTATAGGAAAATAGAAAAATAATTTCTCATAGATTTCATGATACATATGTTCTTCAACCAATGTACGTGCATCAATATTAGGTCTAGTGTTATATCTATGAGAAAACTCTTCCTCTAAATTATCTACCCAACTCTCAATACTTGGCCAAAGTTAACCGATATGTCTTCATTATGTAACATCCTTACAACTTCTTTGAAAAGAGGTCCCGGTAATGGAACCAAAATGTAGTCTATTTTATTACTCAAACCCTATATGAGTTGGCACATCACTCAGATAGATCTGAGTGCTCATATGAAGCACGCAAAGGTACTAGGTCCCTCTTTTATGTCAACATTGTCAAGGAGTTAGAATGCATGAATATATATTCCATAATCATAAAAGATAATTAAAGATAAGATATAACAAAACATCAACTCACAACCACAATGCATAATGAATCAAACAAGGACCAAGATCAGATTTACCATGCAATAATCGGAACAAATATATCAATAACCAATATCCACTCACAACGATCCACTAGATTAATTCATTAAAACACAATAGCTGAATACATTACAATTATCATCACAAAGTCATGTACCCAAGTATACCAACAACATAACTCTAATATAACATGATCCTCTAAACCGTGTAAATCAACACACACACACACACACACACACACACACACACACACACACACACAAAAGCACACACACACACACACACACACACACACACACACACACGTGTGTGTGTGTGTGTGTGTGTGTGTGTGTGTGTGTGTGTGTGTGTGTGTTTTTACACGCTTTAACCGAATATATTACAAATATCATCACAAAGTCATGCACCCAAGTATAACCAACAACATAACTCTAATAGGCCTTATTTGTATACAAGGGTATAGTCCCTTTCAAAAAACTATTTACCAATAATAAAAATAACATAACTCTAATATAACATGATCTTCTAAACCATGTAAATAAACATACATACATACATACATACATACATACATACATACAGTAGTGGAGGCTTGCCCTTCACTACTCATGCACTCTCAAAATAGGCTACATGCTAAGAATAGTCATGCACTCGGTACAAAAGAAACTACAAAAGCATGCAAGCTTTGCTAATAGTAGACTTCCTATAAATAACTCTAGATCTAATCCTATTCTTAGCTCTAACTTCACATGGTGCTTCATCTTCCACTTGTTCCCAAAATAATTTGGCATGTCTTCCAAGTCTTCTATCAAAATGTGTTCATCACTCCACGTTCAACTCCAAATTGATCCATGCAAAAGAGGTTAAGTGCCAAACTTTGTTTTTCTAGGCATGGATATTCAGGGTGCAACTTTGTCAAACTTACGTGCTTATTCACGCGCCCTTTTATACTTAGTCAATACTTTGGCCATTCAACAAGATTTGTCTTTATCAAGTGTTCAAACATAGGAAATGTGTTATATCCTAAACATTTATTTTTCCACAAGAGTATGGAAACATCATGCATCTCAGAAATTCAGGTGATAAAGCTAACCTTATAGGCTACTGGAATTGTTGCTCCCAGAATTTTCTAAATTTTACACACATATAAGTAACAATTTTGGCATCCTTTTCGCATAATTTTGTGCCCTTTCTGGGTTTCACCCATGAAAAGACTTGTCCAATAACTCATATCATTGTCTAATGGTACTTATAATTTGTCATGTACAGTAAGAATTCTTTTTTTTTCACACTTAACACTTCATTTTCCTATCATTAGAATTTTCTTCTTACGCAGTTCATATGTTGATAACACGATCATTTTACCGTTGTTTCTTTACTTCTTCCAAAAAAATCTATAGGTCACATCACCATAAGCGAAGTATGATTCGTGTGACTCAAAATATTAAATTATATTTCAATCTTATCAGTCCACATGAATTTATCCAAATATTTTTTAAAACTATTATGCCTAAGTTCATGAATCCAACAGGTGTATTAGTATGTCAAAAGTGTAACACTGCAAATTATAATGCTCTTATCTTGTTTTGCATGCTATCTTACATATATCTTCATCCTTTATACATAGATAATGATGACTGGATCATTAAATTGACCCTTGAAAACTCAAATAAGAACTTTGATAACAACCTAGTTCCAGGTTTGAAGTCATTGGTGAAATCAATTCACGTTTTAAGAGAAATTTCTTTTTTATGCCATGTAGGTTTGTTGTTTCTTTGTATACCATCAAGGAATTTTGTTTTTCCTTAAAACCAATCTATCATTGCCTTATGTTTGTACAAGCAATGATAATCAATAAGTCATAGGTCCTTAAAAAGTATTAAGTAAAAAATCCAATCTGTGATGAAGTTAAGCAACGTCAATGTTGTGTTGATAGACATAGCTCTGTAGTTTAGACAAAATTGTTCTCATATGGTAAAGACTAGATTTCTCATTCAATTTTTAACTAATTACTAAATACAAATAACTTTGTTGTAATAGTGTTATATTAGAACAACAAGATGAAGTCTTACTTAATTTCATTTCTATAATCCATCTGAATTTCATTAGGAATAACTTGTTCCTCATCTTGGCGATTAACCACTACATCATGCATCATCGATTGTTGATTATTTCTCTAGTTCCTTTGGTAACATTTTTTTAACATAGTTCTCACCACCACATTTGACTATGGCCATAGTTTTTGGCATTGTGACAAGAAGCCAATTTATAGACTACACTACTATCATTCATTCATTCATTACACTACTATGGTCATAGTTTTTTGGCATTGTGATAACAAGCCAATTTATAGACTACACACTATCTTATGAAACATGTCTTCCTATTAATGCAAAACCATATCAATATAGTTATTATGGTTATTTTCTATTGATTAAGAAATTAAGTTTCAATTCTGAAGCTATAAGGATCATGACTCGATATTTAGATCAAATGGATCTTGTCAGTCCCGTCTTAGGATCCCTATGGAAAAGGAAACACTCACATAATTACTTACATCATTACGTGATCATTATCCTCCTCATAGCCATCCAAAGTTGGCACAGAAAATATTCAAATGACATGAATGTCATTTCATAATATTTACAATTGATTGTTATTTTGTTATGATTTCATCCTAGGGATACTTTATTATGAATTTCACAATGTTATTTGTTTCATGATAGAGGGGTACAACAACTCATCGAGTCACTGTCTATTATAAGTACCTCAAACTACACTATTGTAAGGTAAACTATGTCAACTAATGATCATTGAATTAACTTAATTAATCATAAAGATAAACTAATTCATAATGATAAGATAAATAGTACTTATGATCATTCATAGTCAATTAATCGTATTAGTACAATTAAGTTAATTATGTTCATTTATACTATGTTCCTTTTGTACTACGCTTACTAATAATGTAATTGTTTAAACGTTATAAATTGGTACATATGATATTGCTCATATATGGTCATCTAATATTGTACTATCACAACCTATAGATTTCATTAAAAAGTAGGTTTATCAATCATTGTTTCATCATGTTGTTTTCATCAATCCAAATATGTTGTTTACAAACATAGTTATTAACCATAATGACATCATAAAAGTAGATATAATAACTCATTATAACTTCATTAATTTCAAACATCCTTTGTTGTAAAAACACAATTCAATTATTTTGTTTCTTCACAATCGTAATAACTCAAAACAACATATATTCATTTAATAATTAATATCATTAGTATATTATTATGAAATGATTATCAAAAGATAATCATAAAGAACAATAGGTCAGATTGCCTTAATACAATCCATGAATTAATACTTTCGCATTTAGTTAAAGTACAAATTACAATCATTACAATATCTTAAACAAAATAATAATAGTCATCACATGAAGAATCATGTGTTATCCTATCCAACATATTACTTCGTAATAATTACTTCGTCATGCATGTTGTAGGAGAGATAAAATTGTATACATGGTCAGTTCAATGAACTAGCAAGAATTATCCACTCAAATTCATGTTGTATTAATTTGAAGTAAAGAATATAATATGTTTATTGTAATATGGAAAAGTGACAAGCGAGCGTGGGAATCTACAAGTAACTCTTCCTTGCACCCGAACTCCCGAGGTCATGCCGAGACAATTGGTGGGGATGGATTATACGTTGAGTATGGACAAACTAATTGGGCATTCTTATGTCCTCGATACGCACTAATGGAATCTATGAAACTAAGGCAAAGAAGGCCCTCCTAACTTGAACCGGCATGATAGATTACTCGCCGAGGATGACTACTCAAGGCTCCAATCAATATCAAGCTCTGGCATGATTCGATCTATGGGTTGTGGGATACGTGGAAAATGACTTGGGATTGTTTTGTGTATGTCTCCAGACAGGGTCATAAGATGGATGATGGATATATAGTGGGTTCTATGGGTGATTCCTTGGTCTATTCAAGAAATCCTTAGCTTGATTTCTCAAGCTACGTCTAGTAAGGATACTTGTGCGATGATGATTGGTGGAAGTGGAGTGGATCTAAATACTAGTGTGTGTAAACTAGCATCAATGTTAGATTGTCCTGTGGGCTTTGTTGGGTTATGGGACTGTGGATCACAACCATAGATTCATGGTTGTTGTGGACCTCCTATGGTCATGTGTGGAACTAATTCCGATCTCTATTATCTAATAGTCGTATGCCTTTTTGGCCTCTATATTTAGAACTGAAAGTTGTGCAATCTTCTCAGAGTACCCTACAGGCGTTATGACAACTTGAATTCTTAGGCTAGTGTCTATGTTAATGAGGATATCTCTTGTATCTGGCTATGGGACCAAAGGATCACAACCAAACGCTTGCTGTCTTTCAAGCCCTTCTACAGGTCATGCGAGATATCTATTTAGGGAAATATGTAGTTTGGCTGGTTTGTCCAAAATGCATGTGCTTTGTCGTCTTCTATGTTTAATCCTCTTAACTGTGAGCTAATTTATTATAGGTCTCATTGTCGTTCGGAAGACCTGAATACTGAGATTTTGGTCTACGCGCTTATTTCTTCCACAAGATTGGGTTGAGGCATGATTGGCTCGAATACGTATTCTTTGGGCTCCCTATAACCCATGATTGTCATATAAAAGAAACAATGTAAATCTAACTGAAGCAAAGTAAAACTAACTATGTAAAGTATATCTACAACATATATAACTTCTCTATTTTTGTGTTTTTGATGAACTATTTGAATGAAATTGAAAGAGGAATTATTTTAGAATATCTCGAAATTTGACAACTAAACTAATAATGAAATTAAAACAATAAAGGCAAATGAGTATAGCTACTTGCATTGTGCGCATTGTAAATCTATTCTAAATAACAAAATAACTGATCTAATCTATTTGAAAGACTCTCGATCCTACCTCAGAAGTGAGGAATGAATCATAGTTTCTCAGAAACTATCAATCCCCACAGCTTCCCCGGTAATATTGAAAGTGAGATTAACTGAAATGAAATGATTCACTATTCTATTTGATATACTTTAACTAGAACTTTGAAAGCTTGAACCTAGATTTTGCAAAACAGTGGCGAATCTGATTGTGTGTGGCTTTGTCCCCTCAGTGTGATCTCCTCATTCCTTCGTGCTCACGTGAATCCAAAAAAGCATGTAATGTTAGCATCAACAGAAGTAGGTATTGGAATAATGGCAACTTTGGATGTAGACTGAATACAATGCGAGTAGGAGAGGGATAGCGCAAGAGAACAGAGCTTGGCTTATGCAATTCCTAGCAGGATTTATTGCGAGTCATATGACACAAAACGTCCCGTAACACGAAGCTATCCTTTTTTATGAACAAAACTTGTAACTCTAATGGCTTTAGACTAAAAATAAAACTATCTTACCTCAATTGATTGTATGAAATAGTAACAACACTAGCACAAGACGATTATGTGGCTTCTAAACAACAAAACAACACCAACTATGCATGTAACAACTAAAAACTATGAATTCCTAAGAACTGAAAGACTAAAACTATGAAATGAGAAGATGAGAGGTAATTTTTGAGGGGCCATTTTCTTGAAAACCAACCAGCTATTTATAGAATTCCCATTTACCCAAAGGTGAAAACCAAATTGAACTCTTTTACAATAAACAATGAAAAAACACTATTCCAGGGAACCAAAATCATAATTACGAAAAAGGCGGTGAAAAAGGCTGGTAAATGTTGAAATTTTATGTGAGTCATGATAAAATGGACATTCTAGAAAACGCGTGAAGGACCGGCTGCCTGCTGGGTGGCGGTCCACGAGACCGCCGCCTGTGCAGGGGGTTTCACATCGAAGACCAAAAAGCAAGGAAAAGAGGGGGGAATAAAAAACAAAGCACACAGAGGCTAAGTAGGGCATGCGGGATGTTAATGTACATTTGGAGGGCATTTATGGACCCCGAACACCTTGCAAGGAGACATGTATCATCATTGGGGCACGTGTAACATTGTTCTGATGGAGCAGTACCCTACAATTTTGGGTACGTACATATTGCCCCCTTGGAGAAGCATTTTAGCCATGAAGAGGCGTAAAATGGTGGGTCCGAGTATGGCGGTATTGAAATGGGAGGTTAGAAATTATACCTGACACGTCCGTGTGTTGAAATGATGCCGTCCAAAATTCCTGCTACTACTGCAAAAAATGGAAAGAGGACTCAAGTACATATAGATAAAATAAAATAAAAATAAATACTAAAATAATATGAAATGAGGACTTACCATCCGTACGGGATAAGTACTTACCTCTGCTGGCGCTCCAAACCTGCAAAAGGGCATTTAAAACAAGTCAAGATGCTTATATGTAAAAAAATGGGCCCATTTTCCTATTCATTTACGCATGTGGATTTGATTGATTTTGAGCTCGGGACCCACGGTGACGAGTTTTTGGCGAGTATAGTCAAAAAGTTCATGACGAGATAGTGATCATGCCTCCACGAGCGGAACATCGACCCGCGAGATCTCGAGTTAGTTTTTCTTGTTTTAACGTTTTTATCCCCAAAATGTTAAAATGATGAAATATTTGTCATGGGGGATTATTTTTCAAAATGTCAGTGTTAATAGGGTCACTTATGGGGGCGTCTAATGGGTAGGCTTTGTTTTAGTCAAAATAGTCTTGTTTTTGTGTTTTTAGGTGTTTTTAGCACACGTGACCCGTTTGAAAATTTGGGACACGACCGCCGCCCTTCGAGCGGGTGGCGGTTCTGAGACCGCCGCCCTTTAAGGCAATAGTTATGGAACCGCCACACTTGCTCGGGTGGAGATCCTTTCTGAGAACACCAAAACTTAGTGTTTTGAGCCAAATTTTGCATTTTTAGTATTCTTATATGTTTCGATGATTTTTCCAATGTAATTTGAATACTAACTTACTCTGTTTGGCATGTTTTTGGGTGTATGTAGGCGAAGGAGGAATATATCAGATGGAGCTAAGAGAGAGAGAGAGAGTGTGACTAGCTTCTAGCAGTGTTGGATGCACTTTCTCAGGCCAAGCAGGATACTCTTCAGAGGGCTGGTATATTGCGTATATCATGGGTCCCGCATGTTGCACCTTCTAGTCACATACTTTGTGACTTGTTTTCATATTGGGATGTTGATCGGAACACTTTCCGATTTCCAGGAGTCAGGGGTGAGTGGACTATCACCTTGGAGGATGTTTACCACATCTTGGGAGTCCCGATCATCGGGAGATGACTCACACTTGAGACAGCGGGATCGCGGGCTCGATAGCTCGATGGGCCACATACATGACACGATTGTTTCCACCGGTTTGAAGAAGGGGTGTGAGGGTCCATTCCATTCCTAGCTTGCCTATCCCTTAGATTCGTTAGGCTATTATGGGGATCCTTGCCTCGAGATTGATCGAGGACAAGGGAGGGGACACCTTACTCTATTGTTGGTCCTCTATTATTACAGGTTTGAGGCACATGGTCGAATTTATGCCTAGGGAGCCGATATAATTGGGACCACCTATCACGACCTATACAGGGGTGGTCCACTTACAGGATAGTCCTTGAGTCATCGACCTTGTTATGAGTGGGTCTATGAGTTTATCATCCCTTATAGGAGAGGTGTAGAGGTGGAGGATCCCAGAGCTGTGAGGGCAGCTAGATGGATAGATATGTTGGTGCTTAGAGCACCCCACTAGCCAGTTGCTTCCTTGACTACTGATGATATTGAGGCCACACCTTATTAGGCCATGGCAGGGTTGTGGGGAGGAGACCCTCACTTTGATCTCTTGCTCTACCACAGGGCAGCTTGTGGATAGGATGGGGAAGGTGGAGAAACACCCCTTTGATCGAGTGCCTCAGCAGTTTGGCCTTCCTTATGTCGGTATGATCCCCCTAGTGGTGCCAATTTTCAAATTAGTTTGGGAGGCTAGGGGAGGTCCTAGTGGCCGGGTTGGACCATTGTTACTCTTGGTGTCCCTATTACAGCTAGGTGGGTAGTACGTGCTCGAGGGAGATCCGGTTCTCCTTAGGTACCCTTACTTTAGATTGTCACTGGTCCTACCCACAGTAGCGACGACCCCATTGATATAGACTCTGAGTCTGAGGAGTTCACAGGGGGAGAGGCAGAGGAGGAGACTGAGGATATGGAGGTCAGTGAGTCAGGTGGAGAGGAGGACATTGATCCTAAGTGGCATGACACTCGGAGATCTTACTAGCCAAGAGGGTAGAGCAGAGTGCAAAGAGGGTGACTCTAGTCTCAGAGGAGCCGCCCTCTCAGGACCTAGGCGGGGAGGATGAGTCCGTAGCGAGACACTACATTGCCCGAACACGGAAAAGGACTTGATCGGTGATGACATCTGTGGCAGGTGCTGACCCTAGGGATCCATCTTGGAGGCCTCG
This sequence comes from Taxus wallichiana var. yunnanensis, assembly GCA_018340775.1. NCBI lineage: Eukaryota > Viridiplantae > Streptophyta > Pinopsida > Cupressales > Taxaceae > Taxus > Taxus wallichiana. The sequence continues at coordinate 733,255,631 of CM031241.1, forward strand.
GAGATCCGAGTGAGTTGTCACCCTTCTCTTAATATTTGTTTTTAGCTAGGATTGCCTTAGTTGCTATCTCTCCTTTTGTTTGTTTTTTATCCTTTGATTATCTTCTAATTTACTTTTATCCTTTGCTTGTAGAGACTGTTGATGAGTGGCAAGACCTGATTTACTGGGTATGCACGATACCACTGATGATCCCCATGGAGAAGACTCACGTGGAGTCATGTCTATGGATGCAGGGAGCCTTCAACACCGGGTAGGCACATCGATGTTTTTGCCTATGTCCGGCATGTGGCTAAGATGGTGACTACTCTCTGTATCGAGTTGGCTAGGTATAGGACAACAGAGCACTGATGAGGAGCTCTTCTCATAGCGAGGCCATAGCTACTATTCGGGATCATGAGCCCTCTATGCACTCAGAGTGCCGAGCAGTAGCCAAAGTCCTAGATGTGGTCGTGCACCTTCGGAGGGATCTCATAGGGGTTGAGAGGCCACTTGGCTCTTTTTGTAGTGAATTTTAGATTGTTTATATGATTATTTTGTACTTCCTTGGCTCATTGAGTGTTTTGACCATGCCTAGTGCATGATGGCATTGTACAAAACTTGATTATATATATATACTTCTTTTTGGATCAAACTCTTGGTGTCTATGATTTTGTGATTCATTTCCACATGTAAATTATAATGTTGTTTTTATATTCTTTTCAGAATGCATGCAAATGGAGAATAAATGATACAAATGTTTTCCTCCTTTTTGTATTTCATGATCTTTGATATATGATAATGCAGACACAATGTGATCTTGAACTTGGCTTTCTATAAGCAATTTTCTGGTACTTCATATTTGTTTTGACAAAATGTGATGATGAGCTGATATGATGAGCAGATGTACTTGCCCCACTCCTAACTCCATGCAACTAGTAAGATGCGAGGGCTCACCACAGAGAGATAGAAAGGGCACAAGTTATGAAATTTGTTGAATGGTAGTAATGAGAGATAGACAAAGTTTTGATGGAACCAAATTAGGATGCTACAAACCTATTCTACTCAAGTGACTCCATAGTTTAGAATGCAACTTGCTTTGCTGTTTATCCAGACTTAGATCCGTAGATGGCCATATAGTTGACACAATCTAGTTTTCAGGATTTCGGACTCTCTTGGAATTTTGGACATCTGATTGATTTTTTTTGACTTAAAATTTGAAATATTTGTTTGAACTATTAGCTTATGACCTTTAACGTTACCATCAAGAGGACCCCCCACACCTTGCCCCATGCTACTAGTAAGAAGCATGGGATTATCACCATGGACAAGGCATAAGTGAGTAAGGGCATTCCCATCCTTCCCCAACCCTACGTCACTAGTTAGAGACACAATCTCATCATTGAAGGCTGGTAGGGCAAGGAAATGTGTAAAAATAAAATTTTCTGTTTGATCTACATGTGACTTATTTATTTGAGCAAAATGTCAGTGTGTTCTTATTTCCAAAGAGATCTATATATGGGGTAGATGTGACACCATGAAGCTTCTAGAATAGACTATAGGAAAGACACCTATCCTAGGAAGAAACACAAGTGAGAACGAGCATGCGAGGCCTTGGTATGGCTACCATTAAGACTTTGTCATATCTAGCTTTAATTGATAAAATGATTCTAAATGGTTGATGATGTTATGAAAATGAATAAGTATGATTCGAATGTGTATGCCAAAATCATCAAAATTTTGTAATGAATTACTTAAGAATAAGTCCCTTGACCACCAATTTGTATAAAAAAGCAAAAAAATGAACCTATCTAAATGAAGATGCAATGTAGATATAATTATACAAATAGTGCCGACGCTTCATGCATAAAATCGTTTAAGGTGCGGGGATTGACAGCCACCAAATTCCTCACCTTCTAGCATCCACAAGAGATACACACCATTTCCATAGTATTTCATGACTTCGGTATGGGCCCAACCATTTGGGCCATAATTTCCTTCCTTCACCAAAGATTCTTATCGATCACCGTGTCTAGTCTTAAAACTAGATCTCCTTCATATATTTCTCATTCATATACCTTCTTATTATACTATCTCGGCACATCTAGTCAAGCATAGACTCTATGCCATTGTTCAATGTCTAATATGGCCTCATCTAGGCTTTCTAGTTGGGAGAGACATGCTTCCCTATAATCTTCTTCATCCGAATCCCTTGTAGCGAGATGCGGATCGGGTATTTCAACCTCAAGTGGGAGAACTGCTTCTGCTCCAAATACCAATGAGAAAGGAGTTGCTCCTATTGGTGTTCTTATTGAGGTTCGGTGGGCCCACAAGGCTGGATATAACTTTAAATGCCAATCTCATTTGTTTTATTTTACTATTTTGAGGAGAATAGCTTTCAATGTTTTGTTTGTTGCTTCAACCTACCCATTAGCTTGAGGGTAATACAAGGAGGCTGTATGATGACTTATTTTAAATTTACTGCATAGCTCATGGACCTCATCATTCTTAAAGGAAGTGCCATTATCTGAGATAATGATTTGTGGGACATCGTACTTGCAAATGATCTGATTCAAAATGAACTTGGTGATCGGGCACTGGCATACGGTGATAAGAGGCATAGCCTCTACCCATTTGGTAAAATACTCGGTGGTCATGATTATGAAGTTATGGCTGTTTGTAGATGAGGGAGAGAATTTCCCTATCAAATCTAGGCCCCATGTAGAAAAGGGCCATGGAGTTGCGATTGGTTGTAGAGCTTGTGCCGGCATGTGAATCTCGTGGGAAAATTCTTGGCATTTATGGCACTTGCGTATAAAATCTACTGCATCATGTTCTAGAGTGGGATAGAAATAGCCCATCCAATGTATTTTACGGGTAGTGGCATGACCTCCAAAATGGCCACCACATATTCCACTTTGTGGATTTGTAGAGAATATTTTTGGCTTCTTCGTGTCAACACACCTTAGGAGCATTTCATCGAAAGCCTTATGATAGAGCACTTGTTCTATAACAACATATTTAGCTATGATAATGTGTAACCACCTTCTTTGTTGTGGTGTGGCACCTTTTGGATACACATGGCCCATGGTATAATTGACAATATCAATATACCAAGGACATTCGAGAGATAGGAGTTTTGATTTCGATGTAATATATGCATTCATCAGAAAATCCAGATCTACTAGATCACCTCCATCTAATAGGTTGTCGACTAACCAATCTATAATGATTTGTCCTTTGACGAACTTCTAGTTTAAAAAAGTTAATTCGAATTCACCCATTAAGGTTATAAAGTGTCCACCTTTTTAGAATTTCTTAAGCATAGAATTTCTTAAGGGTGGCAAAGACTATGGCAAGGCATTCTCGTTACTGCTGTGTATAACACGTTTCATAATCGAGCAACGTTCGGATAATAAAATAGATTGTATGTTCTCGTTTATCATCGTCTTCTTGAGCCAACATGTAGGCTAGTGAGACATTTGTAGCTCGTGAATATAAGATCAAAGGATGATCTTATCTAGGTTTCATTAATGTGGGAGGAGATAGCAAGAAGAGTTTAACTGCTTCGAAGGCCTCATGGCATTCCTTTATCCAAATAATGTAGCAATCCTTTTTCAACAAATTATTGATCGGATGTACAACAAAACTTAAGTCCGGAATGAATCTCCATATTGCATCGAGCTTTCCAAGAAATGATCTAATGCCAGAGTCATTTGATGGTGGGATCATTTCAAGAATAGCTCGGATTTTTACTAGGTCCAAATCGATCCCTTGTGATGATATAATGTAACCTAGGAGTTTCCCTCCTGTCACACCAAATATGGATTTTTCTAGATTTAGTGTGACTCCGTATTCGATCAAACATGAAAGAATGATGCAGAGCACTTTCAGGTGATCACACACTTCCTGGCCTTGGCCAACAAGTAATCTACATAAGATTCCATGATTTTATGAATAAGATCATGAAATATATATGTCATTACCTCTTTTGGTATGTAGCGCCAAAATTCTTGAGACCGAATGGCATAGCCACATAGCAATAAGTTCCCAAGGAGTGATAAACGTGGTTTTGGATTGGTCTTGTTCGAATATTCTAATTTGATTATATCCTGAAAATCCATCCATGAGAGACAAAATCTCAAATCTAGCTGTTGCGTCAACAATGATGTCAATGGATGGTAACGGGAAGTCGTCCTTGGGACACGCCTTGTTAATGTCTTAGAAGTCTATGTAGATGTGTATCTTCCCATTCTTTTTGAGAATGGGGACGATATTAGATACCCACTGAGAGTAATCAACTAGTTTGATGAACCCTACTTGGAGAAGTTTCATTACTTCTTCCTTTACCATGAGAGCTACCTTGGGTTTCATTGGTCTTGATTTTTGTTTAATTGGCTTTGCATCTGATTTGGTGACGAGGTTATGTACCGTGATGTGTGGTGTAATTCCTGTCATTTCTTTATAATTAAATGCAAAAGCCTTTTGATGTTATCTCGAGGATTTGAGTGTGTATCTCTATCTCCTCTCGGAGTTAGCAAAGATCATAGTTTTAAGATCTTTGATTCTCCATCCATTCCATGTTAATATCAATTGTTTCTTCAATTAAAGAAGTGTTACCTTCTTCAAACTCAGGTGGGGCTGGAGGTAGTTCAAAATCTTCTCCATTCTCTACCGCGTATATGTCGAGCTCATTTTGTGGGGAAGCTCTATCATGGGGTTTCCAAAGTAAGAAGATGAATGTGGGATTAAGGACAAATCTACCACGTGATGGGTGAGATGTAACTCTACATAGGCATTTAGGTAATCAAGAGTGGCTCTATCACTGTCAACGTGATCTAAGATAGTAGATGTATTCTTAGCTATGTTTGTTAAAAGAGGGTTTGACACTTTCTTTACTAATGGTTCAGTACGAAGGGATACCATGAAATGGGTGTCTTCCAACTCACTGTTGGGAGTGAAATGTGAAGCTGAGGTTGCTATCGAATCTGCGAGAAGGTTTTGTTCTCGCGGGATTGCTTCAATTGATATGAAGTTAAATCCTTTGCTTAGATCTAATACTGTTGTTTTGTAGAGTCAGTAAATATTCGAGATCTTGTCTCATACACCTCGGAGACTTGGTTTGCTACTAATTGAGAGTCTCCAAACACTCGATGTCATCAACACTCGAGCCTTTTAGCTATGATGAGGCCAAGGAGGAGGGCTTCGTACTCAATTCCATTGTTTCTACATTCAAAATTTAGTTTAAAGGTGAATGGTAAGATCTTTCCCTTGGGAGAAGTAAAGATCACACCTACCCCAGCCCCATAACGACGGCTTAGCTCCATCGAAATGGATAATCCAACATTTACTTGGGAAGATGGATGTTGGGACATTTACTACGCCTTTTCTTTCTTCTACTTTGGTTACTTCCACCATGCAAAGTTCCTCTGCTAGAAGAGAATCAACTCCTAGGGTACACCCCATGCCTATAGAATCAAATGGTAGGAAAATTGGTAGATCATGTTCAAGCAATTCGATTATTTTTGCAGTAGTTCCTAATGAAACTATTTCTACAATGTTAGCCTCATCCTTGAGGGCTGGGATATTCTTGATTAGGTTTGTAACTTCTAACTCCATTGCAGTACCAACTTTTCTTCTCGGTTTTATGTTGGTTGGTTTGTTGGGAGTTCAAACTCAGAGTGAATGCTTGGCCTTTTCTTTAGATCTTCTAGGTGTATGTCAAATGGTTTCGGATCACCTTTTGCTATGAATACCTTTCCCAAGTGCAGGAATCTTATTTCTTGAAATAACGTAGAAGGGATTGCCTTCATACGGTGTATCCATGGTCAGCCAAGGATCATATTATAGTTGGTTTCTCGATCTATAATATAAAACTCAGTGAGGATTGTTTTAGGTCCTAAGGTGACTGGTAATATTATAGTTCCAATCGAAGTGGCTTTAAGGCTATCATAGCCTCGTAGCGTATTCCTAGTTGTGGAACAATTTGTTTCTCCATACCCTAGCTTTTGAAGGAAAGAGAAGGGGACTATGTTAACTGCTGCCCCATCATCAACCATTATGCGTTTAATGTAATTGTTATAAACCCACACTTGTAAATGTAAGGTTGGATCACCTCTACGTGCAATCTCAGTGTCTGTTGGCATTTTGCTTATATCAAATATAAACTCGGTATCCCTATCTGGCTGCCCTGGAGGGTGGATATCAAAGTCTATATGGTTTACCTGTGTCTTGGGAGGTGGAGTGATGTTAATTAAATGACCTAAACCTAATGCTTCTAAAAGAGTGGCCCTATGGGTAGGAGAATTCTTCAATAAGTCCAAAAATGAGATGTGGGAGAAGGTATTTGTTAGGTCATTAATTAAATCATATGCACCTATGGGTTTTACTAATGGTTGTTGAAAGTTATCTCTGTCTCTAGCGGGTAACTTGGATTTGGCTAAGAAGAATACTCTCGTGTCCTTGTTATGGCTTCCATGTGTCACTCGGTCTAACTCCACTAAACCGACTATCTTGGGTCATAGCTGATTTCCTAATTGCGGTGTGTGTGACAGTGGATTTAGTGAAGTCGAGGCTTCATGATCATTGTTTCCTGTCATTGCACCCTTGTTCATCCCTTTTGGATTTAATTTATCGTGATTTAGGAGTGGATCATTGAAAATCTTAAGGGGAGCGTTTTGAGGGGAGACTGCTCTCACGAAAGTATTTGGCACAGGTGATGTAGAATCTGCTAAGAACATATCTATGAAAATTTGCCTTTGTTCTTCTAGTAGACGTTGCATGAAATTATTATAATTACGGCAATTCCTAGTGTCATGGCCTTAAATATTGTGGAAACCACAATACGAGTTGGGATTGTAATTCCTAGGTTGTTGGTTTGGCACGTATTGTGGTCCAAAACTCTAATTAAACTGTTGACTATTAAAGTTTTACGTTTGTTGTCTTTGGTTTTGGTTTTGGTTTTGATATCCAATTGAATTTTGACTTGGACCCTGTGTCTAGGTCTGCCTTTGTTGTTGTTGTTGTGGATGATTAAAATCCACCGAGTTGATTGTCGAGGTAAAGTTGTTGTTTCGTTGATTGTTAATCGGCAGTGGAGTATTTACAACATTTACCTTTTTGCTTGGTCGATTACTCCACCTATTGTTACTTACACGATTTTTGTTGAGGATTTTAGGTCTTTGATTGATGTTTGTGGTATGGTAGGATCAAGTCATAGTATTTTGGTTGGGGGTGATTAACCTCCCATTTATTCCATACATCTTACGACCACTATCTATCGCAGCTTGAACTATTCGGAGGGCGCTCAAGTACTTCATTATAAGTCCTTAATGGGAACTTACGGACTTCTTCCTTTATTTCTCTCTTTGAGAGAATGAAGGAATAAATCACATAGTTCCATCTCGGTCCATATTTGGAGTGCTTGCGAGGAATAGAGGACTGTACACCATCTCTCGGGATGAAATGAGAAATAGATTCATTATATTCTTGCTTAATGTGTAAGAATTCCCTAATTCCTGTTCTCAATAGTTTGTTCATGTCAAACACCTTGATGAAATCTGAAATGAGTTGTTTAAACGAATGGATGGAAGCTTCAGTGTTCAGAATACCAATTGAGGGTGATGCCCTCTAAAGTTTTGGGGAATATTTTAGCAACAACCCCATCCCAAGGGAGAAATTCTTGAATGGCTGTGGCATAGGCCTTAATGTGTGCATTCGGGTCTCCTTCCCCTTTTATTTGGGAAAATCAGGAAGAGGTCTTAGAAGCATGACGTTTTGTATAGTGAAGTCTAAGGGCTCTTTCAAATATTCGAGAATAAGTTCCTATCGCATAGGTTTCGACCATTGATGGTGCCTACTGAGGGGCTAGAGGTGGAATGGGTTGTTGATATGGAATAGCATATGCATTTGTAGGGACATAAGGAAATCCCTATGGTTGAGTGAATATGTCAGAAAAGAGAACATATCTCCATGCAGTGATTGGGAATACATACTTAAGTATGAAGGAGTATTGCCCATGAATGGACTGTTTGTCTAGACTAGGAGGAATCATATTTTCCACCAGAGTGGCATTAGCAAACATGGTTCTAGTTGGCACTTGTTGTGAATACTAAGGAGGCATGCCCAATGTGCCTATTCTCGTGAGGAGGTCTACTTGGCTAGGATGATGTGGAGGGTTGGAGTTTCTACCCGCATGAATTGAGAATTTTGACTTGCTTGAGCAAGTTCCACCCTCTAACCTTTTCTACTAAAGTTGAGATGACTTCATTTGGTGAAGTCACAATATTTTTCCTTAATGGTGTTTGTTGTGTCATTCGAGGCTGCAAAGGGGTATGATACCCTGCTATGAATTGGTCGTTATCCTGCCACGTTTCACCAAGGGCATTTCCTATAGGTAGATGTATGGAGGTTTTTTCTTGAAAAGAGACCTCGGGTCATGTTTGTAAACTTCCTATAGGTGGGTACATACTCCAAGAGCATTGTTCACTCCTGCATATACACACCGAATGTTCATCATCCGAAAATAGATATGGATATGATTATCTACCGATTTGTGGTCTAAGCAACACTTGAGGAGACAAACCAGATTCTCCCGTAAACGTCATGTTGTTCAAGCCTAAAGGCTTGGGTTGTTGCATTTGAGCGAGCTGATCTAACTCCTCTATTTGGAAAGAAGAACTATATCTAGTCCTTGGGGGCGGAGTTTGTGTTGACAATCGGTTAGTTGAATAGTTATCACCCCATCTGAGAGCGAGGGTGATGGCTATCTATTTAGTTGATCATAGTATGCTTTAAGACCTAGGAGAGGTCTGCCATATGCATCGAATCCCGACATATTCAAGGGGTATATGAATACCCACAAAATAAGGGGAAAGAGTGAAGGTGGATGAAAGAAGTGAAAAATAAAAGAGGATGAATTATTTCGTTCACGTCGGGTTCACCAATTTTGTATGATGGAAAAGTGACAAGCAAGTGTGGGAATCTACAAGTAACTCTTCCTCGCACCTGACCTCTTGAGGTCGTGCTGAGATAGCCGGTGGGGATGGCTTATATGTGGGGTATGGAAAAACTAATTGGGCAATCTTATGTCCTCGATACACACTAATGGAATCTGTGAATCTAAGGCAAAGAAGGCCCTCCTAACTTGAACTGGTGTGATAGATTGGTCGGTGAGGATGACTACTCAAAGGCTCCAATCAATATCGAGCTCTGGCGTGATTCGATCTATGGGTTGTGGGATACATGGAAAATGACCTGGGATTGTTTCGTATGTCTCCGATAGGGTCATAAGATGGATGATGGATATAAAGTGGATTTTATGGGCAATTCCTGGTCTATTCCATAAATCCTTAGCTTGATTTTGCTACTACATCTAGTAAGGATAGTTGTGCGATGATGATTAGTGGAAGTGGAGTGGATCTAAATACTAGTGTGTGTAAACTAGCATCAATGTTAGATTGTCCCATGGGCCCGTTGGGTTGTGGGACCTGTGGATCACAACTGTAGATTCGTGGTTGTTGTGGACCTCCTATGGTCATGTGCGGAACTAATTCCTGATCCCTATTATCCAATAGTCGTATGCCTTTTCAGCCTCTATATTTAGAACTGAAAGTTGTGCAATCTTCTCGAGTACCCTACATGTGTTCTAACAACTTGAATTCTTAGGCTAGTGTCTATGTTTATGAGGATATCTCCGCATCGGCTATGGGACCAAAGGATCACAACCGAACGCTTGCTCTCTTTCAAGCCCTTCTATAGTTATGTGATATCTATTTAGGAAATTTGTAATTTGGCTAGTTTGTCCAAAACGTGTATGTGCTTTGTCATCTTATATGTTTAATCCTCTTAACTGTGAGCTAATTTCTTATAGGTCTACTGTCGTTTGAAAGACTTGAATTCTAATATTTTGGTCTATGTTAGTTATTGCTTCCACAAGATTGGGTTGAGGCATGATTGGCTTGAATACGTATTCTCTGGGCTCCCTAGGTCTCGTGATTATCATACAAAAGAAAAAATGTAAATCTAACTGAAGCAAAGTAAAACTAACTATGTAAAGTATATCTACAACATATATAACTTCTCTATTTTTGTGTTTTTGATGAACTATTTGAATGAAATTGAAAGAGAAATTATTTTAGAATATCTAGAAATTTGACAACTAAACTAATAACAAAATTAAAACAAGCAAGGCAGCCGAGTATAGCTACTTGCCTATGTAGTTGTAAATCTATTCTAAATAAATGAAATAACTGATCTAATCTATTTGAAAGACTCTCGATCCTACCTTAGAAGTGAGGAATGAATCATAGTTTCTTAGAAACTATCAATCCCCATAGCTTCCCCAGCAATATTGAAAGTGAGATTAACTAAAATGAAATGATTCACTATTCTATTTGATATATTTTAACTAGAAATTTGAAAGCTTGAACCTGGATTTTGTAGAACAGTGGCGAATCTGATTGTGTGTGGCTTTGTCCCCTTAGTGTGATCTCCTTGTTCCTTCGTGCTCACGTGAATCCAGAAAAGCGTGTAATGTTAGCATCAACAAGTATGTATTGGAATGATGGAAACTTTGGATGTAGACAATACAATGTGACTAGGAGAGGGATAGCGCAAGAGAACAGAGCTTGGCTTATGCAATTCCTAGCAGGATTTATTGCGAGGCATACGACACAAAACGTCCAGAACTTGAAGCTATCCTTTTTGATGAACAAAACCTGTAACTCTAATGGCTTCAGACTGAAAATAAAACTATCTTACCTCAATTGATTGTATGAAATAGTAACAACACTAGCACAAGAAGATTATGTGGCTTCTAAACAACAAAACAACACTAACTATGCATGTAACAACTGAAAACTATGAATTCTTAAGAACTGAAAGATGAGAAGATGAGAGGAAATTTTTGAGTGGCCATTTATTTGAAAACCAACCAGCTATTTATAAAATTCCCATTTACCCAAAGGTGAAAACCAAATTGAACTCTTTTACAATAAACAATGAAAAAACACTATTCCAGGGAACCAAAATCATAAATATGAGAAAAGGCGGTGAAAAGGGCTGATAAACGTTGAAATTTTACGTGAGTCATGATAAAATGAACGTTATGGAAAAACATGTGAAGGAATGCCACCACTAAGTAGGGTGGCGGTTACAAGACGCCGCCTTACTACGGGTGGCGGTCACGAGACCGCCGCCTGCAGGCAGGTGGTAGTTTCACATCAAGAGTAAAAAGTAAGGAAAATGGGGGAAGAGCAAACCAAAGCACACAGAGGCTAAGTGGGGCATGCAGGATGTTAACGTACATTTGGAGGACATTTTCGGACCCCAACACCTTGCGAGGAGACCCGTATCATCATTGGGGCACGAGTAACGTTGTTCGATAGAGAAGTACCCTATAATTTTGGGTACGTATAGTTATCTACCTTGTTATCTTCATTTTACATTTAGTCATTAAATGCATCAATGATAAAACAAATCATAATGTGAACTTTTATTTCTAAATAGTCATGAAATATACTAAATTCATTTTCATACAACCTTAACAAATATACATCTAGTAAGGAAATGTTCTAAAAATTATTATTGATCAAAACCTTATCTCAAATTGAAACCAAGATTATAAAACAAGACACATGACAGTACCTCAAGCTAAATTTTTACTTAAATCTTCCATTAGAGATTTATCCCATACACATGGTCAATCTAATAAAATAATTCTCATCATTTTCTAAGCAATCACTATATACACTTTCAATAGTTTGATATCATTCCACCACAAAAACAATAATGCACAATATTAATTACCTCAATCATCTATTTTGAAACAAGAAGAAGTTTAATCTTTCTATTTTATTAAGATAACTCTTTATTACATGCATATTCACAACAGAAGGTCCTACCCCTTAATAATAATAACGTTCTATAATATACAGACTTAAACTGCAATCCTAAGTATGAATAATCTCATACAGAAATCACCCTTATACTTAGAACACAAAACAAAATTCCTTTCAACTATACAACTATACAACTCGACCTGTAAATGGATAGCAACATGGACCAATAGATGAGCTCAAAAGAGATAAGGTAACTCTACTAATCCCTTAAAGGGAATAAACAAAATTCATATGAAGTCACCAAAAATAATATCATGTGAATTCCCCAGTTCTCAGATGTAAACATGTCGAGTATCTATATATACCTGAAGATTATAACAAAGCTAGTTAGATAAATACATTTTAGGAAGAGGGAGGAATTAGACCCCCATATTCGACAAGTATTTTAAAAATACATTTCCAAATTTTATATTTATATCAAATCAAATAGACATCTACCCAAAATTCCCAACAAGCAGGAAAAAACTCATAATGGTTAAGGGTTCAACCTAGTATTAAATAACAACATTAAAAGTGAAAACGAATCTAAAAATAGCTAAAGCACCACGAATGTAATCAAATTCAGTCTAAATAATAGTCAACTTACAAACAAGATCAGGTCCATTAATTACCTAATATAGTTATATACCGTAAGTTTAATTTCATTACTTTTGCAAGTGAATAAAAATATAACAGATCAAAAATTTGGCATTTCATTAAAACCCATATCAGAAAACAACAAAATAATACATATTCTTCATACCCATTATTTAGTTGTGATTATTTTTAAAATTTTCCAACAATATTTTCAAATTTATCACATATATATTTCTAGATTTCAATTTAGGAAGATAAAACAAATGATAATCTTCATCTTAGAATAAAACAACTAAATAGAGTTAGAAGAATGTATGCCTGCAATCCTAAGTATAACTGCAACTTTTCCTCAAGTTTCCTCACCGAGATTTCCAAAAATCAAACCAACAAAGCCTCAAATGGATATCCTAATTTAAATGATTTAAATTTTGTTTCTTCCAAAATAACACGTTATTTTTCAATTAATCTATTAAAATATCCAATGGAAAATCCAAGCTTCTCAATCATTCATGCACAACTCCAAAAAGGAGAGCTCAAACAACAAAATAAGGAGATAAAAAAATGAAACTACATTGCATGTCAAATATTCTCCAAGAAAATTCCTCATTCCCAAAAACTCCAACCACCTTACCACATATTAAATACCATTAATAGCTTGCAGGTGCCAAGTAGTGGCTTAGTTAACTCACCAAATTTTCCTTCCAAGCAATGCATGGCAAACATTCGATAGAAGGATTATATCTTAAAACAATTAAAATTCCCCATAGTTTGCATGGTAGCTGGTAAATTACCACATAGAACTTAACATCCCCCTCTCTCTCTCTCTCTCTCTATATATATATATATATATATATATAAGCCAATGATAAGGTCCATGAAATTTTTCCACCATATATGCTATGGTCGAAGACCATAATTAAAATAATATAATTGCTTTCTCTTAGACCCATAACATACAAACATGAACTTTTCAAAACTTGAATGGTCCAAGACCAATTCAAACAAAACAATACCACCTTACCTTATGCCAAACACCAAGGATGAGACTTTTGACAATAGAAGTCATGGTCAATGGCCCATTACTAAACAATATTTGTTTCACCAATTATTCCCTCACACCAATTAAATGTTGAAAAAACAACACTTATCAACCAAGGCTTCAAGTTATGGCCTAAGGCTTGATATAGAACAATTTTAAATTGCCAAACCAAAAAATCAATCATTTTTTCATTTACCTTATTGCTAATGAAACCCCTTCCAAGAAACAATAAATATTAATTTTTAATTCCTTATGATCAATGACCGATTTACAATGATAAGGAGTTTAATAAAAACATCCAGACAATAATTATTTCAACCAATGAAATAATACAACATACAACAATGTAACATATTTGTCTAGAATACAAAATCATTGTTATCACCGAATCACAACACCCTCCAATTTGCACAAGTGTGTGTACTTGAGGTCATAGTGTGAATGGGTAACATGGGTACTATCTCCAAGTTGTGGGACTTGCTACTTGAGATAGACCTCCAGAGAAGGCTAGTTCATACTCCTAAACTACCGCCACAAGCTACTCTTAATGTAGGAAAAAATATCTAATCCTATCCTAATATTCCAACGGACAAGAGAGAGAGAGAGAGAGAGAGAGAGAGAGAGAGAGAGAGAGAGAGAGAGAGAGAGAGAGAGAGCATGAAAACAAAGCTTACACTAACAACGGTGATACACCAAAAATGAGGGTATGAGAACGATCCCCAATGTGTGAAAATTGAGGAAAAATAAATATTGGAGAGGGTGATAACAATACCCCACATTCTAACAAAAACACTTACAACAACATTCCCATGCATACACAATAATAATGAAACCCTGTAAGAGCATAAAATAGACACAATACACTTGCAATAATAAGATTGAAGAGGCAAGAAGAATGCAAACAAACACAACAAGGGAAGATACATCCAAAAACTTGCATTTATTGCTTCATTGATATGCACAATTCAAAATATTACAATGTAAAGGCCTAGATCACCATGTAAGGAGTCCACTACAAAGGCCTGCAACATATTGGCTTCACAAAACAAAATGGGAAGAGTTTTGATACTCAAATCATCCTTCTTTTACAATGAGACAACACTTCAATTTATACAATTTTGGGAAGAGAGAGAGAGGGATGTAATTCCCAAAATTCACTTTCCAACCAATTCCAAGTCATAATAAATGAGTTTAGTATTTGAATATTGACTTCAGTAAAAGCAATGTCAAGGTGTTCCATAACCTGCGAGATATGAAATAATGATTGCCCATGCTCATTAAATGCCCCTCTAATCACTATCCAACAACCAAACTAAACTAGGCTCGTTCTCCTTAAAAAATACCATCAAATATTCATCAATTTATATATTTCTTGGTTATTGTGCGTTGGGCTCAAAACCATGATTCCAACAAGACCAATAATGCATGATTTTGTTAAGGGACACAAACGTTATGGCTTCCTAAGTGATTGCATCTGTTTGGGGAAATTGCTAGGCTTGTTGCAATGTCTCGGGACTGGACCATTAAATTTTTGGTAGAAAAGATATTTTAAATATGTTACTCATCCTTCTAAATTATTTACATATCTTTTGGAATGATAATTTCATTTTAAAATAGTGGGGATCAACTTATTCTATCATTTATCTTGCTTTTGAATTGGGAGGGGGTATTGTTTTAATGTCTCAAGCTATTGAATATAGCCATCTCAAAGCACTGATCCATCAGCTGAAACCATTGTTGCACTTGGCCTTGTCTTTGGTTTATGCACCGAGCTCTTTATATATACCGCTTACCTACCTTAATTCCATGGTGACCTCTACATGTATAGCTCAGATTACCTCTATGATTGACCTCATTTCATCATTCATTTCCTTTATTCCTCCAAAAAGACCCTCAACTTCACATGTCGGGATTTAGTGGCATTGTGTGGACCACCTTAGGTCTCTCGACCACCCCGATGCCACGTTGTGTCCTCTACAAACTCACCAATCCACATCAGTGAGCTCTTTTCCTTCTTACATCGATGGGATATTTACATTGGGGGTCAATATGGCTCACGGTAAACCTAATCCTTCACGGCCCGGCCCTCCGTGTCTTGTCAAATCGACTCAACCGCATCAGCTCTAAATTCCCCCTTGTTTCTATGTTGACTAGGCCATCAGGGTTGTTGACCCTTGAAATGTCTGCACTTCCCCCTTCATTGAAGAAATTTGTCTCGGCGAGCCCATACATCTCATGGGCCAAATAGGCCCTCCAACTATGACATACCGACACTACATTGATGTGAAGAATGTGGGTTTCAACTTCCAAGACGACCCGAGTAATATTACCCGCTTGGGCGTATTTTTAACTTTACCCGCAATGGGCTCACTGAGGCCTTTACAAATCAGCCGAGCTGAATTGTCTTGTAATGGTCATGCCAACCTTGAGCTCGTCATTCTCATCCCCCAACCGACTCGGGTTTGACTAAGCTCACCATTATTGAACCAAACTTAGTACCCCGTAACCTATAACTTGGTTTAGATTCCATGCAAAGCTCGGTTTCGTGTGAAATATGTTTGAGTGCCATAGGAACTTTGTGTACATCTCAACCTTATGTGAAGTGACTCAACACTCCTCTTCCTTGATACCAAGTTGATCCCCATATGAGGAAATCTACTTGACCTTTCCAATGCATGTATTGTCACCGAGATTTTGTCGACTAGCTTGATGATTAGTACTATGCTTGGGTCAACATTATGTGCAAGGTTGTGCCATTTTGCACATTTTCAGGCCAGGTTCCTTTCATCTAGTGGCCTCAAATTGGCTCCGATTGTTTTTTCACTTTTGTCTAGGTTTTAGAAATTTAATAACTTTTGTTGTACTTGTTATAATAAGTCAAAATAGTGCATGAGCCTTAATTTATAAAGGTATATTTGGCACAAAAAATTTGGGGCCCATCAAGTTGTTTTACTAGTAGGTAATTTTTGGCTTTTTAGGGTTTTGGCATTTTAGGGTTTTTAGTGTAGACGTGAAATAAAAGGAGGATGGTAATGATGTAAAAGATTAGTGTGGATTATAGAATGAGAATAAAGCTATTTTGAAAATCCTTGGTTTTTATTTGTAAAGATTTTATGTGTGTTTTGGAGGTATTTCAACCTCTTGCAGCTGGATTCACATCAATTGGTATCAGAGCTAGATTTTGATCTTGCAGAAATAGTTAAGGTAACATATTACATTTTTTGTGTAATTTTTTTCCTCTATTTTATATAATCATGGCTAGACGTGGGAGGGAGGTTATTCCTAGATGAATAGGCATATGCAAGAGCTACAGAGATAGGTTGCTGAGCTCACAGGAGAAGTCACCCACCTTAGAAGGAGACATGCAAATGGGGATGCAAACCCAGATAGTGATACTAAAGAAGTACCTCCATTAATGAATGAAGGAGGGGATGGAGAAGAAAATGAGAGAGATGAAGAAACATTGAATGAGAGGCCATTTGAGGAGAGATTGATCTAGGCTTTAGAGGGAAAAAATGATGGCATCAAGATTAATGTTCCTGATTATGGTGGAGGGTTACACCAGAAGAGAGTTGATTGACTGGTTGAATCGCATGGAAAAATTATTTGAGTGGAAAACCCTTTCAGATGAGAAGAAGGTTAAGTTTTCATGCACTAAGTTGGCTGGACATGCATTGATCTAGTGGGATCACCTACAAAATGAAAGACAAAGGAATGGAAAGGGAAAGATCCAAACTGGAATAAAATGGTAAAGAAGTTGAAAGAAAAATTTCTTCCTGTAGATTATGCTCAGACACTCTTTCAAAGATTCCAAAACCTAAGACAAAAGGATCTCAACATTGAGGATTATACGAATGAATTTTACAAGTTGTCAATCAGGGTTGAACAGGGAGAGTCTGAAGAACAAAAGGCTACACGGTATATAAATGGATTGAGTTACACCATACAAGATGAGCTGAGTATGCTCCGGATCCATAGCCTGGATGATGCTTATCAACTCACATTAAGGGAAGAAGAAAAGAACAAGAGGAATAATTTTAGAAGAGGTGTGAAAAGAGGGCCATCATCATCGCCAATGAGAGGTAGGGGTAGATTTGAATCTATAAAAGGTGAATCCTCTAATGCAGAAGGGCATGAAGATTCTGGTCAAAGTCATGGTAACTACCAAAGAGGTAGGGGGTTTCAGAGGGCAAGAGGTTATAATGGAGGACATGGCTTGGAATAGCCCCCAAAGGCAATATACATGTTACAGGTGTGGTGAAGAGGGTCACAGAGCCTTTGAGTGTCCACACTATCCTACACAAGATAGATGGCAAGGAGAACAACCACGAGTAAATCTGGTTGAAGAAGAGGAAGAAGAAATGGAGGTTGCTGCAGACTTGGGTGAAACCCTCATGATAAGGAGGATGATGATTGTCCCAAGGAAAGAGAAGGAACAAGATGCTGCTTTGGTGCTGATTCATGGTTGCAAACAAATATATTTCAACAAGATGCACCTCTGGAGGAAAGGTATGTAAAATTATTATTGATGGTGGTAGTTGTGAAAATATGGTTTTGAGTGTGATGGTTGATAAACTCAATCTGAAATGTGAGAAGCACCCATATCCTTATCGTATATCATGGTTCAAGAAAGGGAATGAGGTAACCATAGACAAAAGGTGCCTTATAAATTTTTTGATTGGGAATACCTACAAGGATGAGGTATGGTGTGATGTTATCCCAATGGATGCATGCCATATATTACTAGGGAGGCCTTGGTAATATGATAGGAAGGTTACACATGATGGAGGAAAAAATACATATACCTTTTGGAAGGATGGTGTAAAGGTTGTCTTGTTACCCTTCAAGGAAGAAGAGAAGAGTGAGGGCTTATTGGCAACAAAAGAGTTTGTTACGGAAATGGAAGAAGTTGGCTGGTGTTATGCACTGATGTCAAAGAAGGTGGAAATAGAGGACTTCAATATACTTGTTGCTGCGGAAAAGGTATTAAAAGAATACAAAGATGTCATACTAGATGAGCTACCAGATGGGTTACCTTTGAAGTGAGATATTCAACACCATATTGATTTGATCCCAGGATCGGCCCTTCCAAACTGGCAGCCTATCGGATGAGTCCGACACAGAGTGAAGAGTTGAATAGAAAAGTGACAAGATCTAATACAGAAAGGATTAGTGAGAGAAAGCATGAGTCCATGTGCAACCCTAGCCCTATTGACTCCAAAAATATGGATACTGGAGAATGTGTGTAGACAGTAGGGCCATAAATAAGATCACAATTAAGTACTGGTTCCCAATTCCAAGATTGGATGATATGATGGATGTGCTAGCTAGAGCCCGATATTTTAGCAAGATTGACCTGTGGAGTGGGTACTACCAGATCCGATCCGTGAAGGGGATGAATGGAAAATGACTTTCAAAACAAAAGAAGGGTTATACGAGTGGATGGTGATGCCATTTGGGCTATCTAATGCACCCAAGTACATTCATGAGGCTGATGAATAGAGTACTCCAAGAATACAATGGTAAGTTTGTTGTTGTCTATTTTGATGATATTCTGATATTTAGTAAGACAATGGAAGAACACTTGTTACATATGAAATTGGTGTTAGACTTGTTACGTAAAGAGAGTCTATATGCAAATTTAAAGAAGTGTAGATTTCTTCAGAAGAGTTTGGTTTTTTTGGGGTTTGTGATATCAGAGGATGGAGTGAGGATGGATGAGGAGAAAGTAAAGGAAATTTTGGAATGGCCTATTCCGAGGAATGTGATAGAGGTTCATAGTTTTCATGGATTGGAAAATTTTTATAGGAAGTTCATCAGGAATTTCAGTAGCATCATTGCACCCATAACAGAGTGTACAAAAGGGAGGGAGTATGTATGGACTAAGGCAACAATAGATAGTTTTGAATTTTTGAAGAAGAAAGTGTCAGAAGCACCTGTTTTGGTATTGCCATATTTTAGTAAGGTCTTCGAGGTTGACTATGATGCCTCACATGTCGGGATTGGAGCTGTACTGAGTCAAGAAGGATGACTTGTAGCATTCTTTAGTGAAAATATAAATGAAGTTAGGAGGAAATATTCTACTTATGATGTGGAATTTTATGCTATTGTTCAAGCATTAAGGCACTTGGAGACATTACTTGGTAGCAAAGGAATTTGTACTGTTCACTGACCATGAAGCATTGAGGTATGTAAACACACAAAAGAAACTAAATAGTAGGCATGAAAAATGGGTTTCATTTTTGCAAGAATATACTTTTTCTTAAAGCATAAGTCGGGTAAGCAGAATCAAGTTGTTGATGCCTTGAGTCGGCATGTAGCACTTTTGAAAATAATGGAAAATGAAGTAGTAGGGTTTGGGGCAGTTAAGGAATCATATGAAGGTGATCCAAATTTTGGTGATGTTGTGAGAAAAATTAAGGATCCTACAGTAGGTAGTGGTTCTTCTAATTATTTGATGTAGATGGTTATTTGTTCAAGGGGAAACAATTGTGCATCCTGCTTGGTTCAATGAGAGAAAATATTATAAGAGAGTTGCATAGTGGGGGTTGGCTGGACACTTTGGTATAAGTAAGACAATTTCTCTTGTTGTAGATAAGTATTATTGGCCAAAGGTAAAGAGGGACATAAGTAGGATTGTAGCAAGATGTAGAGTGTGCCAAATGGCTAAGGGCCATGCACAAAATATTGGGTTGTATATGCCATTACCTGTCCCTACAGGGCCATGGGTTGATTTGAGTATGGATTTTGTGTTAGGACTTCCTAACACACAATGAGGGAATGATTCTATATTTTTTGTGGTTGATAGATTCTCTAAGATGGCACATTTCATTTCTTGTAAAACAACTAATGATGCTTCCAGAGTTGCAGATTTGTTTTTTTTTTTCAGAAGTGGTTAGATTGCATGGAGTTCCAAGAATGATCACTTCAGATCGGGACACAAGTTTTGAGTCACTTTTGGAAGACTTTGTGGAGGAAAATGGGGACACAACTATAGTTCAGTAGTGCATATCACCCCCAGACTGATGGGAAAATAGAAGTAGTGAACAAAAGCTTGGGAAATCTCCTACGTTGCATAGTTGGAGAAAAGCCAAAACAATGGGACTTGGCTTTACCACAAGTTGAGTTTGCATATAATAGCTCCATAAACAGGTCAACAGGGAGGTCTCCTTTCTAGATAGTATATGGTAGGAATCCCAAGGGGGTCCTAGATCTGATTGTGTTACCCAATGAAGATAAAACTAGTGATGATGTAGAAGCATTTGCAGAACACATTCTACAGCTACAGGATGAAGTGAGGGAAAAGCTAAAAGTGAGTAATGAAAAATATAAAGCAGCTGTAGATACCAGTAGGAGAGTAAGTGTATTCAAAGAAGGAGATATGGTGATGGTTCATCTTAGAAAGGAGAGGTTTCTAAAAGGGACATATAATAAACTCAAGTATAAGAAGATTGGGTCGTGTAGGATTCTGAAGAAAATGAGTGATAATGCCTACAAGGTGGAGCTACCTGACAACTTTTCCATCTCACCAGTTTTTAATGTTTCTAACTTATATAAGTTTCCAGGTCATGATCAAAATGTTGTTGAAAGGAGGAAAAATAAACTGGAGAGCAGCGAGCAAATGCGAAAAGAAGAAAAAGGAAAGGGTAATGTGTGTCTTGGACCAAAAGATAGTCACTACTAGACATGGGAGCTACAACAGATATTTGGTACAGTGGGAAGGTTTGCAGCAGGAAGAAAATACTTGGATTCCTAAGTGGGAATTGAAGAAGATTGAAAGTACAAAATTAGATGAATTTCATCAACTGAATTCGTAGGAGCTGAATTCTTTTCAACCAGGGAGAATGATGCGGGGCATAACTTGCGGAGACCATAACTTTTGATCCGACCAGTTGGATCGTCTTGAAATTTTATAGGGTGGTAGATATACATTAGTAATATGTTGGGGTCAACTTTTCTTACAAGGTTGTGGCCATTTTGGCACATTTTTGGGCCCATTTCTTTCATCTAGTGGCCTCAAATTGGCTCCGATTGTTTTTTTCACTTTTGACTAGGTCTTAGAACTTTAATAACTTTTGTTGTACTTGTTAGAATAAGTCAAAATTTTGTGTGAGCCTTAATTTATAAAGGCATATTTGGCACAAAAATTTTGGGGCCCATCCAAGTTGTTTTTCTAGTAGGTAATTTTTGGCTTTTTAGGGTTTTTTTGCATTTTAGGGTTTTAGTGTAGATGTGAAATAAAAGGAGGATTGTAATGATGTAAAATATTAGTGTGGATTCCAGAATGAGAAGAAAGCTATTTTGAAAATCCTAGTTTTTATTTGCAAATTTTTATGTGTGTTTTGGAGGTATTTCAACCTCTTGCAGTTGGATTCACATCAATTGGTATCAGAGCCAGATTTTGATCTTGCAGAAATAGTTAAGGTAACATATTACATTTTTCTATGTAATTTTTTTCCTCTATTTTATATAATCATGGCTAGACATGGGAGGGAGGTTATGCCCAGATGAATAGGCATATGCAGGAGCTACAGAGACATAGGTTACTGAGCTCACAGGAGAAGTCACCCGCCTTAGAAGGAGACATGCAAATGGGGATGCAAACCCAAATAGTGATATTGAAGAAGTACCTCCATTAATGAATGAAGGAGGGGATGAGAAGAAAATGAGAGAGATGAAGAAACATTGAATGAGAGGCCATTTGAGGAGAGATTGATCCAGGCTTTAGAGGGAAAAAATGATGGCATCAAGATTAATGTTCCTGATTATGGTGGAGGGTTACGACCAGAAGAGTTGATTGACTGGTTGAATCACATGGAAAAATTATTTGAGTGGAAAACCCTTTCAGAGGAGAAGAAGGTTAAGTTTTCATGCACTAAGTTGGTTGGACATGCATTGATCTGGTGGGATCACCTACAAAATGAAAGACAAAGGAATGGAAAGGGAAAGATCCAAACTAGAATAAAATGGTAAAGAAGTTGAAAGAAAAATTTCTTCCTATAGATTATGCTCAAACACTCTTTCAAGATTCCAAAACCTAAGATAAAAGATCTCAACATTGAGGAATATACAATGAATTTTACAAGTTGTCAATCAGGGTTGAAAAGGGAGAGTTTGAAGAAAAAAAGGCTACACAATATATAAATGGATTGAGTTACACCATACAAGATGAGCTGAGTATGCTCTGGATCCATAGCTGGATGATGCTTATCAACTCACATTAAAGGTAGAAGAAAATAACAAGAGGAATAATTTTAGAAGAGGTGTGAAAAGAGGGCCATCATCATCTCTAATGAGAGGTAGGGTAGATTTGAATCTACAAAAGGTGAATCCTCTAATGCAAAAGGGCATGAAGATTCTTGGTCAAAGTCGTGGTAACTACCAAAGAGGTAGGGGGTTTCAGAGGGGAAGAGGTTATAATGGAGGACCTGGGCTGGAATAGCCCCCAAAGGAAATATACATGTTACAGATGTGGTGAAGAGGGTCATAGAGCCTTTGAGTGTCCGCACTATCCTACACAAGATAGATGGCAAGGAGAACAACCACGAGTAAATCTGGTTGAAGCTGAAGAGGAAGAAGAAATGGAGGTTGTTGCAGACTTGGGTGAAACCCTCATGATAAGGAGGACGATGATTGTCCCAAGGAAAGAGAAGAACATAGATGTTGCTTGGTGTTGATTCGTGGTTGCGAACAAATATATTTCAAACAAGATGCACCTCTGGAGAGGAAAGGTATGTAAAATTATTATTGATGGTGGTAGTTGTGAAAATATGGTTTCGAGTGTGATGGTTGATAAACTCAATTTGAAATGTGAGAAGCACCCATATCCCTATCATATATCATGGTTCAAGAAAGGGAATGAGGTAACCATAGATAAAAGGTGCCTTATAAAGTTTTTTTATTGGGAATACCTACAAGGATGAGGTATGGTGTGATGTTATCCCAATGGATGCATGCCATATATTACTGGGGAGGCCTTGGAAATATGATAGGAAGGTTACACATGATGGAGGAAAAAATACATATACCTTTTGAAGGATGGTGTAAAGGTTGTCTTGTTACCCTTCAAGGAAGAAGAGAAGAGTGAGGGATTATTGGCAACAAAAGAGTTTACTATGGAAATGGAAGAAGTTGGTTGGTGTTATGCACTGATGTCAAAGAAGGTGGAAATAGAGGACTTTAATATACTATTGCTGCGGAAAAGGTATTAAAAGAATACAAAGATGTCATACCAGATGAGCTACTAGATGGGTTACCTCCAAAGTGAGATATTCAACACCATATTGATTTGATCCTAGGATTGGCCCTTCCAAACAGGCAGCCTATCGGATGAGTCCACACATAGAGTGAAGAGTTGAATAGACAAGTGACAGATCTAATATAGAAAAGGATTAGTGAGAGAAAGCATGAGTCCATGTGCAACCCCAACTCTATTGACTCCAAAAAAATGGAGACTGGAGAATGTGTGTAGATAGTAGGGCCATAAATAAGATCACAATTAAGTACCGGTTCCCAATTCCAAGATTGGATGATATGATGGATGTGCTAGCTAAGGTTGATATTTTAGCAAGATTGACCTACGGAGTGGGTACTACCAGATCCGGATCCATGAAGGGGATGAATGGAAAATGACTTTCAAAACAAAATAAGGGTTGTACGAGTGGATGGTGATGCCATTTGGGCTATCTAATGCACCCAGTACATTCATGAGGCTGATGAACAGAGTACTCTGAGAATACAATGGTAAGTTTTTGTTGTCTATTTTGATGATATTCTAGATATTTAGTAAGATAGTGGAAGAACACTTATTACATATGAAATTGGTGTTAGACTTGTTATGTAAAGAGAGTCTATATGTAAATTTAAAGAAGTGTAGATTTTTCGAAGAGCCTAGTTTTTTAGGGGTTTGTGATATTAGAGGATGGAGTGAGGATGGATGAGAAAAAGTAAAGGCAATTTTGGAATGGCCTATTCTTAGGAATGTGATAGAGGTTCATAGTTTTCATGGATTGGAAAATTTTAATAGGAAGTTCATCAGAATTTCAATAAGCATTGATCACACACCCATAACAAAGTGTATAAAAGGGAGGGAGTATGTATGGACTAAGGTAGCAACAAATAGTTTTGAATTTTTGAAGAAGAAAGTGTCAGAAGCACTTGTTTTGGTATTGCCATATTTTAGTAAGGTCTTTAAGGTTGACTTGTGATGCCTCACATGTCGGGATTGGAGTTGTACTGAGTCAAGAAGGATGACCTGTAGCATTCTTTAGTGAAAATAAAAATGAAGTTAGGAGGAAATATTCTACTTATGATGTGGAATTTTATGCTATTGTTCAGCATTAAGGCACTTGGAGACATTACTTGGTAGCAAAGGAATTTGTACTCTTCACTGACCATGAAGCATTGAGGTATGTAAACACACAAAAGAAACTAAATAGTAGGCATGCAAAATGGGTTTCATTTTTGCAAGAATATACTTTTTCTTAAAGCATAAGTTAGGTAAGCAAAATCAAGTTGTTGATGCCTTGAGTCGGCGTGTAGCACTTTTGACAACAATGGAAAATGAAGTAGTAGGGTTTGGGGCAGTTAAGGAATCATATGAAGGTGATCTAGATTTTGGTGATGTTGTGAGAAAAATTAAGGATCCTACAGTAGGTAGTGGTTCTTTTGATTATTTGATGTAGGATGGTTATTTTTCAAGGGGAAACAATTGTGCATCCTTGTTGGTTCAATGAGAGAAAATATTATAAGAGAATTGCATAGTGGGGGTTGGATGGACACTTTGGTATAAGTAAGAAAATTTCTCTTGTTTTAGAAAAGTATTATTGGCCAAAGGTAAAGAGGGACATAAGTAAGATTGTAACAAGATGTAGAGTGTGCCAAATGGCTAAGGGCCATGTACACAAATACTTGGGTTATATGCATTACCTATCCCTACAGGGGACATGGGTTGATTTGAGTATGGATTTTATGTTAGGACTTCCTAACAAAAATGAGGGAATGATTTTATATTTGTTTGTGGTTGATAAATTCTCTAAGATGGCACATTTTATTTCTTGTAAAACAACTAATGATGCTTCTAGAGTTGCAGATTTGTTTTTTCAAAAGTGGTTAGATTGCATGGAGTTCCAAGAACGATCACTTCAGATCGGGACACAAAGTTTTTGAGTCACTTTTGGAAGAATCTTTGGAGGAAAATGGGGAAAAACTATAGTTCAGTAGTGCATATCACCCCCAGACTGATGGGAAAACAGAAGTAGTGAACAAAATCTTGGGAAATCTCCTACGTTGCATAGTTGGAGAAAAGCCAAAACAATGGGACTTGGCTTTACCACAAGCTAAGTTTGCATATAATAGCTCGGTAAATAGGTCAACAGGAGGTCTCCTTTCTAGATAGTATATGGTAGGAATCCCAAGGGTGTCCTAGATCTCATTGTGTTACCTAGTGAAGATAAAACTAGTGATGATGTAGAAGCATTTGCAGAACACATTCTATAGCTACAGGATGAAGTGAGGGAAAATCTAAAAGTGAGTAATGAAAAATATAAAGCAAGCTTTAGATACCAAAGGTAGGAGAGTAAGTGTATTTGAAGAAGGAGATATGGTGATGGTTCATCTTAGAAAAGGGACATATAATAAACTCAAGTATAAGAAGATTTGACTTTGTAGGATTATAAAGAAAATGAGTGATAATGCCTATAAGGTGGAGCTACCTGACAACTTTGCCATCTCACTAGTTTTTAATGTTTCTAAATTGTATAAGTTTCTAGGTCATGATCAAAATGTTGTAGAGGAGAAAGAAATAAACTGGGAGCAATAGATTCCAAGAAGAAAAAAGAAAGGGTAATGTGTGTCTTGGACCAAAAGAAAGTCACCACTAAACATGGGAGCTACAACATGATATTTGGTAAATTGGGAAGGTTTGCAGCAGGAAGAAAATACTTGGATTCCTGAGTCGAAATTGAGGAATATTGACAATACAAAATTAGATGAATTTCATTTCATGAAATTACAGGAGCTGAATTCTTTTCAACCAGGGGAGAATGATGCGGGGCATAACTTGCAGAGACCATAACTTTTGATCCGATTGTTGGATCATCTTGAAATTTATAGGGTGGTAGATATACATTAGTACTATGTTGGGGTCAACATTTCTTGCAAGGTTGTGGCCATTTTGGCACATTTTTGGGCCCGATTTCTTCATCTAGTGGCCTCAAATTGGCTCCGATTCTTTTTTTTTTTCTTTTGACTAGGTCTTAGAACTTTAATAACTTTTGTTGTACTTGTTAGAATAAGTCAAAAAAATTTGAGCCTTAATTTATAAAGGCAATATTTGGAACAAAAATTTTGGGGCCCATCCGAGTTGTTTTTCTAGTAGGTAATTTTTGGCTTTTTAGGGTTTTTGGCATTTTAGGGTTTTTAGTGTAGACGTGAAATAAAAGGAGGATTGTAATGATGTAAACGATTAGTGTGGATTCCAGAATGAGAAGAAAGCTATTTTGAAAATCCTAGTTTTTATTTACAAAGATTTTATGTGTGTTTTGGAGGTATATAAATGGATTGAGTTACACCATACAAGATGAGTTGAGTATGCTCCGGATCCATATCCTGGATGATGCTTATCAACTCACATTAAGGGTAAAAGAAAAGAACAAGAGGAATAATTTTAGAAGAGATGTGAAAAGAGGGCCATCATCATCTCCAATGAGAGATAGGGGTGGATTTGAATCTATAAAATTTTAATCCTCTAATGCGTAAGGACATGAATATTTTGGTCAAAGTCATGGTAACTACCAAAGAGGTAGAGGGTTTTAGAGGGCAAGAGGTTATACTGGAGGATGTGGCTGGAATAGCCCCCAAAGGCAATATACATGTTACAACTGTGGTGAAGAGGGTCACATAGCCTTTGAGTGTTCCACACTATCCTACAACAAATAGATAGCATGGAGAACAACCACGAGTAAATCTGTTGAAGTAAAGAGGAAGAAGAAATGGAGGTTGCTGCAGACTTGGGTGAAACCCTCATGATAAGGAGGATGATGATTGTGCCAAGAAAAGAGAAAGGAACAGATGTTCTTGTGCTTGATTCATGGTTACGAACAAATATATTTTGAACAAGATGCACCTTTAGAGGAAAGGGATGTAAAATTATTATTGATGGTGGTAGTTGTGAAAATATGGTTTCAGTGTGATGGTTGATAAACTCAATTTGAAATGTGAGAAGAACCCATATCCTTATCATATATCATGGTTCAAGAAAGAAAATGAGATAACCATAGAAAAAAGGTGCCTTATAAAGTTTTTGATTGGGAATACCTATAAGGATGAGGTATGGTGTGATGTTATCCCAATGGATGCATGCCATATATTACTAGGGAGGCCTTGGCAATACGATAGAAGGTTACACATGATGGAGGAAAAAATACATATACCTTTTGGAAGGATGGTGTAAAGGTTGTCTTGTTACCCTTCAAGGAAGAAGAGAAGAGTGAGGGATTATTGGCTACAAAAGAGTTTGTTATAGAAATGGAAGAAGTTGGCTAGTGTTATGCACTGATGTCAAAGAAGGTGGAAAAGAGGGACTTTAATATACCTATTGCTATGGAAAAGGTATTAAAAGAATACAAATATGTCATACCAGATGAGCTACCAGATGGGTTACCTCCGAGGAAGATATTCAACACCATATTGATTTGATCCCAGATCGACCCTTCCAAACCAGGTAAACCTATCGGATGAGTCTGACATAGAGTGAAGAGTTGAATAGAAAAGTGACAGATCTAATACAGAAAGGATTAGTGAGAGAAATTATGAGTCTATGTGCAACCCCAGCCCTATTGAATCCAAAAAAGATGGAGATCGGAGAAATGTGTGTAGACAATAGGGCCATAAATAAGATCATAATTAAGCATCGGTTCCCAATTCCAAGATTAGATGATATGATGGATGTTCTAGTTGGAGCCCAATATTTTAGCAAGATTGACTTGTGGAGTTGGTACTACCAGATCCGGATCCGTGAAGGGGATGAATGGAAAATGACTTTCAAAACAAAAGAAGGGTTGTATGAGTGGATGGTGATGCCATTTGGGCTATCTAATGCACCCAAAGACATTCATGAGGCTGATGAAAGAGTACTTGATAATAATTGTAATTTGTTGGTGATATTTGATGATATTCAAAGATTCAGATAGTGGAAGAACACTTGTTACATTTGAAATTTGTGTTAGACTTGTTACGTAAAGAGAGTCTATATGCAAATTTAAAGAAGAGTAGATTTCTTCAGAAGATTCTAGTTTTTTTGTGGTTTGTGGTATCAGAGGATGGATGAGGAGAAAGTAAAGGCAATTTTGGAATGACCTATTCCAAGGAATGTGACAGAGGTTCGTAGTTTTCATGGATTGGAAAATTTTTGTAGGAAGTTCATCAGGAATTTCAGTAGCATATCTGTACACCCATAACAAAGTGTACAAAAGGGAGGGAGTATGTATGGACTAAGGCAAAAATAGATAGTTTTGAATTTTTGAAGAAGAAAGTGTCAGAAGCACCTGTTTTGGTATTGCCATATTTTAGTAAGGTCTTCGAGGTTGACTGTGATGCCTCACATGTCGGGATTGGAGCTGTACTAAGTCAAGAAGGATGACCTGTAGCATTATTTAGTGAAAAGCTAAATGAAGTCAGGAGGAAATATTCTACTTATGATGTGGAATTTTATGCTATTGTTCGTATTAAGGCACTTTGGAGACATTACTTGGTAGCAGAAGGAATTTGTACTCTTCAATCGACCACGAAGCATTGAGGTATGTAAACACACAAAAGAAACTAAATAGTAGGCATGAAAAATGGGTTTCATTTTTGCGAGAATATACTTTTGTCTTAAAGCATAAGTCGGGTAAGTAGAATCAAGTTGCTGATGCCTTGAGTCGGCATGTAGCACTTTTGACAACAATGGAAAATTAAGTAGTAGGGTTTGGGGTAGTTAAGGAATTGTATGAAGGTGATCCAGATTTTGGTGATGTTGTGAGAAAAATTAAGGATCCTACAGTAGGTAGTGGTTCTTCTGATTATTTGATGCAGGATGGTTATTTGTTCAGGGGGAAACAATTGTGCATCCCTGCTGGTTCAATGAGAGAAAATATTATAAGAGAATTGCATATTGGGGGGTTGGCTGGACACTTTGGTATAAGTAAGACAATTGCTCTTGTTGTAGATAAGTATTATTGGCCAAAGGTAAAGAGGGACATAAGTAGGATTGTAGCAAGATGTAGAGTGTGCCAAATGGCTAAGGGCCATGCACAAAATACTTGGGTTGTATATGCCATTACCTATCCCTACAGGGCCATGGGTTGATTTGAGTATGGATTTTGTGTTAGGAATTCTAACACACAACGAGGAGGGAATGATTATATATTTGTTGTGGTTGATAGATTCTCTAAGATGGCACATTTTATTTCTTGTAAAACAACTAATGATGCTTCTAGAGTTGCAGATTTGTTTTTTTCAGAAGTGGTTAGATTGCATGGAGTTCCAAGAACGATCACTTCAGATCGGGACACGAAGTTTTTGAGTCACTTTTGGAAGAATATGTGGAGGAAAATAGGGACAAAACTATAGTTCAGTAGTGCATATCACCCCCAGACTAATGGGCAAACAAAAGTAGTGACATAAGCTTGGGAAATCTCCTACGTTGCATAGTTGGAGAAAATCCAAAACAATGGGACTTGGCTTTACCACAAGTTGAGTTTACATATAATAGCTCAGTAAACAGGTCAACAGGAGGTATCCTTTCTAGATAGTATATGGTAGGAATCCCAAGGGGGTCCTAGATCTGATTGTGTTACCTAGTGAAGATAAAACTAGTGATGATGTAGAAGCATTTGCAGAACACATTCTATAGCTACAAGATGAAGTGAGGGAAAAGCTAAAAGTGAGTAATGAAAAATATAAAGCAGTTGTAGATACTAGTAGGAGAGTAAGTGTATTTGAAGAAGGAGATATGGTGATGGTTCATCTTAGAAATGAGAGGTTTCCAAAAGGGACATATAATAAACTCAAGTATAAGAAGATTGCACCGTGTAGGATTCTAAAGAAAATGAACGATAATGCCTACAAGGTGGAGCTACTTGACAACTTTGCCATCTCGCTAGTTTTTAATGTTTCTAACTTATATAAGTTTCTAGGTCATGATCAAAATGTTGTGGAGGAGGAAGAAATAAACTGGGAGCAGTAGATGCTGAAGAAGAAAAAGGAAAGGGTAATGCGTGTCTTGGACCAAAAGAAAGTCACTACTAGACATGGGAGATACTACAGATATTTGGTATAGTGGGAAGGTTTGTAACAGGAAGAAAATACTTGGATTCTTAAGTGGGAATTGAAGAATATTGACAGTACAAAATTAGATAAATTTCGTGAACTAAATTCGCAGAGCTGAATTCTTTTCAACCAGGGGAGAATGATACGAGGGCATAACATAACTTACGAACCATAACTTTTGATCCACCATTGGATCGTCTTGAAATTCTACAGGTGGTAGATATACTATAGTACTATGTTTAGATCAAAATTTTTCTGTAAGGTTGTGGCCTTTTCAACACATTTTTGGTCCCGATTTCTTATATCTAGTGGCCTCAAATTGGCTCCGATTGTTTTTTTCACTTTTGTCTAGGTATTAGAACTTTAATAACTTTTGTTGTACTTGTTAGAATAAGTCAAAATTTCATGTGAGCCTTAATTTATAAAGCCATATTTGGCATGAAAATTTTAGGGAACATATGAGTTGTTTTGCTAGTAGGTAATTTTTTCCTTTTTAGGGTTTTTGGCATTTTAGGGTTTTTAGTGTAGACGTGAAATAAAAGGAGGATGGTAATGATGTAAAAGATTAGTGTGGATTTCAGAATGAGAAGAAATCTATTTTGAAAATCCTGGTTTTTATTTGTAAATCTTTTATGTGTGTTTTGGAGGTATTTCAACCTCTTGCAGTGGATTCACATCAATTGGTATCAGAGCCAGATTTTGATCTTGCAAAAATAGTTAAGGTAACATATTACATTTTTCTATGTAATTTTTTCCCTCTATTTTATATAATCATGGCTAAACGCGGGAAGGGAGGTTATTCCCGTGATGAATAGGTATATGCGAGG
This sequence comes from Taxus wallichiana var. yunnanensis, assembly GCA_018340775.1. Classification (NCBI taxonomy): domain Eukaryota; kingdom Viridiplantae; phylum Streptophyta; class Pinopsida; order Cupressales; family Taxaceae; genus Taxus; species Taxus wallichiana. Next base: position 733,287,259 of record CM031241.1, read on the forward strand.
AGCTACAAAGACAGTTCATTGAGCACAGAGATGTCACCCCTTTGAAGGAGACATGCAAATGGGGATGCAAACTCGAGATAGTGATATCAAGAAGTACCTCCATTAATGAATGAAGGAGGGGATGGAGAAGAAAATGAGAGAGATGAAGAAACATTGAATGAGAGACCATTTGAGGAGAGATTGATCTAGGATTTAGAGGGAAAGAATGATGGCATCAAGATTAATGTTCCTGATTATGGTGGAGGGTTATGACCAAAAGAGTTGATTGACTAGTTCAATCGCATGGAAAAATTATTTGAGTGGAAAACCCTTTCAAAGGAGAAGAAGGTTAATTTTGCATGCACTAAGTTGGCCGGACATGCATTGATCTAGTGGGATCACCTGCAAAATGAAAGACAAAGGAATGGAAAGGGAAAGATCCGAAACTGGAATAAAATGGTAAAGAAGTTGAAAGAAAAATTTCTTCTTGTAGATTATGCTCAGACACTCTTTCAAAGATTCCAAAACCTAAGACAAAAGGATCTTAGCATTGAGGATTATATGAATGAATTTTACAAGTTGTCAATTAGGGTTGAATAGGGAGATTTTGAAGAACAAAAGGCTACACGGTATATAAATGGATTGAGTTACACCATAACAAATGAGCCGAGTATCTGCGATCCATAGCACTGGATGATGCTTATCAACTCACATTAAGGGTAAGAAGAAAAGAACAAGAGGAATAATTTTACAAGAGGTGTGAAATGACTTCATTTTTTTTTTGAAAAACCCAATAAGATTGTAGTCTGTTTGCTCGCGATTTGGATGACCAAATATTGCTATTTTTTTTTCATTTGGTGAAAAGTTAGATGTCATTTTCATCTTGGGATAGATTTTTTTTTTTTTTTTTCAAGTAATTTTTTTAATGATTTTTTCCATGAAAGTGGTTTGAATTTTTAAGAAAATGGAACACTTTCCATTTTCCACCCATAACTATATCAAAAATATCGAAATCAAATATATATATTTTTAACTTGTATAGAATTTCTCCACGCTTGGGATGGTATAATTTTTATCACATTTTGATAAAAAAACAAAAGTTACGACTTAAACGTAGACATGAACATTCGCGGGGAAAAAATGTGTTAAAGGCCTATTGTTAGTAAAAATTATAAAATGATCTTTATCTTATTCTATTCACTTTAAAATCAATATTTCTATGAAGCTAACCATCTCCCCTACGCAATGACACCATTTTTGTGATTTTTTTTTTAACTTTTTCAGCATGGTTCAAGTTTGTGGAAGAGAAATTTTAAGTTTTTGACCTTGACATGCCATAATGACCCCCATAGCTTTGGTTGGGAAAAAAAAAGATTTCCCGAGCCTTAGGGTCGGATTTGATGATACAGATAGAACCGTGATCGTAGTTTGTAAACCACGATCGTGGTTTTGATAACAAGCACCACAATCACACTTTATAAACTACGATCACAGCTTTATAGTGATCACGCTCTTAAATCATATTTACACACATCCCAATGTTTGAATTACCATGTGATTTTTATTGTTTGACCTTACCGTATGAATTATTGTGAAATTTTGTTACTTTTTACACGTTTTTATTATTACTAGAAGTAAAACATCATGGGAGAAAAGAAACGAAATCAAAAAAGGAAGTCATTAAGTAAAAAAATGCTAGACAAATTAGAGGCAAAAAAATTTCAAAATGTTGAGTGAATGCAGAATCTTTTTGAATCGAGAAGAGGTTCATCTTTAACCCCTACTATCAGTAGTAGAATGAGGAACCGAGTAATGTTTCTACTGTCAATGTTGAAGTTGAATTAAATACTCATGATGAAGATGTTTTTACTGTCAATGTTGAAGAAGAATTAAATACTCGTGATGTAGCTTTGATGTTGAAATTGAAGGAGACAATGAAAATGTGAATAAGGAAATTCAGGTTGAAACTGTAGACAAGAAAAATTTGACAAAAACACCTCCTAGGATTTTATGTAAGAAACCTAATTATTTTATTGAAATTGATGAAAACATTTTGAAACCAATGTCTGACAAAATTTTTGAATGACAAATCAAAAGAAAAGCCACTGAAATTTGGCATAATCATTTTAAAATTTTAAATGATTCTCAAAGATGTCATTGTTGGTTAGTTTGATGAAATTGATTAAAATGATACCTACATTAAACACCTTAGGATTGACAACATCTAATATATGTGGTCAAAATTCTACAATTTTTGAAAAATTCATGATTCATACCACATTATTGGTGTCAAGAGATGCACTAGGGATATTAATATTGTGCATCGTGTACTTGCTACTAGTGTTGTAAGTGAAGCAATAAAAAAGTAACATTTGATTACGCAAACAAGTCGAATGTTAAAAGTTAATTGAAAAACTCTAATGAAAGCAATTGAAAGATGTAATATCCTTCAATCACTCAATAACACTAATTTTTGGGCATTTTATGCTAGAGCACCGCGTAAGGAAAAAGATAAATATGATGATATAAGAAAAGTTACTATTTAATTTTGGCATGATAACACTAGAGTTTCACCTAATACAAGAGATGTTGTAAAATGAAGAGTTGGTTCTACTAATTGTGAACCACATCCAAAGCATTTCTTAGATATGACTCAAACTCATTTTTTTCGTAAGTTTGAACAAGATCATCTAAAATTAAAACTAGTCAATATTTTTTTGAAATGTTGAAACCATTCTATGTGAAAATCAACCATGCTCGCACCACTTGTTGTTGTCGGCAACATATTGAATTTTCTATGCATTATGCTAAAATTTTACGTATTTATTCTAATTTTCATTCTAAGACTATGTTATCGAATGTGGTGTTCATTTTCCACCAATATCTTCCAGGGATTTCATACCTATGATATTTTGTGAAAGAGAAGTTGGAAATTTTTTTATAGTCAGGATTGTTTAGATGGAAGTTGTGGTACATGCGGCGGATTACCTAAATTGGAAAGTTATATCCATGAGAAAATTGAAGGTGCAATAGGACATAATTTATTTGACTTTGATAAATATAAAGCAATACCATACCAATTGAAAGATGGAAAGGAGTCTAAACGGTGTGAGCTCGTTACAAAACATATGCCTATTTTTTAATTTATGAGAAAATTTAACTATGAAATTGTTTGAGTATGCTAGGCATACACACAAAGCTCAATGGTTGGATGAACAGTTCAAAATATGCAAGGACACATTTCCTATTGGTACTATTGTTTCAATGGTCAATTTTGTAGAGAATTACACATTACAACAAAAATGGAGGTTCAATCGCAATATTACAACTCAAGATATAATTGCATTTTTATGCATATAACATTTATACATTCTCCTGACAGTACAGAGAATGATCAATTTTTTTAAAGAGAGTACCACTTTTATATTAGTGATGATCATACTCATTCTACTAAATTTGTGCAAGGGTGTTTCCAGTTATTTTATGGAAACTTTTCTGATAGGGACATCCACTTCAAACAACATTATATATGGTCAAATAATTACATGTCTCAGTTTAAGAATGCACGAATGTTTTATTGGATGAGAAGGATGCACATCAAGATGGGTGTGCAACATATTTGGAGTTTCACTAAGGCTGGACATGGAAAAGGAGAGCATGATGGTGCGAGGCATGTGTGAAAAGAGCTCTTGCAAGAGAAGAGTTGAAGTACAAAGATGGTGCTAAATTGAAAGATTCAAAGAGCATAGTGGAATGGTGTATTGATAACATGGCCCGATGTTCTCAAGAAAATTCCACACTCATGGAGATTTTTGGTTGATAGAGAAACGACAAGTTGCTAACTACGAGGATTGTATGACACTCACAGGGTCTAGTGATATGCATTCATTTTGTAGCTCAGACGCTACTTTGTGGGCAACATGGACAAGAAATTTGGCATGTTTTTGTGCATATTGTATCACAATTTTCACTGTTGAGTGTGATTCACAAGAATGGGTGGATGGATGGATTTGTAGTCCTCTAACTCCACCTCCTAGTTATCAACCTCCACAGGAATTATGCCTTATTTCTGCAGATGAAGTTACAACATCCAAGGACTTTAATGAAAATTTGATTTTGATGCGATAAGGTAAATGGTTATTTAAATTTTTTGTATTGAGTTATGACCATTGAAATTTTAATATGTAATTTAAATTTGAGTTGAAACCTTTGTTTTTTTTGTAGGACATGTGTTTGCAGTTATTGTGATAGAAGACAATGAAGAAGGAACATACTATTTCTTATGTCTTTGCATCGAGGAAAGAAAGAAGTTGAATTCTCCTATTATAGATGGAGAAGATATTGAGTACCCTATAGGGGTCATTGGTATTTTCTCGAAACTTGGATTCGACGATATCCATTAAAAATATCCTTTGTTTTGGTGTTTGAAGACTTTGAGACACAGAAAATACTATTATATTCGCATCTAGTTCTATTGAAAAATATTTAGTTGTATAGATATCAAGGAAGCCCGATAACAAGATTCTTTGGAAGTTTAGAGAGTCAAATCATGAAGCAATCCTCTGCTATTCGAGTAGATCTAATCCTAATGGTTCATTGGAATGAATTTACATGCTCACGTCTAGTATATATAATTTCTTTGAAGTGTTTAAATTTTTCAACCATCTATAATTTGTGTATTTTTTATATATATAGTATATATCTAGTATTTTGTATAATAAGTGTTTAAATTTGTGTATTTTGTATATATCTAGTATACATGGTTTTGATTCAACTTAAAATTCTTTGACTAGTTCATTTTTATGTAGGTTAGTGGTGCCAGAAAAGCTTGGACACTTTCACATCCTGATGGTGAACATTGGAATGAATTTACCTGAGCTCATCTGATATATAATTTTTCTTTGAATTGTTTAAATTTTTTAGTTTTAGATTCAAGTTCATATATTTTATTAAATTTGTGTATTTTGTATATATCTAGTATGGTTTTGATATGAAAATTAAATTTCTTTGACTAACACTTTTATACAGGTTAGTGGTGCTAGAAAAGATTCCACCTTCACATGGTTGGAATTGTTAGTAAAGAATTTTCTATTCTTGAAGCTAAGAGAAGCTTTCATTGTTTTATGAGAAAAGATAAGCGATTAAAACAACAATTTATGTACCTGTGGAGGGGGTTCATGGCTCCAGAGGAGGTAGCCCCGAGAAGCATGGGAGCTTAGAGAACCAAAATTATGCCTCCCAAGTGTTTAAAAGACCATCCCTATGTATGTGCACATTCAATTTGGTGCCACGACCATCGTTTGCAAAATATAGCATTTGATGACCTTCACACCGGCTCAAACTGCACTATTTCACGCGTATTCAAATAATAGGGCAGCGAGAGCACCGATTGGAGATGAAAACAATCAAGACAAGATATTGTAGAGGGTTCCCACGCTAAGGTGTAGGATGTGATGAGACATCTCTAGGTGCCACGGAGTCCGAGTAGTCACCCATCAAAGTTGAATGGTTATTTGGTCTCAGGGATCTTAAGGGACTATGCCCGAACAAAGTAGCCTAGAAGCAATGACGTTGTCATGCACAAAAATGACACCTCCTCTAGCATTCACCCACCCACTTAGATGTTTCAACGTAGTCTGTTTGGTGCCACGACCCACCGTTTGTAAAATATAGCGTTTGACAACCTCACACTAGCTCAAACTGCACTATTTCATGTGTATTCAAACAATAGGGCAGCGAGAGCACTGATTAGAGACAAAAAAACTGAGATAGGTTATTATAGAGAGTCCCCACGCCAAGGTGTAGGATGTGATAACACATCTCTAGGTGCCACAGAGTCCGAGTAGTCACCCGTCGAAGTTGAATGATCATTTGGTCTCAGGGCTCTTAAGTGACTACGCCTGAACAAAGTAGCCTGGAAGCAACGATGTTATCGTGTAAAGAAAAGAAACCTCCTCTAGCATTCACCTAGCCACCTAAATGTGTCATGTAGTCATTTTGGTTCCACGACCCACCATTTACAAAATATAGTGTTTAATGACCTCACACAGGCTCAAACTGCACTATTTCACGCGTTTGGAAACAATAAGGTAGTGAGAGCACCAATTGGAGATGGAAAATACTGAGACATGCTATTGTATAGGGTCCCTATGCCGAGGTGTAGGATCCAACGAGATGTCTCTAGGTGCCACGAGTCCTGGATAGTCACCGTCGAAGTTGAACAATTATTTAGTCTCAAGGCTCTTAAGGGACTATGCTCGAATGAAGTAGCCTAGAAGCAAGTGCATTTTCACACACCAAAAAGAAACCTCCTCTAAAATTCACCTAGCCACTTGGACATGTTAGCATAGTCAATTCGGTGCCACAACCGAACATTTACAAAATATAGCGTTTAACAGCCTCACACTAGCTCAAACCGCACTATTTCACACGTTTGGAAATAATAGGAAAGCGAGAGCAAGACGATTGAGATGAAAAAAGCTGAGAAAAATATTGTATAGGGTACCCTCACCGAGGTGTAGGATCTAACGAGACTTCTCTAAGTGCCACGGAGTTTGAGTAGTCACCGTCGGTTGAACGATTATTTGGTCTCGGGCTCTTAAGGGACTATGCTTGAATGAAGTAGCTTGGAAGCAACGAAATTGTCGCAAGCACCAAATGAAACCCCTCTAGTGTTTACCTAACTAGTTAGATGTTTTGGCACAAATCGGTTTGGTGCCATGACCCACCATTTAAAAAATATAGGGTTTGTGACCTCACACTCGGCTCAGCCGCACTATTTCACGTGTATTCAAACAATAGGGCAAAAAAGAACCGATTGAAGAAAGAAAAAAATAGGACATAATATTGTAGAGGGTCCCCATGCCAAGGTGTAGGATGTGATGAGATGTCTCTAGGTGCCACGAAGTCTGAGTAGTCACCCGTCGAAGTTGAACGGTTATTTAGTCTCAGGGCTCTTAAGGGACTACGCTTGAATGAAGAATCCCGAAATCAAAGATGTTGTCATGCACCAAAACAACACCTCCTCTAGCATTCATATAGTCACCTAGACATGTCAGTGTAGTTGATTTGGTGCCATGACTAACCATTTGCAAAATTAGCATTTGATAGCCTCACACTGCTCAAACTGCACTATTTCACGCGTATTCAAACAATAGGGCAGTGAGAGCACCGATTGAAATAGAAAAAACTGAGATAGGCTACTATAGAGGTCCCCACATGGAGGTGTAGGATGTGACGAGATGTCTCTGTGAGGCCACGAAGTCCGAGTAGTCACACGTCGAAGTTGAATAATTATTTGGTCTCAGGGCTCTTAAGGGACTATGCCCGAATGAAGTAGCTCGGAATCAATGACGTTGTCCTGGACCAAAAAAAAACCTCTAAGCATACACCTAGCCACATGAACATGTCAAGATAGTCGGTTTGGTGCTATGACCCACCGTTTACAAAATATAGCATTTGACAAATTTTACACTAGCTCAAAATGTACTATTTCACATGTTTGGAAACAATAGGGCAATGAGAGCACCATTTTGAGACGGAAAAAAGCGAGACATAATATTGTATAGGGTCCCTATGCCAAGGTGTAGGATCTGACGAGACATCTCTAGGTACCACGGAGTCCGAGTAGTCACCGTCAAAGTTGAACGGTTATTTGGTCTCGTGGCTTTTAAGGGACTATGCCCGAACAAAGTATCCCGAAGCAGAGATGTTTTTACGGACCAAAAAAATGGCTCCTCTAGCATACACCTAGCCACCCGTGACGTGTCGGTGCGGTTGGTTTGGTGCCACGAACCACTTGTTTACAAAATATAGCATTTGACAACCTTACACTGTCTCAAATTGCACTATTTCACGTGTTTGGAAACAATAGGGCGAAAAAGCACCGATTGGAGAAGGAAAACACCAAGATAGGCTATTGTATAGGGTCCCCATGCCGAGGTGTAAGATTAAATGAGATGTGTCTAGGTGCCACCGAGTCCGAGTAGTCACCGTCAAAGTTGAATGGTTATTTGGTCTCAGGGCTCTTAAGGGAGTACACCCAAATGAAGCAAATTTAAGAAGAAATGACATATTGCCATGGACCAAAATGATTCCTCCTCTAGCATACACCTAGCCACTAGTACGTGTTGGTGCAGTCGGTTTGGTGCCACGACCCACCCTTTGCAAAATATAGTGTTTGACAACCTTACAATGGCTCAAACTACACTATTTTGTGCGTATTCAAATAGTAGGGCGTAAGAGCACCAATTGGAGATAGAAAACATAAGACATAATATTGTAGAGGGTTCCCACACCAAGGTTTAGGATCGACACGATGTATCTAGGTGCCACGAGTCTGAGTAGTCACTTGTTGAAGTTGAACAATTTTTTTTTGTCTCAGGGCTCTTAAGGGACTACGCCCGAACGAAGTAGCCCGGAAGCAACAACGTCATCATGGACAAAAACTATGCCTCCTCTAACATACACCTAACCACCCAAACATTTTGGCGTAGTCGTTTTGGTGCCACGACCCACTGTTTGCAAAATATAGCGTTTGTGACCTCACACTCGGCTCAAACCGCACTATTTCGTGCATATTCAAACAATAGGGCAGCAAGAACACCAATTGAGACAAAAAAACTGAGATAGACTATTGTAGAATATCCTCATGCTAAGGTGTAGGATCCAATGAGACATCTCTAGGTGCCACAGAGTCCGAGTGATTACCCTTCAAAGTTGAACGATTTTTTGGTCTCAAGGCTCTTAAGGGACTACACCCGAATGAAGTAGCCTGGAAGCAATGACATTATCAGACCAAAACTACACCTCCTTTAGCATACACCTAGCCACCCCGACGTGTCGTTGTAGTTGATTTAGTACCACGACCCACCGTTTACAAAATATACCATTTGACAACCTTATACTGGCTTAAACTGCACTATTTTTCACGTTTGGAAACAATAGGGCAGCGAGAGCACCAATTATAGATAGAAAAAATTGAGACACAAAATTGTAGAGGGTCCCCACATTGAGGTTTAGGACCTAATGAGATGTCTCTAGGTGCTACAGAGTCTGAGTAGTCATCCGTTGAAGTTGAACGGTTATTTGGTCTCAGGGCTCTTAAGGGACTACGCTCGAACAAAGTAGTCCTAAGCAATGATGTTGTCGCCAAACAAAATGAAGCCTCCTCTAGCATATACCTAGCCACTCGGACGTGCCAAAACACAAATCGGTGGTGCCATGACCTACCGTTTCATAAATATAGTGTTTAACATCCTTACATTGGCTTAAACTCATGCACTATTTCACGTGTTTGGAAACAATATGACAGCATGAGAGCATCGATTGAAGATGAAAGAAACCTAGAGAGGAAATTGTAGAGGATCCCTACGCTGATGTGTAGGATCTAACAAGATGTATCTAGGTGCCACGAAGTCCGAGTAGTCACCCGTCGAAGTTGAATGATTATTTGGTTTCGGGGCTCTTAAGGGACTACGCTCGAATGAAGTAGCCTGAAGCAAAATAATGCTATCGCAACCAAAAAAATGCATCCTATATCATACACCTAGCCACCTAAATGTGTCGACGCATTTGGTTTAGTGCCACGACCCACTTTTTACAAAATATAGCGTTTGACAGTTTCTTACACTCAAGCTCAAACCGCACTATTTCACACATTTGGAAATAATAGGGCGGTGAGAGCACTGATTAGAGACGGAAAAAAGCGAGACAGGCTATTGTAGAGGTCCCCATTTTGAGGTGTGGGATCCAACGAGAATGTTTCTTGGTGCCACGAAATCCGAGTAGTCACTCGTTGAAGTTAAACAATTTTTGGTCTCGGGGATCTTAAGGGACTACGCTTGAATAAAGTAGCCTAGAAGCAAAAACATTGTTGTGGACCAAAACAATGCCTCCTCTAGTATACACCTAGCCACCTAGACATTTTAGCACGATTGGTTTGGTGCCACAACCCACCGTTTGCAAAATATAGCATTTAACAACCTTACACTCAAAGGCTTAAACCGCACTATTTCCCACATTTGGAAATAATAGGGTAGAGAGAGCACCGATTGGAGATGGAAACTAAGACATACTATTATAGAGGGTCACCACACCAAGGTGTAGGATCTGATGAGATGTCTCTAGGTGCTCTGATGAGTCTAGTAGTCACTGTCAAAGTTGAATGCTTTTTTTTGTCTCGTGGCTCTTAAGGGACTACGCCTGAACGAAGTAGCACAAACAACGACGTTGTTGCAAACCAAAAAAATACCTCCTTTAGTGTACACATGGCCACCCGGATGTGTTAAAGACATCGATTTGGTGCCATGACTGACCAATTGTAAAATATAGCGTTTGACATCCTTACACTGGCTCAAACTGCACTATTTCACACATTTGGAAACAATAGGGCAGCAAGAGCACCGATTGGATATTGAAAAACCAGAGATAGGCTATTATAGAGGGTCCCTATTCCAAGGTGTAGGATCTAAAGATATGTCTCTAGGTGCCACGAAGTCTGAGTAGTCACCCGCCAAAGTTGAATGGTTATTTGGTCTCGTGGCTCTTAAGGGACTACGTGCGAACGACAAGTAGCTCGAAGCAATGACATTGTCACACACTAAAATGATGCCTCCTATAGCATTCACCTAGCCACCTAGATGTGTCAACGCATCCAGGTTTGGTGCCATGACACACCATTTTCAAAATATAGCATTTGACAACCTTACATTGGCTCAAACTGCACTATTTCACGCGTTTGGAAACAATAGGGAAGTGAGAGCACCGATTGGATATGGAAAAAACTGAGACATGATATTATAGAGGGTCCCTACACTAAGGTGTAGGATCTAATGAGACATCTCTAGGTGTCATGGAGTCCGAGAAGCCACCTATCAAAGTTGAATAGTTTTTAGGTCTCAGGGCTCTTATGGGACTACGCCCAAACAAAGTAGCCCAGAAACAACGACGTTGTCCCTCACCAAAATGATGCCTCCTCTAGTGTTCACCTAGCTACCCGCACGCGTTGGCCTAGTCAGTTTTATGCCATGAAATTCCTAGGCATGAATTCTAACTACTCGCCTCCGTTCATTTCCTAAGACTACCTAGAAAAGATTGTTTGTAAACAATTATGCCACAAAGGCTCAAGGAATGCCAAGAAGGCTTTGGATCAGGTGGTCTGACTCCAAACCAGGTCCTCTCTAGATCCATCCATAGCACATGAAGTCATATACCCCACCAATCAAATGTGTTGGTAGTGACAGTTTGCTGGACCACGACCTCTCGGGCATGACTTCTCGTGCTACTCGGCTCGCATCAATGAGATTGCAACAAGTTTAACACATTACCATGTAAATACTCTAATGATTGTTAAATGATCTCTTTTTAAAGCATGTTAATACATAATAGAGTCTTAAGAATATTTTTTGCATATCTTGTGCCAACTAAGTTCTACAATGTTTCTATTTTTTTACAAGCGAATTCAAATTAGGACCTTATTGTTACACACATCAATAACAAGTTTAATTTGGACTAATACTTAACAAATAAATTGTAAGTACACTAAAAACATATAAAATGACTTGTAATAAATCCCTCAAGACCATTTTTAATTATGTACATTTTGTCTCACTTTGGAGTGAGCTAACCACATGCTTAAAATAAGAAAATTGTTATAAGTCCACACTTGAATCTCTTAAAAAATGATTTTGCACCCAAGAACCTTCAAATTCATTATATAACATAACATCATATATCATATATCAACAATAACATTTAACACATCGTATATCATATATATCATATCCATAATGGTCACATAATCGAGGCCATCAAATCAAATTAAACATATAGAACTAATATGGTTATGAAAACATACATAGAAGGATATCATGTGCAATGAAATCCAATCAAACATAGAAGTAATATAGTTATGAAAACCAACATGGATATAATGTATCAAACTAAGTGTGTTAGATGTGTCTCTGAAAATATTGGTTCATAACATGTATCGAACTAAGTGTGTCATACATATAGGACCACAGGCGGTTGCATAAGGATATATACATGGACTATATGAAGAATCAGAAACTAGGTCCAGATGGCATATATATATTTATACATCTAGGTCCTATGAATCTAATCATGAAACATATTCCCTCTCTTTGCTTTGCTAGAAGAAGCATGTCCACGACCTGGGGATGTAGTGGAGGGAGATGCCACTATGGATTTCATCCATGTGGTCCTAGGCATCTCTAAGCAGGCCTGAAACCTAGCCTGCACATTCATAAAATACAATTTTTAACACCATTTTTTAAAAATACATTCAAAGTTTAGAAACGAGAATTTAGTTAATGCATGTGAATTCTTACCATAATCTCATGATCCCTATCGATTTTTCATCTATGCATCGCATGGTCAATGGTAGTAAATCATGAGGGGTAAGCTACATACAAAATAAATAGTTCAAATTAGATATTTCATGTACAAAATTTGATATTGTAGATTTAAGTAATAAGAAAGCATTCCTCTAAAATTTAACAAATTTGAAAAATTGTACCTCGGTTAGTGGATCTCGTAGATCTTTATGACAAAGATCTACAACAACCTCCATAGTTTGCATATATGGAAGAGTCTCTCTGGCATTCATAAGCTATATAAAAAATATGTACGAGATAAATATTAATCTACATAACTACCACATAACAAACTCAAAGCATAATCGACACATAACAGACCAATAAATATTAATTTTCTAATAAAACGAACCGAGGAATCTAGGTATAATGATCTACTAGGAAGCTTCAATGTTACTCGAGTCTCCAAAATTCCTACAAGAGTAGATACACAACTAAAATTCCATAATTAGAAACAAAGTGTAAATAGAAACTAACTTGTGTAAAATTCATGTGAGGCATGCCAGTAGCCTTAGTGCCCAAAGTAGATGATGACTTTAGCCAAGCTCTTGCGTATAAAGACAAACATATTAATATGCACATGTGCACATGAAACATTATAATAATAAAAGTGCAATCAAATGAAATTTGAAATGTAAGTACAACTTGAAACTTACGTCATAACATGCCCAAATGCTGCGGTAGCTAGCATGTCGATGCCGATGATGTGTCCTTCACCGACTCTTCTTGTTGAAAATAATAATAAAAATAGTTTCTACATGTATGTATATGATGTAATCAAATACATATATTTTACATTTACTTGTGAAAGACCAAGATCATTTGCACCAGTTCTAAAAACATCCGCCATCATCTCATCTAGAGAAAAGAAATAATGTGATCCAACAAATGATGTCTTACCCACATCGCATATGGCACCACATGATCCACACGGTGGTGTGGTGCGCTAGAATCCCGACACCTCCACCAATATCACCGGATGTAATCTGGTCACTATGTTAGGTCATATTGTCAGGTGAGCTCCCTTAATACATGTAGTTTGTCAATCTCCATAACCTCCTTCATTGTAGAAGGGATAACTAAAGGTAGTGGGGGTTTTGGGGCATGGGGATCCTTGGTTGACCAACATGTACACCGGGTATACTTTATGCAGAGCCACCTCCTCGCCCATAAAAATTAGAAAAGTTAAAATAATTTGGGACCTCATTAAGCACGAACTCACAATATAATTTCTTTAAAAAATAGAGAGGAACCTCATTGTTGTTGCATGGTGGATAATCAAAAACCATCCACCATTGGTCCTAAAAACTGTTCTTGATTCAATCATCATGGCACCAATAGATTGGAAACCGTTTGGCAAGCAGTACGGTGGGACATTGGTTCTCGAGTCGAGAAATAATGCACAAATGTGATATTTTATAATTTTTTTATCTTATATGGCTGCATGGGATAATTTATCTTCATACCACCACCTACAATCAACTTGAAAGGTATTCCATCTATCTATTTAGTTGGTTACGGAGTCAACTTCTCTAATCAACATTTGTAATGTGTTGGCTAAAGTCATGCGGGATGGATTTGTGACATGATTTTGTCTTATAGTCTGAATAAGGTTCTCAATGGCAATTTTATTTTGTCGATTCTTCCAACGATATCAACTTGTGTTCCTGCTGGTTCTGTGGGGACAAAAGGAGCTACATGAAGTGGATCTACATTTAGAGGAGGGTTTTGAGGAATGTTTGGAGGGTTTTGAGGAATATTAGGATGATTTGTAGGATTATGAGCTTTCCGAGCAACTGAAAAACAAAAAAATTATATACATAAACAAAAAATTGAAAAACCCATAAAAATCACAAAAAAACCTAAAATGCAAGAAATTTGATCAAAATCGAGGGCTTACCTCTTCATCTTGGCGGAATTTTTGAAACTTTCGCTATCCAAAATTACGAGGAGTAATTTTCAAGGGGTATTCAAAGCTTGAGTGCCAAAGGTCTAGGAGAAATCGCGGTTTGTAGGGGAAAATGGAAGAAAATGAGGAGTCGCGGGTCTATTTTTTTGTCTCAGAGGACCGTGATTATGGTTTAAAACAGAGATTGCATTTTTAGGTTTAGAAATCACCAAACCTTTGAAAACAATTCCATGATCGTAGTTTAAAAATTGCAATCACAAAGATATAAACTACGATCGTGGTACGTAAATTTCAGGTTTTTATGTCCACTTAATTGTCCACCAACTTACTACACTTACCCATTTTATTGATCTTATTTTGATTACTTTGAACATTTTCATAAATAGTAGGGTTCCTTTTACGAAATAGTTAGATAAAAGCATATTTTTTTAATGTTATAGTGTTTATCATGCTCAGTTCTTGTGAACTGACTCATGCTAAAAATTTTGCAAATGGACTTCGTGAAAAGTGAAAGGAGAAATACTTATAAAAAGTTGCATTTTTTATTAACAAAGTCATTTTCTTCATTCAGATGCTTTATGTATTGAAATTCTCTTGAAATGAACTTGTTGGAGAAACTATGAGGATGTATTAAATTAGTTTTGTAATGATGAAAGAAGTTTTCTTATAAACTTATGGAATACTTATTAAGTTTGGAGTGAAGTGAACTCTCTTTTTGATAAATGAATTGTTGTGTGAAGGTTGTTGATTTATGATTTATTCTAGGGTCATATATGACTTAGATTTGATTAATATTCTTAAATATTAACATGCATGATGAGATTTTATTAATATTCTTAAATATTAACATGCATGGCTTAATGGATTCTAAGGTATAGAATAATGCTTGGATAAGGAACAATATATATTTCTGACTCAATTCATTTTGGGGTAATGATATAACTATGATGATTATGATTTATTGACCCTTATTCGGAAAGGATAATAAGGATAGTTCTATATAGTTGAATGTGGCATTCTTATTATGAATCTACTCTTTATGTTTTCAGATTTCATGAATAGGACAATAGTCCTTAATTAGGAAGAAAAGGATACTTCCTTTTTATCATTAAATCTGAACTAAGTATGTTTTCCATAATTATGTGATAAAGTATAATCATTATTGATGATTGGTTATATGCTCTACTTTATGAAAATGATAAATGGAAATTGGAAAGATTAAAAGAATTAGTAAGATGGTTTTAAATATTATGATATCACTAAGTCTAATTAATAATCTTTCAATCAAGATTGTTTACATTGTTAAACAATAGTAAATAAACTTAATGATCTTTCTTACTTGATATTGAAATAAGATTTATTGATAAAAGGAAATAATAGATTAAGATTAAAATTTTCATATGCTTGAACACAAATTTTATCTGCATACCTTTAATTGGTGTAAAAGTACATTTTGAATCCTTTATTGGGATCAATCATACTTAATGGACCCTTAGGTGTGTTGTTTAATGATTAATTTAAACAAGATAATAATTTGAAGGTTAATAATCTAATGTTTATTAAGTATGTTAGTTTCATTGAAAGAACTTAGTAGGTTGTTGTAATATAGGGGTTGCAGAAGAGAGTACCCTCATAATGACAGGATTCATTACGAGGATATTGTGATGCAACCAACTATGCTTCAACACCCCACTTAGTTCAATTAACTCAATTGACATAAGTGGAAATTTGGTTCATAGTTCTACTCTAAACAGAGATAGACACATGGACTAGCGTAGTGGTCAACTCATGTTGAATTTAGGTAACTAAACACACCCAATCGACAAGATTCAATTGAGTATGTCTACTTATCCTTAGTCATCATGAGTAGATCTGCAACACTAGTGTATGTGAGCTGCCCCTATTTAGTGTAAAACTTTGACTCAGGTTTGGTTAATGAAGTTAAGGAAGACCAATCTAGATAACAGTTTGAGTGGGGTGAAATACATATTCCTTTCGATGAGTATGTCATCTTGGAATATAAACATGGTAAACATGTTTAAAACTTTGGCCAAAGTATCACAAATTGTTGGTTGTGTTGTCTTATGTCACCTAGTCTATGAATGTAGGATTTCAGATGAATATTAGTAACATATATTCAGATAGGCTTCTTAGATAGAACAATTGATTGACCCTAAATGGTTAAAAGAACAAAAGTATACATAGTCTACACTTAAACAAGTTAAACATGAGAGATCGGTTTAATACCGAGTCATGAAATGAGAGATCGAGTTTTCACCAAGTCATTACAACTGCATATGGTTTTCTATTATGAGATGGATGGTAGTAATGAAATGTGTGTTATGAATTGTATGAATTTAGAATAGAGAACATTATGTAAAAAAATTCCCTTGTTTCTAAGTCATAAAAAGTGGATGTTACATTTTGGTATCAAAGCTGAAGGTTGCAACTCTTAAACCTATTAAGTCCATATATGATAAAAACTCAATTTATTGTTAACATAAAATAATTAGAACAAGGAGGTGCTACAAATAATCCATCTCCAAGTGGAGAGGAAGCTACCACATAAAAACTTAATGATATTCTTGATGCCCCTGTTAGACAAGAAGAGATCATCTTGTTGTACTTAAATAAAAGGTAACATGTAATGAAGAGAAGGAAGATGAAACTGATAATAACAATCAGCCACCTCCAGGAAACAACACCGATGCTAGAAATCTGGGTGTTGGTAATGAGAATACAACAAATAAAAATGTTGTCAATTCCCATAATAACGCTACAAATGTACCTAATCCATCTGAAAATAAAAAGGAAAGATTAACAATTGAACTTACTAATGACATAAAAAGGATAAGTCCACCAAATTTTGATGGCACTACACTAGGGGATGGGGCTAAGAATTGGCTCAGCAAAATGGAGAAGTAATTTGCAATAAGGAACTTCTCGGAAGAAACAAAGGCAATATGGGAGCTTACTAGCTTTCCCATGAGGCATCCTCTTGGTGGGACAATCGTAAGGTTGAACTGAATATTGATGAAACAAGAATTACATGGGATAAATTTAAGGGCTAATTTAGGCAATGCTAGGTGCCACAATTCTATTATGATAAAAATGACATAATTTCATAATTTAGTTCAAGGAAAGTTAATTGTAACTGAGTACTGGGAGAGGTTTACCAAACTTCTTAAGTACGTTCCATAGTATCAAACTGACGAAAGTCTAGGATACTCAAGTTTATTCTGGGATTGAATCCTATCATAGGAGGAGAGGTAGATGTGCACAACCCAACCACCATGGAAGGGGTCTAGAAAAATCCATAAGGAAAGAATAGAAATTGAAGACAATTTCTGCATATAAAGTTGAGAATCGAAGAAAATTTCTAGCTCTTCATCACTTACACCTAAGAAGGTGGCATGGAAAAATTTTGGAGTCAAAAAAGTTTGTAAATGATAAAAATAAGAAAAAAACAAAAAATAAACTTGCTGCAAACATTATAAACAACGTTTTGAGAATAACAATAATGGGCAGAAATCTTATGGAGGTCAAAACAATAATTTCAAGACTAGAAATAAGTTTGAACCAAAAAGAGGACTTGTAGGGGTTGTTTTAATTGTGGTAAGGATCACTACACAAATTAGTGCCCTCTAAAGAAAGATGATAGCAACCAACAACATAAGATATATGCTTTCTGATAGTTGATATGTAAGCTGAAAACCAAGTTATGCCCATATAAGTGCCAAGTAAATTATGTGGTACATCATTTACCATAATTTTTGATACTAGTGCTAAATTTTAATTTCTAGTAAATTAACTGTAAAATTAAAAATAAAAGTAGGAATAATGGAAAAATATTGGACTATACATTATGGTAATAATGTTGTCCATACTGTTAGTAAATGTCTTTTTGGAGCAGTTTTAGAGTTACCAAGTTTTTCAATTGAAGTAGATCTTTATGTTGCTCCTTTGGGGTCATATGATGTCATAATTGGTGTTAATTGGCTTGCTGATCATAAATAAAAAGTTGATTGTTTTAAAAAACACATTAGTTACCTTGATGATTTGTAGAAAACAAAAGACATTTAGGGTGTAAATCAAGAAATTTTAGTTAGGAAATTGTCAGCTATGCAACTTAAGAAGGCCAAAAACAAAGGATGCACGTTATATGCAGTAAAAATATCTGAAACAATAGAAGAAGGTAGTAATTTATTGGAAAATTATCCATTATTAAGATATTTTAGCGATGTGTTTTCAAAGAACTACGTGGTCTTCCGCCTAAACGAGAATTTGACTTTTCAATAGAAATCAAACCTGGAACTGAACCTATTTCCAAGGCACCTTATCGATGACTACAATTAAACTGGTAGAACTTAAGGCATAGTTACAAGAATTATTGTCTAAAGGCTTGATAAGAACGAGTGTCTCACCTGGGGAACACCAGTAATTTTTGTGAAAAAGAAGGATGGAAATTGATTATAAAATATTAAACAAAGAAACAATAAAAAATAGATATCCACTTCCTAGAATTGATGATCTATTTGATTAGATGCATGGTGCATCAGTATATTCAAAGATAGATCTTTGTTCTGGATATCATCAATTGAGAATTAAGGATGAAGATATTCATAAAACAAATTTTAGAACAAGGTATGGACATTATGAATTCACGGTTTTACCTTTTGGTTTGACAAATGCACCTCAGATTTTATGAATCTGATGAATAATATCTTTTAAGAATACTTGGAAAAGTTTGTACTTATATTCTTATCTATTCTAAGAGCATTGATGAACACCAAGAGCATTTGAAAATTGTACTTGAAATTTTGAGAAAGAGAAAATTGTATGGTAAGTTGTCCAAATGTTCTTTTTATGAAACAAAAGTGCACTATTTAGGACATGTCATAAGAAAAGATGGAATAACATTTGATCCATCAAATATTGATTCCATAACTGAATGACCTACACCTAAAAATGTACATGAAGTTAAAAGCTTCATGGGGCTTGTTGGTAATTATAATTTTTTTTTTAGGTCTTTTCAAAAGTCGCTGCCTTGATTAATTCATTACAAAAGAAGGATAAAAAGTTTGTGTGGAGTGATAAATGTGAATCAACATTTAAAAATCTAAAGGAAAAACTAACTTATGTACCTATTTTGACTATATGGGATCTAAATAGAAGCTTTATGGTAGTTACTGAGATGCTTTTGGATAAGGAATATGAGGTACACTGCTTTACAAGATGATCATGTTATAGCTTATGAGAGCAGGAAAATCAAGTTACATGAGTTGAATTATGCTCCCCATAACCTAGAGCTTGCTGCCATAGTTCATGCACTTCAAGTATGGAGACATTATCTCTTAGGAAGACCCTTTGAGTTAAAAACTAACCACCTTGGGCTGAAGTATATTTTTACTCAACCAAATCTGAATGCAAGACAACGAAGATGGTTAGATTTTTTGTCACAATATGATTTTGACATAAGTTACATTAAAGGTAAAGAAAATAGAGTGGCATATGCACTAAGTCATAGGAAACATATTTTTGCACTTGTAACTTTGAGAACTCAATTTAAGGATGAAGTAAAGAGTATCATGGATTTTAATTCATATTTTTAGCAAGTAAAAACAACACTTGCTGCAGATCCTAATGATGTAAGATACAATTTTTTTACTTTGATAATGAAGGAATTTTAAGATATGATAAACGAGTGTATGCACCTTCAAAAATGAGTTAAGGAAAAATTTAATGATGGAATTTCATAATTCACCTTACTCAGGACATTGGGGTGTTAAAAATGCTTGCTTGATGTAAAACAACAATATTCTTGGAAAGTGATGCAGGGGTCATTTAGATCTATCAACTCCCTACAATACTCAAGAGCTTGAACTTTCTCTATTACTCCATCCACCCCTGCTAGAGGATCATCAATTTAGGTTCATGCAACATCATCTGTTTGTTCTTATCTCCTTGAGATCCAATGAGACCTAGTACCCTCTAATTCTCTAAGAGAACAACTGGAGGAGGGTTAACTTGATGAGAAAAGGTGATCACCTTGTGATCACTAAAACAATATATAATAGATGTAAAGAACTTCTATATTAATCTACATGACTGTCCCAAGCTACAAAATCCATTCATAAAGCCTCTAGCATTCATACCTTCTTGAGTTCTCTTACCATACACCTTTGCCTCCAAATGGAGCTCTTCTTAGAATATAGTCACAAGCTCTTTTCTTCTTCTTTGGACATGACCAAGGCAACAACCCAATGCATCAAGTTCCCTTATGAATGCTCAAGCATCTCTCTACTAGTGTGCAATCTCAACACTCTGCCCTCAAGACTGAACTTAGTCTAAAAGCATCCAACTCAAACTCTTAATACATAATTAGTTGGTTCTCAGGGCATACCAACAGCTCAACAGACCTCCCTTCACAATGGTTGAGGTATTCATGACCTCCATATACTGTCCTAGATCTAGGTTTTTCCTTTATCACCTCCCTTGTATGTTTTTGAAGTGACTTATACAGTCCTAGAACCCCTACACAGTCTACATTTACTCCAAATCACTGGTAGATTTCTCTCTAGAATCATGGAACACATTAATAGTACTAGGATAGTCATCCTCCAACATCCATGCACAGGTACTTAACTCTACTTCTCCTTGAAATTATCCCTTTGAACATCTTATTGTGGACTAACACAGTCCTAGACCACTGTACAGTCTGATTATAACTAGAGGGAAGGAATTTCCCTTGTACCTATATGCCCAATGTCATTCATATTCAACAAATATACCTGGATAGGTTCCCTCCCATACCTTATTAGTGGATTTTCATCATATTGTGTCCATCTCCTTCATGTTTGCAGTCCTCCTTTCTTGCCAAATACAGTCCTAAGCTTGTGCAATCATCTTTTATATGCTAACAAGGTAATAGCTTCATACATTCAGACCTGAGATCATGCAAATACATCCAATATACCCCTATTTTGTCCATCATATCAATCTATCATCATGATTAGTCATGCTATAATGCAAAAACTGTGTATGTTCTTTATTTGACTGTGAACTATACATCACTGTTGTATCTCGAATACACAGTCACCTATAACTTGAGCGACACAAGATCATTCTTCACCAAATTTGGATGATCTTTAGATCATATCAATGCAGAGATATTGTAAAAGTTTCAAGTGATTCTATCCATGGAATAAAAAGATATACGAAGCCCTAGTTCAGGCCCGAGAGGTAACAATTTACTATAAAATCCAAATTATGCATTTTCAAAACATACAAAAATTACCAATGTGATCCACATCACCTGTAGAATCTTTCCATGCTAATAATCAAGAGATTTACATCATTTGAAGGTCATGGAGGGTTTCTATCTTGCTGTCCTGCCAGGGTTCTTGTGCACAGTCCATTGAAACAAGCTATTTCATGCAAAACAGAGTATAATTCTTCTTTTAAAACCTCATACCTTCCTTCTCCTTCATCTCTACAAACCTTGAGAACCTCTGTTCTTCTTCATCTCCATTGAATCACCTATGAAATAGGTATTAATTAGCTAAGAATAGACTCTAATAGCCCCTAAACCGACTCCACAATACCCTAACAAGACTTAATCAATATTCTAATCCTAGAATATTAATGGATATCAATCCAATACTTCTTCCAACTCGTGCATGGACTAACAAACATGATGACATGGCATTTGAAGTCCTTATTTAGCCCATATTACCCTTTAAATGCCAAGTCAAGTCACCTTATCAACTTCTTACAAGCATATATTCATTTTTACAACATATTTAACTCTAACACACCTATAGACAACATGTATCATGGTCTTGTATGACCTTATTATGCCTTGGTCCTTGATGCTCCTGCATCAGAGTGCCCTTGAGAGAAAGAATTTGAGCTCCTACTCAAATGGTTCTTCTTCTTTCTTGTCTTCCAATTCATCCTTATTGCCTTTGCTGGTATAGTTTGTCTCCTCCATCTGCTCTTGCATTTCCTCTCCTCAATTCTGCTCTTCTTGCTTGCTCCTTGCTTCATCTTCCTCTTCATGGTCTTTGTCTTCAAGTCTACTTCTTGTAGGTCTTCTATCTCCTTCATGATGGACATGAAATCTGTTTTGTGTTCATAATAGCCTATAATAGTAACTTCTTGGTCCTTGTTAAAGATAAATTCACAAGAATTGATAGCCTCCTTTGCTTGCTTTAGCACCCATTCCTTCTCTCTTTCATCCTTTGCCTCTTGATAGGATTGCTTCACCTTAGAAATGAAATGAAGGTCTTCAATGTTAAAATCTACCTCCTCAACCTGTTTTGAAGGTTCATATGCCTTCTCGACTGAAGTCTGATTGTATTCTACCACCTCTTCACTTGTATGGTCTTCATGTCTATCTGCATGATCCTCCTTGGCTTGATATATGACTTCCTCTAATACCTTTAGTTCCTCTTGCAGCTGCTCCATACTTTTGTACTCAAAATCACATTTTGGTGCTTCTTCACCTTTAAATGCCTCAACTTCATCATCACATGTGTCTTCTATATCTTCTTGTTCCTCTTGTCTCATGAACTTTCTCATTGAATCATACACTTGATTCATCTCTTTGTCTGCCAAACCTGCATTCACAATATTAACAACACCATTAGAAGTAAAGGGTTGAGGCCATGAAGCCTCTTGAATGTCTACAGAGTGCTCTTCTTCTCCATTTCTTTTTGTTTTTTCATTGACCATTTTCAACTTGGTCATTTTCATTCTTTCTCTCTCCTGATTTGCTTCCTCCTTCTCTGGTTCCTCTTTTCTTAATTGTTTCATTTCTTGCAACTTTTCATGCTGCTCTATCCTTGGCAACACCTCTTCTCTCTCCTTCTTCTCAACTGTTCTCCTTCTTCTTCTCTCAATTTCCTGATTTCTCTCTATTTTTGCTGTCATTCTCTTCATCAACTCTTCTAGTATCTTCATTTCTTCTTCCAAGTCAGCTCCATCAACTTCTCTTTCATCTTCATCATATATAGGACCTGTTTTGTCTTCATCCTTCTCTCGAAATCGACTTCCCCGATCGTACTCACTCTTGCTTCACCATCTTTTGAGGACCTTCCACTTTCCATTACTTCATGTTTGATGACTTTGTACTTGCTGCTCCTTGAAGCTCTTAGCTTGCCATACCTTGTTCTGGATGACCTTAGGTTGATACACCATTTTTTTTCATGTTTTCTTCTCCATTCATGAGTTAGACCGTGTTTGTACTCATTTCTACTCTCTTGTGCACCTGCATACTGGACTGATTTTATCTTGTAAACTGAATTTTCCTCCATACCTTGCCTTGGTTCTTCATGACTGAGCTCCAGTTTGATGGTCTCTTCCTTGGACTCTACCTTCTCCTCTTTGTCCTTAGTTTTCTCAAGCCATTTAGGCATCACATAACTATGCTTGATCTCTTTGGGTAGCATATACTTCTGATGACCTACTGATTTATCTTCATTCCCTATTTCCTTGAACCTTCTAGGCATTACATGATCACACACATCTTCTTGTGTTAACCTCTTATCATTATCTTGCTCTAGGTCTTCTTTAATGTCAGAAACATCACTCTCATAAATCTGATCATCATATTCAGTCATCATACTTACTTGTTCAATGGCTTTTAGCTTGCCTATATCCTCCTTAATGGCTTCTTGTCTGGCTTTACTCTCTTCCTGGACTTCTTCTTCACTTGGGATGCTATCCAATGCATCATAATACTCCATGTTCTCTATCATGCTTCCCTTGTCATCATGGAAGTATTCATTCTTTTCATATCCCTCTTCAAGCTGGTCCTTGCAGTTGTCTTGTTCATTTCTCTTCATGGGTGCTTGGCTTACACCATCCTTCATATTTCTCAAGCTCTTAAGCTTAACCTGCATCAACAAGTTCTTCATACCTGCAAACATAAACACAAGCTTAGATATAAAAACAAGAGACCATAGTGTCTCCATGAGTGCTCCTTTCCTTAGCACCTTCCTCTCATTATCCTTTCCTTCCTTAAGTGCTTGTTCTGGCACTTTTTCTTCTTTCTTGTTCTCTACAATGAGAACTTCTTTCACCTCTTCTTGTTGCTCATTTGGAAACTCTTCTTTCTTCCTCAAGGCATCCTTTCTGAGCCTTCTATCTCTTTTCACCAATGACCTCACAGGCCATTTCATCTTCCCTCTCAATACTAGGCCACTCTTCTTCTGATGGCTCTCTTCTTCCTGCAACTGTAACCACATGGTGGTCACTTTCTCCAAATCTCTCTTCACTTCATCTATTTCTTTTTGAAGTGCCAATCTTCCTCTCATCTTCTCCTCTTTCCTCTTTTTCTCTTTCTTTTCGTGTTCCTTTTGATAGCTTAGGAACTTAACCAATTCACACACTGCTCCTACCTCCATGACTGATTCAATCAAAAACTTTACAATATGGAGTTCTCTGAAAATTATAGAAATAAATAGCTTGAAAACATGTGTTTGTTACCTTGAACTCCTTGGTATTGGATCTACCTTTTGTTTCCTGTTATGGCTGTCCTTTGATCTCCTATCCCGCTCTGATACCAAATGATGCAGGGGTCATTTAGATCTATCTTTCTCTACAATACTCAAGAGCTTGAACTTGCTCTATTACTCCATCCACCCCTACTAGAGGATCATTAATTGATGTTCATGCAACATCATCTGTTTGTTCTTATCTCCTTGAGGTCGCAATGAGACCTAGTGCCTCTAATTCTCTAAGAGAACAACTGGAGGAGAGTTAACTTGATGAGAAAAGGTGATCACTTTGTGATCACTGAAACAATATATAATAGATGTAAAGAACTTCTATATTAATCTACATGACTGTCCCAAGCTACAAAATCCATTCATAAAGCCTCTAGCATTCATACCTTCTTGAGTTCTCTTACCATACACCTTTGCCTCCAAATGGAGCTCTTCTTAGAATATAGTCACAAGCTCTTTTCTTCTTCTTTGACATGACCAAGGCAACAACCCAATGCATCAAGTTCCCTTATGAATGCTCAAGCATCTCTCTACTAGTGTGCAATCTCAACACTCTGCCCTCAAGACCGAACTTAGTCTAAAAGCATCCAACTCAAACTCTTAATACATAATTAGTTGGTTCTCAGGGCATACCAATAGCTCAACAAACCTTCTTTCACAATGGTTGAGGTATTCATGACCTCCATATACTGTCCTAGATCTAGGTTTTTCCTTTATCACCTCGCTTGTATGTTTTTGAAGTGACTTATACAGTCCTAGAACCCCTACACAGTCAACATTTACTCCAAATCACTGGTAGATTTCTCTCTAGAATCATGGAACACATTAATAGTACTAGGATAGTCATCCTCCAACATCCATGCATAGGTAATTAACTCTACTTCTCCTTGAAATTATCCCTTTGAACATCTTATTGCATGGACTAACACAGTCTGACCACTGTACATGATCGATTATAACTAGAGGGAAGGAATTTCCCTTGTACCTATATGCCCAATGTCATTCATATTCAACAAATATACCTGGATAGGTTCCCTCCCATACCTTATTAGTGGATTTTCATCATATTGTGTCCATCTCCTTCATGTTTGCAGTCCTCCTTTCTTGCCAAATACAGTCCTAAGCCTGTGCAGTCATCTTTTATATGCTAACAAGGTAATAGCTTCATACATTCTTCACCTGAGATCATGCAAATACATCCAATATACCCCTATTTTGTCCATCATATCAATCTATCATCATGATTAGTCATGTTATAATGCAAAAACTGTGTATGTTCTTTATTTGACTGTGAACTATACATCACTGTTGTATCTCGAATATACAATCACCTATAGCTTGAGCGATACAAGATCATTCTTCACCAAATTTGGATGATCTTTAGATCATATCAATGCAGATATATTGTAAAAGTTTCAAGTGATTCTATCCATGGAATAAAAAGATATACGAAGCCCTAGTTCAGGCCCGAGAGGCAACAATTTGCTATAAAATCCAAATTATGTATTTTCAAAACATACAAAAATTGCCAATGTGATCCACATCACCTGTAGAATCTTTCGATGCTAACAATCAAGAGATATACATCGTTTGAAGGCCATGGAGGGTTTCTATCTTGCATGTCCCGCTAAGGGTTCTTGTGCACACCCATTGAAACAAGCTATTTCATGCAAAACAAGTATAATTCTTCTTTTAAAACCTCATACCTTCCTTCTCCTTCATCTCTACAACCTTGAGAACCTCTGTTCTTCTTCATCTCCATCGAATCACCTATGAAATAGGTATTAATTAGCTAAGAATAGACTCTAACAGCCCCTAAACTGACTCCACAATACCCTAACAAGACTTAATCAATATTCTAATCCTAGAATATTAATGGATATCAATCCAATACTTCTTCCAACTCGTGCATGGACTAACAAACATGATGACATGGAATTTGAAGTCCTTATTTGGCCCATATTACCCTTTAAATGCCAAGTCAAGTCACCTTATCAACTTCTTACAAGCATATATTCATTTTTACAACATATTTAACTCTAACACACCTATAGACAACATGTATCATGGTCTTGTATGACCTTATTATGCCTTGGTCCTTGATGCTCCTGCATCGAAATGGATGAAAAAATTCATAACTAATTTTTGCTTCACATTGCATGGAATGTCAGCGAGTTAAGGCTAAGCATATGCACCTAGCTGGTTTACTATATCTACATAGCATACCGTAATATAAGTGGTAAGTAATAACTATGGATTTTGTTTAGGGGCTGCCTATGTCTAAAAATAAAAATGATGTTATTTTAGTTGTGGCTGACAAATTAACAAAGGTAGCACATTTTATTGTTGGTAATCTTAAAGATGATTCACCTGTTTTAGAAAAAATATTTGTGCATGAAATTTTCAGATTACATGGATTACCTGAATTGATTATATTTGATAGAGACCCTAGAATGACATCTCATTTTTGGAAAACACTAAATGCAGCCTTAGGAATTTTAAAATAATTAGTTCCCATACCATTTGGAAACATATGGTCAAACCGAGACAATAAATCAGGTTTTGGAAGATATGTTACGAATGTACTATATGGATCAGCAAGATAAATGGGAAGAATATCTTCCTTTAGTTGAATTTTCTTACAATAATACTTATCATTCCTCTTTAAAATGACACCTTTCAAAGAATTATATGGAAGGAAATGTAGAACTCTAGTTAGTTGGGATAACATTGAAGATAGAGAGGTAATTGGACCTGAAATGCTTACTGAAATGGAACAACAAGTGAAAGTAATTCATGAATGATTAAGAGAAGCTACTGATAGGTAAAAAATTTATGCAGATCTGAAAAGGGTCGATAAGAAATTTGAACTTGGTGAAAAGGTCTTTTTACGTGTTAATCCTAAAAGAGCTCTATTACCTTTGGCAAGGAAGCCAAATTATCACCTCATTTTATGGGACCTTTTGAGATTGTTGAAGTGATTAGCCTTGTAGCTTATCGCTTAGCATTACCTCCCACCTTGTCACAAATGCATGATGTTTTCCATATTTCTTTGCTTAAGAAATACATTTTAGATTTATCACATGTATTAAATTGGGATTCCTTGCAGGTCCAAGACCCAGGAATAATCATGGTTGAACCCATAAGAGTGCTAGAAACTCACCAATTACACTTACAAAATTGTGAAATCAGTCAATGCAAGGTCCAGTGGGACCAATTTAATGAAGAAAGTGCAACATGGGAAAATTACTTTTCCTCATCTATTTGAACATAATTAATTCTGATTTTTTAGATAATTAAAGACTTTGTTTGAAATCTATCTTTAATTTCTGCTAGTTTTGGGTAGGTACTATATTTTGTTAGTATAGGGACAACTATTTGATGTTGTAATAAGTTATGAAAAACTTGAATTCTACAAATCTGGTTTCTGTTTAAAAATTTTGTGGATAGAAGAACTATAATTATGATTATTTTTCTTGTTTAAAGAATGTGGATTAAGTTAATCATTAGGACAATGATGATTTTTAGAGGGGAGGTATGTAATGCCTCTTCTATGGTTGATATCCTTGATCACTTCTGTAATTGAAGTTGTAACCGTTGATAGGTGATTCTTTTTTGAATATGGTGTACTCTTTTGAACTAAGTAATCATGTTTTCTATAGATGATATGTTTATCTTCTAAAATTGGATAAAATCATGCCATGAAAATTATGAATTTATAATGAAGTATTTCATATACTCTTTATGCTAAATTTTTAATGTATTCTACATGTGGATGAAGGAAATAAATTTAGTCTAATTCGTTCATTTCCTATTTTTCAATATTGAACTTGTGCTTCAGTCTATTTGATTTCAAAATGTAGGAATAGCCATACCTTGGATCAATTGTAGTGATCCAAGGCATGTCTTTGATTTTACAATGTTTTGATCATTTGATCAAGCCGGTCATAATGTTTGATTTTTGAACTCAGGCTTGCTTTGGGATCATAGGGGCATCCTGTAGCATCTTTTGAATGCACCCTTTTAAGTGATCTAATAATGTCATTTTGATACATTGCAAAAGGTAATGTACTTTGATTAATTTATTAGGACCTAATTAATCTAAGTTCCTTTGATTTTTATCCTATCCTAAACCTAAGTTAAGGTGATTATATTTATGGTGATGATTAATTCTTAGAAGGGGTAATCCTAAGTCATTGACACTAATTAATCCTAAGCTAAATTGAATTACTCCTAAGGTCCTAAGCTTTGGTTTATAAACTAATACTATAGAAACCTAACCTAAGGGCATCAAACTAACCTAAGGGGAAATTAGGTTGGCTTGGATGGCAAGTTGTTGGATGGTGGTGGCACCATTCCAAAGGAATTTTGAAGGTTTAAATGTTGCATTTAATATTTTGTTGCCGCCAATTTTGGCCAAGGCATGAAGGTAGTGGAAAGTGTTGAGTTATCAACTCTGCTAATTTTGTTTGAATGAATTTTTTAATTGTTAGTTATAACTAACAATGGAGTTGGCATTGGAAAGAGTTTTGGGGGACATTAGTAGTCTTGTTGGCATTAATGAGCCTCAGCTTTGACTTAAAACCACCTGGGGAATAGTAGAATGGGTTGGAGGAAAAAGGAATGGTTTTGTTTTATTGTGCATTCAGATTTTTTGAGCTCTTTGGATCTACATGTAGTATTTCCATTTTTGAACTTTCAGTTCAATTTTGTTGCATGTTAAAATTCACAATCGGATGGAGGAAATAATGGCACAATTTTTTATGAAACTATAAAAATAAAATGGGGGAAGTTACAGAGGGTTTGTTTGGAATTTTCATGGAAATATTTTAGTGGAAAATTTTCTTAAAGGTTTGAAGAAAAGAAGAGAATCTAGAGTACTACCAGACATGATAGGCTCTATCTCTTTAAGATCTCTTGCTTTTATTTAAACATTTTCATAAAGAGAACTCTGCTCTTCATGAAAACGTCTATGAGAATAGTTTCTTGTGTGTTGTTTACTTCTTCTTTCTTACTGTGAAGTTTCTTATGGATATGGTTTCTTGTGGATATAAGTGATACAGTGGTATGAGGTTGTTATTCATGATTCTGGTTTGTCTATTGTTGGAAAAACAATTGTGTTTGCAATATATATTAAACTATGAATGATTGACATGGGAAGACTATGTTATATTATCTCTGATAGATAAATCTCCTTATATTTGTAATTTGTTGGCATGAAATGAATTCTCATGGTTCTGGAGAAAGTCTTTTTAGGATTGTGGTAACGACCCAGGTTGTCGTTAAAATGGGTATGGAAAAACATTATTTGGGTCAAATTTTTATAAATCTTGTATGGGATTTTTATATTGGTTTGATGGTCACTCATTTTGGCTTATATTTGTAACTGATCTTTTGATCTTTTTGTTATTTTTATGTAAGTCTAGTCTCAACCCATACTGGGTACTCTCGATTGAGGTATTTCGAGCACTGTAAGTGCATAATATGAAGGTGTCTGATGGAGTTTTCTGTCTCTATCATTTTAAGTTACATTTTTGTTTATTACCCTTCACAGGTGGATTTGTTTTGGAAATATGGACTAGTAAATATCTCTCTCTCTCTCTCTCTTGTTGGTTGTGTTTACTTTACATGATTACCCTTTTTGGGTCGGCTTGAGATTTGGACTCCATTGAGTATTGGTCACTCCAGGTCATTGTATTATACTTCAAAATGGTTTTATTTCATTTCTTTTGTTAAACATTCTCTCAAATAATTGTTACTCTTTAAAGCATCATGAGTGGGATATCTTGGGTTTATATCTGCTCATGTTCAACCTTGAAGATTCTTGTGATTTGGGTCATCAGTGTTTATAAGAGACATTTTACGTGGTGATTGTTGCATGTTTTAATTGAATGTTTAATCCATGCGAATGTCTCATTGAGACTGAGCTTGTATCTTTGGTTGGTTTGAAACGTTTATGTGGTAACTATTTCTCTTATTGAGAATTTGTTTCGAGTGTGAATGGAACTTGTGAGTTACTGTGATCATTGTTAAAGGAAATTTTTATTCTTTAAACTTGAATACTAATATTTTCAAGTAAAGACCGTGCATTGTGATTTTGTTCCTTGGAACTATTTAGTTTTCATTATCTTGAAGTTTTTGGCAAGGGTTTCTTGTGCATTTGACTATAGCTTGATCATTTGAATTACATGTTTGTGTTTTGACTCTCTTTTTCCCATCTTGGTTCAGTTGATATGATTTGATCAAATGGGTTTTGAAACCAGTTTATTTTGTTAAGTCAAACCTTTCTGAATTCTTATCTTGTGTTGATTCATTTTTTCATTGGTTAGAGTAACCTCCTGTAGGAGTGTACAAAGTGAGTACACCTAGGTTCTTGTTGAGTTATCTCTATTTTGTTGGCATCCTTTTATGGATGGTAACAGGGATTTGGTTAGATGAACTATGGTGGTAGCATCCTGTTCATGTCAATTAATTTATAATTGTTCCTAAATACCTTTTAGATTGATTGATAAAGAACTGGTTATGATTTAGTGGAACTTTGGCTTGTGAATTAAATTGAAAAGAATGAGGACAGATCATGAAATTTAATTAATTCTCTTCTTATAGTTGGTTACAGTTTGAAATGTTATCATGTTGAAATGATTATCATTACTTGTGACATAGATGGAATTAAATTTTGTTGGATTATTTAACTTCTTTTATGGACAATTGATTCTTAAATAGATTTAGTGACGTCTTCTCTATTTTTGACATAGTGGCTTTTTGGGTGGTTTATTTTATTGATCTTATTTTGAGTACTTGGAACATTTTCATAAATAGTAGGGTTCCTTTTATGAAACAATTAGATAAAAGCATATTGTTTTAATGTTATAGTGCTTATCATGCTCAATTCTTATGAAATGACTCATGCTAACAATTTTGTAGATGGACTTCATGAAAAGTGAAAGGAGAAAGACTTATAAAAATTTGCATTTGTTTTATTAATGAAATCATTTTCTTCATTCAGATGCTTTATGTATTAAAATTCTCTTGAAATGAACTTGTTGGAGAAACTATGAGGATGTATTAAATTATTTTTGTAATGATGAAAGAAGTTTTATTATAAAATTATGGAATACTTATTAAGTTTAGAGTGAAGTTAACTCTCTTTTGATAAATGAATTGATGTGTGAAGGTTTTGATTTCTGATTTATTCTAGGGTCATATTTGATTAATATTCTTAAATATTAACATTCATGATGAGATTTTATTAATATTATTAAATATTAACATGCATGGCTTAATGGATTCTAAGGTATAAAATAATGCTTGGATAACGAAAATATATATTTTCGACTCAATTCATTTTGGGGTAATGATATAACTATGATGATTATGATTTATTGACCCTTATTCGAAAAGGATAATAAGGATAGTTCTATATAGTTGAATGTGTCATTCTTATTATGAATCTACTCTTTATGTTTTCAGATTTCATGAATAGGACAATAGTCCTTAATTAGGAAGAAAAGGATACTTCCTTTTTATCATTAAATCTGAACTAAGTATGTTTTCCATAATTATGTGATAAAGTATAATCATCATTGATGATTGGTTGTATGCTCTACTTTATGAAAATGATAAATGGAAATTAGAAATCTTAAAAGAATTAGTAAGATGGATTTAAATATTATGATATCACTAAGTCTAATTAATAAGATTTCAATCAAGATTGTTTACATTGCTAAACAATAGTAAAGAAACTTAATGATCTTTCTTACTTGATATTGAAATAAGATTTATTGATAAAAGGAAATAATAGATTAAGATTAAAAAGTTCATATGCTTGAACACAAATTTTATTTACATACCTTCAACTAGTGTAAAAGTACATTTTGAATCCTTTATTGGGATCAATCGTACTTAGTGGACCCTTAGGTGTGTTGTTTAATGATTAATTTAAACAAGATAATAATTTGAAGGTTAATAATCTAATGTTTCTTAAGTATGTTAGTTTCGTTGAAAGAACTTAGTAGGTTGTTGTAATATAGGGGTTGCAGCAGAGTACCCTCATAATGACGGGATTCATTATGAGGATATTGTGATGCAGCCAACTATGCTTTAACACCCCACTTAGTTCAATTAACTCAATTGACATAAGTAGAAATTAGGTTCATAGTTCTACTCTAAACAAAGATAGACACATGGAATAGCGTATTGGTCAACTCATGTTGACTTTGGGTAACTAAACACACCCAATTGATGAGATTCAATTGAGTATGTCTACTTATCCTTAGTCATCATGAGTAGAATGCAACACTAGTGTATGTGATGCCCTATTTAGTGTGAAACTTTGACTCGGGTTTGGTTGATGGAAGTCAAGGAAGACCAATCTAGATAACAATTCAAGTGGGGTGAAAGAAATATTCCTTTCGATGAGTATTTTGTCTTGGAATATAAACATGGTAAACATGTTTAAAACTTTGGCCAAAATCGCAAATTGCTTTGGTTGTGTTGTCTTATGTCACCTAGTCTATGAATGTAGGGTTTTTAGATGAATATTAGTAAGATATTCAGATAGGCTTCTTAGACAAAACACTTGAGTGACCCTTAATGGGTAAAAGAACCAAATTATACATAGTATACACTTGAACAATTTAAACATGAGAGATCGGTTTAATTCTCGAGTCATGAAATGAGAGATCGGTTTTCACCAATTCATTACAATTGTATATAGTTTTCTGTTATGAGATGGACTAGAAATGAAAAGTTTGTTCTAAATTATATAAATTTAGAACAAAGAACATTATGTAAATTGTTTTCCCTTGTTTCTAAGTAAAAAGTGGATGTTACACTTATGAGATAAAGATCTTTAAAACGGAGTTAGAAATCCTCTAACGAACAACTATGTATGTTGAATTGGATGGATATCATAAGAAAATTTTGACAAAAAAGTCTTAAAATGTACATCATATTCTCTCACACTTTCATATAAACCATGCTTTATATCCTTGAGTGCATTGATGCTCAAACTCCAGGATGTGAAACTCAACAAAAACACAAGAGTGCACAAAGCATTATAGTTCACCATGATCGATGTGGGTCATATTTTGTATACCCATTATGCGCACACCTTAAAGCGTAGTGGAAAATTAGCTTACCTTCCTATCTAAAGCTGTAATTTACTTAGTGCACCATATTAATTGACACTTATGCATGTGTGATCCATAGGGATCTAATAAGACTCCACTTCCCTAAAACAACCAAAGATGAGAAGGAAAATTTACAAAAATGCAAAGCAAAATCTAAAGTTACATAACCGCCCTCTCGTGTAGAGAGTCGGTTTTATAATCATCCTGACAGCTACATAACCACCCCCTCACATAATGAAAATTATGTAACCTCTGTGGTGGTTACATAACTCTTGATCCTGCAGATATCAATGGGCCTATCACTCACCATGAAAAATAAAAATAACTCCACGAATGATCGTAAAATTCCAACAACTCAAGCTGTGTCTCTTCCTTACATGCCTCTTCCCATTCTCCAGTGCACGGGAGGACATGAGAAGAAATTATTTAAGAAAGAGATAAAGTGGGAGTTATTCATTTGATTCATGGGAGAAGTAAGCAAGAAGAATTTAGTGTTGGAGTTGAATTGTAGAAGCAAGGAGTGCAAGAACAAAACAAGAAAGTACAGAGGGGAAGTGTTTACAATGTTTACTTTCCCTCATCTTATTGTAATCTGTATCTATTAAATTAGATAATACATATAAGTGGGAAGAAAGAGTAATTTCCCTTCCCGATTGGTTTTCCCTCAAATTGGGGGTTTTCAGGATAAAAATATGGTGTCTTGTTGGTTTTAATTCCTTTTCCTTTTGCTGCAAATAATTCTAAGCACAAATAAATTTTCACTAACTTCCACAATCTGTCATTTTCAAAATTTTAAAGTAGAACAATATTTTCTTTGTGGTCTTGTAAATTATCCAAATATTAGAGGTTTAAAGATCATTTTGGTATCAAAGCTGATAATAAGTATCTAGGACTATGGTATTTGTTCTTATGATTTGTATGACAGTGACAAGGTCTAAAGGTGAATAATTTCTACCTTAAGATCTAGAAATATCGATGAATAAGTGAAAAAAAGAGTTTGAGATCGCATGGAGGAAGAGAACTTGGTTTGTAGAATTGAAATTCTGGATACCATGATGGATAGGATGTATAGACATCAAAAAGAACTCTAAGATCTACAAAAGATAACTTCAGTCAAGAAAGATAACATGGACTCAATGGTTTGAGATTTGGCCAAAAATTTTGGCATAGGAAAGAGCCACGATGAGGAAGATGTAGAATGGCATAAAGAAGAAACTCCAGTTGAAAAGTTAAAATTTGATCATGATCCTTTTAAAGTTGAGACTAAGGTTGAAATTAAGATATTTGAAGGACAAGTAGATGCATAGTTATTAGATAAATGGTTAAAGCAATTGGAAGTTTACTTTACCTTTGCACATCCCAAAATGGAAGGTCATGCTCTAGTTTGGTGGGAAACCCATCTAGCCACTTGTGAGAAGAAGAAATGTCCCATTGTCGATTGCACAGGAGGGATTTAAAGAATTTGTTTAGAGCTAAATTTTATCCTGTTGGCCATAAGAATGACCAGATTATTAAATGGGAGTACTTTAGACAAGGTAGTGGTCAAAGTGTGCAAGATTATACTACGGAGTTTTAAAGACAAGCCATGTTGATTAATATGGACTTGAATGATGAGGATATTCGACCAAGTATTTGGTATAACTTCACACTATACTTCAAAGGAAGGTCATCTCCATGAAGCCACATGATCTCAATGAGGTTTGAGTGTAAGAATACTACATAGATGATGAAAGGAAGCAAGGATAATAAGAGTTAGAAGATGAAGTAGTCAAAAAATCAAGAAAATAAAGATCAGGGACATGTAAGTAAAAAGGAAAATGGAAGGGGAAAGGTAAAAAAATGTGACTACTTTGAATACTTGTAAAGATCCCAAGAATTTTTGTAAGAATTTTGATATCAATAGTAATATTGATTGTAAATGTTGGAAGTTACATACGAGTTACATCCAAATAACCGAACCAAGGATTCAAATAAATCCATGACATTTGTAAAGACAAATGGGGAGGTGGAAATAGAGGATGATTTTGATGTATACAAGAGGCTTAGATGCACAACCAATAATAGGAAGAGGAGGTGAGTAGACTATTCCGATCAAAATCCAAATTAAGAGAACTAAGGTAAATGCTTTGGTTGATACTTGGTTCTCAATCCAAATTGATTTCTGATGTAGTTATAAAGAATCTTGGTCTTGAAAATTACAAACATACACTTATAGACCCTTTGGGATGGGTGAAGAAGGGTGTATAAATTCAGGGAACAAGAAGATGTAAGTCTAAATTTAGGAAAATTCTTAGTGTATAGATGTATTGGAAGATGATGTAATTCCACTTGATGCATTTGATGTTGTTTATTAGAGGCCTTACTTGTATATCGAGATGCCATATTCATGAGAAGGGAGAAATGATATAGATGGGTCAAGGATGGAATCAATTACAACATCCGAGCACACCATTGTAAGACAAAAAATTGTTATGGTAGGTGTTAACCAAGCAAAAAGACTAATTCAAGAAAATCATAATTAGTTTTGTTTACTTTTGTTGAAATATAAACAAGATGGGGTGGAAATTTTAGATATTTCTAACCAAGGGATGAAGGATTCGGATAGTATGTTTTAGTCTTTTTAGGAAGTATTTCATAATCCTAGTAGGTAACCACAAAAATGGGAGGTAGAGAATGAGATTCAGTTGTTTTGAGTCCCCTCTACAAAACATCAGGTTCTATAAGAAATACTTACTAGAGAGTACAGAGGTAAAGAAATAACTCCATGAGATTTTGGAACAAGGGGTAATACGCCCAATCACCTCGCCATGTGGTTCACTTATTATGATGGTGATGAAGAATGATGGTTCTTGGAGGATGTGCATCGACTATCAAGCCTTGAATAAGATCACCATAAAGAACAAATATCCACTCTCACGCATAGATGACATCCTGGACCAGCTTCAACATGCAATGTTTTTTACGAAGTTGGATCTCAAGTCAAGTTATCACCAAGTCAGGATGAAGGAGGAGGATATATGGAAGAATGCCTTAAAAACAAAATAGGGTTTATATGAGTGGTTAGTACTTTTCCATTTAGTTTATATAATGCACCTACTACATTTATGAGATTAATGAATGATGTATTGCGAGAATTCATATATTCATGTGTCATTGTTTATCTAGATGATATTATAATTTTTAGAGCCACATGGGAGGAACATATAAAACATTTGTAGCAAGTCTTGTAAGTTCTCAAGGAGAAACAATTGTTATGCATCATGAAGAAGTGTGAATTTTCCAAGTAATCACTTATCTATCTTGGGGACATGGCTAGAGGAGGAGAGCTATGAGTGGATCCAAAGAAGGTGGAATCCATCACCAACTGGACAACACCAATGGGAGCTACAGAGACTATAATTTTTTTGGGAGCAATACAATACATGAGGAAGTTCATTCCGGGATTCTTCACTATTGCAACACCTCTACACATGGTGGATGTAAAGAGTAAGGATTTTGACTAGGGTAAGGAACAAGATAAGGCTTTTAAGTTATTGAAATACAATATTAGTCATGCTCCATTACTTTCTCTTCCTAATTTTCAGCAGCCCTTTGAAGTAGAGACAAATGCTAGTGATTATGCTATGAGAGTAGTGTTGTTATAGGGAGGTAAGCCAATATGTTATCATTCAGAAACTTTCACTTCAGTAGTTAGAGGATATTTTGTTTATGATAAAGAGATGTATGCACTAGTTCGGAAATAAAGAAATGGAAACATTATTTGTTGGGTAAAGAAACTATTGTGCACACTCGACCACAAACTCTCCAAGATTTTGCAAGAACAGTCTAAATTGCAGCAAGCAAGGCACTACAAGTGGATGGGGTTCCTTCAACAGTTCCATTTTGTGATCAAATACAATAAAGGTAGCACAAATTTGGTGGCAGAAATGTTGTCTAATATTCCCACACAAGATAAAATCTCTTATTTGTCCACAATCTCTCGATTTATTCCTTTAAGAAGGAATCTTACGGGAGACATATACTCAAGACAAATATTTTTGGATAACATATCAATAGTTACAATATTAAGGGGCTGAAAGGATGGGCATTGAAGATTGTTATCTCAAATATGGGGTACTCTACCAATGGAGGAAGCTTTGTGTGCCAAAATAAGAAAGGATTCTATTGATGAGGGAAACACACCTCAAAAGTAATGAGACATTTCAGAGTGTTGGTAAAACCTCAGCCCACTTGAAAAGGTATGTGTATTGGCCCAATATGCAAGAATAAGTGTCAAAATTTATAATATGATGTAAACTTTGTTGTACAAAGCAAGCCTAAAATCGGGAAGTAAGGTTTGTATATGCATTTATTGGTCCTTACTCATCCTTGGGAAGATATTTATGTAAACGTTTTAGGAGGACTACCTATGTATAAACATGGCCATGATTATTAATATGTTGTAATGGATAGACTTAGTAGTATGTGTGTTCTTATGGCATGTAAAAAGACAAAAACCATATGAGGCAACCGAACTTTTCTCTGCTAATGTATGGGTGCATTTTGGCTTTCCAAATTCTATTATTTCTAACAAAGATCCCAAGTTCTTGGGAATTTTTGGACTACTTCGTGGGATAATATGGACATCAAGTTATAGAGGAGCATGACCTTCCATCCAAAGAAAAATGGGAAAACAGAGGTGGTGAACAAGAATTTGGTACAACTAATTAGAGGGTATAATAACAAATATCCACGGACTTGGGATGAGTCCTTAGCCTACATTCAACATTCCTACAACTGGGCAGTACACACATCCACTATGAAGTCACCATTTGAATCATGCTTGGGATATCTACCTATGAATCCACTAGACATAGCAGTGGGGTAGAAAAAGTAAGGGGAGATACGTGATTCAGAGGTGACTAGAGTAATGAAATTCATTAAGAGGATACGAAAAATCCATCTCAAGGTGAAATAAAAATTAGAGAAATCTCAATCCAAGTATAAGGCTCGACATGATCAACATTGGAGGGAACACAAACTTCATGTTGGAGATAGAGTTTGGCTTTACTTGAGAAAGGAGAGATTATAAGGCCAAGCTAGGAAACTCAATTTACTACGGTATGGACCATTCACTATACTAGAGAAGGTTCGAGAAAATGCCTTCAGGATTTATTTTCCACCATTCATGTTGATGTACTCAGTAGTAAATTGGGATAACTTGCACCTATATGAGCCATTCATGCTTGATGAATAAGAAGAGTGTGAGTTTCTACCTTCCATAAATATTATGTCTTGGACTCACAAGGTGAATTGAAGGAGGACATAGTGCTATAAAAAGATTAGAGAGACAAGGTGAGGTACATATGAGTCTTGGAATGTTGGAGTAAAAGGGAAGACACCAAGGCATGTTTTGTGGTACTCAAAGGACCAAGTGAGGGAACTATTTCCTCATCTACTCCCCCATAAAGTTTTTTTGGGAATAAAATCCTCATGAGCAGTTGAGGTGTGATCTATAGGGATGTAAGAAGACTCCACTTCATAAAAACAACAAGTACTAGAAGGAAAAGTTAAAATAATGTAAAGAGAAGACTGTAAATTTATAGAACTACCCCTCTATGTGGAGAGGTATTTACGTAACCACCCCTACACATAAAGATGGTTGTGTAACTACCCTAGTGGTTGCATAACTTCCAGGTCTACAAATACCGATGGTCTGTCACTTATCATAGAAAAATAAAAATAACTCCACGAAAGGTTGCATAATTTGAATAGATCAACCATGTCTCTTTCTTGGACACCTCTTCCCATTCTCTAGTGCATGAGAGGACATGACAATAAAGTATTTAAGAAATAGATCAAGTGGGAGTTGTTCATTCAATTCATGGGAGAAGCAAGCAAGAAATTTTTTGTCTTTGGAGTTGAATTGTAGAAGCAAAGAGTGAAAGAACACAACAAACAAGTATATAGGGGAAGTGTTTGTAGTGTTTAATTTCCTTCATATTATTGTAATCTATATCTATTGAATTGACCAATACATATAAGTGGGAATAAATATAAATTGTCCTTTCCGACTGGTTTTCCCTCAAATTGGGGGTTTCCAGGATAAAAATATGGTGTCTTATTGGTTTCAATTTCTTTTCTTTTCACTGAAAATAATTATAAGCACAAATAAATTTTCACTAACTTCCACAATCTTTCATTTTTGATAATTAAAATTATAGCAATATTTTTCATTTTCAAAAATTGAAAGTAGAACAATATTTTATTTTTGGTCTTGTAGATTATCCAAAGATTAGAGGTTTACGATCAATGTGCTCTACTACATCCTCTATACTTCTATACTCTAGTAAGTGGAGTGACATCTTAAAGTAGACTTGAGGTGTTTGTTTTGGTTGTAGAGGTGGTATCCGATGAGGTTAGTTTAGTAGTGGCTATTGTGGTGGTGGAACTTGCCCTGGATTGGGACTAGATACATATCCTCCACCACTATTACCTTCGAGTGGTTTCTGACCTGATCCTCCTGAACCTCTCAAGCCCCATGTTGTGGGTTGCGACCTAGTTAATGAGCTTCCTATGTCCCACTTGTGGTACTAAACTAGAAACATATGGTTTGTGTTATTACAACACCTACTGCAATACTTCCAACTATCTATGTGCCAATAATTTTTCCTGATGATGATCCCGAAAACCATCCTCCAAGTTTACTTCCAAATACTGACATCTTCTTTGTTACCATGGTCTTGTTTATAGTCTGATGCACTTATTAATTCAACACAAAATGATATCTACATGTGTCTTCTTGATTACCCTCACTTGACTGCCTTTCAAAACTACCTATGGATCTAGAACACCATGCACAAGGGATAGGTTCCCTCTGTGGTCATCATTTTTACTTTAAAGTTCTCTTGTATGAATTTGATGATGTCTCCCTACTACTCGTACCCAAAGTTAGGAATACATGATGTTGTGGATCCTCGTCTTCCACAAGAGTCTCAAAACTTTCGTGATCCATAATTCATCTTGACTATAATGATTCTTTAATCTCCCTCTCTCATGCTTCATTATACTTGAGCCTTATTTATTCTATTTGTTTTTCTTCCACCAAGGCCAAAACATTTCTCTACACCTACTCCGATTCTTGTGTGTGGTAGTGATTTAGCTAGTCATAAGAAACCTCTCCAAATATAATTCTAAAATAAAAATATTGATGACTAAAGGAAATGTGTACAAGTAAGATCCTCTTAGCAAGAGCAAACAATTTAACTCAACTTCTTCAGGAAATAATACATGGTAATTACATACTCCAACGTATAATTGTATAACACTCCTACCAACCAGCAATATATAGTTTTAGTCCACTCCACATCTCATGTATCAAAGAGAGTTTTCATCTAAATCCTTAGCCTATGGCATGTGCCAAGATTTGTTTTATGTACGTTGCACAACCATTGGTATAACTTTACTAGGAAAAGATAAAGAACGTCTCGAATAACTCATGATGAATATTATCTCCCACTCACTTTCATGCATTGAAATCGAGATACCTATGTGAAAAATTATCTTTTTTCTTCCACCTAACTTTTAATGGTCTCTAGAGATAATTGATATGCCATCTGCATACAACATCCCGATAGTAAACTTGAAAAGAGTTTCGGAAAAAAACAAAAATGTAGACTTCTATTTTCACCTCAAAGATATACAAGTTGACACTTGATTCGAGACTAGACCGAATGCTCACTCAAGTATGTGTAGCTACTAGGTTCCTCCTTTGAGATGTTTGAAAGGAAGTTAGAATTCATGTTTATAACAATAATTAACCATTAGACCATCAAATACACATAACCATTGAATTCAACTCACTTTAGAAATACATATAATAAGGATAAATAATAATAAAGATCAACTAAATTGTTAAATCACCATAATCATACATATCCACGATCATAATCCATCCATAATAATCCATTATTTAAAAAACATCACATAGTGGAATCGAATACATAATAATCATTGTACCAGAGTGATGGACCATGCGCATAAGTATCAAACCCTAGATCTATAAGAAAACATCATAAATTTTCTAAGCATAAAGATGTTTTACTCAAGAGATATTTGAACAATGCCCTTCATCAGATATATAGGGGTGGGTACTTTCCCTTCACTTCACATGCACTCTCCTAAAAATAGACATGCTAACAAAAGTAGATCACATGCTTTATTTCCTAAAAATAGCCATGTGTAAAAAGCTTGCATGCTTTTACAAGTCTTGCTAATAATAGATTAATCCTATAAATAAGACTAGCTTTAATTGTATTATTAGCTCCCTCCATACGTGATCTGCATGAGCTTTTTCTACTTGTGTGAATTGACACTCCAAGGCTATTTTTATCCCCTCTTTGGAAAAATTAGATATGTCCTAAAAAATTTCCTATATGTGTGCAATCCCACACGCTACCCTATCCATCACTTGTGCATGCCCTCCTATGTGCTACCCTTCCCCTTCTCCACACATGAATTTTTGTGCATAAGCCACCACACTTGGTATTTAGTTCATTACTCCGGCCAACAAAATTTATTTTTTAAATGTCAAGTGGAATTAATGGAAAATGTGTCGATGGTGAAATGAGGATTAGCCAGGGCATAAAGATTGATTGGTAGTTCATTCTCAATGATGTTTGGTCTTTCCTTGGGTAGTCATGACAGGTTTCAAGGTGTTACAGAGGCTCGGTCGGTGAGCTTGGTGCCCACTGGAGGTATGGAGAAGATTGGTGTGCTTTTCTTAGGTGTCCCATATGTCTAAAATGGTGTTTCAGGATGAGAAATATTTTCTAAGGTGATCATCAGGTCATGTGTTGTAAGTCGTAGTTGGAACTATCCCATTTAGGCCTAATTCTAGAGCATAATGAGGTTTAAGATCTCAAAGAATACCATGAAAATCCTAGGTAATCCTAGTAGGATCTTAGGAACACTTCCAAGAACATTTATGAGCAACTACAAAGCATACTTTAATCCTTGAAGGAAAATTTGAAGTTTTCACTAAAACTACCTTTGAGAACTAATAGTGGAAGTTTGGAAAAATGAGATTGGTCTTGACCATATAGGATCATTTATGAGAAAAAATATATGGAACATGTAGAGGAAGATGTTTTAGTGCTTCTTGTTAGATTTCATGAAAATTTGAGGAGAATTGTTGAAGATATTCAAGTTTTACCAAAACTAGGTAAAGTGAGAAGGACTAAAACAGTGATATGTCTTCTTAGTAGTAAAAAAATTAAAATCCTTCTTCAGATAAATCATAAGAGGATTTTTGAAGAGAACTATAATAATGAACTTTTGAAAAAGTTTGAGGTCAAATGGTTAAGGAACAAAAAAATCTATTCATTTTTCTATCAATGATATTACACTCACCAAACCTCCTTCTTGAAGTGATCATCATAAAATGAGCTTATTTATCTCAAAATAAAGTTTTAAAGTTTGTAAACCCTCTCGGGAGTGTAGAAGAATTTTTCTAATTTAGAATGGTGGGATTTTGATCCTCGTGGTTGTGATTCTATACACATTTAGACATGTTTTGAAGAATTTTAGCTATACAATGCAAATTTGAAGATGCCAAGTTAATGTCCTATTGTGGATGTTGGTAGGTGATGTGGTCTTAGGTTTCATGAATAACTTTGAAAATTTTAAGTGTATCTTTAGTGTTTTTTCAATAAAACTTCCTTCCCTACCACTAAAAGGCTTTTCAAATTAACTTTGTCATGGTGTTTGAAGA
The DNA here is from genome assembly GCA_018340775.1 of Taxus wallichiana var. yunnanensis. Taxonomy (NCBI): domain Eukaryota; kingdom Viridiplantae; phylum Streptophyta; class Pinopsida; order Cupressales; family Taxaceae; genus Taxus; species Taxus wallichiana. The sequence goes on from CM031241.1 coordinate 733,330,935, forward strand.
AAGAGTTTTGTATAAGCATGTTTTTGAGTTTAGAAATGGCTATGAAAACAATCTACAGGTCGAAGATGAGTTTCTAGAGCTCACATTTTCTTTGGTGAAGTGATATGCGGTCCTTTTTTTGTACAATTTTCCTATAAGGGTCTTGTCAAAAATATTATGTTCTGAGTTTTATTTGTTATTTTCTCCTTACAAAATATACAATCAATCAAGTATTTGAAGGCAATGTATATGCCTTTCTTGAAGTTATCCTACTATTAATGATAATGTAAGTGAAGGTGTGTTTTTAAGAATCTATCAAAACAAATGAGTCTTGTTATGTCTTAAGGATTAACATACACAGTCCTAAAAATGCCTAATTATCATGACAAGTTTTCTTTAGTTGGTGATTGCATTTGGTATGGTAAGTTGAATAAGGTAATGATATTCTTAGAAAAGTGTTCTACAAGTTTTAGATAGAGGTTGTCTCATGTATATCATCCTTTTCTTGAAGACAAGGTTTAGTCTCTTGTGACATTCAAGAAGGAATGTGAATTTTCCTCAAACCGTGAAGTTATCTTCTCATCTAATGAAAAATATGGCTTGAAAATTTTATGAGGTAATCATACACTTAAATTGGCATGAAAATGAAGAATAAATTGTTGAGATATTTCAAATTTAAGACTAGGGTTTGAGACTTAAAACCTTAAGCGAGAAAATCCTTAAAGATCAAGCAAATCTAATTGTGTTGGCATGATACCAAAAAAATATAGACCACGATAAGTATTGAAAATCCATTATCCTCATGGAATGAATTTCTTCAAGTCATACTTAACGGATTTTGGCATAGTTTGGTTCAAACCTTGAAGATACAAGATGGTCTTGTAGAACATAAGCTTGATTATCACGGGAATCAAATAACACAAAAATACACTAGAAATAATATAGTGAAGTTTTGATATAGAAAACCTCTGGGATATCAAATATAAAGAGGAAGATTACATATATAGGGTTTGATCTCCTTATTTCTAGGAGTCAACACTCATCTTCAACAAACTCTCACTTATCTCTCCCAATCCCTATTCTCACTCAACAAACCTAGAATCTCTCTAAGAGATCTCTACGAGTTGTCACCAACTCATTATTTGCACAATAATAATGTTCACAATATTAAAATATTCCTAACATTCACCCCCTTAGTGTGAACATGGGAAAAAACATACACACTCTCATCTGCAGTATGCTCACCTCTATGGAGCATGTCAAACTATGTGACTCATGACCTTGATACTAATGAAGGGAGCAATGCTCAACCTTCTATGGTTTTACAGGTTTACCACAAACCTTGACGTGTAACAGATCCATCGCCTGTCCACCTCGTGTGGTTTTCTGGATCTTCCACAAACCTTTTCAAGATCCATGAACTATCTTACACTGTGGTGCTTTTGCTCACCTATTTCATTACATCGGGAGTTACATTCAGGAATGTTTATACATTACTTTTGAACAATCATTTGTTCTTATTCTCACAAATGTACATTGAAAGAAAACACACAACTTAAAAACTTGGCCACCAGTTCAGTTTCACGTGGCCTCGTCGATGGTGCCTGACGAGAGGTCACTGATCAACCTCCTTCCTCCGTTGCCTCCAGCCTCCATCTTCCGCTACTTAGTTAGCAAAATGTTTCAATAAAGTTCATTTTACAATCAACTGGGTGTCGGTTTCAACCGATAGTGCACCCCCTCACTATGGATGTCGCGTTCAAGCGAAAATGCGTCCGATAGTTGAAATGTGAGGCAATTTTTTTTTTATTTTTTAGACTTTTACTCCCTCTTTTTTTTTTAATGACGATACACTTGACTTACAATAACATGACATATTGAAGTCGAAGCACTTTTACGATATAACGAAAATATTTAAAAGTAATTAATTTATTACTTTTTAATACAACACTAATAATCACATTGACTATGTGATAAAAATGACTCTAACTAAACAAACAAAGCTTTATATTTACTTTTGACTCATTTAAAATGACAACACATAAGTATACAATGGTTTCAACCGACAATAACAATTATAGACTACACAAAACAATTGAAACTTAATAACAAAACATAAATGAATAAACGACTCAACCTTTAATGATAAGCTGAAATAAAACTTACACAATACATGAACTAAATACCATACAAATTTTGTGTAAACTGCCAGCGCTAAACTCCAGAGGAATACGAGCCGTGTTGAACTCTGGTTGAAAGAAAAGCTATCGAACTTGGTTTCATAATCCAATGACTTCAGCGTTCAGGAATTTCAGATGCGCATGTAAAAAACAAAGCATAGACTATGCCTTGAAGTTGTTTTAGACAAACTTTCATTGAATGATGAAAGCAGGCGAATACTTAACTGATGAAGACACTCCCTCCACGTGGCTGCAGACTGTGCATTGAAGTTTGTTCACTGAATAAGATTCAAAGAGTTCACAGGATCTGGTGAGATAGATCTGACATGAGATAAATTGTATGTCACGTTCAGGCACCAAATCCGCTTCTATCTTATTATCGTGAATGATGGAGATTCAATCTCACTATTTGAATAAAATGATATCCTTTTTGATCTGTTACGTCCTAGCTGTATAGAACTAATGATTATCGTGGATCTAGAAGATGCCGCTGCCGCTTGACAATCCAAAATGTTGATTGAGATCACCTATGCACGGTAATTGGATTGAGCAGACCCCAAATTGTTGTATGTGAATTGATAAGCACCAAAACAATATATCTCCTCACAAAACATAGAGTTACATTCAAAAATAAATCTGCCTAAAACGAAAAACTATTCATAGAGCTATCATCGATCAGGGCAAATAAAAACATGTCTGCCCCTAAAAAATAATAATTAAGCTTCCATTTGACAGAGGATCAGACACAGCTCTGATACCAGATGTAGAACACAAGCTTGATTATCACAGGAATCAAATAACACAGAAATACACCGGAAATAATATAGTGAAGTTTTGATATAGAAAACCCCGGGATATCAAATACAAAGAGGAAGATTACATATATAGATTTTTATCTCCTTATTTCTAGGATTCAACACTCATCTTCAAAAAAATCTCACTTATCTCTCCCAATCCCTATTCTCACTCAACAAACCTAGAATCTCTCTAAGAGATCTCTACGAGTTGTCACCAACTCATTATTTGCACAATAATAATGTTCACAATATTAAAATATTCCTAACAGGTACATGTAAATCAGTGATCATCTTGTTAAAAATCATACTTCATGAAGTAAATAAAGATACTCTACCTCCTCTTGATGGTTGAAGCATGTATAAAAACCTAAAATATCTTTTCAAATCTTATTTAGACTTCTAAAAACTCCTTCTTGTGTCCAATTAAGCCTCACTTTATTTGATATGTGATTTTGAGTTGAAGGGTTTGAAGAAAAAGTGAACAAAGATCTCCATATCCTATTTTATTAGCTTATGCAAGCTCTTATTTTTAGGTGTACCTGCTGAGTGTGTAATGATTGTGAATGTATGACCTATTATAAGTAGATAAATCCCTTCCACTTCAAGGTTCAATACTGAAACAACTAGCTCTTGCACTTAGTGTGCTCCTTTAAACTCAAATGGAACTTGAAGGTAAAATGGTTAAGGATTCTTTTAAAGGATATAAATAGTCTATAGAAGCTCTAATAACTTATAAACATATGAAAAAGAGGTTATTTAAGCTACAAGACAAATGCAATTGGAAGATAATATGAAAAAGGACTATGCATACGTTACAAAATAGGGAACATAGATTAAAACAAAAGTTTTCAATTGTGGCATAGCATAAGAAAGTTCAGGAGCCTTCTTTATTCATCATTTGACTTCAAAGAATTCTTGAAAAGGCATGCAAACTATGAAAGCATAACTAAAGCATAATTATATACAATCATGAAATCTAGAGGAAATTTTTATAAAGATATTTTAACTCTTTGTATGAGTTGGAAAGGAAAGAAGGTGAAGTGTCATGTAAAAGTTGAAGTGTAAGAGACATTGGTGTGTTTATCTCTTGATATTAAAAACTCTATTTATGCAATAAGAAGGTGGTTGGTGGATGGTGAAAAGGTATCAACATATATGAGATGAGCTTAAGAAAAGTGTGTGATGAACATTTATTTAAAGACCAATGGGAGTATGAGTGTATCATTCTCATAGAGAAAAGTGCATGGTTTAAGATGAATAGATCATCCTTGAATTCATGATATTAAATGCATGAGTTTAAGAGAAGATAGGTGATTGAAGATATAGTTGTTTAAGACATGGTGATTTACTGATGTAGAGAAAGAAGTTGAGGAAAGGAGCTTAATATGCATGAAGACTAGGTTAAGATGAATGGAGCAACAAGATATGACATTGTATGAGTTTTGAGGACATGAAAACTCAAGATTAATGGCTTCTTGATTGAATTAGTTGCAAAAAATTGAGCATGTGAGAGTGTGAGTATTGAAGAGGTGGTTCAAAGAGAGTATCATGAAAATAATGAGATTGTGAGAGTAGCCTTATAAATTAAAGTGTTGCAGAAGATAAAGATGGTGATAAGAGAGATGAACCAAGGTGAAATGAGAAGAAGAATGAGTTAATCTAGTGGTCACAATATGTTGTTTAAGACAACCAATTCAGAGTGATCACAAAATTGCGAGAAGTTTAAGTAGTAGCTTAGAAAATAGGGAGTTGAAGATTCCTTGTAAGTTGAAGCTTACAGAAGGTCAGTAGGTGCTTGAATGAATTTGGGAGTTGAAGCTTCCATGTAAGTAGAAGCTTGCTAAAGATCAAGTAGTTTTTGGTTAAATTTTGGAGTTGTAGCTCCATGTTGAGTTGATGCTCAACTGTGAGATCATTGTAATCTTTACAGGACATTCTTGTCCAAGTTAGTGCTTTTATTTCAATGGGTTTTTCTCCCTTGAAGGGTTTCCCACATTAAATCTTGTCTCTCTATGTTTACTCTCATGTTTACTACTTGTGAATGTTTATTTGGCTTTATCATCACAAATTAAGTGAATTGAATTGTTTGTCAAAGTTTGAATAAACATTGATTCACCCCCCTCTTAGTGTCCTAATTTCCAAAAATTTGTATTAGATCATGGTCCTCTTGAATAAATTCTAATAACTTAGAGGATATCCTAAAGGAAAAAAAGCGTGGGTATACTAGCTGAATCAATTCTTAAAAGGAAGTATGAGATTTTCTCAATATTTGATTAGTGGACTGAAGAAGGAAATCAAGCTTATAGAAGCTAGCCATGGCCAAGCTTTCAAGGAGATGGATTCATTTGTTGATAATGTGTCAAAATATCTAAAATACAAGGAAGATGCTTATCTTAAACATGAAGAATAATTGAGAATCTTGAAGGTTGAATTAGAGGAAGAAAATAACAAGTTGAAGATGTATGATAAACTTGAAAAGAGATATGAAGCTCTTGATGGAATTATAGAAAAACAAAGTTCAGTAGAAGACAAAACAAGAATAGGATTCAAATGAGAGCCTATGAAGATGTGTGAGGATGAAAAGGATAGTCCAAGAATGCAAACATGCATGAATATGATCAAGAAGAAAAATAAAAAAGGCCTAAGTCAGTTAGGAAACCAAATGCATCTAGGTATGAAAGGAATTTCAATGGATATTATTTTTCTTGTCATAACTATGGACATAAGGCTAAGGAATATAGGAATTAGGTCATAGATGACCACCCATGGAGAGATAGTAGAAGTGAGAAAGAAAATAACATAGTTTTCTTTAATTTCCAAGAAAAAGGTCATATTTCCAAGTACTGCTTAGAAGAACCATCAAGTTAATTTTGGGAAGAAGAATACTCAAGAGGAATGAACATGGTAGTGTGCTACAATTATAACAAATTTGGAAACTATGCTAGGAAATTTCATGATCTCGAGGTCTTTGTCAATCGAGTTGGAATGACAGTTCACACCAATTCAGAGGTAAGAGTAGTGTCATGTGTTATAATTGTCATGATTTTGGGAATTTTTCAAAGCATTGTTGTCACAATGAACAATATAAGTACAACAATAGGAATCATACCTTCAAAGGGAAAGTTAAGAAGGTTTCCAACATGAAGAACAATCCTAGAAATGATTCAAATTCAACTATGCCTAAGACAACCTCTGGAAAGAAGGAGGTAAAATACATATACAAGGTCAAGGAAGAAAAATCAAGAGTTCAAGAAACAAATAATGATAAAAAAAAAAACATGGGTAGACAATGAAGAGACAAAGAAATAAATGAAAGTCATGGGAAAAATTAGTACAAACAAGACATTAGGAAGTGATGATAAATCCAAGAAGAAGGAAGACAAGTCTAGTGCAAGTGATGAAGAACTTCTACCTCAAGTTGTACTAGAGAAGGTATATGAGGTTCATCATGTATGTCTTTCAGAAATTCAATCAAAAAGTGAGGGCTTAGGAGATGAGGTTGTCACACCAAGGAGTGCATCCAAGAAGGTTGACAAGATATTAAGGACAAGAAGGGAAAGAATTGAGTCATCATGTTGTTTTGATGACTATCTCCTATTTTGAGGTGATATCACAAGGTGGTGTGCCTTCTCTAGGATTCTAGAAGGCATATATCAGTTGAAAGAAGCAATTTATTATCCACATTAGTATACCAAACCACTAATCAAATTCTTCTCCATGATGATGCTGAGTAAACAATCCAAAGTATGTTTGTGAAAGAAAGTTTCCATTAGTAGCTGTTGATTGGAGTCTTCATCATATGGAAAGGGTATGTCAAAGTCAAAAAATAATGTTTAGGCTTATATTAAAGTACTAGTACTTATTGAAGTTCTTTAATTCATTTCTTGAGTATTCATGCAAATATACTATGGTCAATAGGTCTCATGATCTATGTTTTCTTCCTTTATGTTGTCAATATTGAGTCATGGTCGAGTCACCCTTATTAGGTTGTATTCATGTAATTGAGGTCTTCAAGAAAGTATAAAATTGTATAAAAGTTTCAAGAGTCTTCATTTAATGTCATGGTGAGTGATCACAATTTGTAGTAGGTTTGATTACCTCTTGAGAAAATGCCACTTTGTTTGAAGGAGGGTATAAGAAAAGATATTGTGTACATAAGGAGTGTCCTTCATAGTGTTCTCAAGATTTGATTCATGAGAAAAAAATTCTTTTTAGTCAAGATCAATTAATATTTTAGTGACAAGATGAACTTGGATCAATTATTAGTCCTATTGTTGTACTTGTGTAAAATTTTTAGTATCTTCCAAGGGGAAGTGGTTCATGGTGCAAGTGTTTATGTTGAATGCTAAAGGAGTGAGAATAAGGAGCTATGAGTTCTATGAAGCCTATGCAAGTCAAGAAAAACTATCATGAGGTGTAATCTTACTAATCAAAATCTCATATTAGTCCATGAAGAATCCTTTAAGTAGTCCTATGGAATGCTCGAGTCTGCAGCATGTTCAAGTAAGAAAACATGCTAAAATGATAAAGTATAAGACTATGAGGGTCCCTTTTGACAAGAGGAGTGAGGATAACTATCAAACAAAGGTAATGAATATCTTACCAATAAAATTTCTATGTGATAAATGTGGTTGATGTTTGAATGCTTTGTTTCATCTTAAGAAAGATATATCTCTTATAATGTCATCAGCTATAAAAATATGAAAATTAAGTAATCCAAAGATGAAAATGATTCCAAGTCAAAATTTGAAGGTGTCTCTTGGATTCAAACCCCAGAGGCTCATTAAATATAAATTAGGTAGATTTGAATTCTCTTCCTGAGGTATAAATAGTAGTACAAAGGTACAAATCCACTACTACAAGGTGTTTTATGGTGATAAAAGGACAAGAAGAATCTTGAATGATCAAAAACATGTGAGAATAGAGGAAAATGTTGTAGTGATAAAGTCAAATAGTGATGTTATCATGTATTTTGAGTTTGTTGTAGGTTATGGTGAGTAAAAAACAGTGACCTCCATGTTTATAAGGAGTATTGGAACAAGGAAATGGTTGTGAGTATCCAATAGGTGCATATGAGGTATCCTAGGAATATAGAAAGCATAGTAAACCATAAAATAATGAGCAGAAGGTGATACATTTCAAGGGGAGAAATTTATTTATCTCATTCAGTGAATAGACAAGGAAAGACAATAGAAAACAATGAAAAAGTCCTTTAGTATTGTTTTACTTTGATTGGCCAATTCTTATTGCTTAAATGCAAGACAAGTGCATGAATTCTTGTAGCTTCAAGTAAAGGGGGATAAAATGATCCTATGGGGAGTATCATGATATTCTTCCATGATGTACATAGACTCCTATGGATGACCAAAGTTGGGATAAAATAAGTTACGAAATGTTGATTTAGTGATTTGAGTTCCAAATCAGTCAAACAATCTAAACATGAAGAAATGAAGACCAATTTTGAGAACCTTGAGTTGAAATAGACACTATAATGAGTTAAAAGGATGTCATCATTCAAGAATTAGTAGATTAACATGTGTGTGTACCAAGAAATCATTTACATAAGGGGATCTATTTCACTTGTTCAAGGCACAAGTTTAGGAGACTAATTAAATCATGGGAAACTATGTGAATAGTATTTGGTTGAAGAAAAGAGGTGTTGCGAAGATGTATTGTTCTAAGGAGAAGACACATAAAGGATTCTCATTCAAAAACAAGGTTAATTTGAAGGTGTGGAAGGATAGGAAAGGAAATGTGTGCTAGGACAAGCTGATTTAGGACTTAGCCATTTTCATGGATGCATGCTATTTTTGGAAGATAGCGTGCGAATAACACATTAGGATGGATAATTGCGTCACAAAAAATGGTATTTTGGGAACGAGCGAATGATAAGTGCCATGCACAAGATTGATTTAATAATAGTATTACTTCTTCAAGTTAACTATAGGATGTCTATTATTAGTGCACTTGCATGTGTGCATGCTATTGTAAAGGCACATGGCTATTATCAACATCAACCTATCATGGGAAGTTCACAGTGGTAAAGGGAAAGTTCCCATCCCTATAAGTATGTATTGAACTACATAGTTTAGAAGTAGTGAATTATTGTAGAGTTTTTTTCTGAATTTGATGTGCACATGACTTATGGTGATACTTTATAATGTAAGAAGCTTCTATGTTTTATAGTGTTTAATATAATGGATTATGTTGGCTAGATAATGGTGTTAAACATGACTATAACTGGTTCTTGTATGGTTGATCTTATTATAGTTATTGTTTAATTCATGATTCTCTAAGATCTAGATCTAGAATATGCTTTGTGGAATGTTTATGGTTATTTATGGTTCTAAATATGATTTATCTTCATCACACTAACATCTGCACAAGTAACTCTAAAGAGGATCATGGTACCTTTACGTGCTTCGGTGAGTGCTCATCTCATATTGGGTGATGTTCTAGAAATCCTGGGTTTTATATAGTGGATTCTAGGCTGCATCATTGGTTCCATTGTTGGGACATCTTTTTCAGTTTTTTTAGGATGGTTCATTATGAAGACATCTTTGGTTGACCTTAGCAAGTGTTGAGGAGTGGATAAAACATCTGGAAGAAGAGTACATTCGGAGGTTCAAGACTTTGGATCTGAGTTTGACACATGTGTGTGGGTGGATTAGAATTTGTATGATTGTTTGTATGAGTGGCTAGTTGTTTATGCATCTATAAGGAATTGGAGGTATTGCACACTTTTCTAGATGCAAGAAGAATTTTAGGACCTCTATGATGTTGACCTGATTTAGACACATGTTGTGGACACTTGGTTCCGTGGTGTTCGATATATATATTTTGGAGTACTCAATTTCCACTTATCCTTTCCTGGAGGTAGCTTAGTTCCAGTTCTTATGTTATCCAAGGGGAACTTATTTGCAAGTCATTTCACTAGTGATAAAAATCTTGATGATAACCCTAAACTTGGAATAGAAGCCGATGGATAACTAAACCCCACCACGTGTGGGGGTAGGAAAAGGTTTTGTGAATGATGGCGGAATAAGAGGAAGAGAGGAAATGAGAAGAAAAGGAGGCTTAATTAAAATGAGGTGCATGAGAGGTAGATAGAGAAGAAATGTGATGTTGCAAGTGAATGGTGTTGAGGAGAGAGATGGATCATGAAGGATTTGAAGCTCACATAGAAGGCATGGAGCTAAGCATCTAGAACTCCCCATTTTGGAAAGAATAATAGGGAACCCTCCTTGGCCTCACATGGGAGTGCACCAACAAAGATGACATCGGCCACAAGTGCACATCTGAATCTACTTGGAAACCTAGCCCTTGCGCTTGGTTTTCCAATATCTAATACAACCAGTAGTCAACAAGCTAGTTTGGGCAGTAGAAGAGTAGGAGTAAGTCAGATATAAAGTACATATATGGATGGGAAAATTTCTTCTTTGTTATTTGGAAATACCTTCTCAGGTGCATCGTCAACACATAACTCAAGCATGTAGAAATTTGGACTCACTTCTAGGAGTAGTACCACTTCATAGACTGTAGGAGTTCGGTTTAGTATCACTTTCGAGATACGGGAAATACATCCACCAGTCTATTTTTGTCTATAGGTGAAGGATCATGGGGCATAGGTGGCTCTAGTTCTTGTGGATCTTTTGGTTTTGGAGGAAGAGGTAACACAAGAGGGTTTGGATCAAGTTGGTAGGGTACTCATCAATCCCAAAATATTTACATGGATATGTCTCTCTAGCTTCTAAAGTATAGGGGCATAGAAGATGTTTCTGAACACGTGCACATGTGTGAGATACTATGGTGCACGAAAGGAGTTATGGATTTTGAGCACAAGGAAAGTCATTTTGTAACTACATTGCAGGGATGCACACATAATTGGTACAAGAAAATGATGTTTTCCTTAAGGAGTTTCATATCCTTGATTTTGAGCAAAAGAGTATAAGAGTGCTCAAGGATATTTAGTAGGGTAATAATGAGATCATTTAAGAATATGATGCCCATTTCAAGACAATAGTGTCTAAAATTTCTTATGATATTCATGCAAGATAACATACATAGTGGTTCATTGGGGGATTGATCACACCTTTCAAAAGGGTCTCACACATACAACATATACGTGAAGCACTTGAAGGCTGCTTTGCACACTAAATTAGTTGAGAGTACGAGATACTAGAGTGAACCCATTTCTAGAGGCACAAATTACATTTATGGAAAAGAAGTTAGAGAAATTATCACAAATTTAGCACATGAGACGTGTACTTAGGATTTGGTGTAAATATTTTTAATTGGAAGGGCACACCAAAGATAGTTGTCCTCGTAGATCGGTTTGTTCATTGTTCTTTAGAATGTGAGATATATATTTTGGACCATGATGTAAGCCGCTTCTCATTATGACAACATGCAATAAGAAATAATGTGTCTTGTTGTAAGATTTTCTAGTCCACAACTAACAATCAAGAATACAATAGGTTCATTGGTGAGATCCACGCGTTTCACGGATTCTTGATAATTAATGAAACAGATAGAGGGTGATAGGCCAAGGAGGAATACATATTTGTGAAGTTAGTTGAAGGTTGTGTGCGCGTTTCTGGTTTCTAATCCAAGATGACCATGAAGAACTTCCTTTTGGTTAGGAGGAGTTACCTATAAATACAAATCAAGACCACAAGAATAATATCAAACTATATTTGTTAATGTAATTCCTAGCGTGTGTTAGATCCAAGAAGTGTGATAATTCCTAGATGGCTGCCAATCCAATGTTTAATACAATTTAATGCAAGAAATAATGTAGAAAAATAACATCCTACTATAGTTGATATGATTTAGGCATCTCATTTAAATACAATAATAAAATCTAATCTAACATGCATGGTTATGATCAGATCTGGAGATTGGGTAGGTGGTTTTGAGTCTTTATAGGTTTGGTAAAGGTTACAAATAGTTTTGGGTAGTTTGGGAGTGGGTATTAGCTTGATGTCCTAAGTTGGGTTATCAAACATAGAGATCGATGCCGGACAGGGTGTGATCGATGAAGATTTAGCTATAAGTGATGACAGTTTAGGGTGGATAAGGGTATAATAGTTAAATTTCGTAATAGGGGTCCAAGTTCTCTTCGTGTCTACACAGAGAGATGGGGAGGTCTATGGAGTGGCTTCAGGTAGTGTATCTAGCTTGGGTGAGGATTTTGTGAGGTTTTAGGGGTGATAAAGTCAACTTAGTGAAATTCTGTCAAAAGATACAATAGCCGATGTTGATCTGGTGACCGATGCTGGTGAAGGGAAAACCGATGATGGTCAAGGTGGTGGCATCGGTAGGGTCTGAATGGTGGAAATCAAATAAACTTGGTTTTGGAGCTTCTCTATGATTGCACAAAGAATGGAAGAAGGATGGTTAGGCTCGTAAAAATCCCAGGAAGGCTTAGGAATGTCTAAGAGTCAGATATGGGGGGCTAAAGGGGTTGTGGGTTGTTGGATGGGTGGATTGATAGGAAGGTGGGGATGGTGGAATGCAAAGTAGAATAAGATCTAATAAACAGAGCTAAAGAAATCACAATCTAAGTATAAAATAATGCTAATCAAGACACACTTGTATTTGCAGGCCTGGTTGGTGGAGGATAACATTGGTTGATCTGTGAAATTGGTGATCAGTGTCAAGGCATTGCTTCCCAAAATGTTACTGTGAATGCCAATGCCTTAAGATTAGTCTTGGTGCTGGCTAGGGTCATCTGGATGCTTGAGCAGGCTCTAGTTTTTGTTTTCATGTAGATATCTCTTTCTCCAAAACTTGAAAACACCAAATTATCAAAATTTCCAACCTCTAAAACAAGGATTCCAAAAGGAATTTATGGCAACTAATGACAATTAGGGTGACCGGCATCGGTTAAGGCGAGAAATCCTAGGTTTGCTAAAATAGTGGATCTTGGCTATATTTTGGCCATTTTTGCCCATTGGTCCTAATCTAAAATGGTATCTTGCGCTTAGATAAGTGGGTATGATATTAGAGAAAGAATATGAATCTAATGTTAGGGTTAGACTAAGTCTTAGTTAGCCAAGTTAAGTATAAATTGAGTCTTAGTTATAAGAAACATGATAAGAATAGGTTTATGATGAGGTTTCTAGGTGAAGTGGTTTGGTGAGATGTAAATTAATTTAATTAAAGTAAGTAAATTAATAGATAAAGTGAGGATGGGTATTAATTTAACTCTAAGTAATTAAATTAATATAAATGTGGGGAAAGGGGGCGTGGTTATATGAACATGATATGTTAACCACTCTAAAGGGGATCAAGGTGGTCTAACCCAAATTTGGTGTCTACATTTGCCTTATTTTTTTGCATAGCTTGTATTGGTAAGTGATGCTGACAAAAATAGGAAGTGATTTCCCCATGTGTGGGTGAGAGTGGGGTTTCCCCAAGTGTGGGAAAAGGTGATCCCCCTCAAACTAGGAACTGATGAGGTGTTATACGAAGTCGGTGAGTGGTTTGATAAATGTGTAGTTGGTGTAAGTGAAGGTAGGTGGGGAAGGGTATGGGTACTTTGGGAAAAGGGTAATGGTCAAATTGGGTAATAGGTAATAGGCCAAGGTCAAATTGGGTAATGGGTAATGGCGATCTAACACACACACACGAGATAGAAGGACTGCAACATGGTACTAGGTTGAAGAGTTTGTAAACTCTACATCGTCTAAGTTCGATAGGTTTATGCAAACAAGGGTGAAGTGATTCAGGTATCCAAGGCATAGGATATGGTCATAAAAATAATGTAGGTCAGGTGCAAGAACGTTTAGGTATGTTCTGGTACACTAAAGGTTTAGTCGGGAAAAATGACATGGTAATAGGAAAGGTATGATTTTTAGGATAAAATAACATGGGTAACAACATCGTAAGGTATAACGAGTACACATGTCCAACGGTGACAAAAAGTAGGTTCATGTTAGAGGATATAGGTCAGGGCACGGGTAAGGGCAAGGTGTGGTTTTTAGGCTAAAAAAACATGGGTAATGACATCACAAGGTATAGCAATTACACAAGTTCAATGGTTAAGACAAGTAGGTTCAGTCAAGGTATATGGGTCATGGCACGGTAAGGCCAAGGTATAGGTAATTCAAGGGGTATACGGGGTAAAGTGGGGTATGGGTTATTAGGGTGGGTGGTGTAAATGGGGTAGTGGCAGGGGCCAAAGTATGCCCCAACCGATAATAAGGTTGGGTGGGAGGTAATGAGGGCATTAGAGTAGGAAAAATGAAGAGGGGAGTCCAAATGGGGTGTAGGAAACATGACCGATATCAGTCATGTGAAACCGATAATAGTCTATGTGAACTGATATCGGTACACTAGGGCATGGAACTAATGTCGGTTAGGTTGGACCGATATCGGTTCACCTGTCGATGGGTTAAAACGTAAAACTCGTGGTAAAAGTTCTCATTTGAGAATTTTAACGTGGTGAAAAATGGCTCTGGAGGAAGAATAGTCAAATGAGTTGTCGAGGAAAATGAGATCGGGTGTGAGTTGAAGTTGATTAGGTGAGAGGTGAGTGGTTGTTAGAGTGAGGAAGATGGGTCCACGTGATCATGTGGAATGAGTTGATTCACTAGAGGATCGGGAGATTGATTTTAGACATGACAGAAGTGGGAGGGAGTAGTGGAGGTCCACCATTGCAGAGACAGGAGGTGCCAATGAGGAGGAGACAGAGAGGGATGTCGTAGGTTCCCACTCCTATTGCATATTTTGAATTGATTTTTGTGTTAAAATGAACAAATGGGGGAATTAAAAATTTGAAAATGCGGGTAAAATGAACCGATTTGGGTATGGGGAGGGTGGAATGTAGGATAATTAGGTTGGGAAATGAATTTGGGTGAGGTGTGGGTAGAATGGGGGTAGTTTAGGCTTATTTTTGTAAATTTTAAATTTTAGTGCCGTGGGGGTTCGGCTTTGGGGCCAAACTAGAGACCCACGTCGGTGTGGGGTTGGTTGACATCATTTATGTATTACTCGACATCGGTGGGGAAAAATAAGACCAATGGATGTCATAGGGGACTGATGTTGGTCATGGGTGACTGATGTCGGTCATAGGTGACCAACATTGGTCACTGTGAAAAGGTGACGGGCCAAAATAGGTTAGATGCAGAGGGCGAGAATGGGGTGGAAAAGAGAGGGTAGGGTAAATAGGTAAAAATGAATGGAGTAGTAATATAGGAGGGAGAAAAGTAGGTGGGTGAAGGTGAGGGTAGGTAAACATAGGTAGGGGATAGGTGGGACTTAGGTCATGGTGGGTATGGGGTTTAGGTAAGTGGGAATGGGATAAATAAGTAGTCGGGGATAAAGTAGGAACATGATAAATGTGTATGGGGTAGTAGGGTGTAGAATTATGTTATTGATAAAAAATTAATTTAGGCCCTGACATTGTTGAGTTGGTTGGTTGTAGGCATGAAAATAGTTGACGTTATGAGATAGAGTATCACCCCTACTAGGGAATTGAGGCATAGTGTGATGGAGGAGGAGTGGGCCCACATGTGGGAGGTAGGGCTGATCGGGGTCAGGCGGTACAGATGGATCCGACGAGATCCTAGTCTCATGGTCACTCTCATCAATAGATGGGATGTAACAACCAACACATTCCACCTTCCTACCGGTGAGATGACGATCATGTTGGAGGATGTCTATAGGATTTTACGGCTACCGATTATTGGGGATCTAGTTTATAGTGTATCTATAGATGGCACCTTCGAGGTGATGATTGGAGTGTTCAGGAGATGGCTAGTGAGTTGACCAAGCATAGCATGAGCTTGGTGTATGGGGCGATGTATGCCACACACCCACAAGAGATGCGGTTATCCATGCTAATGATGGTGACAGTAGGGTGCTATGCGGTGTTGGATTCTGGGAGAAGTCATTTTCCCAGGGGTTTGATGGGAGTTTTACGAGACATGATCAAGGAGCAGGTCTACTTTGCATGGGTGCCAACTTATTTGGTACAACTATACAGGGAGTTATGGGGCTATTAGAGGATGCACCGATATGGCATGTGTTGTACCTTCCTATTACATTGTTGGGCCTATGAGCACATTGTGGTAGTGCGGCCATGAGGACTGTCGGTAGAGACTAGAATTGTGGGGGAATGGGGAAGGATTCGAGACAATGGGTGGTCCTAGGAGGTTAGCCATGAGAAGCAAAGGTGTTACATGATGTGGCGCATTACAAGTGGGAGCTAGAGGGGCTATATGTGAGAGACATAGTATGGCGGCCTTATGTCGGCTTTCTAACATTCAAAGGCATGAGGTGAGAGCTAAAGGGGATGCATCTTATGTGATGGATACACAGGAGATGTGCTAGCGAGCACAAGATGATCCTAGTAGATAGAGTCCGATGACATTTCGGACTAGTGCAGGATGTGCCACCGCCATTTCCATAGTATCGGCGGGAGGATGTGGAGAGGCCTTTGTCTCCACCTCACCCCACATAGCCAACGATGTGAGGAGGAGTTATCGGTGGATGGAAGGATAGATAATTCAGGGTATCGATGGATACGAGATGCTAGTGGGAAGTATAGTTACTGAAAACACCACCATGGCCGGGGATGCCCGATTTGGTGATGGTGATAGTGTAGAGAGATGTACTATAGGGACATGTGGCGATAGTGGTAGTGCGATTGACAATAACACAAGAAGAGATAGACCACTTGACTAGGCAAGTGATTATAATACATGGGAAGTTAACTACTGCTCGAGGCACGGTATAGAGTACAGGGAAAATGGTCGAGATCCTGTACATGATGGAGGACAGATAGCCACCTTGTAGAGTACAAGTCGAGGGTTATAGGTCCAGATTTTCCACTACACAAAGCTAGGTTGTGGCCCTACAAGCCGAGGTTATAGTGCACACACCTCCACAGTCTCGAGGCGGGGTCCCATATTATGGACATCAATGGGATAGTGTCCCATGGTACGAGGAGGAGGATAGGGTACATAGGTACAAAGTCCAAGGCCAGCCCTAGCAGGACAAAGCTCACAAGTTATGATACCTATGACACCACCTCGGATGGTGTCAATGGCCAAGTTTAGGATTACCCGAGTGAAGGGCACGGTATTACCAAGATCACATGACGATTGGTGGGATAGATTTCCCCTCCTATACAGAGTACATGGCACAACAAGCATTGAGTGAGAGAATGAGAGCCCGCACTCATGGTGTAGAGAGTATATGGTGCCGAAAAGCCCATAGATAGGGTTAGGATGAGGCTATGAATTCACAGAGGCCAAACCCAGCTGCGGGCCAGGTGGAGACTAGACTAAGACCCATGGAGGATGGATAGATTCTGGTAGGGCAACAAACAGGGGTGGGAGGAGGAGACATATGAGACTTTCCCTGAGGGTCTTAGGTGGGGTGATGATTAGTCACTTGGTATGATTATTATTTTTGAGATTTTGATATATATACCAGCCTATGAGCTGAAGATAGTGAGGATGTACATGAGAGTTTTGAGAGGTTGATCATATACCGACCTACATGCCAAATATGGTGAGGATGTACATGATATTTTGAGAGGTTGTTCATATACCGGCCTACGTGCCAAAGGTGGTGCTGCGAGATGTATTTGAGAGTTTTGGAGATACTAGTATTTATTTATATCTGTGTATATATGTATTGATACATAGACTCTCCCATTTATATAGTTTATGATGTTTATTGGATGGATGATGTACCTATGTTTTTATTTTCATTGTTATTATGTATTGATGGAAACTAGGTGAATTAGGAATGATGGAGTCAAGGTCATATAGGCATGATTGAGTTTAGGTCACTTAGGCATGGTTGAGTTTAAGTCATTTAGGCATGGTTGAGTCAGTTATAGGCATTGTGGAGTTAGGTATAGGCATGGTGGAGTCTATGTGGGTTAGGAATGGTGGGGTCTAGGTGAGTCAAACATGATTGAGTTTAGGTCAGTTAGCTTTAGTGGAGTTTAGGTCACTTAGGCATGTTTGAGTTAAGTCAATTAGGTATGGTGGATTTTAGGTCACTTAGGCATGTTTGAGTTAGGTTAGTTAGGTATGGTGGAGTTAGGTATAGGCATGGTTTGGTCATGTTTTTGTTTTTATTTTATTTTCAAGTTACTAGTAGCATGGAAAAAATAAATGATGATTTATATGTATGTATGTGGTTTAAATTTCCAAATATTTGATATCATGGGAATGTAAAATGATAAATGGATGATATGATGGTGTATTAAAAATGGTAGGTATGTATGTTTGTATGTTTTAATTTTCCAATTATTGTGTAAAAGGAAAACTCACTAAGGTAGGATGTGAATAGAAAAATGGGGGGTGGAAATTGGTTAGGGTAGAAAGTGGTCAAACCAACCTCCAAGGGCCACATGTCATTGGAGTATTGCCTACATATCCTGGAAAAAAGGGGCCTCAGGCCAATGTAGTTCTCCTGTAAGCTAGGGGGAAAATAAGATGAGGATAGATAAATGGGTTGGTAGGTTTTAGGAATGTCTTAAGTCTAGGTCATTTAGGCATGGTTGTGTTTAGGTGATTTTAGGCATGGTTAGGTTTATGTCATTATATGCATGGTTGATTTTTAGGTCAGTTCAGCTTGGTGATGTTTATGAAATAGGAATTCTTAAAATGTAGGTGTCAATGGTCTTATCCTGTATATGAGAATTAACAAGTAATGAAGAAAGTGAAGGGTAAGAGGTGACTAAAAGAGATTCCTAATTGGAAGAACCATAACAAGTATACCATATCAAAGGTGGGCTTATGAACTTAAGACCCCAAAGGCATTACATGATCGAGTATGCTAAGGGTGAAGAAAGTCACACGATCACGAAATGTCATTTTTGTGGCAAGTCCCTTGAGAAGGTAGGAAATTAACATAACTTGGTGTGAGATAGCATGCCTACTTGGCAAGAGACCCAAGATCAAAATAGGTAAGTCAATGAAAAAGGTTATCTTTTTCTATTTTTTCTTTTGTTTTTGATAGAATGATCGATGTGGGAAGTCTATGTGGGATGAGTATATTATCTCCTTGAGGTCTTCGTGAAGCTGATCGATGTAGGAAGCTTCTGAATATTTTATTTTGTTTTTGTAAGAATATTCCTTTTTATGATAGACTATGTGCAGTATGGATAGCTTTGTATAGTTGTCCTTTGAGGGAGAAATATATTTGTAGTGGCAAGATAGAGAGAGATATTTACCTTTTGAGGGAGTCATCTCTTTGTTAGAATTTTAACTCAAGGAGTTAAATCCCATTTTTCTTTTGAAATTATTTTTCCTTTAGATGTTTAATTCATGGACAAGACTATATAAGAAGATTAGGCTCTTGTTTAGAAGACAAAACCCTAGCACACAGAGGTTAATTATGAAAGAGATGGTTCCAAGTGATGAATGAACATGGGATTCCATTTTGCAAAAGATGAAAAGTATCCATGAAATCATGCCATGAGTAGAGCCATGGTACTCATATTAAAGATAAGGTAGAAAGGTGATGAGTAATCACATGATTCTTTTTATTCATTGACCCTAAGAATAGGTAATATGAAAGGTGAAGGGTTCTCAAGGGATGAGCTTGAAATAGACAAAAGGTGATATAGGACTTGATTCAACAATAGAATGGTCAAATATGTAAGGAATTTGAGGGTTTAGGTTCAGCTTTACCTTTGAGTGAAGAAAAACAATAAGCACCTGATCCATAGGTATGAGTAACGATACAGGTCCAAGCCAATTAGGAGAAAATTTGCCCCATTTACTTTTCTCTTCTTTGGTTACAATTTTATTTTCCTTTAGGAAGATGTCACCAACCTAGAAGGTTCGTTCATGGACATGTTTTTCATAGGAAAATTTGATACACTTTTGGTAGATTTGAAGATGATCAAGAGCATTAAGACGACGTTCATCTAATAACTCAAGTTGTGTTAAACGGTCCTAGCAAAAGTCATCATCATTGAGTATGTATTAGAGTGAGATATAGAGAGATCAAATATAGACTTTGAGAGGCAAGAAAACCTCGATCTTGTAGACTAGAGAGAAATGTGTGGTAGTAGTTGAGTGTGAATAATAGTACGGTAAGCCCACAAGGTGAAAGGAATGTGTGTATGTTAATCCTTTCCAAAGATCGTCAAATACTTTCATAAAAATTTTGTTCAAGGTTTTATTGGTTGATTCTTCTTAGAATTTTTTTGTGGCTAGTAAGGTGAAGAGAAACCAAGTTGAACATTAAAGGTTTCATAGAGCTTTCATAGGGTTTTATTTTTAAACTATTTTCCATTATCAGTGATGAGACGGTGAGAAATACCAAAGTGAAAAATGATGTGATGATTGATGAATTCACATATTGTCTCAATTTTTTAGAAATAAGAGGTATGGCTTCAACCCATTTAGTATAATATTCAGTAGCGGTTATAATCCATTGATGACATTGTGAAGAATGAGGATTGATCTCTCTGATAAGATCTAAACCCCATTGAGAGAAAGGCCAAAGGTCTCATGTGACCTGTAAGGCATGACTAGGTGTGTGATGAATATTAGCATGTTGCTAGCATTTCACACAATGTTTGACATAGTCACAACAATCACAGTTGAGGGTGGGCCAATAATAGCCCAAGAAAAGGATGCATTTAGTGACAACTAGGCCACTGAAGTGACCTCCACAAATTCCATCATGAACTTCCTTGATGGTATAAGGAATCTCATAACTTGTAAGGCATCGTAAGAGAATATTGTCAAAGCCGCATTTATAAATAAGACCACCCATGATGACATAGTGAGAGACACTTTTGAGAAAGGCATGTTGTCCATTATGAGTAAAATCTGGAGGTAGAATGGAAAGGGAAAGGTAGTCTACAAACTTCTTATACCAAAGGTCATGTGGGACAGGTGTAACAGTTCTGACAAGGTTGACGTCTTGAAATAGATAGGAAGGTGATTGCAATCTTTTTACTATGACAAAGATTTTGGATTTGGCAGGTGAAGCGTGTATTTGAGAATCCGGGTAGGCCATTGTATCCACAAATTAATTAGTAGAACGTGGGGTGGTTTGAAGTTCCTAATGGTTAAAGGTAGTCAAAAGTATTTCGACATGGTTTTTTATACTTTATAAGTATTTCGTTATGACACTAGTATACACCATTAACTTGGTTTACAACTAATTGTGAATCCCCAAAGATATTAATTGATTTAACATCTAAGGTGATGGAAGTTTGAAGGCATAACACGAGTGCTTCATATTCGATGATATTGTTAGTACAATCAAAATCTATTTTGAAAGATAAAGGAATAGGTTCACCATCAAGAGGAATGAGGATAACACCTGCACCACCCCCATGCTGACATTTGGAACTCATCAAAGAATAAGGTCATTTGTAAATGATATCATCCAAAGAGAGGGTAGCATTATATTTTTACGGGAAATCAAAATTACAAATATTGATTTCTAGAGAGGGTTGCGTCTGCATGTTGGTCAACAATGTTTTGGCCATTGATAGATTTTTGATGGATGAATTTAAGGTTTTGGTTTGTGAGAAGCATGACCCAATGTGCAACATGTTGATGTTGGTAGGGCTTGGCGTATATGTAATGTAAGGATTCAAAGTATAGGTGATGATAAAGGTTTTTTTATTGAGTAGGTAATGCCGAAGTTTAGTGGTGACAAAAATTAAGGCTAAATAGATTTTTTTGGCATGAGTGTACCTAGTTTCATAGTCCAAAATGGTATGAATTATGTAATAAAAACTTTCTCTCTGTGTTTCTCATCACGATGAGTGAACATGGCACCTAAGGAATGATCAGTAGAAAAAATGTATAAGTAAAAGGGTTGGTCATTCTTAGGAGAAATGAGAATTGATGGTTAGAGAAGGTATTGTTTTAAGGCATCAAAGGCTTTGTGGCATTCATCATGCCATTTGAAGGAGATGTCATTTTTGAGGAGGTGATGAAATGGTTAGCATTGGTCGGAAAGTTGTGAAATAAAATGATGAATAGATTGAAACTTTCCTTACAAACTATGAAGTTGGCGAAGGCTAGTAGGTGGAGGATTTTCAAGAATAGCCTTGATTTTAGGGGTACCATGAAAAGAAATGATGAAACCAAGGATCTTTCATGAGAGTGTTGAGTTGTGGAGCTCAATTACTTCATTTTAGCATGCAATTAGAACTTTCTAGAAAACACAATAACCGACATCGGTTAAGGGTAGACCGACATCATTCAGGGAAGATTGACATCGGTCAAGGGAAAGTAGGAACCAATAACGGTTAGGTAGAACTAGTGTCGGTTACCTGTGCGATGAAGTTTTAATTAACTCTTGGGAATTATATCTATTTTTAGCATTAAAATAGATTTATTAATTATAATTGCATGGCTAAGTGCCCTAAGGCTAAAAATGACTATATGAAGTTAAAATTAGGGTTTATAAGTAAGGGTGTGGATCATAATTACAAGATAATTATGTGAGAGATAATTCTTGGAAAAGCAAGGAAGAAAATCTTGAAGGAAGAAGGTACTGAACATCCGAGAGGTGTGGAAGATTGTAAATATTCATTTTATATATTGTCAAATCTTTGGATAATAGATTGGCTTGTTTTTGGTGGACGTAGCCCACACTTGGGTGAACCACGTTAAATCTGGTTTTGATTTATGTCTCTTGTTTTGTATATTTCTTCTGGTAGAATATCCACTTTTATTTGCATGTATGCTTAGATTTGATATATCATATATACAACCGGTGTGCTAACCCCAACAACTGGTTTTAGATCTTTGTTTGAGGGTTTTGTGCATTGACATATTTACTCACAAATGGTTTTTGATTGAGTGGGAGTTACAACAATGATAGAAGATAATAAATACATGGTAGAGAAATTTGACGTCTGAAATTAGTAATTATGGAAGATACAGTTGAGGATTATCTCGTATCAAAGAGATTTGTACTTACCGTTGGATGAGAAGTATAGACCTACGAAGATGACTAATGAAGAATGGACTATTCTTGATAGAAAGGATTTGAGATCTATAAAATTGAGCTTTGCGACATCCGTGGCTTCTAATATTATAGAAGCTACTTCTATGGCAGAGACTTAATGA
This sequence comes from Taxus wallichiana var. yunnanensis, assembly GCA_018340775.1. Lineage (NCBI taxonomy): Eukaryota > Viridiplantae > Streptophyta > Pinopsida > Cupressales > Taxaceae > Taxus > Taxus wallichiana. Next base: position 733,353,969 of record CM031241.1, read on the forward strand.
AATATATTGCTAATTTATATGAAAAACCTAGTTCTTTAAATAAATTTTATTTGATGAAGAAACTATTTAGTTCTAAGTGCATGAAGGTGAATCTACCTCTAGTCATTTGAATGATTTCTGATCTATAGTAAATCAGTTAAAATTGGTTGCTATACCATTTGATGATGAAGTAAAAGCACTTTTATTATGTTCTTTTCCTGATAGTTGGGACAACTTAGTAATGACTATTGGTAATACAACATCAACTAATAATATTTTGAAGTTTGATGATATGGTTGGTATAATCTTGAATGAAGAAATTCATAGGAAGTATAGAGGAAACATCATCTGGAAAGGCTTTGAATATAGAAAGTAGGGGCGAGGCGGAAGGAGAGATCCAAGAGTAAGAGTAATGGGAAATCAAAGTCAAGGTATAATAGATCTAAATCTAGAAGTAAGGGGACTACTTGTTGGAAATGTGGAAAGAAAGGAAATGCAAAGAAATATTTTTGTCAAAGGATAAAGAGAATAAACAACTAGATAAAGGTAAAGAGGTGAATCTTGCTTCATCGGAGGTAATACAAGATGCTCTTATTATTTCTTTGGACAATATAATTGAATTATGGGTTTTAGATTCAGGAGCTTCTTTCCATACAACCCCTAATAAGGGTTATTTTAGAAATTATGTTCAGGGCAATTTTGGGCATGCTTATTTAGGTGATGATGAACCTTGTAGTATTATTGGTAAAGGGGAAGTTCATCTAAAATTGTAGAATGGAAATACATGGGTATTGAAAGATGTGAGGAATGTGCCAAGCCTTAGGAGAAATATTCTTTCTGTAGGGAAACTAGGTGAATTTGGTTACATGGTTACTTGTTGATACAAAATCACAAAGCACCCACGGATGCGATCGGGATTCTAGGTTGATCACTCGGGCATCCAGTGTGATTGCACAACATGGAAACCTCTCTCAAGCATGGGACTTGTGAAACTAAGAGAGGAATCTCCAGTTAGAGGCTGGTTCCTCAAACTCCTCGATTTAGATCTATATTTTGTAAAACTACGAGGTTTAGATCCTAACCCTACTCTAACTTGCAAGGAGACAGGGGTAGAAGTGCAAAAATTGAAACTAACTAAAGATGGTGATGCACCAAAAGGAGTGGTGAAACATATTTGTCATGCAAATAGACACAGACCAAAGTTCACAACATAAAACATACACAGACTGATAATGTATAATTTAGTATCTGAAATCAAGCAAATAATACAAACAGAGGATTGGAACCCATTCACAGAGCTTGCATTATCATTTTAATGTCAAAACACGCATTACACCCTCAGAGAGGTAAAAGAAAACTGTTACAATCCTTGGAGAGGTCTGATCCTTGCATCAATCACTTGCTGGAGGTGAAAGAAGAAGTCTGCTATGCCCAAAAATGTTCCCCCTTTGAAATGAGCCCAAAACTGGCTTTTACAGTGCAAGGGTCGAGCCCAGGGGACAGGAAACGTACAAAGGCATGGGAGCCCATTCTTTCTTGACTGCAGGTGCATTAAAATGGCATGGGGGACCTTACAAACCCATACCCTGTCACTTTGACCGGATTACAGGAGAATGCGACCCATTCTGCATTAAATCTGGTCGTTGGAATGTCATTTTTGGCCATGAACACGCGTCAGATCTGTTTCTCGATTTTCTCCCTCCAGACTACACCAAAATGCAAGATTGACCCCGGAATCATGTAGAGAATTTCACCAGCTTTCCGTTGATATAAAGAACGTGCAAATCCGAGTTCTGGATCGAAAGTTATGGCGATCTGAAGATTTAGGGCACAAAACAGGTGAAAACGTGTTTTGAAATCTTTCCCGTGTTCTGCCACCTGGATGACACGTGGCACGTGCTGATTGGACGAGAAATTCTCTCTCCTCTGCCTTTCGTGGGCCTTCCTTTTGAAATTTCCTTGTGGGCCCCTTAAATTTGGACACGTGGCGCTATTTCATTGGTTCGGGTCAGAGCTTAAAAAAACCCTTTGACCTTTGGACCTTTCTCCATGTGACACGTGTCATGATCTGGTTGGTTCTCGGCCCTTTCGGCTCCTTCGCGCCCTTTTGTCCCGGATGTCCCAGTGCTGTCTGGGACAAAAACCTCCGATCCACCCGAAATGGGCTTCCTCGTCCCTCATTTGGCCGATGACACGTGGCGTTGTTTGATTGGCTTTCGGCTCCTTCGGCGATCCGCGTCCCACGCGTCCCTTTGTCCCATTTGCCCCAGTGCTGAATTTCCCTGTTTCGGCCGAACCGGCCGGTTCACGTCCTTTTGTCCCAAATGTCCCAGTGCTTCGTGGGACAAATTCTTCCGGTTCACCCGATCCGGCCGATTCGCGTCTTTTTGTCCCACTTGTCCCACATTGTTTCGGACTGAAGTTCTCCATTTCGGCCGATCCGGCCGGTTCACGTACTTCGCGTACTTCCGGCCCAGATGTCCCATACTGTCCCGCTTGTCCCGGTCAAAGACTTGGCAAATTTTTTCTTTCTTTCGGCCAATTCGGGCATTTCGCGTCCCGCGCGTACCTGCGGCCCAGATGTCCCAGTTGCTTCACGGGCCGCCTGGAGGCTTTTCGGCCGATCCGCGCCTAGATGTCCCAAATGTCCCGACTGCCCCTAGGACCAGGACTTAGCCAATTTTCACAATTTTTTCTGGCCCAAGCTTATTTTCTACAACTTTTCACATTTTCTCAGAGCTTGCTCCTTCCTTCTTCGGCCAGGGGAGTTAGAAAAATATCTGAGGGAACCTTAGAAACATGATTTTTTCCCCGAATCAATCCATTTGCCTGGGACTTGAGAATTCTGATGCATGTTATCAAATTAACCCTGGGGGTGAATTTAGATAACAATTTGGTGACTCAGTGGGGCATCTGCCTGCTAGATGAAAAGACCAGTTGCCTGAAGCAGTCCATTGGGCATGGAGTCATCAAATATTCTGTTTAGAACCCTAACTGACTCAGAATGTGCAAGGAGGAAGATGGAATGTTACCTGATGAAAGCAAGGACATGCTAAACATCTCCATGGACAGCAAGTTGTGCCAAGGCACTTAGGGAAAACAAAACTAACCTACGGAAAAACAATGTGCACAAGCACTTGGAGGAAAGAAAATCTAATCTAATATTTACAGAGGTAGTGAACTTCCCTCTAGAAGCAACGCTTGAGATAGATTCCATTAACTGGAATCTGTAGTTCTTCACCATCCAATGAGGCCAATTGGAAAGCATTGTTGTTCCTGCACTTTGTGACCATGTACGGGCCACTCCAAATGGCATCAAATTTTGAATGCCTTCCTGGTTTAGCTCTATCCACATCCCATTTCAACACTAGATCTCCAACTTGAAAAGATCTATCTTTGGCCTTCCTATCAAAGGTCTTCTTGATCAAAGCTTGATCCTTTTCCATTGCTTGGGATGCCTGATTTCTGATCTCTTGCAGCTCCATCAATTCTGCATATCTCACCTCCATAGGCTCAAATTCAAGCAACTCCAGCTGCTTCATGAGTTCCAACGTTGGCAACTCAAGTGACATGGGCAAGATTGCCTCTCTTCCATAGACAAGCCTAAATGGAGAGTTACCTGTGGATCTTTTGGGAGTTATCCTATCAGCCCATAAGGCTGATTTCAGCTTGGTATGCCAAGACCTCTGATTCTCATCAAGAGTCCTCCTAATGATCTTCAACAAGTTCTTGTTTGTAGACTCGGCCTGGCCATTACCTTGAGGGTAATAGTTTGATGAAGTGCTTAGGTAAATACCGTTCTTGACAGCCCACTCAGTCACCCTGGATCCAATGAATGCCAATGCATTATCAGAGATTATTGTGGCAGGTACACCAAATCTGGTTGTTATCTCCTCATAAAAGTCTAAGATGTTAGACTCATTTGCCTCTTTGAGTGCTACTGCTTCTGTCCATTTGGTGAAGTAGTCTGTGGCTGTCAAAATCCATTTGTGCCCTTGGCTCGAATTGGGATTGATGGCTCCAATGAAGTCCAGTCCCCATTGCATGAATGGCTGATCTACTGAAATTGGATGTAATGGAAGGGCAGCGAGTCTCTCTTTTCCTGTGAAGAATGCACAATTCTTACACCTCTTGATCCATGCATAGCAATCACTAAAGATTCTAGGCCAATAATAACCAGCCTTCATGATTTTTAGAGCTGTCACTCTTGGTGCAAAATGGCCACCAGCTGGTCCATTATGAAACTCTTCTAATACCCTTTGGATCTGACCTGTGCTAATGCATCTCAGCAGCACTCCATTCACATCTTTCTTGAACAAAACTCCCTCAACGATGGCGTACGGGACAGCCTGCAATCTGAAATGTCTCCTTTGGGTCTTGCTCATCTCCGGAGGGCATAGGCCTGTTTGTAGGAAGTGCATAATGCCTTGGGTCCAGCAAGGAGGGGCAGCATTGTCTTCTTCTTGCCTGCCACTCGGCTCATGGCTGTCTTGAACTGTCAAAACAGCCTCTTCTTCGTTGCCTACTTCTTTTTGCTTTCCCAAAACCAGCTGCTCACACAATCCTTTCCCTCTTACCAGCTTGGTGATCTTGATCTCAATGTCATACTCCATGACACGGGTGATCCAACCTACCCTTTTCTCATTCAAATCCTTGTTGAGGAGGAAGTCCTTAACCCCAGCATGTGAGACCAACAACTGGACCTTGTTGTTTGAGACTAAATGCTTGAATTTCTTCAAGCTTCTGATTACTGCAAGCACATGCTTTTCAATAAAAGAGTACCTCACTTCGCAGTCATCTAGGCTCTGGCTGAAGAAGGCAATCGGTTGTTCATCATTATCTTTGTTCTGCTGTACCAGAATGGCAGAAATAGTGTCATCACCTCCAAATGCATAGAGGATGAAATCCTTGGAAAAGTCTGGGTTGATGAGAGTGGGTGCTTGGGAGATGGCTTCTTTGATTGCTTCAAAACTCTCCTTGCCTTCTGCCGTCCATTTGAAAGCCATGCTTTTCCTTAACATTTTGGTGATGGGCTTGACAAGGGCTGCAAAATCTGGGACAAACCTCCGAACAAAGTTTATCCTTCCCAGGAAACTCTGAAGGGCTTTCTTGTGGCTTGGCAATGGTAGTGCTCTTATGGCTGCAACCCTCTCTGGATCAATTGCTAATCCTTCCTTGGAGACAATATGGCCAAGGAGCTTCCCTTCATGTGCAAGAAAGATGCACTTCTTAGGATTCAAAGACACTCCAAAATTTCTACACCTCTGAAACACTTGCCTGAGGTGAAAGAGATGGTCTGCTGCATTCTTTGAGAAGACAGTGATATCATCTAGGTATACCAGCACTATCTTGTTGATCAAGCCTTTGAATGCCATATCCATAGCTCACTGGAATGTTGCTCCAGCGTTCGACAGTCCAAATGGCATCTTCTTGTAAGCATATGTGCCCCATTTGGTTGTGAAGGCTGTCTTGAACTGGTCTTCCTCCTTTACCATAATCTGATTGAATCCTGAGTAACCATCAAGTAGTGAAAACCTTTACAACCAGCTACGACCTGCAATATTTGCTCCATGGAAGGGAGTGGATAATGGTCCTTGAGAGAGGCTCTATTCAAATCTCTCGAAGTCAACACACACCTCTGATCTCTCCACTCTTCTTTACATTTGGAACTAAGTTGGCAACCCAACTAGAATGCTTGATTGGGAATATGATTCTTGACTCAATCAGCTTGTCTAATTCTTTCCTCATGAGAGGTTCCATGTGTGGATTGGTGGTCTCTTTTACTGCTGACAGCGAGGCTTAGTATTTGGATCCAATTCGATGGTATGCTGAGCTAAGTTGGGATTGAAACCTTTCAAGTCTTCATAGCTCCAAGCAAACACGTCAGGGAACTCTTGACATAGCTGTATGAACTCACATCTTTCTTGCTCAGTTGTCATCTTTCCAATTTGCAATGGCTTGTTCTCTTCTACCAAGATGGATACCGAATCTTCTCTCTTGACCTGAATGTTTGCTTTCTCCTTTCTAAACTGATCATTGGGGTTAAAAATGGACTCCAAAGTGATAAGTCCCTTGGGCAGCTTATCGAGTTCTCGGGTTCTCACCGTATCACTTGGTCACCATATTTTTTCCAACTTTTCTTGATTCTTAGCTGAGAACTCAGCTTCTTCTTGCAAGAAATGGATGATTTGCTGGTCATTCTCAAATACTTGCCAACTGACATCGTTATCCGGCACTGAAGGCCTCACAATCACGTGGATGTTTGGCTGTACCTTATCTTGTTGAATGTTTTCTACAATGTCAAAGGCTGCCCCTCTGCTGCCGAAGCTGCATCGGCTTGATTCTCTTCCCTAGGAATGGCTTTGATGCCAAAACCCTCAAAATCTTCCATGAGGTCCCACACCCTGTTCTTGTAGCACCTGAGTAGATCATTTTTGGCAGCATGCTGTCCCTTGACCTGATTTACAATCAATTCACTGTCCCCAAAGACTTGCAAGTTCTTTATTTTTTCTTGATTGCCCAATGCATCCCTTGCACCAAGGCTTCATATTCAGCAGTGTTATTGGAGCATGCAAATTGAAATCTAAAAGCTGAATAGTACTTTACTCCTTGAGGTGAAGCAAGCACGGCTCCACCTCCTGCACCTTGTCTACTCCTTGATCCATCAAAAATAGCTGCCATACCTCATTGTCATCCTTGTGGTTTGGCTTGGTGATGCTAGGAATAGGTTGACTTTCTTCGTGTATACAATAGACTCCTAGCTCAGATTCTTCTATTCCTTGATAAGGATCAAAAGCATGCACCTTGCTTGCCCATTCATCAAGAGTTAGATCCGGGATGTTTCCAACTTTAGTGTCAGCTTCATCAGTGCTAGGGTGATCTTCTTGATCAAATGCCGAGCAATTGGCATTAATCTGACTTGGAGTGTAGGGCTCAATATGGAAGTTTGCAATAGGTTCAGATCTGATTGTGGTCTTAGTTCCATATCTTGTCCTGAATAGCATGTGAGACCAATCAACGGACAAATATCCCCCAATCTTGGCAGTGAAGTCCCTTGACAAACATAGGGCAAAGAGTGGTGGAAGGTCTATGACTGACACATCTTGTAAAACAACAACATTTGGACATGCGTGCAAGGTAAGACTCAAATTTCTAATCACTCCAACTGTTGCTATTGCTGTCCCATCCAACTGCACTACCCCTTTGGATGTTGTTTCATACTGAAGCCCTAGCTGATCAGCTATTTGTTTGGGCATGACAGAGCTACTTGCTCCAGAATCAATCATGCAATTATGCACTAGCTGATTTCCAATGATTAATGAAACATAGAAAGGAGGGGGTTTCAACATCTTACCTTGTTGTCCTCCATGATTTCCTTCAGATTGGGCAGCATTTGTAAGCACTTTGTCTTGCATCTGCTGATTCGAAGCTGGCCAGTCCTTCATGGCAGCTTGCAGCAGATCTCTTTGGCCTGGGATAGATAGGGATTCCCACATAGATATATTGACGTTTGTTTTCTTCATCTGATCAATGATACTGAATGGAGATGAAGTACCCTTTTGTTGTCCCTTGGTTTGCACATTCACCTCTTGTACGTGGGCAGCAACAGCTGGCATTTGAGTTGGCCTAGAGGCTGTTCTTGGCTGCCCTTGTGCATTTGAAACTGGGTTTTGCTTGCCAATCACTTGAGGAGCCGTGGAAGGTTGTGGATTGGCTGGGGCTAATGGCTGTTCTTCACCCAAATTTCTCCTTTTTGACCTTGTGTTGGCTGCAACACCTTGAGAAACTACCTGATTCATGCCACAGAAATCCTCTGCTTGCCAATTTACCAATGTGGTGTCATTTGGGGCTGATTGTTGTTGGAATGTTTCTTGCTGAGGTGCTTCATGCTGCTGATCTCCTTCGTGGCTGGGCTCTTGCGACCCACCGACGGTTTGCACCATCAGGGCCTGATTTAATGCACCATTAAAGCACATTGATTGGTTATGTGGCTGACTACACGGGAAACACCAATCATATTCCTGGGCCATGTTATTTTGCACCGGTACCAAAGCTCTAGATGTGGATGCAACATTGGGATTATAGGGCTGAAATGGTCTGTTGGCAGGAGGCCTTGCTTGATTCTGATTTACAGCTGGATTGGGTGGCCTTTGAGGCTGATATGGCTGCCTATTAGGTTGAGCTTGAGGCTGATACGAAGGTCTAAAACCTTGAGCTTGCTGTCTTTTGAGTGTAACCAGCTCATTACCTAAATTTTGCAGTTGCTTCATGACTTCTTGAAATTCATTTGAGGCACTAGAAGATGAAGTAGAAGCTTCACTTGAATTCTGATTTCTAGGAGTGGGAATAGGAGCTAAGACAGGTGTTTGACTAGTACTTGGGCTCTCTAAACTTGGATATAATGGCATTGGAGGCCTAGGAGCCAATTTACCAGCTTGAATAAGACAGTTTTCGGCTCTAATGGCAATGCTATAAGCAGCAGGTAAGGTTGTGCCTCCCATTGATTGAATTAACATAGAAATATCAGAATTCAAAGCTTTAAGATAGTATAGAAAAGCACCTTCTCTTGTTGGCCCGACCCCACCGAATCCTATCCCAAGACTTTTGAAATCTGAAGTTGAAGTCAGTCAGCTGCTCATTGGGAGCTCTCTTGATAGTTGTTAATTGTTCCAGTAGAGACAAATTGTCTCCCTTTTCCCCAAACTGCTCATGGAGAACTATGCATAACTGATTCCAATTTGTGATAGAACCAGCTGTAAGGCTCCTGAACCATTGCAATGCCTTCCCTTTGAATGATGATGCCAGCAATTTGACAGCCACATCCATTTCATTTATCTCATGGATTGCACAGACGTTAGCAATGTCTTTGACATGATCACCAGGAGTGGTATGATTTTCTCCAGTGAAAAATGGAATGTTCTTCAACGCTGCAATTGGAACTGGATTCTGTGCATTGAGGGCAAGTGGGCTGCTGCCAGTGAAATTGACAAAGGGATTTGCTGGTTGTGCCATTCTGATTGGTCGAAGGACTCTTGAATACTGAATGAAAGGCCGAGCAGGTGGAGGAGTTGAGAGAGTTCTGTTTGGTGGAGATGGAGACCTTTGAATCCTTCTTCCTCTTTGCCTTCTTCTTGGAGATAATTGTAGGTATTCAAACAACACTTCTTCTTCTCCAACTCTTGACCTTGTGATTCTTCTCATAAGCTTTCAGGCCTGCACTGCTGAAACCAGTTGATCTTCCTCTTGGAGTCGCCAGATATGCGAATAATAGCTCTTTTCAAGCAAAAAAATTGCAGCAGATGCATATCAACTTTGCTGCAATAAAAATGAGACCTCTAGTCCCACCCGGCATGCCAAAACTGTTGATGCAAAATCACAGCACCCCTGGATGCAGATCAGGCTTCTAGGTTGATCACTCAGGCATCCAGTGTGATTGCACAACATGGAAACCTCTCTCCAAGCATGGGACTTGTGAAACTGAGAGAGGAATCTCCAGATTAGAGGCTGGTTCCTCAAACTCCTCTGATTTAGATCTATATTTTGTAAAACTACAGAGGTTTAGATCCTAACCCTACTCTAACTTGCAAGGAGACAGGGGTAGAAGTGCAAAAATTGAAACTAACTAAAGATGGTGATGCACCAAAAGGAGTGGTGAAACATATTTGTCATGCAAATAGACACAGACCAAAGTTCACAACATAAAACATACACAGACTGATAATGTATAATTTAGTATACGAAATCAAGCAAATAATACAAACAAAGGATTGAACCCATTCATAGAGCTTGCATTATCATTTTAATGTCAAAACACGCATTACACCCTCAGAGAGGTAAAAGAAAACTGTTACAATCCTTGGAGAGGTCTGATCCTTGCATCAATCACTTGCTGGAGGTGAAAGAAGAAGTCTGTTATGCCCAAAAATGTTCCCCCTTTGAAATGAGCCCAAAGCGGCTTTTACAAAGGTGCAGGGTCGAGCCTGGGGATAGGAAACGTACAAAGGCATGGGAACCCATTATTTCTTGACTACGCAGTGCATTAAAACATCATGGGGGACCTTAAAAACCCATACCCTATCACTTTGGTGGATTACGAGGAGAATGCGACCCATTCACGCATTAAATCTGAGTCGTTGGAATGTCATTTTTGCCATGAACACGTGTCAGATCTGTTTCTTGATTTTCTCCCTCCATCTGCACCAAAACGCAAGATTGACCCCGGAATCATGTAGATAATTTCACCAGCTTTCCGTTGATATAAAGAATGTGCAAATCTGAGTTCTGGATCGAAAGTTATGGCGATCTGAAGATTTAGGGCACAAAACAGGCGAAAACGTGTTTTGAAATCTTTCCCGCGTTCTGCCACCTGGATGACACGTGGCACGTGCTGATTGGATGAGCAATTCTCTCTCCTCTAGCCTTTCACGGGCCTTCCTTTTGAAATTTCCTTGTGGGCCCCTTAAATTTGGACACGTGGCGCTATTTCATTGGTTCGGGTCAGAGCTTAAAAAAACACCCTTTGACCTTTGGACCTTTCTCCATGTGACACGTGTCATGATCTGGTTGGTTCTCGGCCCTTTCGGCTCCTTCGCGCCCTTTTGTCCCGGATGTCCCAGTCTTTATGCAGGGACAAAAACCTCGATCCGCCCGAAATGGGCTTCCTCGTCCCTCATTTGGCCGATGACACGTGGCGTTGTTTGATTGGCTTTCGGCTCCTTCGGTGATCCGCGTCCCGCGCGTCCCTTTGTCCCATTTGCCCGGTGATGAATTTCCTGTTTGGCCGAACCGGCGGTTCGCATCCTTTTCTCCCAAATGTCCCAGTGCTTCATGGGACAAATTCTTCCGGTTCGCCCGATTCGTGTCTTTTTGTCCCACTTGTCCCACATTGTTTTAGACTAAAGTTCTCCATTTCGGCCGATCCGGCCGGTTCACGTACTTCGCGTACTTCCGGCCCAGATGTCCCATACTGTCCCGCTTGTCTCGGTCAAAGACTTGGAAATTTTTTTCTTTCTTTCAGCCAATTCGGGCATTTCGCGTCCCGCGCGTACTACTCATACGCCCGATGTCCCAGTTGCTTCACGGGCCGCCTGGAGGCTTTTCGGCCGATCCGCGCCTAGATGTCCCAAATGTCCCGACTGCCCCTAGGACTAGGACTTAGCCAATTTTCACAATTTTTTCTGGCCCAAGCTTATTTTCTGCAACTTTTCACATTTTCTCAGAGCTTGCTCCTTCCTTCTTCAGCCAGGGGAGTTAGAAAAATATCTGAGGGAACCTTAGAAACATGATTTTTTCCCCGAATCAATCCATTTTCCTGGGACTTGAGAATTCTGATGCATGTTATCAAATTAACCCTGGGGTGAATTTAGATAACAGATTACTTTTACAGAGACTCTTGGAAAGTCACCAAGGGTGCTTTTGTTGTGGCAAGAGGTAAGAAGGTAGGAACGTTATATTTATCTACGTGTATTACATCGATTGCTTTTCTCGCATTATCTACTTCGATTCGAGATGCATGCATGTGGCATAATCGGTTGGGTCATATGAGTCAAAAATGAATAAAGTATTAAAGGCTAAAGGAAAGTTATCGAGATTTGAAAGATTTAGATCTTGATTTCTATGAGCATTGTATATTTGGAAAGCAAAAGAGAGTGAGATTTCTCAAATTTGGGGCAACTAAGAAGGAGTAGAAATTGGAGCTTGTACACTCGGATGTGTGGGGACTAGCTTAGGTATCTTCTCATGAAGGATCCCGGTATTATGGTACTTTCATTCATAATGCTACAAGAAAGCCATGGGTTTATTGTATTAAATGTAAATCTGATGTTTTTGAGACTTTTAAAAGATGGAAAGCCCTTGTTGAGAATAAATCAAATTGTAAGTTAAAATTCCTTAGATCTGAAAATGGTGGCGAATACTATAGCAAGTATTTCAATGATTATTGTTCATTGAATGGGATACATACAGAAAGAATGGTTCCAAGAACACCAAAAGAGAATGGTGTTGCAGAAAGAATGAACAAGACAATCATGGAATGTGCTAGAAGTATGAGGATACATTCTAGATTGTCCTTGCATTGATACAACAGTTTATTTGATTAACTTGTGGGCCTTCAAGTTTACTAGATGGAGGAATACCGAGAGGAAGCTTGGATTGGAAAAGAGGTAGATATTTCTTTTCTTAATTTTTTTGGTTCAGAATATTTTGTGCATGTTGATAAGAAAAATAGAAAAAGTTGGATGCAAAATCCAAGAGGTGCACTTTCATTGGTTATGGATCTAGTGATTTTAGTTTCCGTTTTTGGGATTTAGAGAATTCTAAAATTATTAGGAGTCATGATGTTGAATGGAATGAAAAGAGAATGTATAGGGATCAAATTTTGGTACCCAAGGATGATAAAATTGAGAAGTTTATTGATGAAAATGAACTCTCGGGTTTTAAAGAAACACCTACAGAAATACACAGTAACCGTGGTCGGTTAGACCTTAACCGGCATCAATCAGATGAACCACCGATGGTTATAGAGGATTAGAACTGACATCGGTTAGCAAAACCAATGTTGGTTAGAGGTGACCGATGTCGGTCATTGTCAAGTGGATTCTAATGTTCAGGAGGCCCAAATTGAGCCTCTAGTACCCCAAACTCCTGTGAGAAGGTCACAAAGGGTAAGTAAACTTCTAGAAAGATTTACACCTTCTCTATTTTATTTATTGTTGACTGATAGTGGTGAACCATAGAAAGCTTTGAAGAAGTAATGTAGGATAAGACTCACATTCAGTGGGAGCATGACATGGATGAGGAGATGGACTCCTTGGAACATAACCAAACTTGGGATTTGGTTAAGTTTCCAGCAGGTAAGAGGACATTATAGAACAAGTGGGTTTATAGAATTAAGGAAGAAGAGGGTGGACAGAAAAGGTACAAGGTAAGGCTTGTAGTAAATGGATTTACACAGAAAGTAGGTATTAACTTTGGTGAAATATTTTCTCCTATTGTTAAGATGACTTGTATTTGTACTGTATTGAGTTTAGTTCTGATAGATGATTTGCATTAAGAGTAACTAGATGTGAAGATGGCTTTCCTTCATGGTGATTTGGATGAAGAAATTTAGATGCAAAACCACTTGGGTATGAATTCAAGGGTAAAGAGAAACCAGTGTGCAGGTTGAAAAAGAGCCTATATGGGCTCAAACAAGCTCCAAGGTAATGGTACATGAGGTTTGATAGTTTAATTCATGAGCATGGTTACTTGAGATGTGAATCTGACCATTGTGTTTATTTCAAGAAGCTTGAAAATGGGAGCTATATTATTTTGTTATTGTATGTGGATGATATGCTTATTGCAGGATCTAGTATGTAGGACATTGGTGAGCTTAAGAGAAAGCTAGCTCACACATTTTCTATGAAGGATTTAGGATCTACAAAAAGAATCATTGGCACAAGAGGATTATATCTACAAGGTGTTAGAAAGGTTCAACATGCAAAATGCAAAACCTATTAGCAAACCTATGGCTAGACACTTCAAATTGAGAAAAGATCAGTGTCCTTCATCACATGAGGAGGTCAAATACATGACATGAGTGTCATATGCTTCAGCAGTTGGAAGTATCATGTACATTTATGGTTTGTACCAGACAGACATTACATAGACAATGGGAGTTGTGAGTAGATATATGGCTAATCTAGGTAAAAAGCATTGGAATGTAGTCCAATGGATACTCAGGTATTTGAAAGGGACATCTAGCATGTAGTTATGTTATGGAGGTTTGGATATTTCATTACGTGGCTATGTTGATTCAAATATGGCTGGAGATCTGGATGGTAGGAGGAGCACTAATGGATATATTTTCACAGTAGGTGGAATGATAGTTAGCTAGATTTTGAGATTGTAGAAGGTTGTGGATTTTTCTACTACAGAGGTAAAGTATGTTGCAGCTACAGAGGCTAGCAAGGAGATGATATGGATGAGTAGGTTCATGGAAGAGTTGGGAAAGGAGCAAAGTGATTATAAAATGTTTAGTGATAGAGTGCAATTCATTTGGCAAAGAACTTAGTGTTTCATTCGAGAATGAAACACATTCAATTGAGGTATCACTTCATACAACAGGTATTGGAGGATGGATAGTTGAATCTGAAAATATTCATATGAGCAAGAACCTTGTGGATATGCTAACAAAGCCATTAGAAAAGGAGAAGTTGGAGCTACACTCCACTTCTGTTGGTCTTCAAGTTTGAGACTTGAAGAGGAAGAAATAAAGCCAAGGAAGGATCCAAGAATGATGTTGTATAGGTATGGTGTAATAATTAAACTCCAAGTGGGAGATTGTTGAGTTGTGGAGCTTAATTACTTCATTTTAGCATGTAATTGGAACTTGCTGGAATTCACAGTAACCGACATCGGTTAAGGGTAGATCGGCATCGGTCAGGGAAGACCGACATCGGTCAAGGGCAAGTAGGAACCGGTGACGGTTAGGTAGAACCGATGTCGGTTACCTATGCGACGAAGTTTTAATTAACTCTCAAGAATTATATCTATTTTTAGCATTAAAATAGATTTATTAATTATAATTACATGGCTAAGTTCCCTAGGGCTAAAAATGACTATATGAAGTTAAAATTCAGGTTTAGAAGTAAGGATGTGGATCATAATTACAAGATAATTATGTGAGAGATAATTCTTGGTAAAGTAAGGAAGAAAATATTGAAGGAAGAAAGTACTAAACATTTGAGAGGTGTGGAAGATTGTAAATATTCATTGTATATCTTGTCAAAGCTTTGGATAATAGATTGGCTTGTTTCTTGGTGGACGTAGCCCACACTTGGTGAACCACGTTAAATCTAGTGTTGATTTATGTCTCTTGTTTAGTATATTTCTTCTAGTAGAATATCCACTTTTATTTGCATGTATGCTTAGATCGATATATTGTGCATGCACAATAGGTGTGCTAACCCCAACAGAGAGCATAGTGAAGACACACTTCTTAGGTTGAAGGTGAACACAATACTTGATGAGGTGGTCAAAGATGACCTTAAGGACTCTAAGGTGTTTGACTCGATGTTTGGATTTGGAAAATAAGGTCAGCTACGTAATCTTCCAATATGCCATGCATTATGTCATGGAAGATATAATTTATAGCCCGACGATATGTAGCACTAGCATTTTTAATGCCAAAAGGAATGAATTGATAGTAGAAGGTCCCCAATGAGTGATGAAGGTGTTTTTGTGTTGATATTCGGGGTGAGTAATATTTGGTTATAACTCACGAGAAACTTTCCATGAGTGATAACATCTCATGACCAAGTGGTGAGATCAACTAGTTGATTAATACCGTAAAGGAAAGTCATATTTTGGGCAATCAAAGTTGAGGTTAAGGAAATACATGAAAATGCAAAGTCCTATTGCTTTGGTGATAGGAATAATGTTAAAGATCCACCGGGTTAATTAATGGATAGGATGAAGGAAACCAAGAGAAGGTTCTCAAGTTCTTCTTTGACAAGAAGGGAAATACGAGGATGCATTTTCCATAGCTTCTGCTTTACGGGTTTGGCTTCAAGAATGGTTACGATATTGTGTGGACCAAAATTTTGGGTCAATACCTAGCATATCAACATAAGACCAAGAAAAACATTGCTATGATCCCGAGAGGAAAGAAGTAAAATCTTCTTGTTTAGTAGTATATAAAGATTGGCCTATCTTTAGAATGTGCAGTCAACTTGAGTGTTAGTATTGAATAATAAATATATTAAATAAATTGACTAATGTCTATTAATCTCATCTATTAAATATAGTAGATAATATGAAAAAATAATAAGACAAAATAAAATAAAATATTTGATTAACAAAAACAAAAACAAGTTACAAAACTATAGGCTATAGCACAATTACAAATAGTCAAATTGCAAAATTAGTATTACTATATAATTGGCAAATTACACGATTAGAAATTTAGGTAAACATTACTATTAGCAATTTAGCTTACAATGATAATGGCGAATTGAAATTCCTGGTTGTCACTTGTCGGTTCAGGTAATAGGTTGAGACTTGAATCCTTGAGAATCAAGATAATGTATTAATGACGTCACCTTCTCCCGTGCTCCCACATACATGCTTTGATCCAAGCACTAAGCAAGAACCCGTAGGCCGCAGTGTCACAAAAAATATGAATAAGCAAGTTGCAAACAGAGTTACAGAGGCCCTCTTTCCTCAACTGAAAACTGTACAAGGAAATTGCAAATCTTCGGTGATAATTTAGGAGGAAAGATTGTTTTATGCTCCTAAAATGTCTGAGCAATAGTTGAGAAGCACACTTTTCATGGAACTATTGTTACCGCTTGCTACTGGACTAATAATTCCACTATAACATTCTACATAGTTATGGAATATTATTTACCTTCAACAGAATATTTAAGGGAATTGTTTAATGGATGCCACAGAGTGACAGACCACGGCCCACACACTTCAATTCCAATTGAATTTTTGAAACAGTAAACTATAATCTAATGTATATGCTATTTACACAATTCTCCACTCTGGTTTGTTGTGTTTTATCATTATCCTCTTGTGTAACTGTGTAACTTGATAGATTCAATGTTGTACTTGTTTTTGCTTTGGTTTTTAATTTATTCATTGATTCACCAGTGTAAGCTTGTAGCTGTGCTAAATCATCAATGATTGATTGTAATTGTTTTTATATATGTAAAACTGATTTTTTTTTTTGCAAAAATTAAAGAAGTCGACAAAGCAAGCACATCCAACTTGAATTTTTGTTTAAGAAAACAATGCCTTCGCTTTTGTACGCCTAGGCAACTACCTAGGTTTCCTAGGGTAAGACACACCTCGTATATATATATATATATATGAAATGTATATATATATAGATGGCTATATGGAGGGTATATATAGATGTATATATATATATATATATATATATATATATATATATAGGTGAAATGGGTTGAGATCCCCATGGACTCATTTCTTTTTCGTTTTAAACTTCACTTTGTAAACTTAATTCACATTACTTTTCTCTTTTTATGTTTTTTTTGTTTTGTTTTTTAAACTTTATTTTATATAAAGTATTATATTAACTTTGTTTTATTTAAAGTATAATATATATATATATATATATATATATATATATATATATATATATATATATAATGATATTACTAAAATGATTAACATATAACCATGTTTAAAAATAATATAGTTATGTTATAACTTATAACCATATTAAATATTTTTTTGATATATTTGTATTATTTACAATTTGGAAACAAATTCATTTCAAGTTGGGTAATAACAGATTTTATTTTATTATTTTTGTGAGGTATGGAACTTAAAATTTTCCAATATCTAATTGTGTTAAAATGCATTACTAATTTTTGAGGTAAGGAGGTATGTAGCAAAGTATTTCCAATGAGAAGAGAGGCTTGAAACAAATTTAAAACTTAGTGAAGGAGAAGTAGATTAACGTTTGATTTCCTACTACAATCATTGTTAAGTTTCACATGGGAAAGGAAGCAAAAATTGAATTTATTTCATTGTATAATACTACCAACATTTGCAAGAAAATATCTATTTTAAGAATGATAATATAACCATTTAAAATAAATCCTCAAGCTCCATGTAACACTAACTTTCCTTCAAATGTAATAACTAAATAAATATTGCAGATTTCTACAAGAGGGAGATTCCAACAAGGAAGAAATCACATTTTCTTTTAGTGCTAGTAACATCACAATATTTTTATTTTGTTAAAAAAATATATATATCCAATAAACAAACTTTCCTTTCAAAATGGAGCTACAACAAATTCATATTAAAGGAATATTCTATTACAAGATTTCATTTTAAGGGAAACATCTATTTTACAATATTTCCTTTACAAGGAGCTTAAGTTCACAATTTACATCATGATTCCAAAACACTTAAAATACATAAGAAATCAACATAACAAGTTTTCCTTCCAAGATTGAAGGAAGGTTACACCTACAAAAGTGACACTAATTTACAAGTGATTCCAAATCCCAAAGAGGATACTTCACAAGACAAAAACTTTCCAAATGGCCACATTCATGAAATTACAATGAGAGTAATTTTCACCAAAAATGGGAGAAAATAATGAAGAACCATGGTGACAAGAACCTCCAAACATCTTCCACATTTGAGCTCCAACCTTGAATGTTTTTCCAAGAGACCAACACCAAGAGAAGGATTGTTTTACCACCCAACCAATAGGCATCATTACATGCCTTTCCAAGGGTTGGAAGATATGATAGCCTCCCCCAAGCCCATGGGAGAAAGGACTAGCCTACACAAACTTTGCACAAGATTAAGGGAGACAATCCAACATTATTTTCACATACAAGACAAGTCAAATACTAAGAAAAACACCAAATTTTGTAAAGAAGGAAAGGAGGAGGAACCATATTCTTCCTCCAAAATGGGGAAGAGAAGATGAGATATCCAAGGTGTAAAAATGTGGTCCAAACATTGGATGCACAAAAACAAGAATCTTCACAACCTCCTTATTCCTCCAAATCATCAAACCCTCCTTATTTCTCCACCCATTCACCAAAATCCTTCTTGGGAGGATTTTCAAACCCATTGGGTTTCCTCTCCAAGAATGGGGAAGGGGGTTCAAACCATATGAACCACCTTCCCCACCTCAAACCATATGAGGGGAGTAAAAGAACCTACATGGCTTGCCCATCAAGCCATGAGGTTTGAGAGGAAAATATCTCTCTCTTCCCCCATAACTCCAAAATCCATCATGGCATATGATGGATGGAGAAAACCAAAACAACACAAGCATATTCAACAAATAGCCACACATAAGAAACAACACACACAATTTAAACCAAAAAGGCTAAGATCTAACATATTATAAGATAGATAATGAGCTCAAGGATCCTACCTCAAAATCTCTCCATCACTCTAACTCTTCCACTTCCTTATCCATGCAAGCTCTAGCTCCAAACTCAACAAGCCACCAAGTAAAAGCTCCACCCCCAAAAAAAAAAAAAAAAATTCTCTTCTTCCCCATGAGGGAGAATTTGAAGAGAAAACAACCAATTTCCTCTCATATGAGGGGGTGACATATGTCACCCTCTCTCTTCCCTCCAAGTCATAAGATTCTTAAAATAAAAAGAAGAAAAGAAAAACTAGCTTTTAACACTCTTCTCCCAAATTACCCAAAATGAAAAATAAAACAAACTTGTGCAAATTTTAACAAACAAACATACCAATCAATCTTACATGGATGGTGATCAAAGAGAGGGAAAATGGGAGGGAAAATTCCTCTATGCCTAGAAATTAAGCCCCCCTACCTATTAGGTAGAGTCCAAGGGCCTATTTTTATGTTAAGTGAACTCCCAAACTTAAAAGGGGTCACTTAAAATGCCTAAAATAGCTAAATTTCGGGTTTGACACATTTGGGCACAAGTGTAGAGGAAGTGGAGCCCACCCAAGGGTTCACATGTGACCCTAATACCATTTAATTAAATACACAATTACCCAACACAAAAATTAATGCAAGTGGGGACCATGAAGTCCCCAAAACAAATTTAATCAACAAAATAAACATCCTAACCAAGATTAATTTTACATGACATACCACATTAGAATGAGGGTCACTCATGGTGCCCAAAATAACGATATTTAATACTAAGGCCTTATAGAATAAACATGGTTAGGACTTAGCCCCATGGGCCGTTTGTGTAATTTTTGTAGCCTCCCGAAACTCACGTTCTCCTGTGACCTGTCACCTACACACTCATTGCACACATTAAATGCACCTGTCCGATACAATATAAATCAACTATTTGATAAGTGATAAATGAAATCTATGCTAGCATATCATCATCCTGGAATCGAAAATGTGACAACATGCATAATTACACACAATTTACCATGAGTTAGCCATAGAGATAAATAAAAGTGACATACATCCATAGAATCAAAACATGTGACTAAACCGAGCATCCACTATATCAATAAGGTCCAAACAAAATCATATAGGTCCAACCAACATCATAATAAGTTAGTATCCATAGCATCATAAGATAAGGTGTCAACATAGTAATCAAGTTAAATTGGCGCCATGCACCCAAATATCCATACATGTCTAAGGAGGTCAAATACCATAACATATATTCCAACATATATCAAATCCATATCAAAACATGTATATGAATAAAGAGATCAATAGATAACTGAGGCTATAAAAATGTGGGCACTACATTCCCCTCTCCTAAAATTAGACTTCCTCCTGAAAGTCACTGAAAGAGATAGGGATATCTAGCCCTCAAAGGTGTAGCATCCTCCTAGGTAGTTATTGTCTCATCATATATGTCCCACTTAGTCCAAGTCTCGCACTCTAACCTAGTCTCCAGTCTCAACCCCAAGAAGGGCCAACCTCCGTAGCTTTGGTATGCGTATGGGCTCCAGGCGTCTCACTATCCTCCATCCTCTACCTATAATGTTGACCAATCCAAACATGAGAAACATCATAGTACATATCTACAAAGTGTAGAAACATGAAATACATCATGGGACCGTGCAAGGTGTGTGTGATAAAGCTAGGTGATAGGAAACTAGACCGATGACCTCTAAAATATCAAAAGGCCCCACAATACAGGTGAAAGCTTAGAATCCTTTCCATAGTGGATTGAATCTTATGTGGACAAACTCTCAAGAAGACTTTTTCTGTCATCACCATCCTCAAAGTCCTCGATCAATCCTCTCTGGTCTTTAATGATGGTATCCCCAGAGCGGTCCATTGTGTAAATGATGGTCTTTGAATCTTGTGCAATCTAATAATGTCCTCCATAAATACTTTGATGATGACCTATGCATTATAGGTGACCTTGGTTGGAGAGAAATGTGCAACCTTGGTCAACTTATCCACAATGACCATAATGGCATCATGATGACAAGAAGACATAGAAAGTACTACTATGAAATCCATGGATATCACATCCCATTTCCACTCAGGGATATCATGAGGATGTAAGAGTCCTATAGGATGAGAATTCTCTACCTTGACCCTCGACACTCAAGGAATCATGCAACAAAATATGCATTGTCTCTTCGAATACATGGCCAATAATATAACTTTCTTATATCGGAGTGCATTTTCTTCACTCTTGGATGTGCTATATAAGGAGCTCGATGAGCCTCTATAATAATAAAGTTATGTAGATCACCTAGACTTAGGCACATAGATGTGCCTATGGAACCAAAGTAAACCATCTGTCTCAAAACTACACCCCGAATATCTTCCCTCTAATGAACCATGTGACTCCAACATCTGTCTAACACCCTCATAAAACCTATCCTCTAGAAGATGCTCAAGAATCCCGACTCTCAAATTTTACTACAAAGTTAATGACGTAAGCACATGTCATCATCTACTAAGTGTGTGTGATATGAAATTTTCCTTTCCTTTGATATACTACACCTCCATGTCGTACTCACATAGGAACTCCATCTAATGCCATTGACGAGCGTTGAGGTTTGACTATGAGAAGATATGTTGTAAACTATGGTGGTTAGTCCTCAAAATTAACAGTCTACCTAGAAGGAAATGACGCTAACACACAAGTGAATGGACAACTACTGCAAGCTCCAAGTCATGAGTAGGATAATTAAGTTTGTAGTCTTTGAGCTTACGTGACTCGAAGGAAATCACCTTAGACTCCTACATAATAATGAATCCCAAACCCTCTAGTGATGAATCAGTGCAAAAAACCAAATCCTCTGACGGTTCTAGAACTGCTAAGATGGGTGACATGGTTAACCTTTCCTTAAGAAATTAAAAATCTTGCTCACACTATTTTTACCAATCAAACTTCTTCGCTTTTCTCTTAAGGGAAGTAATAGGGTGAGCAATCTTGGAGAAATCTTGAAAAAACCTGTAGTAGTAACCTGCTAAACCCATAAAACTCCTCACCTCAGTGAATGACGTGGGTGCTAGCCAATCCATAATAGCCTATATCTTAGAGGATCTACTGAGATACCCTCACCTAATAAGATGTGACCCAAGTACTGAATCTTTGTCTGAAAGAAGCTACATTTTTCCAAGTTCCCATACAACTTCTGCTCTCTCAAAACCTATAGTACATGTCTCAAATGATCCTCATGTTCCTCCTCGGAACAAGAATGAATAGATCAATATATCATCTAGGAACACTAAGACAAAGTGATCCAGAAAGGTCCTAAAACTCCATTCATGAGGCTCATGAAGACAACTGGGGCATTAGTCAAACCAAATGGGACAACTATGAACTCATAATGTCCATAACGTGTGCGAAAATATATCTTATGAATGTCTATGTTTGATATGGACAATTGATTATACCTTGACTTGAGATCAATTTTAGAGAACACTCTAGCTCCCCGCATCTCGATCAAATAAGTCATCAATCCTCGAGAGTGGGTAACGGTTCTTTATCGTGACTTTTTGAGATTCCCAAGTCTACACAAAGTCCGAGAGAACCATCCTTCTTCTTCACAAATATGACCGGTGCTCCACAAGGAGATACAGGGGTGAATGAGACCCTTCTCCAACAACTCCTCTAACTAATCTTTGAGATCATGAAGCTCTAGAGTCGCATCCGATAGGGTGACCTAGAAACCGGTGTGATCCTAAAACTAAATCAATGGTGTAATCCACCTCTGCAGGGTTGGTAACCTTGGAAGCTCACCTGGTAACACTCTAGAAAATCACTGAAACACATCTCGCATACACTAATGGTGATAGAAAACAATCAACCTTTACGTATGCTCCACTTGTAGTTTACTTAGCCAAGATCATGCAAAAAGAGATAGGCCTCTACATGCTAATATCACAACTACACTCCCAAGATCATCCTAAAACTCAATGACCTTATTTCGACAATCCACCTTGACCTGATGAGCCTCGATCCAATCCATACCCAAAACCACTAGATAGGATCCTAGAGGAATAACTTGAGTTCAAGTGTAGTGGAGAAGACTCCCAAATCAAGTACGCAACTCTCCACATATGAGTCCATGATGATTTTTTCCCAAAGACCAACTCAACCTACCAACTATCTAGTTTCCTAGCCACCACTAGCCCACATTGGTCCACTATAGAAGGAGATATAAAAGAATCTGAAGCACCTGAATCAAAAAGTACTGAGATAGAAATACCCTTGATAGTACCTGTTGTCTCAATAACTATGGTCTGATGCTCAGCTTGGCGGTTATCAACCACTGCATATACACGATGGGGCACATCCTAAGTCACCCACCATCTACTTAGATCTAGGAGCTCTCTACATATCCATGGTAGTGGGTTTGTATGGAAACATACGCACATAATGATCAGGGGACCCACAAATAAAAATCATCTTGTACCTCTCTGAGATGGGGTCCCTCTTGTACTCTGGTGAACTGATCCTACCGGCCCAACCCTAGTAGACTGTTGTATGTGGGCTGGTTGTACTTAATGAGTACCTTACCTCCTATCCCTAGCTCCACCAAAACCTCCTCTAGTACCACCTCTCTATAAGCTCTTAGTCTATCTAGCCCTCTGCTGCTGGTGGCCCTGATGTGTTAACTGATATGGATGTGGTGGAGCCCTCGATACTACTGGTGGAGGCTAGAATCCTCCTCTAAGGGGTGGTGTTTTCCCCCGTGACCTCTGACTTTGAAAGGCCCGTAACGTATCCCGAACTTGCTCTTGTTCCTATCTCGGTACTCCTGTGCCCTGGTCCTATTCTCCTCATCTAAGTAGGCCTTCTCAATGACCTTCTTAAGTGTGAGAGGAGATAACATCCTAACTGCTCCTACTATGTTTGCATTCATGCCCTGAATAAACCTGTTAACCTACATTTTTTTGTCTTGCAGGTATTCCACATACTGCAGAAGGTCCAGGAACTTGCTCTCATATTATGCCACTATGTCAGAGCCCTATCGTAAGTCATGAAACTCATCAATCCTCTTCTGCATAAAATGCTCTGACATATAACAAGCCCTAAAACACTCCTCAAATAACTCCCAGGTCACTGTCTCTCGAGTCAAATGGAGCTTCCGCTCCTCATTCCTCAACCAAACTCCTGATGCATCACGGAGGAGGTGTATGGAAAACCTGATTTGACATTGCTCTCATAAGAGTGCAAGCCAAAGTAGTTATCCAGGCTAAGGAGCCATGACTTGGCCCCAAATCCATCTGTAGAGCCAGTGTAAGTAGGTAGCTACAAGTGAAGAAGATCTCTAGTCACACTTCATGTATCCCAATCCTAGCGATGCAGTTTAACATGTGAGTGGGGTCGCCTACCCCCAAATGATCCCTCAAGACTATGAGAATATCTTTGATGGTATGAGGCCACCCTCTCATAGTGAACAAAAGGGCTACACGACCTCTCCCACCTTGGGGTAGCGTGCTCTAGGGTCTCGAGTGGGTGTCCTTGCCTATCGGTTCCTCATCTCCTAACTAGATATCCTCCTCTCTCACCTCCTGTGGTGGTGGGAGATGTTCTTGCACAACACCAATCAACTGCTGAAGAGTTTCTAAGATCTGCGGTCCTAACTCGGATACTCGAGGCTAAGGCGTAGGTGAACTACATCCTAAAACCCTAACCGATTGTCGTCTCCCGGGTGCCATCCTGTGTACGAGGCAAGAAAGTGGATTATTAAATTATTAAATTATAAATGGTTGCAGGAAAATTTTTAATCAATATATTTTATTATTATTATTATTGTAATGTTATTAAAATATTGTTGCCTAGTTAATTAATTACCTAGAGTGTCTGTGTGTGTGAACCACCACTCTGATACCAAATGTAATGCCCACCTCGGGACACCGAAAAACACACCAAAAGTGACTAAAATTTTGGGTAAATTTTTTATTTTAAAGTGAACCATTAATACCAATCCTTTCTTAACTATTTCCCATAATAATTAATTATTTTATAATAATTTTCCTTACCCAATTTATTTAACTACTTGCCTAATTTCTGATTTAAATATTTATTTAATTCCACTATCTTGATTTACCCTACTAAACAATACTAGGGTCACTTGGGAAGTTTACACCCCCTTTCATATTAATTAGTCCCCACTTACCCTCCTTTTATTTTATTTCACATTCCCATTAAATTCCCATGACTTAAGAGGGTGTAGGATTTAATGTGAGCCCTAGGATAGATCTAATCTTGACCCTTGATTTGAATCTTGCCCTAAAGTTTCCCTAAACATCTTTATGTTTTTTTCCTTTTCCTTTTTATTCCTCTTCTCATTTTATTTTGTTTTTCATTTGCATGTATAGGTTGAGGAGCTTGGAATTTGGTTTCATGGAGTTTTATCTTTTTGCTTGATGAAAAACCTCATTATTATGTTATGTATTTTTTTAATATTTAATTTTTTTACCCAAAATTTTCTAGTTATTGGGTATGTAGAATGCCCTTATTTTTGAAAAATAATAGTCTTCTTGAGAGCACGCACACACACAAACACACACATATACCTGAATAAACATACAAATCCGAATGTCAAAATCTTGTAGGTTTTTCCAAAAGGGAGGGGCGGCGGGTTGGAGGAGTTCGAGAGGTGTTGGGTGTTGAGAGTGTGGGGAAGGGAGCTGCATGGAAGGGAGGGTGGGGACGTGGCCATGAGATGGCCGGTGGAGGGTGCGTAGATGTGGGAGGGTTCGGCCCTCCCCAATACTCCTTTCCTTTGTTTTAAACTTCACCGTAAACCTAATTCACATTACTTTTCTCTTTTTATGTTTTTTTTTTTTGTTTTTTTTTTAATTTATTTTATATAAAGTATTATATTAAATTGTGTTATATTAAAATATATTATATATATATATATATATATATATATATATATATAATATTAATATATATTAATGATATTACTAAAATGATTAACATATAACCATTTTAAAAATAATATAGTTATGTTATAACTTATAACCATATTTTTGATATATTTGTATTATTTCCAATTTGAAACAAATTTATTTCAAGTTGGAGTAATAAGAGATTTTATTTTGTTATTTTTGTTAGGTATGGAACTTAAAATTTTCCAATAGCTAATTGTGTTAAAATGCATTAATAATTTTTGAGGTAAGGAGGTATATAGCAAAGTATTTCCAATAAGAAGAGAGGCTTGCAAAAAAATTTAAAAATTAGTGGAGAAGTAGATTAACGTTTGATTTCCTACTACAATCATTGTTAAGTTTCACATGGGAAAGGAAGGAAAAACTAAATTTATTTCATTGTATAATACTACCAACATTTGCAAGAAAAAATCTATTTTAAGAATGATAATATAACCATTTAAAATAAATCCTCAAGCTCCATATAACACTAACTTTCCTTCAAATGTAATAACTAAATAAATATTTCTGATTTCTACAAGAGGGAGATTCCAACAAGGAAGAAATCACATTTTCTTTTAGTGCTAGTAACATCGCAATATTTTTATTTTGTTTAAAAAATATATATCCAATAAACAAACTTTCCTTTCAAAATGGAGCTATAAGAAATTCATATCAAAAGAATATTCTATTACAAGATTTCATTTTAAGGGAAAAATCTATTTTACAATATTTCTTTTACAAGGAGCTTAAGTTAACAATTTACATCACGATTCCAAAACACTTAAAATACATAAGAAATCAACATAACAAGTTTTCCTTCCAAGATTGAAGGAAGGTTACACCTACAAAAGTGACACTAATTTACAAGTGATTCCAAATCACAAAGAGGATACTTTACAAGACAAAGAACTTTCCAAATGGCCACATTCATGAGATTACAATGAGAGTAATGTTCACCAAAAATGGGAGAAAATAATGAAGAACCATGGTGACAAGAACCTCCAAACATCTTCCACATTTGAGCTCCAACCTTGAATTTTTTTCCAAGAGACCAACACCAAGAGAAGGCTTGTTTTACCACCCAACCAATAGGCATCATTACATGCCTTTCCAAGGGTTGGAAGACATGCTAGCCTCCCCCAAGCCCATGGGAGAAAGGACTAGCTTCCAAAAACTTTGCACAAGATTAAGGGAGACAATCCAACATTATTTTCACATACAAGACAAGTCAAATACTAAGAAAAAAACCAAATTTTGCAAAGAAGGAAAGGAGGAGGAACCATATTCTTCCTCCAAAATGGGGAAGAGAAGATGATATATCCAAGGTGTAAAAAGTGTGGTCCAAACATTAGATGCACACAAACAAGAATTTTCACAACCTCCTTATTCCTCCAAATCATCAAACCCTCCTTATTTGTCCACCCATTCACACAAATCCTTCTTGGGAGGATTTTCAAACCCATTGGGTTTCCTCTCCAAGAATGGGGAAGAGGGTTCAAACCATATGAACCACCTTCCCCACCTCAAACCATATGAGGGGAGTAAAAAGTACCTTCATGGCTTTCCCATCAAGCCATGAGGTTTGATAGGGAAAATCTCTCTCTCTCTCTCTTCCCCCATAACTTCAAAATCCATCATGCCATATGATGGATGAGAAAATCAAAACAACACAAGCATATTCAACAAATAGCCACACACAAGAAACAACACACACATTTTAAACCAAACAAGGCTAAGATCTAACATATTATAAAACATATAATGAGCTCAAGGAGCCTACCTCCAAAATCTCTCCAACACTCTAGCCTTCCACTTCCTTATTAAAGCAAGCTCTAGCTCCAAAATCCACAAGCCACCAAGCAAAATCTCTCCCCCAAAAAAAAGTCCTCTTCTTCCCCCATGAGGGAGAATTTGAAGAGAAGAAAAAAATTTCCTCTCAAATGAGGGGGTGACATGTGTCACCCCTCTCTTCCCTCCAAGTCAAAGATTCTTAAAATAAAAAAGAAGAAAAGATAAACTAGCTTTCAACACTCTTCTCCCAAATTACCCAAAATGAAAAACAAAAAAACTTGTTCAAATTTTAACAAACAAACATACCAATCCATCTTACATGGATGGTTACCAAATAGAGGAAAAATGGGAGGAAACTCCTCTATGCCTTGAAATTAAGCCCCCTACCTATTAGGTAGAATCCAGGGCCTATTTTCATGCTAAGTGAAATCTCAAACTTAAAAGGGGTCACTTAAAACACCTAAAATAGCCAAATTTCAGGTTTGGCATATTTGGGCACAAGTGTAGAGGATGTGGGGCCCACCCAAGGGTTCACATGTGACCCTAATCCCCTTTAATTAAATACACAATTACCCTAACACAAAACTTAATGCAATTGGGGACCATTAAGTCCCCAAAGAAAATTTACTCAAAAAATATACATCCTAAAAAGATTAATTTTACATGACATACCACATTACAATGAGGGTCACTCATGGGGCCCAAAATAATGAAATTTAATACTAAGGCCTCATACAATAAACACGGTTAGGACTTAGCCCTGTGGGCCGCTTGTGCAAAATTTGTGTAGCTGCCTTGAATCCACGTTCTCATGTGACCTTTCAACTGCACGCTCATTGCACACATGTCCGATACAATATAAATCAACTATTTCTTAAGTTATCAATGAAATATATGCTAGCATATCATCATCCTAGAATCGAAAATGTGACAACATGCATAATTACACACAATTTACCATGAGTTAGCCATAGAGATAAATAAAAGTGACATACATCCATAGAATCAAAACATGTGACTAAACTGAGTATCCGACATATATCAATAAGGTCCAAACAACATCATAATAAGTTAGTATCCGTAGCATCATAAGATAAGGTGTCAACATAGTAATCAAGTCAAATTGGCGCCATGTGCCCAAATCTCTATACATGTCTAAGGAGGTCAAATGCCATAACATACTATCCAACATATATCAAATCCCTATCAAAACATGTCTATGAATAAAGAGATCAAAAGATAACTAAGGCTATAAGTGAATTTTATGTGTCAAACTTATGCTATTTAAGACTAACTTTTGAATTAAGAACAAATTTTTATTAGTTGGGAAGACATACTATGAAGAGGAAAATTATAAAGGATGGTTTCAGTTATGTTTTGGTGAGGGTGGTACTTTCTCTGAGATAATGATTGGACAGAGAAACCAGTGGGTGCCTAATATAAATCCTCCGATCATGTGATTGTTGAAAACTTCTTCCGTAAGGTGTTGTTTAAGAAGATGGGTGAATTTTTATTTTTATAGTTTGGAAAGAGAGAGAGAGAGAGAGAAGAGAAAGCGCTTCTACAATTCAATTATGTCAACCATCGGTTGGGCATGAATTCTTGTGTATAGGTTGCCTAAATTTTTAATTTGAGCTA
The DNA here is from genome assembly GCA_018340775.1 of Taxus wallichiana var. yunnanensis. Taxonomy (NCBI): domain Eukaryota; kingdom Viridiplantae; phylum Streptophyta; class Pinopsida; order Cupressales; family Taxaceae; genus Taxus; species Taxus wallichiana. Next base: position 733,383,232 of record CM031241.1, read on the forward strand.
AAATACAACATACATAGATGAAATGAAATAGATTTTAGAACCCAAATCGACAATTAAATTTGATGTAGCATATGATGAATAGGTCAAGAACATGCTCTTTCACTGCTATGAAAATACAGGAAAAAAGAAATGATTCATTTTAAACATAAAATCACAAATTTTGTTTAGACAATTAGAAGAAAAGAATATTACTAGGGAGAAGATTAAATGTGTATTTTTCAAAAAGAAAGAGACAAAAAAATTCCCTATATGAAGAAAATGTAATGAACCCAAGAGAGGGTCCCACTAGGCATGCCAAAATGTTTCACCATATTCTTGATAAAATTAATGAAATAGATAGAGGGTGATAGGACAATGAGGAATATCTATTTGTGAAGTCGGTTAAAGGTTGTGTGCGTGTTTCGATTCCCAATCTAGGTTGACCGTGAAGAACTTCCTTTTGGCTATGAGGAAATACCTGTAAATATAAAACAAGACCACAAGAAGAATATTAAATAATATGTCAGTGGAATACCTAGTGTGTGTTAGATCTAATAAGTGTGATACTTCCTAGATGGCTATCAATCCAATGTTTAATATAATTTAATGCAAGAAATAACGTAAAAAATAGCATCCTACTATAGTTGATATGATTTAGACATCTCATTCAAATACAATAACCAAATCTAATCTAATAGCCATGGTTATGATCATATCTGGAGGTTGGGTAGGTGGTTTTGAGTCTCTACAAGTCTGGTAAAGGTTACAAATGGTTCTAGGTAGTTTGGGAGTGGGTATTAGCTTGCTGTCTTGAGTTGGGTTATTAGACACAGAGACCGATGCCGGTCAAGGTGTGACCAATGATGGTTTAGCTATGACCGACGACGGTTTAGGGTGGATAAGGGTAGAATAGTTAAATGTCAAAAATAGGGGTCCAAGTTCTCTCTGTGTCTACACAGAGAGATGGGGAGGTCTATGGAGTGGCTTCAGGTAGTGTATCTAGCTTGGGTGAGGCTTTTGTGAGGTTTTAGGGGTGATAAAGTCAACTTAGTGAAAGTATGTCAGAAGATACAATAACCGACATCGGTCTAGTGACCGATGTTAATGAAGGGAAACTAATGATGGACAAGGTGACCAAAGATCGTAGATGCTTGAATGGTGGAAATCAAATAAACTTGGTTTTGGAGCTTCTCTATGATTGCACAGAGAATGGAAGAAGGATGGTTAGGCTCATAAAAATCCCAGGAAGGCTCAAGAATGTCTAAGAGTTGGATATGGGGGCTAAAGGGGTTGTGGGTTATTGGATGGGTGGATTGATAGGAAGGTGGGGATGGTGGAATGAAAATTAGAATAGGATCTAATAAACAGAGCTAAAGAAATCACAATCTAAGTAAGTATAGAATGATGTAGATCAGAACACACTTACTTGTATTTGTAGGCCTGGTTGGTGGAGGATAACAATGGTTGATATGTGAAACTAGTGATCAGTGCCATGACAACACTTCTCGAATGTTACCATGAATTCCAATACCTTCGATCATTTCGATGCTATCTAGGTCATTTGGATGCTTGATTAGGCTCTAGTTCATGCTTGCATGCCGATATTTCTTTCTCTAAATCTTGAAAATGCTAACTTCTCAAAATTTCCAACCTTTGGAACAAGGTTTCCAAAATGAATATATGGTAACCGAAGACAGTTAGGGTGACCAGAGTTGGTTTAGGGTTAATCGACATTGGTTAAGGTGGGAAATTTCAAGTTTTCCAAAATAGCAGATCTTGGCTATCTTTTGGCTAGTTTTGCCCATTGGTCCCAATCTAAAATGGTATCTTGCGCTTAGATAAGTGGGTATGCTATTAAAGAAATAATAGGCATCTAATTTTACAGTTAGAATAAGTCTCGGTTAGTTAAGGTAAGTAGAAATTGAGTCTTAGTTAAAAGAAATATGCTAAGAATAGGTCTATGATGAGGTTTCTAGGTGAAGTGGCTAGGTGAGGTGTAAATTAATTTAATTAAAGTAAATAAATTAATAGATAAAGTGAGGATGGGTATTAATTTAATTATAAGTAATTAAATTAATATAAATGTGGGGTAAAGGGGGCATGGTTATATGAACATGCTATTTTAACCACTTAAAAGGGGAACAAGGGTAGTGTGACCCAAATTTGGTGTCTACACCATGATGCTATAGATATTGGTGTGTGAAAGATAGGAGTATTAGATAACTCTAAAGGTAAAAGTGAGCACCATGATCGTGATCACTCTCAAGTGCGCTATGATCAAAATGAATGGCATTTTAAAGGAGGTCATGGCAGAGTTTGAGGATACCATGGTGGATTCAAGGGCTAAGGCCATGTTGGTGGAAGAGGTGAGTTCCTTTATGGAACATGTTTTACATGCAGATCTCCTGACCACCACAAGAACAAATGTCCTTAGAATATTACTTGTTCTTTTTGTGGGAAGAATTAAAAATATGATGAATGTCTAGACTTATATGAGCATATTAGCAAGCAACATAAACAAGAGAACAAGGGCATTGGGATGGTTAGAATACAACATCTTTGTGGAAAATCAGTGGATGCCAAAGTTGAAACCGAACCTGAGGTATTACCTATGAATATTACTACACGCGTTGAAGCTACATGCACTAGAGAGATGTTATAGGAGAAGACTACCATCACTAAGGAGGAATATTTACATGCAAGATAGCTAGATCCTACACATTAGAAGGAGGTTTATTAGGAAACCATGGAGGTACTTAGAAATATTTAGGGTGAAATATAGTGTTTAAAGGAACAATCATGGAAGTTGGAACAAAAGAAGGCAAAGAGAAATAGTCCAATCAAATATTGATGACTTAAACGAGGAATGCAAGATGCTACGCCAGGATAATATCATTCCATTACTATGGATTTGGCTAAAGGGAAAAAATCCACATGCAAGTATTAAGAATGGATAGAATATCATGCATGCTAATATTACCCCTCATATTTTAGATTATGGTAAGGAGATCACTCTAAATGCTTTGTTGTGTATGGATGGCTCTGAGAAATATATTGATTGACACAGTGCATAAGTTAATGTGCTTATTTTATATGCATGGGTAGAGATGGGAAGACCTCCATTACAGCCATCCTCTAATGTATTGTTCATGGATAGTTGAACCTAGGCAAGTCCCATCCGATTTTTAAATGATGCATCCATTACTATACAGGGGACAATTTCACTTTGGGAATTTGAGATTTTAGCACTTGCAAAGTGGATGGCTTCCCACTCTACTTGGGAACCCTTGGTGTTAGGAAAATAATTTTGATCTATGGTTCAACAAGGGGTGTATAAGTTTTGAGAATAAGGAAGAAATATTTATTATCCCTTTAATAGATGGGTAATCTACACCTTATGTTGAACCTCTGTGTGATGAAGACCTAAACAAAATTTATGTACATGTCAATTGGGACCTAGAAGTACTTGAGCCATCTAAGGAAGGAATCCTCCAGTGGGAAGATACACAGTCTATTAGTGATAATACAAGTATTTCTTGTGATAGTTGGGCGCATGACACTTATGAGATGGTTGGGCGTGAAGTAAGAAGAAAATTTGTGTGGAGAAGAAAACCTCATTGTATTAGGAGGATAGGTAACAACTCTTTACCTCGGTACACTAGGGAAGGAGACGCTATGGTATTCCTACATGGCATGGAGAAGCAGTGGACATATCAAGTGGAAATAAGAAATATGTTAGTGTATACCTTGCGCAGAACAACAACTTGCTGGTGGATGGTTCACAGGGATAATATCATAGAATGGAATGAAGTTCACAGGGGATGGTTCACTGGTTCACTTGGTTCTTTAGGAGAAATGTGCCTACTTAAATATTCATCTATCATGGTAATCAAATTTTTATCCCCACGTCCAATAGTGTGAGAGAATTTGGATAGAGGGAAAGAAGATTTACCACCTTCACTATGGGTGCACAATATTTATTCCACTTTACAAGGTTACAAGACATGATTGGTATGTTTATGCGGAATTGCATAGGAAATTGGAAATTGACAGGACTTGATTGCAAGAATGATCCAGACTTTTGACTAATTCTATACTAAACCTCTGGAGGAAGAGGCATCAAGGGTTATAAAGTGCTTAACTATGGGAGACAATGCAAAGGCTGAAGAACTCATTCAAGAGTTATTTGGTGAGGTAGACTCAGGAGCACATTTTGATGAAGTAGAAGAGACATATGCCACACTACTTAAGCATGATTTCTTTGAGAAATAAAAAGGAAAGATGGTCTACATAGTGGATGATGAAGAAGTAAAAATCTAGATATAGATCATTCATCAAGTATGCACAAAGTGTTAGATAGTGTGGATAAAAACATGTGCACCTATCATGAACCTATGAATACCAAGAAAGTGAACATTGACATGGATGCCTAACCCAAGGAGGTAATAATAGGGGATTATTGGTCTAATTCTAAAGTGGTAAAGATAATTGAGTTACTATGATATTTTCAGGATTTATTTCTTAGGGGCTACCATGAGTTGAAAGGAGTGCATGAGTCATTAGGTGAGATGAAGATTAAGCTAAAGGAAGGTGTGCACCTAGTCAGGAAGAGACCTTACAAGATGAAACCAAACCAATGCATAGAATTTAAAGAAGAAATTGAAAAAATGTTAAAATTTGACATCATTAAGCCCCTAGAGGAGTCATAATGGGTTAGCTCAATGCTAATCGGTATAAAGAAAGATGGTCGATTAGGAATTGTGTGGATTGCGGGAATTGAATGCTACATGTGTGATTGATCCTTTTCCTACACCTTTCACGAAGGAGATATTAGAAGGTGTTGTAGGGTGAAAATTTTATTCTTTTACAAATGGATTGTCTAGGTATCATCGAGTTAGGATTGCACAGAGGATCAAGAGAAAATGACTTTCATCACCAAATGGGAAAGTTTTACATATACTGTGATGCCCTTTGGTTGAAGAACGTGCTTGCTATATTTTTCGTGAATAGTTGTTAAAGCATTCCAAGATTTTATTCACAACTTCTTGTAGTTTTACTTGGATAATTGGATAGTGTATGGACTTGTTAAGGATCATTGTGACAATTTTTACCTAGTGTTTGAAAGATGTAGACAATTAAGCATCTCCTTAAACATCAAGAAGTGCGTGTTCGCTACAAATTTTGGAACTTTGTATGGGCATATCATCTACAAGGAAGGTTTGTTAGTAGATCCAAAGGTGGTAATTATTGTAGGCCTGGAGGAACCTACTAGCCAAGTGATGTGTGCGAGATTCTTGGGCCACACAGGTATTATAGAAAATTTATCAAATGGTATGCAAAGATTTCCATGCCCTTGGAAGAATTATTAAAAGGAAAAGGGACATTCTATTGGGGAGAACCACAATAATGCACATTTGAGGCATTGAAGGAGAGACTTACTACAACGCCTATTATGCATTTTCCCTCATGGAACCAACCATTTCATGTACATGTGGATGCCTTTGGCACGACCAATGGTGTGGTGTTATCTTAGCTTGGAGAAGGTATTATAGATCATCCTATTTGTTTTTATAGTATAAAGTTGACTCCTGTAGAACAAAATTACACAGCTACAGAGCGTGATGCCTTATCAATGATCTATGCACTACATAAATTCATAAGTATTTTCTAGGAACACCATTTTTATTTTATACTGATCATATGACATTAAAATACTTGGTAAGTAAGCTTTGTTATATAGGGATTCATATGTCAATGGGTGCTCTTATTCTAATAATTTGACTTTATAATCATGGTAAAAATAGGTAAAAGTAATTATGGTTAGGACCATTTATCAAGGATTCAATGAACATATGAAGATACAATGCTCGGATGCACACAGTATAGGTTAAATCATGTGCCTTTAGAATTGGAGGATATAGTTGTCTTTTTACACACATTTATGGTGCTAGAAGGAATGAAAGCATTAGAGAAGAAAAAAATTACAATTCACATGACACCCATGATGTTGATCAATGGTGACTTATAGAAACTAGGCCAAGATGAAGTATTATGTCGGTGTGTACTAGAACATGAGCACATAGATATCATAGAAGAGGCTCATGGTGGTATTGTAGGTGGGCACTACATAGGTGATGCCACTATGTGCAAAATTCTACTCATTGGATTATGATGGGAGACCCTGTATAAAGATTGTAAAGAGTATTGTAAGGCGTGTCATCATTGTCGATTGTCTGGGAAACCCTAGGTAGAGAGATGAAATGCCTTTGAGGCCTATTTCTAGAGTTGAGCCATTTGATAAATGGGTTGTAGACTTTGTGGGTCCTATTTCCCTAGCCACGCGTAGAACTAGCTCATGTTATATCATCACTAACATAGATTATCTTACTAGGTGGCCGTAAGTAGTGCCTACAAAGTATTATATAGTAGTTATAGCGGGAAAATATTCTTACTAGGTATGGATGTTCATTGAGCTTGATAAGTGATAGGGGCACACACTTCTTAAATGAGACAATCAGTATATTGTTGGATGAATTTATGGTTGTGCACCACAAGATAACACCTTATCATGCTCAAGAAAATGGGACTCAAGCAGAGCCTTCAACAAGATATTGATCCATACCTTGAAAAAAATTGTGATGTTGGAAGGAAAGATTGGGATGATAAAGTTTTTATTGTACTTTGGGCATATAGAAAAACCTATAAGAGGTTAAATAAGGCCACACCCTTTCAGCTGGTGTTTGACGTAGAAGAAATTATTCCAATGGAATTCATGTTACCATCATTGTGTATTGCTCACACTGGAGGTCTAGCTTATGAGAAAGCATTAGAAGAAAGAATTGATAGGTTAATAAATTTGGATGAGAGGAGTGCCATAACACATTGGAGTCGAAAGTAGGAAAAGGCCAAGAAGAAGGCATGACATGAATGATACATTAGGAAAAGAAGCTTGAGGTTAGATAGATGGTACTACTTTATGATTCTAAGTTTCTTCACCATCCGATCAAGCTTAAGGTTTATTGGTTAGGACCGTATGCTATCACTCATATACTTGAATCAGGTGCTTGCTAGTTAGAGGTGCTTAATGGAATACGATTACCCGGTTATTTTAATGGAAGTAGGCTGAAGCCCTACTATAAATAATTCTTCTTGGTGTTTGTAATAAGGTAGTGTTGTCATTTAGTATAGGTTTCCCTTCTCGTATTTCCTTTAATGTATTTCCTTCTTTTTCATTATGATTTATCAATTTAGTTTGGTGTTTTTGTAATAAGAGAGTTTGCGCTAAAAGATAATTACAATCTGAAGTATTTTTATGCCTGTGGACTGTACATACCATTGGTGTGGGGTGGTTGTTATTTATTATTAATAATTGGATACACATGAGAACAAGCTATTACAAGTGATATTCAAGTATCAAAGGAGTTATTTGAAAGGTGATTGCTTCTAAAGAAGACCATATATGGAAATTAATGAATGAATAGTATAACACGAGGTAAGCAACAAATGTGGAAACTACTAGAAGAGGGTGCACTCGTGAGGTACTCGGTGCATGGAAGTGGATGGAATAGAATTCTATAACCAAAAGGTAGGAAGGTGTGCTAGAAGGTTATAGCTAGGGGCCGAAGGTGTACCACATGCAAATTATGAAAATGGTCAATTAATGAGAGGGTTATTGGTAGGTGAAGGATTAATAAATGCACTACCTTTTAAAATATATATAAGGATGTGATGTGGGTTAATTTTTACCTTTGTGATCACAAGTATTCGAGTGATCTAAGTGTGACCAAGCCATGCGAATCATATTAAGGTGTGGAGAGTTATGAAACCAGACATGGAGAGTAGATTTGTGTGCGAGAAAAGGCTTACGTCCCCATTGGTGAAGGGTTTTAGCGAAGTAGAAGCATTGAGAAGGAGCTAGGGCATGTGGTTTTGAGCTAGGGCATGTGATTTTGAGCTATGGTTTGAGTTTACTCAACACATAAGACAAAAAGTTAGATTTTTACAATGACACCAAAGAAAGCACCTACAACAAGCAAAAAGGGAAAGAAAAAGGTGGAGGTTGAGGTTGAAGTTGTGCAGAGATAATTTTTTTAGAGATGCAATACCCAAAAGGAGTGATAATTGGTCATGATTGGGATTCCCATGTGTTTCGATGGAAAGTAAGTGATTATAATCACCACACCACCGATAACATGGGAGAATTAGATGCATTGTTGAATAAGAAGACCAACAAGCACATGGTGGACGATATGCTAGTATATGATGATGCTAGAGAGAAGCTGCTTTGAAGAAGGTAGGGGTTTATTATTTATATGAACTCCCATACTTTGGAAAACTAGAAGCGTTATACCAATGGTTTATGAGCAGAGTCCATGAGGAAATTTTCTATTTTGCTTTGGATGGAGGGTAAGGATCACAACAACCCTAATTTCCACATTGACAGGAATGAAGGGCACATGGAAAAATATTATGAGTGATCTGACTGATAAGGTAGATGTTATAGCCATCAATAAGGAGTTAGGATAATCTAAAGGTTTGTGGGAATGGACATAGAAAAATTGAAGAAGTTTCTTGTAGTGCAGGAAGCCACGCATCTGCTCACCAAGTTAAATGATCAAGAGAGATGGTCACAGGTAAATACCATGTGGCTACACATTGCAAAGAAAATGATAGAGGGAGAAATCTATAACTTGGTTGGCTACATTGTAGAAACTATTATTGAGGAAGCATGCGCAAGTGAGAAGATAAGTTTTGGCACTATCCTACTATCCCTTATTTTTGTAGAAATTGGAGTGCCCAATGGGCCAAAGAACAAAATTTGGGAATACCCCACTAAGAAGAAGTCCCTCGTAGAGAGGTTCAAGAAATATTTATGTGAAGTATCAATGAGTGGCATGTTCAAGAAAAGGGCAGAACTGTGGTATGGCCAACTTCAAATAACATTTGAGGAGGAGTCGTGCATTCCGAAGCAACTACCCATAGTGGTAGGAAAGGCAATACAGCTTCACGGTGTATCAACATTTCTACATGGAACAATTTTCCATGAAGGATGGGACACGGAGCCCATGGTGCAAACTTCCCTATGCCTTCACAGCGTGCTACTTCTAAGCCTTAGTTCACATATTTACTGATGCACATTGTCTAAACTTCAATGTAGATAAGGTAGATTCTCACCGCCACACTCTCAGAAAACATATTTATATCCAAGTCAGTCTGCCTACATTGAGAGGCTCATTTCGATGTCATAAAGATAAATCCAAGAATTTGGCTATTGGAGATAGTGGGGCTGCACTCATATATCTTCAACTCAAGCCTAGGCTAGAGAATAATAAGTATGTGGAGAATGAGTTCATGCTCCTAGGGCCACCTAAGGGAAAACATACAATGGAGAATGTGCCAGCTCCAAAGCTTGTTATGACCATACAGATAGATGAGGAAGAAGAGGAACACGAAGATAGTGGAGGCTTGGATTATAGAGGTCGGTGGCATCCCACAAACAAGAGTGGAGAGTGAGCATATAAATAATCCACCATAGGTGCAAGAAGTAGAAGTGGAATTAGAAATAGATGTAGTCCCTGAAGAGCACCGATTCAAGAAGGTATTTAGAAGAACCAGGACCCAAGGTATAAGAACACCGTGACTCTCCCCCTAGAAATAAGCACCTGAGAAGAAGAAAAGAAGAAATATGAAGCTTAATGAGGAGGTGGAGGAGTCTAAAGAGAGTGTGTCTGGAACCCCAATGTAACCAAAGGATGTGGAGGAGCCCAAAGATGAAGAAATGTTGAGAAAAGAAAGTATGACACTAAGAAGAAGTCACACATAATATTCACACTTTGGGTATCAAGGTAGATTTGAAGGCATGGAAGGATAGGGAAGGAAACACTCGCGAAAGACAGAATGAATCTAGACTTAGCCATTTTCATGGTTACATGACATTTTTGGAGATAGCATGTAGGAAACACAACTAGATGGAAACTTGTGTGGCACATAAATTCTATTTTTGGAAGATTGTCTACTAAGCGCTTTGTATGAGTTTGAGTTAATAATAGGATTACCAATGCTAGTTAACTAGAAGGTATTTATAGTTAGCACACTTGTATGTGTGTCTATTATTGTAAAGGAACATCAATATTTTTAGCATGCGACCTATTTTTTTAATTGTGTAAGTGGTGAAATGAAATTCCCCACCCTTATAAATATGTAGTAATCTGTGTAGATTAGAGAGAGTGTTGTGTATGAGCTATTATTAAGTTATGCTTGCAGATATGATGTGTGCATGAACTTATGATACTACTTATTGTAAGAAGCTTTTGTGTTTATTGCATTTTAATATAATGGAGTGTGTTGGGTGAATAATGGTGTTAATATGACTGAAACTAGTTCTTACATGGTTGACTTTATTATATCTATTGCTTAATTCATTATTCTTTTAGATCTAGATCTAGAATATGTTATGTGGAAATTTTATACTGTTTATGGATCTGAATGCATTAACTTTTCATCATGTTCACATCCTACACAAGAAACTCTAAGGAGGGACCTAATACCTTTTATATGCTTTGGGTGAGTGCTCGCCTAGGCTAAGAGATGTACCAACGTGCCTAGGTTATTCTTGATAAATTCTAGGCTGCATCATTAGTTTTGTTGGTGAGACCTCTTATTCAGCTTTTTTAGGATGGTTCATGATGAAGACATCCCGGTTGACCCTAGCAAGTGTTGAGTAGTGGATAAAAGATATGCAAGAAGAGTACACATGGAGGTTCAAGACTAGATCTAAGTTTAATGAATGCACGTGATGGAACAAAATCTATATGATAGTTTTTGTGAGATCCTTTTTCTATTTTTCTAGTAGAACTATATGAGTGATTGGTTGCTTATGTGTCTAAGAGGAATTGGAATTATCACACACTTTCTTGATGCGGGAAGAATTTCAGGCCCTTTATGATGATATTCTAATTTTGACATGAACTCGTGGATAATTAGTTTTGTGGTGTTCGAATAGCTATATTATGGAGTACTCAATTTTCTCTTATTCTTTCCCGTGAGGTAGAGGAATTCCATTTTTATGTTATCCTGTGGGAACTTACTTGCAAGGCATTCCACTAGCGATCAAAATCTTGATGGTGACCTTGAACTTGGAAATAAAATTGATGGCTAACTAAACCCCACCATGCATGGGGGAAGGAGCAAGTTTGGTGAAGATGGTAGACCTAGCGGTAGAGAGGCAGAGAGAAGAAAGGTGGCTTAAGTACAATGAGGCATGCGAGAGGGAGATAGAGAAGCAACGTGATATTAAAAAGTATATGGAATTGAGGAGAGAGATGGCTCACAAATTATTTGGGGCTCATGCAGAATGCGTGGAGCCAAAGCATCAAGAACTACCCCATTTGGGAAAACATGAAAGGGAACCCTCTTTGGCCTCACATGGGAGCATGCCAACAGAGACGACCTAGGCCGCAGTGTGCATTTAATCTACCTAAAACCTAGCCTTTATGCTTGGTTTTCCAAGACTTGGCATATCCAATAGTCAAGAAGCTAATTTGGGCGGATGGAAGCAGGAGTAAGTCATATAGCAAGTACATTGATGGCGGGTAAAATGTTTTCATTATTTTTTGGAGGTACCTTTTAGGTGCATCAACTACATGAAATTCAAGCACACAAAATTTAGGGCTCACTTTTGGGAGTCGTACCACCACGTAGACCGTAGGAGCTCAAGATAATACTAATATTAGGACATGGGGAAATACATCTTCTCCTCCACTTTTGGCTACGGTAGGGTAGATGATTAGGGGGTATAGGTGGTTCTAGTTCTTGTGGATCTAGTGGTTCTTGAGGCAGAGGAAACATAGGGGTTCTCGATCGCGGGTAGGGCCCACACCAACCCTAGAATATTTACATGGAGATGTGTCTTCGTCTTCGAGAGTATAGGGACATAAAAGATGCTACTAAACATGTGCACATGTGTGAGATACTGTGATGCGTAAAAGGGATCATGACTTCTAAGTGAAAGGCAAGTCAATTTGTAACTACATTGTAGGGATGCGCACATAGTTGGTACATGAAGTTTGACCCTGATCAAACTTGTGTAGATTATGCAGCGTTCAAAGATGCATTCCTTCAAGAGTTATATATCCTTGAATTTGAGAAGAAGAGTATAAAAGTGCTCAAGAATATTAAATAAGGTACTATTGAATGTGTTTGGGAGTATGCTGCTCATTTCAAAACACTTTTATCTAATATTTCTTATGATATTCACACAAGTCATCATGTGCAATGGTTTTTTAGAGGTTTGATCCCACCTTTTGGAAGGGTTTTGTCACATAAGACATACACTGATCTACCCAAAGCACTTGAAGCAACTTTGTGCACCGAGGCAATTGAGAGTATGTAGACACTAGAGTTAGTCCATTCTTGGTGGCTAAAAATTACGCTTATGGCAAATCAATTAGAGAAACTATCATCAAATTCATCACATGAGACACGCGCGAGGATTTGGTGTATATATTGTGAAGTGGAAGGTCACACCAAGGATAGTTGTCACTATGCAGATTAGTATGTTCATTACTGCTAGAATGTGATATATGTCATTTAAACCATGATGCTAGCCACTTCCCATTATTACAATTCATGATAAGAAATCACATATCAATACTATTGTAAGATTTTCTGGTCCATGACTCACGATACAGAAGACTTTAGGTTGATTGGTCAGATCCACGATGTTATAGATATTGGTGTGTGACATACAGGAGTATCAGATAACTCTAAGAGTAAAGGTGAGAATTAGGATCAGAATCACAATCAAGTGCATTATGATTATAATGAGGGGCACTATGATGGAGGACGTGGTAGAGGTCGTGGATACCATGGTGGATTCGGAGGTTGAGGCGAGGGTGGTGGACGAGGCAAGTTTCCTCGCGGGATGTTCTTTACATGTAGATCACTTGACCACTACAGTCTACAAATGTACACATAATATTACATGTTCTTTATGTGGAAAGAATCATAGCTATGAGGAATTCCCATACTTATATGATCATCTTAGTAAGTAGTATAAATAAGAAAACAAAGGTGCATGGATGGTTAGGATACAATGCGTTGTGGAAAATCAATGGATGCCCAAGTTGGAACCAAAACCTGAGGTATTGCCTATAAAGATCACTACCCATGCTGAAATTATGTGCATTAGATAGGCATTATAGTAGAATCCTACCATCACTAAAGAGGAGGTTTTACATGCCTGATACCCAAATCCTGCCCATCAAAAGGAGTTTTATCAAGAGACCATGGAGGTCCTTAGAAATCTTCAAGGTGAAATACAATTTTTAAAAGAGGTAGGGGAACCGAACATGATACCACTCAGAACATCAAAGATCCAACTCTAAACCTTGGTGCTTAGGTACCTAAGGGGCCAAGAATGAAGTGAAAAAGTGGGGAATACAATGTTCCACATATGGGCTATGATGAGGACACATGTAAAATTATCCATGTCCAGTTCCATAATACAATGGGCCTCAAGGAGTTATATGGATGGGAGTTGATGGAACCAGACATGGAAACCATGCACAAGGAAACAGTTGTCCCGGTCCATACAAACCCATATGGAAGATCCCAATTCTTATGTATGTCAAGAGTCCTATGTGTCAAGAAGAATGAAAAAGGCACAACATAATAGGCACATATCTGTCAAACCCATTATTATATCTTATGAGAAGGTGAGTAATGCCTTGGTGAAAGTATCTACAAAGGTGGCACGAGATGAAACTAGATAAAACTACCACTATTAGAGTGCTACGAGTAGAAAACAAGGCCAAAGATGCCAAAATAGTGTGTCTAAAAGGAGAGAAGGACCTAGAACAAAAAAATAATGAGGCCTTCAAAAGTATGGTAAAATAAATTAGAGACTATATCCTGAAAGTAAGACTGCACCTAGAGTCAAAGGTGCCTGAGAAGTTTCCTTTGGCTATGCATTATGTGTGCACATTAGTTAATTTGGTGCTTGAGGATGGAGTGATTCAAATGCCAATGCCAAAGGAACCTGAGAAGGAAGTAAAGAGAGAAAGGGCTTCAGCTTGTTAAAAAAGTCATCTTACGAGGCATTGCTCAAAACCATGTAGGAAGAATCAAGAACGAATACTAGGATTTGAATATGTGTGCAGCTCTGCATAGTAATCAGGATTAGGATGATGATAGAAGACAATGAATTACTGAAGGCGATGAAGGATGAGACTTTTGGGTGCACAGAGAGATTATCACTAGTCAAGCAAAAGTGTGAGGCCCTTACAATAGCCCAAGACCCCATAAGGAAAGGCTAGATGAAATTAGGAAGCTTATAGCATAATAGATGGATCTTCTAGAAGGAAGGGTGACTATAATGTCCAACATTGTTCTAGTATTATAGAACAATAAGGAAGATATTACACAAGATGAGTTAGATTCTATTACATTAGATATTCCAGAAAAGACAAAAGTCACGCTAAATGATTGACAAACCTTAAAGGATGAAATCAAAGATGAATATTCGAGTTAATTCTTCTAGTTGAAACAAAGGATATTATAGGGTAAAATTTCATTCTTTGTACAATAATTCTTTAATTTCCTCCCATTCACATTCTTTATTCTCTTAGATATAAAAATGCAACCATTTTCAGAGCAGCAATGCAGTTTAGTGTGGGGTAATGTTGAGAAGATGAAGTATAACACTAAGAAGAAGGAAAACAGAAGATTCAAACCAGATAGCAAGGTAGATTTGAAGGTGTGGAAGGATAGGGAAGGAAGCGTGCATGAAAGACATAATGAATCTAAACTTAGCCATTTTAATGGTTATGTGCTATTTTTGGAGATAGTGTGTGGGCACACAACCGGATGAAAACTTGAACGACACGCAAATGCTATTTTGAAAGAATGTCTACTAAGCACTTTGCATGAGTTTGATTTAATAGTAGGATTACCACTTCCAATTAACTAGAAGAGATCTATTATTAGTGCACTTGCATGTGTGTTTATTATTGTAAAGGCACGTGACTATTTTCAGCATGTGATCTATTTTTTAAGTGTGTAAGCGGTGAAACGAAAGTCCCCACCCTTATAAATGTGTAGTAATATGTGTATATTAGAGAGAGTGTTATGTATGAGCTATTGTGAAGTAATGATGTCGATCTGATGCACACATGAACTTTTGATACTACTTATTATAAGAAACTTATGTGTTTATTGTGTTTTAATATATTGGAGTGTGTTGGATGAATAATGGTGTTAATATGACTGAAACTAGTTCTTACATGGTTGAATCCATTATACCTATTTCTTAATTTATTATTCTTTTAGATCTAGATCTAGAATATGCTATGTGGAAATTTTATATTGTTTATGGATCCGAATGCATTAACTCTTCATCATGTTCACATCCTACACAAACAACTCTAAGGAGGGGCTTGGTACCTTTGCATGCTTTGGGTGAGTGCTCAGTCTAGGCTGAGTGATGTGCCAGTGCACCTAGGTTATTCTTGGTAAATTCTAGGCTACATCAAGAAAATAAAGATGAATAAGAAGGGGGAAAAAACAAAATAAACCATGCGAGAGAAAACCAACACACCGGTTACAACTCGGACATGGTAAGGGAAAACTCCAAACCTTGGCGTTCAAGTTCCTAAGGGGATAAGGATGAAGAGAAGTGAAGAATATGTTGTGCCAAGCATGAGCTACATCAAGGATAGAAGAAAAATCATTTGTGCCTAGTTTTAGAGAATAGTGGACTGAAGGAGTTATATGGGTGGGAGTTGATGGACCCAAATATGGCCACTACGCATGCAAGGAAACAACTATCTTGGTCCATGTAGACTCACATGGATGAACCATATTTTGATGTGTGCAAGGAGTCTTGTGTCTTAAGGAGAGTAAAGAAGGCACCTCATAGTAGACACATGACCATAAAGCCCACACTTATGTTTGATGAGTAGGTCAAGCAATGCCTTAGTCAAGGTATCTGTTGAGGTGGCATGGAGAAATATTGATAAGGCCACCACCATTAGAGTGCTGATGGAAGATAACAAGGGTAAAATTACACAGATCAATCACTTCAAGGTAGAAAGGAGTGATAATGAACAAATAATGAGGCCCTCGTTAGCATGGCGGAGGATATTGGTGATTAAATTCTGAAGGCAAGGCCTCATCTAGAACCAAAGGTACCTGAGAAGTTTCCTTCATAATGCATTATGTGCACACTTTGGTTGATTTGGTGCTAGAAGACATACCACTTAGAATGCCTACACCAAAAGATGTTGACTAAGAAGCAGAGAGAGCATGGGCCTCTATGATTAGAAAAATTTCAACATATGAGGCACTACTCTAGACTTTGAAGGATGAGCTAAAGAAAGAAGACCAAGCTCTGAATTTGTGTAGCTCCGGGCGATAATAAGAACTAGAACTCTGGTTGAGGATAATGAAGTCCTAGAAGTAATGAAGGATGAGACTTTAGGGCATGTAAAAATATTGGAACTTGTGAAACAGAAGCACGAAGCCCTTGTAGTAGCCCAAGATCCACATAAGGAGAAGATAGATGAGATTGGGAAGCTCATAGTGCAGAAGATGAATATTTTGGAGGGAATGATGTTTGTTATGGCCAATGTTGTCTATTTTTTATAGAATGAGAAGAAAAATATTACTCATAACGAGTAGGAAGCCATCGCTACAATCATTCTAGAGAAGACAAGGACCATGCTTTGGATGACTAGAAGACATTGGATGCTTTGAGATTAAAAGTGAATATCTAGAGTTGAACCTCCCGGATGAAGAAGAGTAATCTACCAAGTAAAGATCCATTATTTTGTACAGTGATTCTTTACATTCTTTCAATTCTTATTCTTTATTATTTGAGAACATCGAAAGAATCCCCATTTCGAGATGAAAATGTACTTTAGTGTGGGGTGATTTTGAAAATATGTATTATTCTAAGGAGAAAACAAACAAAGGAATCATGCATAGGATAAAGGTACATTTGAAGGAGCAGAAGGATAGGAAAGGAAATGTGTGCTAGGACAAGCTAATTTGGGACTTAGCCATTTTCTTAGATGTGGGCTATTTCTGGAAGATAGTGTGCGAGCACACATCGAGATGGATACTTGAGTGACATGCAAATGGTATTTTGGGAATGAGTGGTTGATAAGTTCCATACATGAGATTGAGTTAATAATAGGATTATTTCTTCCAATTAACTATAGGATGTCTATTATTAGCACACTTACATGTGTGCATGTTATTGTAAAGGTGCATGTACATTATAAACATGCAACCTATTTTGGGAAGTGCGTCGGCGGTGAAGGGAAAGTCCCCACACCTATAAGTATGCTTTGAAATATGTACTTTAGAAGTAGTGAATTACAGTAGAGTTATGTTGCTAGATATGATGCACACATGACTTATGGTGATACTTTATAATGTAATAAGCTTATATGTTTTACAGTGTTTAATGTAATGGAGTATGTTGGCTAGATAACGGCGTTAAACATGATTGTAATTGGTTCTTGTATGTTTGATCTTATTATAGTTATTGTTTAATTCATGATTCTCTAAGATCTAGATATGGAATATACTCTATGGAATGTTTATGGTTATTAATGGTTCTGAATATGTTTTATCTTCATCACACTAACATCTTGCACAAAAACTCAAAAGAGGGTTATGGTACCTTTGCGTACTTTGAGTGAGCACTTAGCTTAGGTTGGGTGATGTGTCGGTGCTCTTGGGGTTATATAGTGGATTCTAGGCTGCATCATTGGTTCCATTACTGGGACCTCTTTTTCATTTATTTTTAGGATGGTTCGTGATGAAGACGTACGGTTGACCTTAGCAAGTGTTGAGGAGTGGATAAAATATCTAGAAGAAGAGTACGCTCGGAGGTTCAACACTAGATATGAGTTTGATGCACATGCGTGGGTGGAGAAAAATTTGTATGACTATTTATATGAGATATTCTTTGCTATTTTTCTAGTAGAGCTATATGAGTGGATAGTTTCTTATGCATCTAAAAGGAATTGGAGGTATCACACACTTGTCTAGATGCATGAATAATTTCAAGCCCTCTATGATGCTGATATGATTTGGACACGTGTTGTGGACACTTGGTTCTATGGTGTGGGGTGATAATGAGTAGACACATTGTTTTATGGAGAAGACACGAGAAAGGAATCACGTGCAAGAAAAAGGCACATTTGAAGGCATGGGAGGATAGGAAAGGAAACACGTGCTTGGAAAATTTGATTCATGACTTAGCCATTCTCATGGATGCAGATATTTTGGAAGATAACATGTGGAGCACACATCGAGATGGAGTCTTGCGTGACACTCAAATGGTATTTTGGTAATGAGTTACTGATAAGTGCCATAAATGAGTTTGAGTTAATAATAGGATTACTTCTTCCAGCTAACTATAGGATGTCTATTATTATTGCACTTGCATTATGCATGTTATTGTAAAGGCACATGGCTATTATAAACATACGACCTATTTCAAGAAGTGCATAGGTGGTGAAGGGAAAGTCCCCACCCTTATAAGTATGTATTGAACTATGTAGTTTAGTAGTAGTGAATTATTGTAGAGTTATGTTGCTAGATATGATGTGTGCATGACTTATGGTGATACTTTATAATGTAAGAATATTCTATGTTTTACAATGTTTAATGTAATGGAGTATGTTGGCTGGATAATGGTGTTAAACATGACTATAATTGGTTCTTATATGGTTGATCTTATTATAGTTATTGTTTAATTCATGATTCTCTAAGATCTAGATCTAGGAATATGCTCTGTGGAATGTTTATGGTTATTTATGGTTCTGAATATGTTTTATCTTCATCACACTAACATCATGCACAAGAAACTCTAAATAGGGTCCTAGTACCTTTGTGCACTTTGAGTGAGTGCTCAACTTAGGTTGGGTGATGTGTTAGCACTCCGGGGTTTATGTAGTGGATTCTAGGCTACATCATTATTTCTATTTTGAGACCTCTTTTTGAGCCATTTTTAGGATGGTTCATGATGAAGACGTATCTTGGTTGAACTTAACAAGTGTTTAGGAGTGGATACAAGATCTGGAAGAAGAGTACACTCACAAAGGTTTAACACTTTGGATATGAGTTTTATGCACACACGTGGGTGGAGTATAATTTGTATGATGTTTTCATGAGAGTTTTTTTGCCATTTTTCCGGTAGTGTTATATGAGTGGCTGGTTTCTTATGTGTCTAAAAGGAATTGGAGGTATCGACACTTTTCTAGACACGTGAATAACTTCAGTGCCCTCTATGATGTTGATATGATTTGGACACGCGTTGTGGACACTTGGTTTTTGGTGTTGGGTAATGTTGAGCAAACATATTGTTCTAAGGAGAAGACACACAAAAGATTCACTTACAGTAATAAGGCACATTTGAAGGCGTGGAAGGATAGGAAAGGAAACACGCACCAGGACAAGCTTATTTGGGACTTAGCCATTTTCATGGATGGGGGATATTTTTGGAAGATAGCCTATAGATAACACATCGGGATGGAGACTTGCATGACATGCAAATGGTATTTTGGGAACGAGTGACTAATAAGCACCATGCATGAGCTTGAGTTAATAATAGGATTACTTCTTCTAGTTAACTATAGGATGTCTATTATTAGTGCACTTGCATGTGTGCATGTTATTGTAAAGGTGCATGGCTATTATAAACATGTGACCTATTTTAGGAAGTGTGTAGGTGGTGAAGGGAAAGTCCCCACCCCTATAAGTATGTATTGAACTATGTAGTTTAGTAGTAGTGAATTATTGTAGAGTTATGTTGCTAGATCTGATGTGCGCATGACTTATGGTGATACTTTATAATGTAAGAAGCTTCTATGTTTTACAATGTAATGGAGTATGTTGGCTGGATAATGGTGTTAAACATGACTGTAACTGGTTCTTGTGTGGTTGATCTTATTATAGTTATTGTTTAATTCATGATTCTATAAGATCTAGATATGGAATATTCTCTATGGAATGTTTATGGTTATTTATGGTTCTTAATATGTTTTATCTTCATCACACTAACATCCTACATAAACAACTCTAAAGATGGGCTTGGTACCTTTTTATGCTTTGAGTGAGCACTCAATTCAGGTTGGTTGATATGCCAACGCACCTAGGTTTTATATAGTGGATTTTAGGCTGCATCAAGAGGATCAAGGGGAGAATTTAGGCTGATTTTTAGATAAATCAATTCATTTATTTAAGACATATCTAGAAAGGTAGAAAGTATAATCAAAGGGGGTATTCTTGGGGTAAAGTTATTATTCGTAAATGATTACTTACATGTTTTCTATGATTTTGAATTTATGAACCTTTATCATAGATGTCAAAGGGTGAGAGAGTACTATTAGAAACAAGGTATTAATGCTTTGAAGATGGTGGATTTGTTATTTTCCATCAACTTTTCTAAGTTTTTTTCCATCAATGAAAAAGGGGGAGATCGTTAAACCCCAGTGCATTGGTGTTATCATTAATTCTAGGTGGCATTGATGGAAAATGTGTGATTAGTGAAGTGAGGATAAATCAGGGGCATGAAGGTTGATTGGTAGTGCCTTCTAAATGAATTTTTATGTTTCCTTGAGCATTCATTATGGTTTCAAGGTGTTATAGGCTTGGTCAGTGAGGTTGGTGCCCACTAGAGGTATGGAGAATCTTGGTGTGATTTTTTTAGGTGTCACAAATGTCTAAAATGGTGTTTCATAGATGTGTAAGAACTTCTAAGGTGATCACCAGGTCATGTGTTACAAGTCACAATTGAAACTAGAACATTTAGGTCTAATTTTAGAGCCTAATGAGGTGTAAGGGTTCAAAAAGGCCATGAAAATCCTAGGTAATTTTTTTAGCATCCTAAAAATACTCCCTATAACATTTATGAGTAGCATATGGCATAATTTAATCCTTGGAGTAAAATTTGAAACTAAAATTACCTTTGAGAACTAACAAAGGAAGCTTTAACAAATGAGATTGGTTTTGATCATATAGACTCATTAATGATAAACCAAGATATGTAGCATGTAGAGGAAGGTGTTGTAGTGCTTCATGTCAAGTTTCATGAAAATTAGAGGAGAATTATTAAAGATATTCAAGTTTTACCAAAACTAGGTAAAGTGAGAAGGGATAAAATAGTGACTTACCTTCTTAGGACTCAAATAAAATTGAAAATAAATATTCAGATAAATCATAAGAGGATTTTTTAAAGAGCACTCAAAGACTAAAATTTTTCAAAAATTTTGAGGTTAAATGGTTAAGGAACAAAAAGTTTTGTTCACTTTTCTATTAGTGATCTTACACTCACTAAACCTCCTTCTTGAAGCGATAGGCATAAAATGAGCTTATTTGTCTCCAAATCAATTTTGTAAGTTGGTACAACAACTTAGGGGTGTATAAGGATTCATCTAAGTCAAAATGGTGGGATTTATGCTCCTCATGGTTAACTTTTCTATATGGATACTGACATGTTTTGATGAATTTTAGATATATACTTCAAATTTGAAGATGCCAAGTTGAATCTCCTATTGTGGAAGATGGTATGTGATGTGGTCTTATGTTTCATGGAGAAATTTGAGAAATTTCAGTGTATATTTAGTTTCTTTTCAATTGGACTTCCTTACCTACTTTGCTAAAATGCTTTTCAAACTAACTTTGCCATGGTGCTTGAAGAAAGAGTTTATGTAAAAGCATGTTTTTGAGTTAAGAAATGGATATGAACACCCTTTACAGGTCCAAGATGAGTTGTTGGATCTCACATTTTATTTGGTGAAGTGATATCTCGGTTCTTGTTTTCATGACTTTACAAATGCCATATAAGGGTCTTGTCAAGAAGACTGTGGTCTAAGGTCCACTTGTAATTTTCTCCTTATAAACTCTACACCAAGTCTTTGGAGGTGATGTATAAGCCTTTCTTGAATTTCTAGTGTTATGAATGGTCATGTTATGCCCTTAATCATATATAGTGTAGCGGATGGAGATGATGACATGTGGCACACATTCCCTTGGTTATTTATATGTTCTTATCATTTTATATTTCATTCATATCATTAGTAGGTCGGCCTCAGTAGTGGCCATATCATAGGAAGGGTTTATATAGGAGACAATAGTGTGTAGTTAAGCATATATTGAACACTTAAGTCTTATTGTATGGTTTAGAGGTTTCCCCTGAAAGTGGCTAAGCTATTATACTTACATATTGAGATCATTTATCTACATTTTTATGTCCTTTGGTTTTATATTATTGTTGATGTTCTGATTTATCCAAGTAATCAGAGTTGCGATTTCAGCCAAGATTAGGGAAATAACTCTAATTTTTTGTTTCAACTATATCTTGAAATCCAAAGATAATTTGTTAGGTATTTTTTCACCAGAGTTGTGAATAATTCCAAGTAAGGCTCCCTGAAAATTTCAGAATTATTTTCTTTATTTTGCAAAATTTATTACAAATTTAGGGTTTTCATAATTTTCCTCCCTAGGTTGCAAATTGTGGATTTTTTTCAAGTTATTTATAGTTTTGGAAAGAGGATAAAAAATTATTTGGATAGTATTCTTTAAGTTTTTTCATAATTGTCTCAATTCCTATAAAACTCCCAAACCTTAAAATTTGACCTTGACCCCTAAATCCTACTAAAGTGGGGCATCATGGTGGGGCCTTCCATAAGAGGAAAAAGAATATTGTCACTCCGGATAAAAAATATAGAAAAGTTATGAGATAATAGTTGAGGAGTTGGATTTAGAAGGGGTAACTACATATTCCTCAAGGTTAGGGTTTACTTTGACATACCATAAGGTAATCCAACTTGAGTCTAACCTATGAGACCTCGGCATAGGGTGACTAGAAAATAAGATGTAGAAAGGATTGGAAAATGATCGAGGATTTCATGATTTAGTACACATATATAATGGGTAATTATACTTATATCAACCAAGGTGGATCTTCAGTCAAGGTAATAGAAAAACAAGCTAGGTGTATCTTTGAGCATGCCCAATCCAAATAAAAACACTTTGCGCATGCCTCGTAACATGTATCCAAAATTGGATATGCGTAAGTTTGATGGAAATGATCCACTCAATTGGATTAACCAAATGGATAATTTCTTTGATCTACATCAGATTCCATCTAGAAAAAAGGTGACCATGACATCTTTGTATCTCAAACCTGACCAATTCTTTGGTATCAATGGTTATGTGCTCAAAGGCAAAAGAGTGGTCTTAATGTTACCTAGACAGTCTTCACCAAGAGCTAAAATTACACTATAGTTATAGTATGTCAAATAAGTGCATCATCCAATTAGCAAATTTAAGATAGAAATCCATTAAGGATTACATTCATCAATTCCAAAACCTTTCCTTATGGGTGGAAAATATTACTAAAGAGAATCTGAATGATCTATTTCTTAGGGGTATTAAGGAAGGTGTGTATGTTTAATTCTCATAAGGTTTTTTATTCTATGATTATGGCACAACGAGAAGAGGAAAAATTGGTTTCAAGTAGGTGAAATTTTTTCACTAATATCAGAGATCACAACACCTTGCCTCCAGTACTCCCTTGAATAGTTAGATTGACACCTCAATAAATTGAAGAAAGAGAGAATTTTTTCATGTTTTAACTGTGACAAGATATATGGACCAGACATCAATGTGCTTAAAATAAGTTGTTCTACATTGATGGGCCTAGCGAAGATGAAGATAAGGAAGAAGATGAAGAGTTAGAGGTCATGGTTGAGCCAAAGGAGGAGTCAAGAGATCCCTAACCAATGATCTCATTCCATGTAAATACAGGAATTAACACCCATGAAACCCTCGGGGTGGTTGGATTCTTAAAAAATGAGAGGGTCGAGTGTTGATTGACTTAAGAAGTACTCCCAACTTCAATAATCATAAGTTAGTAGTGTGCCTGAACTATGTTATTTATCTAGCTCTTGAATATCAAGTAATGATTGCTGATGGAGGTATTGCTACTTATTCTACAAAATTCCATAACATTAAGCTCACCATGGGAAATTACATACTAAATATCCCCACGTATTCCATTTATATGGGAAGACAAGACATTTTCTTAGGAATTCAATGGCTTACCACCTTGGGAACAATTGAGATGAAATTCCAAGAGTTGTTCACGAACTTTCAGTTTGAATGAAGGAATTTTGAGATAAGAGGCTTAAGAGAAAAGTCTCCATAGCTAGTGAGCTATCATCAAATGCACAAAATGCTAAAAAGGATGCAAAGAGATTTGTGGCATAAAAATTTTCATTAGAGGCACATCAATCTAAGGAAATTATACCATTAGATATGTAAGCAGTGTTGGATACACACTATGTTGTGTTTGAAAATATGCCAAAGGGTTTACCTCCAAAGAGAGATCATGATCATGTTATTCAATTAGTACCAGGGAGCCAACCACCCAACATCAAACCCTATAGGTACCCATATGTGCAAAAACATGAGATTGATAAGATTTTACAAGAGATGTTGGATGCAAGAATCATCCATCATAGTCAAAGTGATTATTCTTCTCTAGTAGTGATGGTGTGTAAGAAATATGACATGTGGCACATGTGTCTTGATTATAGGGAGCTTCATAAGTACACAGTCAAAGATAAGTTTCCTATTCATGTAATTGATGATTTTCTTGATGAGTTGAATGGTTTTGTTTACTTTACAAAGCTTGATCTTCGTCCGGATACCAAAAAATCAGATTCAAGGATGAGGATGTTCATAAATCTACTTTTTGGACACATGAAGGCCATTATGAATTCTTGGTAATGCCTTTTGGACTCAAAAATGCACCTTCTACATTTCAAAGTTTGAAAATTTTGTTGTTAAGTCATTCTTGCTGAAGTTTGTTTTAGTGTTCTTTGATGATATATTAATCTATAGAAAAACATGGGAGGAACACTTGCATCATGTAAATAAGGTTTTGAAACCCTTGAGAAACATCAAATTTATGCAAATCCCTCTAAGTGTTATTTTGGAGTCAAGGAGGTTAAATATTTGGATAACATTTTCTCTCATGAAGGTGTTAAAGTGGATCCTAATAAGATCAAGGCCATGAGGGAGTGGAAGGTTCCAAAAACCCTAAATAATATTTGAGTATTTTTGGGGCTTATAGTATATTATTATATATTCGTAAGGCATTGTGGAAGTATATCAACATCTCTCACAAATTTATTAAAAAAGACTCGTTTCCATTGAATGAGGAAAGTACTAAAGTATTTGAGAAGTTAAAGGAGGCCATGTGCACCACTTCAGTCTTAGCTACTCCATATTTCTCCAAAACATTCATTATTGAATGTGATACATCGTGGTATGGTATGGGGGAAGTTATCATGTAAGAATTCAATCCTATTACGTTTTTGATCCATCAATTCAAATGTAAGAATTTTTCAAATCCAACTTATGAGAAGGAAATGTTAGCCATACTTCATGCAAGAAAGCAATGGAGACCATATCTCATAGGAAGACAATTTAAAGTGAAGATAGATCATGATAGTATTAAATAATTCTTGGAGAATAACTTATCATATGAATAACAACAAAAATGGGTCTCAAATATGTTGGGATATGATTTTGAGATTATCTACAAGAAAGGGAAGGATAATGTAGTCATAGATGCTCTATCTAAGAAAGATGAATCAACTCCAAGCATTGTTATGTACTATATCCATCTTACAAGAAGATTGGGTAGAGGAGGCAAGGTATGAATGGATAAATGACCCAACTATAGAAGACTACATTCATAATATCCAGAATAATCCAAGCATGTTTGAAAAGTGTTTATGGAAAGGGGATGATTTATGGTATAAAGATAGATTATACCTATGTTTGAACTCCACCTTAAAATAGGGTTTTATCTGAGCTTCACGCTTCTCTAGTAGGGGGGCACTCTGGATTCTTGAAGACTTATCATCGAATCAAACAATATTTCTTCTGGGAAGGGATCAAAGGGGATGTCCAAATTTTTTTGCCAAATGCATGGTTTTCCAAAAAATAATGGTGAAAGATTTCGGTCCCATGGTCTTCAACAACCTCGTATCTATTCCTAGTGAGTTGTGGGAAGAGGTTTCCATGGATTTCATCACATGATTGCCCAAATCTGAATGAAAAAATGTCATCATGGTTTTGGTGGATAGACCCACCAAATATGCTCATTTTTGTGCCTTATCACACCCATTTTCTATAAGCATAGTAGAAATAATCCTCATGGACACGGTTCAAAAGCTACAATGGGACACCAAAGATTATAATAAGTCATCGAGACCTTGTATTTACTAGTAATTTTTGGATCGATTTATTCTTATGTTTTGGTACCCAGTTAGCTCACAACTCTTCTTATCAGCCCTAGTCCGATGGGAAAACATAAGATGTAAATAAGTGTTTAGAGGATATCTTCGTTGCTCGAATCACCTCGATAAACAAGTGAGATGGGTCAAATGGCTCCCACTTGCGAATGGTGGCATAAAATTCCTTCCATACTTCATCCAAAATGTCTCCTTTTTGGCACTTTATGGGTACCATCCACCATCCATCACATCATCATTGAGAGGAAAACCAAATTACAACAAAGGGAAGAACACATTAAGCATCAACAAGAGGTCCTCTCTAGTATCGGGAGAACTTGGCCATGGTACCAAAATGCATGAAGTAATAGGATGATCTACATCACACCGAAAGGCATTTTGAAGTTGGTGACTAGGTTTTTGTGCATTTACAACCATATAAGAAAATGTCTTTGAAACAAAAAAAAAATGATACAAAAATTTCACCTAAGTATTATGGCCCCTATCAAGTATTGCAAAATATTGGTACTATAACATACAAATTAGAGCTTCTACAGATAACCGAATATACATCTAGTCTTTCATGTTTCTTTCCTAAAGAAAGTAATTAGACAGAGGGTATCAACCCAAATAGTGTTACCTAAGCTCAATGAGGAGGGGAGAGTCATCTAGGAACCTGAATGCATCCTTCAAACACACACTAAAAATTAAGTACATAGGTTATTAATGAGTACTTGATCAAGTGGAAGAATATGGACAATGAAGATGCAACAAGGGAGGATATAAAATTCTTGCAGCAATACCCTAAGCTTCTCAACATTGGGGACAATGTTACTTTGATGGGAAAGAGCATGTTATACCCTTATTCATATATAGTGTAGAGGATGGATATGCCAACATTTGGAACACATTCCCTTTGTTATTTATATATTCTTATCATTTTATATTTCATTCATATCATTAGTATGTCGGCCTCAATGGTGGCCATAACATAGGAAGGGTATATATATGAGATAGTAGTGTGTAGTTAAGCATATATTGAACACTTAAGTCTTATTGTATAGTTTAGAGGTTTCCCCCTTGAAGTGGATAAGATATTATACTTACATATTGAGATAATTTATCTAGGATTTTGTTATCCTTTGGTTTTATTTTTTTGTTGATGTTTTTATTTATTCAAGTAATTCCATTGCATTTTTCTATATAGATTCGACATGTTTTTAAGAATTTTAGCTATATTGTTCAAATTTGAAGATTCCAAGTTGGATATCATATTGTGGAAGATGGTAAGTGATGTGGTATTAGTTTTAATGAAGATATTTGATAAATTTCAGTGTATATTTAGCATCTTTTCAATTAGACTTCTTCCTTACCTGAAAGGCTTTTCAAACTAACCTATTATGGTGATTAAAGAAATATTTTGTGTATAAGCATGTTTTTGAGTTAAGAAATGGATCTGAACACCCTCTATAGGTTTGAGATGAGTTGTTGGAGTTCACATTTTCTTTGGTGAAGTGATATGTGTTCCTTGCTTTCATGACTTTACAAATGTCCTATAAGGGTCTTGTCAAGAAGACTCATGGTCTAAGTTACACCTATAATATTCTCCTTAAAAATATACGAGTCAAGTACTTAGAGGTGATTTATAATCCTTCTTTAATTGATACTTGTTATGAATGGTCATGTAAGTGAAGGTGTGTTTGCAAGAAGCTATCAAAACAATATAGTCTTGTTATGTCTTAAGGATCAACATACACAGTCCTAAAAATACCCAATTCCCATGACAAATTTTCTTTAGTTGGCCACTACATTTGGTATGGTAATTTTAATAAGGTAGTGAGATTCTCATAAAAGTGTTCTAAAATCTTTGCATAGTGGTTAGATCATCTAGATCATCCTTTTCTTGAAGATAGGGTTTAGTCTCTAATGACATTCAAAGGCTTTGAGTTTTCCTTAAACCATGAAGTTATCTTTTCATCTAATGCAAAATATTGATTGAAGTATGTATTAAGAACCTCTTATGAGTTAATCAAACACTTGTATTGGCATGAAAATGAATAACAAACCATTGAGATCTTTCAAATGTGTGATTAGGGTTTGAGACTTAAAACCCTAATCGAGTAAATCCTTGAAGATCAAGAAAATATGACTGTGTTTGCATGATATCAATAAAATATGAACCTGATAAGTTATGCAAATCCATTATACTCCTTGAATGAAGTTTTTGAATTCATACTTGACTAATTTTGGCATATTTTGGTTCAACTCTTTAGGATACGATATGGTGCATGTAAATCAATGATCATCTTGTTAAAAATCATACTTCATGAAGTAGGTAAAGATAATCTTCATCCTCTTAATGTTTGAAGGGTGTCTACAAACCTCAAATATATTTTCAAAGATGATTTAGACTCCTAAATACTTCTTCTTGTGTCCAATCAAGACTCTCTTTATCCGACATGTGACTATGAGTTGAAGGGTTTGAAGAAATAGTAAACAAAGAGCTCCATATCATATTTTTAGCTTACAAGCTCTTACTTTTAAGGTATACCTCCTGAGAGTGTCATGATAATGACTATATGACTTTTTATAAGTACATAAATCGCTTCATCTTTAAGGTTCAATACTTTGAAACAACCATATCTTGCACTTAGCACACTCCTTTAAACTTAAATGAAACTTGAAAGATAAAATGGAAAAGGAGTCTTTAAAAGGATATAAATAATCTCTATAATCTCTAATAATGTATAAACATCTGACAAAGAGGTTATTTAAGCTATAATAAAAATGAAATCGGAAGATAATATGAAATAAGTAATACACATACGTTAAAAAAGGGGAACAGAGACTAGAAAAGAAGTTTATCAGTTGTGGAAGAGTGTAAGGAAGTTTAGGAACCTTCTTTCTTTATCATTTGAATTCATAGGATTCTTGAAAAGAGAATATGAAAGCATAACTAAAGCATGACCAGATGCAATCATGACATCTAGAGGTAGTTTTGTATGAAAATATGTTAATTCTTTATACGAGATGGAAAGGAAGGTAGGTGAAGTGTCATGTAAAAGTTGAAGTGCAAGAGACATTGGTCTGTGTATCTCTTGATATTAAAAACTCTCTTTATGCAATAAGAAGGTGGTTGATAGATGGTGAAAATGTATCAACATATATGAGATGATATTGAGAAAAGTGTTTGATGAAATTTGATATAGATACCAATGGAAGTATGAGTGTATCATTCTCATAAATAAGAGTACATGGTTTAAGATGAATAGATCATCCTTGAATTCCTAATACTAGATTTTTAAGTTCAAGATCATATAGGTGATTAAAGAGATAGTTGTTGAAGACATGGTGATCTACTAATATAGAGAAATAATTTGAGGAAATGATCTTAATATGCACGAAGAATAGGTGTAGATGAATGAAGGAAAAAGATATGACATTGTATGAGTTTTGAGGACATGAAAGCTTAGGAGAAATGGTTTCTTGATTGAATTAGTTACAAAAATTGAGCATGTGAGAGTGTGAGTAATGAATATGTGGTTCAAGGAGAGTATCATGACAATAATGAGAGTTTGAGAGTATCCTTGCAAATCAAAGTATTGCAGAAAATGAAGAGGATGAGAAGAGAGATAAACCAAGGTGAAATGAGAAGAATAATGAGCTGATCTAGTGGTCACAATCCATTTTTAAGACAACCAAAACATAGTGATCAAAACATTGAAAAAGTATAAGTAGTAGCTTAGAAAATGGGGAGTTAAAGATTCCTTGTAAATTGAAGATTACAGAAGGTTAATAGGTGCTTGAATGAATTTTGGATTTGAAGCTTCCATGCAAGTAGAATCTTTCTAAAGATCCAGTAGTTGCTTGGTTAATTTTTGGAGTTGTAGCTCCATATTGAATTGATTCTCAACTGTGAGATCATTGTAACCATTACAGGACATTATTCTCTGAGTTAGTGCTTTGATTTCAATGGATTTTTATCCCTTGAATAGTTTCCCACATTAAATCTTGTCTCTCTTTGTGTACTATCATGTTTACTTCTTATGAATGTTGATTTGTCTTTATCATCACAAAGTAAGAGAATTGAATTGTTTGTAAAAAAATTAATAGACTTTGATTCACGCCCTATCGGTGTCATAATTTCTAGTAATATGTGGATATAATTTGTTGTGTCACACAAAAATTTAAAATTACTATTGGAGTGAATAAGAATATCCTCTGAGTTACATGATATCTCTTAAAAAAAAATTAGTACAAGAATCCAAAATAATATTCAATCAAGTAAACACATTGTAATATAAACAAAATAGTGCAAAATATTGAAATATATTATAATATATGGATTCAAATGTAATCAATGAAAACTTAAATATACATTAAAATTACATGATTTGATAAATTACTCGTCTACAATTATTCACATTAAATAGAAATTTGCAATCAAAAGTAATAAGTCGAATTCATAAAATTTTCCACTATATTAATAGGTAGTTGTAACTCAAGTAACAAATGTAGCTAATATTTATTGGGATTTCAAAATGTCCTATAATTTTCTTTATAAATCCAAGAATGGATGAGAATGTTTTTTACATGTTGTTATTAATTGAAATGATTTCATATAGCTTTAGTGAGAACATACTACTCACTTCAAATACTTCAAAGACACAAAAATTTACTAATTATTTTAGAATAGAAGTTGCACTAGAGATCATAGAAAGGGATAAATATCAATGTAAGTAATAACAAGATGATATTAAGTGATGATCAAAATTCTAGACTAAGATTACAATGATTAGTAAGTAGTTAAATTTTTTTATTAAATGTTTTATTGAGTAAAAAGATTTTTATTTATTACTTTTGGTTGGATTGTAGAGGTTAGATATAAAAATTCTTTTCCAAGATCTTAAAAACTCTTAAAGTAAAACAAAATCAATTCATATAATGGATTCATTCAAGTACGATTGTACGGTGATTTGTAAGAAGTTAAATAAAGTTAGGCCAACTTACAATGGATAGATCTTGTTACTTAACTTATAGCTAGATCTGCAAGTGAACAATGTCCAAAAGCACATATATAAGATTTCATGGAGAATATCTCATATGGAATGAGTTATTTCAAAATCGGAATTTTTGGTAAGGTGTTACTAATGTTCTGGTAATGTATATGCATAAACAATAAAATTACAAAGAGTTAGTCATGTATGTTTTTTTGAAGAGTCTACTATGTAGATGAAAATAATATGATTGTAGGTATGTAGATGGTTATGTACGTTACTTGTGGATGTTCATGTCGACATCAAGAATGGTTTTACTTTTATTGATTGTAAATGATTCTTATATTGTGATAGTACATAGGAGATATATAGTTGAGATTTAGTTTTGTAGGTACTTTTCATGAGTGTCAACAACAATTTGGCTAGGTGAATTTTACATTTGTGCCTACTATATTTTTGATATTGCAAACTAATCAATGTGCACAATGTAAAGCAATTTATTGGTTGAATTTATCATATGTTAATGTTTTTTCTTGTGGTGCAATCCATTTTCTTGCAACCAAGTTTGAACGTCTTGGAGTAGACATTATAGCTAGTGAATGTATCGTGTACACTGAAAAATGATTATACGAAACGTGAAATATGGAAATTAGTGTTATATATTAGAATTTGGTTTATGTAATGTTAAGAGGGAATTACATGATTTTTGTCATGCGAATGTGCAATAGGAAAATTCTCAATTTTCAAGCATGACAACCATACCCTATTTGAAAATTTTACTCAAAGGTCATTCTGAGCTCCTCTTCCTATCACCCTAATCCCCAGCCAGTCCTAATAATTATCTATGAATATGTTCAAAGAATCATATTCATGTGTACATAGGTGATTTATGGTTACCCAGTCATCCCAAGTTATCTCAAAGAAAGATTCATCAAGACAAACCTTTTAGCAAGCTTGGAAAAGGCCATGTTTTGATCTTCTCGAAGTTGGTGCACACCCCTGGGAGTGGAAAGAAAGGAAAAAATAAACCATGGAGGTGTACCTAAGAACTAGGAGCATTGTGCAATCAGATTTGGATTTTTTTAGGAAGTTTAACAAGTTTTGGAGAAAGTCCAAAAAAGTGAGTCTCGAGGCCTAAGCAGTGCACATGTCCAAAAACATTTTTGAGCTTCGGGAAGTGATTTTGAGAGCTTCAGAAGGATTTAAGAGTCAAAAATATATATTTGGAAAGGTAATTCAAATATACACAATATGGTGGAATCATATTCTTCACAACACCTAGGCGCTTGTGTCCCCATCCAGTTTTTCTCATGTACATCCTTGGAGCTAGAATAAAAATATTCAATTTCAGGGGGTGAATAGTGGAATCAAGGTCTAAAAATCCCACCATTGGATTCCAAAATCCATTTTAAGGAAATATCATAGAAAATTCAATAAAAAAACTCCTCCTGGAACTCAAGTTATGGTCCTAACAAGTCACTCTCCAAGACACAAGCTCCAGCAATTAGCCATTTTTGGGTTGGAAATCCAACCAATGGGAGAGTGGCACACTTTTTTCACCAATTTCAAAAAATATTTGGTGCAAGAGGTGCAAAAAAATTCACCCGTACCCAATTTGAGCCCCTGGACCCTCGAGATGACCAGCCAGCCTCTTTTTTACAAAATAAGCCCCCACGCTCCATTTCCCGTGCCTCACTCAGGCAATCACATCCCACCACTTGTCAAGCCAGGGTGAGGGAAAATTTTTTCCCATGTGCACCAAATATTTGGGACATTTGGGACATAAAAATCCCTAGCCCTCCCATTGAGGGCTTTATTTCCCATGTGACCGAGTCTTAACCCCAAGGAGAATGACAAAAACAAGTACCTGATCTTCGGTGGATGATTTAGGTATCTCTATAAGGAGTTATAAGGAAAAAAATACTCATTAGAAAGCTAAGATAATCCTATACAAGGTGGAATCATCATATTTTTCACAAATCCTTGGCGATTTTCAAGGGAGATCATTATTTACAAGGACAACTTGTGATCCCGATCAAAATGGTAAATATAAGGAAATATAAGGAATAATAAAGGTATAATACCATAAACATTGTGTTCAAAAGTAATTTTACATGTAATTTCATATAAATAAGTGTGTGAAAAGATGTTCGGAGCTCAAGTTATGTGCTTGACAAGTTCCTCCACAAGGTGAAGGAGTTAGCCATTTTTTGGTAAAAATTTGGACCAATGGGAGAGTGGCGCACTTTTGTGCACCAAGTCCTTGGTGAAAATTGTGTAATAAAATGTGCCACCCTTCCATTTAAGCCCCTGAACCCCAATGTGACCTCCTCTAAGCCCCTTTTTACAATCTAAGCCCCTATGCAGATTTTCTTAGTGCCTTCATCCAACCAAATTATGCCAAGTGGTTCAATAAAGATGGGGTGCACAAAACCTTGGTGCATATGGTGTAATAAAAATTTCCCCCATCCCTCTTAATCCTTCAGTCACCCATGCAACCCAAGTGGGTGTTTTAAATGCTTTTTCCTAGTCCCCCTCTCATTCTCAACTGCAAATAACATCATTCTTCTCTCACACACTCTTTGATATATAAAGGCTGAAGACTCCATTAATGACTGCCATGAAAAAAATGCAAAAATTAAGCAAGATACCTCTCCACTCCTCTAGGTTTCAGTGGGTGAAATCGTGCAAAAATCGGTGGAAATGATCCTTGAAAAATATAGTTTGACATAAACTAGTTTTTGTGCCATGAAGTACCTATTTTTTAGGGGTATGAAGGACTGTGTTTTCATCAGTATTCTTCCATATCACATGAAGAACAATAGTGAAAAATGTAGTGATCTACCTCTTCACTTCTCCAAGTTCCTGGTGGCAAAATCGCACGAAAATCTATGGAAATGATCCTTGAAAAATCTAGTTTTGCGTAAACTAGTTTTTGATTCATGAAGTCCCTATTTTTATGGGTATGGAAGACTGATTTTCATCATAATTATACCCTATCACATGAATAATAGTAGTGAAAAATTTAACAAAATACCTTTTCACTTCCCAAGGTTATAGTGGGTGAAATCACGTGAAAATTGGAGGAATGAACATTGAAAAATCTAGTTTCATGTAAACTAGTTTTCATGGCATGAAGTCACTATTTGTTAGGGATATAGAGGGCTATGTTTTTATTAGTATTATTCCCTTTCTGATGAAAATATAATTTTCCCACTTGTTCAGATGAAGGAATTACCCAAAATTGGAAGCATCGAACCCCAGAATAAAACCTAGAATTTCAAGACCTGTTTAAAGTTGCAATCGGACAACTATAATGCACTTACTAATAATAGTATATGAGGCATGGATAAAAATATTAAGTGGTTGAATGACATGAATTCATGACATTCATGGTCCTCCAGACATGAAAGAAGCATTAGATCATGAAAACAAGGCTGTAGGATGATCCTATAACTCAATCAGAGAAGTTAAACTTCCATCTCAATCTTGAAAGCATATGAATATTAGTTGGGGTGAGCTAATGAGCTGGCAAAGACAAATATATAAGAGGTTTTAAATGATTTAGTTGGGTAAGATAAATGAGATAAAATAATTTTCAACCAAGTATCAAAGATGGTCATCATGAACAATTCATATGGTCACCAGAAGCTCACATCAAGGAATCTTTCAACAATGTTTCTAAACACTTATGTGGCAGTCTGAGGTATATGTGCATCTTGATAAAGATGGAGGTTGTGATCATCATCAGCAATATATTCATCAAAGTCGAGTTCCCCCACTCACACTTTTTTTGAACATTATTCCCTTTCTCTTCTCTCATTCTTCCTCTTCTTGTGAACCCCCTTTCCAATTCCTTATTGTTAGTAATCATGATATTTTGTCTTATTCATGAAAGTGACTTTATATATTGAATTTTAAAAGTCCCTTTGATTTATAAAAAGGTAACTTAATTCCTAGATCCTAGGAAGGTGAAAATTCACAAGTTAAATGAGACAACAAAAGGTCATGTGGGGTAGATGAAGAGTCATTTCTTGATCTATATAATGTAATGACATGCCTTGATTAAGGTTGTCAATTTTGTACTCAAGAGAGAGATCTATTGAGAAATACAAGAGAGATAGCATTCTTCCATTCTCCTTCACTATTTTCCTCCATTCCTTGCATTGTACAACTTGGTAAAAATGCCAATCAAGAAAGGAATTGTTTCTTTTCATGACTTATGAATGTGTACAACTTTGTGTGTATGGTTTCCTCTGGTCATTGGCATAGTAAACTTGTTGTTTCTTTTTGATTAATTGTGAATGTGAAATTTCTAATCAACCCTAACGAGAATATGATTTTCTACTCACAGAGTTGGTTTTCCTTATCTAATTTCCCACTCCCCTTTCCCCACATTTCAGAAAATTCCTCTCTTACACCTCATTGTAAGAATTTACTATACATGACAAAGTGGAGTTTACGAGTTGGATCCTAGGCCTATTGGACAACCATAGATTTCCCATTTCTGTCATTCACAATAAAGTGGAGTGGTACCACTCAAGTAGAGGGACCTAGAGTCCCAGAGACATTTGTTAGAAGCACACCAATTTTTCCCACCAAAAATTTTCTCACCATAAAATTTTAGTGCCTACCATGGGGTAGAATTAGCAACAATCTACACCCAAAATACGATCAAAACATTAAGAAAATATTAAAAAAATTAAATATCCAAAAAAACAAAAAAATTAAAAATATATTAAAAATTTGAAAAAAGAGTTCGTGGAAATCCATTGATAAAAGACACACTATAATTTTATGCACGTGACCTTTGATATTCCACAATGTATTTTCATATTCCCATCACAAATGTTTCTCAGAGATGGCTGAAGGAAGATATACTAGGTTTAGCAGGTCGAGAGGTGTTGTTGATTCCAATTTCGAGGCTTTGCAAAATCGAAAGAACAAATCAAAGATAATCCCTACTATTTTTCTCAAGCCTCATCCCCATTTGGGTCTTCAAGTAGTTCACTTGGTAATCCCATCCAAACTCTTGTTGATACTCCCCTTCAAATTATCCCATTTTTCAACCACCATTGAGCATTGAGTTCCCGGAGGAAGAAGAAAGACCAAAAGAAGAATTTGTAGAAGCAAGAGATGAAGCATAAACAAAAAAATGGTGGATGAAGTAGAAATACCTTAACCCATTATTCCATGGGGAAGAAATATAGGCCCGCTTTCTCTTGAACCCCCTTCATGATCTACCAATAGGTTCCCACAATAACTTTCCAAAGTTCAAAGGTGATGACACACAACATCCTAAAGAACATATCACTGGTTTCACCACATCATGTGGGATTCTTGGAGTTGCACATGAATATGTTGCAGTATAAGGTTGTTCGTGGAATATCTTAAAAAAATCAGTAGAATGGTTCTATCTCTTTCCCGCCAGATCAATCACTTGTTGGAATGATATCAAAACCA
Source organism: Taxus wallichiana var. yunnanensis (assembly GCA_018340775.1). Lineage (NCBI taxonomy): Eukaryota > Viridiplantae > Streptophyta > Pinopsida > Cupressales > Taxaceae > Taxus > Taxus wallichiana. Next base: position 733,419,992 of record CM031241.1, read on the forward strand.
AGTTTGAGGAAAGATTCAAATCTATTGAGGACTGTCAATATCTCCTTGTTCAATTGGCACAAATGAAGAAAGGAAAAAATGAAACTATAAGAGACTTCATGGCTTGTTTCGAATAGTTTCTCCATAGGATATTGAAAGAGGATTCACCATCTAAAAATAATGTCAAGAGATTCTTCATCAATTCTCAATCACTAGAGGTAGGATTCTTCCTATGAAGGTTTCAACCAAGGAATCTAACAAAAGTGCAAAGAATGGTTATTGAACTTGATGATGATCTCATCCTATCTGGAAAGATCAAGAATCCCTCAAAGGGCAAGGCCCAACATCTTGGAGATGAGAGAACTGATCCATTTTTGTAAAATATGCAAAAAAATTATTCACTAAAGATGGATATTTTTGAATGAGTATCTCCTCGAAGAAACAATAGAAATCAGATTGCAAGAAGGATTTCCTTGGAGGCTCCACCTATCAATGCAAGTTGTAGGAGTTAAGAAAATGAATAAGATATTGAACAAGAAAGAAAAGGCATATATTTCCTATAAATTGATGAACTTGATAATGATGCACAAATCAGATTCTATGAGTATTCTAGAGGTGATGAAGATGACGAAGAAGATGCACCTAGTTTCTCATGTGCGGTATTCACTCATTCTCAGTCTAAATAGGTAGCCTCTTCCGCCACTATCGTAAATAAAAAGAAGACTAAAGATCCTCCTATGGTGACTCCAAAAAACAAAATAATCAGTCGAGGGTCTCCTCTTCCACCTTACATGAAGTATGCATTGAGAAACCCAATCCTATAGAAAGGAGAATGTCACTCATTATTCCAAGTAAGTCTTCTAATGTTTCTTCTAGTTCTAAATCTAAATCTACTCCTGTAAAATATGATACTTCTAAAGTTCCCAGTTTACCTTTCAAAACACCCTCCATTCCCCAAACATCAACCCCTACTTCCAAACCTATCCTAACTCCAAAAGTTGTACCTTCACCCCCTTATCTTGCATCTTCTCCTTTTGACTTTGTAGAACATGCAAATAGAAAAAAAGAGAATATTTCTAAAACTAAATACCTATAGACTCATCCTAAGAAGTTTGAAATATTCATTCGGCATATCAGGAGTGGTAGTTTAGAACCCAATGTTGTGACCCCTAGTTCTAAAGGACTACTACCAAATCCACCTTCACCTCTATCACGAACATGCTTGCATTGAGAGCATCAAAGATCGATAAGGTTGATCCTTTCTACATCTCCCTTCTTGTTGGAGAATATGTATTGAACAAATGCATAATAGATTCTGGTGCCTTTGACAACATGATGCCCACGAAGGTCACCAAGGCCCTCAAACTCACCATGACCCCACCCGGTGGCTCTTTTTACTCCATGGAGTCCAAAGAAGTCCCACTCATTGGGAAGGTCAAAGATGCATAAGTGGCCCTTGCTAAATTTCCAAACAAGAAGGTTTCAATGATGATCTTGGTAGTAGATGTTCTAGCTTCATTTAGAATGTTTCTAAGTAGGATTTTTCTATCAAAAATTAGGGGGTAAGATAAATATGAAATGGTATTCTGAAACCATTCGATTAAAGGAGACATGGAAAAATTTCTTCCAGAGAAGAAGATGAGGTACATGGTGTAAAAAGTAGGAAATCCGAAAGCCAACATTTTATACCAAGATATCGGGAGGGTGAATATTTTCATAATGAATGAGAAAGGAAGAGGATATTCCCATCTTGATAGGACCAAGAATTCCTTCTCAAAGGGGTGTGGACCTTGAAGAAGCATTGAGGAAGTTTGAGCTGTAAGAGGGTAGCATTGAGTTTCCAGAAGATGCGAGCTATGAAGAAGAGGAAATGGTTCTTGGTGAATCTCAAATGGAGAAACCAAATTGTATGCCTACCCACGATGAGGAGATATTTTTATTCCCATTTGGAGATGAATATTTTCTTGAAGAGACAATACTAGCTTGTGATGAGCCCACAAAAGGTTTGAAAGAACAATCTATGTAAGATTTCCTAAGAATCACTGAAGAGACAAGACCCCGAGCTCATTCTAGAACTCCTATTATAAGTATTGAATTTACAATACAAGTTTCAATTTTATTTGGAATCCTCAACTAGTGTGAATATTGGCCATGTTGAAATAAATCAAGATGAGAAATCTGATGTCTCTCCCGAGCCAATAGTTGATGGATGTAATGACAAAATGGAGGTATTTTCTTTCCCATTTGAAGAGGATGAATATTTCTATGATGAAGAAATTGAAGCAAGGAGTTTTAGGGACCTTGAAGTTGAGGCTCCCCTTGATAGAGGAGTGATGGAATGCATAATGTCCCAAGACAATGAAAGCAACCCCCAATGTTTTCCTTTAACTTTAAGATGAGGATACTTAGAATGAATGTAAAGGTGAACTATTGGAAATTTCAAAAGATGACTTCATGCAAGAAATCTTGGATGTGATAGAAAATGTGGAAGATCCCGAGCTAATTCTTGATCTCTTAGCTTGTAATATGGCCATACAAGACAAGTATGAGGTTACTTTTGATCCTCCAGTCAATATTCAAGAACCTCATAGTGGAGTAGAGAAAAAATATAGGTCTGAGGTTTCTCATGGAAAAGAGGTCAATGAGCATAGACCTGGGAAAGAAAATAACTCAGAATATTCAAAAATTTAAATGAAAATCATCCCTGGGCAATGATGGGATGCTCAATGAAGAATCAGTGATGTGGGTAAGCATGGAAATTAACTGACACTATGAAACTAATTTTAAAGGGAATGAAAGCAATGGAATTTTTGAGCGAAGGCCTAAGCATAAAGAATCTCATGTAGGCTCACTCCTACCAAGTACATAGACAATCATGAAAGCACATGGATTTCATAAACAGTTAAGGAGAGGAAGCTACTTTCTTAAACCAGTTAATGGCTTCACGGAATAACATCGCTTCTCAAGTTTCTCACTCAGGGGTAACCTATGAGAAGAGAAGAGGGCTACAATAGAAGTGGATTATCCCCCACCTTGTATTATAGGTGATTTAGGTTTTTCCCCTTTCCCATTTGTGTGTGTTTTCCTTTGTTGTGTGGTGTGTTTCTTTTCAGTTGTGTTTGTGTGTGTTCTCCCTTTTGTCTATCTATTGCAAGTTGTGTGTGTTCTACAAATGTACAATAGATAAGGCACTAATCAACGTTATGGGTTGTATTGAGATTCTAGAGTTCTCATGTGATGTCCTCACTATGCTCTATCCAAAACATTTCACCAATCTAGAACCAATTGTTTTCATGCAAATGTGCAACAGTAAAACTCTCAAATTTCAAGCATGAAAACCAAACCCTATTTCAAAATTTTACTCAAAAGTCATTCTAAGATCCTCTTCCTATCACCCTAATCCCTAATTCAGTCCTAATCCTTCTATATGAATCTATTCAAAGCATTGTATTAGTATTTTCATAGGTGATTTAGGGTTACCCGGTTATCCCAAGTTATCTCAAAGCAAGATTCATCAAGACATGCCTTTTAACAAGCTTGGAAAAGGCCATGTTCTGATCTTCTCAAAGTTATTGCACACCCTTGGAGTGAAATGAAAGGACTAAATACACCTTGAAGGTGTACTTGAGAACTAGGAACATTTTAAATCATTTTTATAAGGTTTTGGAAAGTTTCACAAGTTTTGGAGCAAGTTCGAAAAAGTGAGTCTTGGAGGCCTAAGTAGTGCACAAGGCCAAAAAAAGTTGTTGAGCTTTAGGAAGTGATTTCAAGAGCTTTGGAAGGAGTTAAGAGTAAAAAAATATATTTTTGGAAATTTAATTCAAATATCTACAATATGGTGGAATCATATTTTTCACAACACCTAGGTGCACTATGTCCCCATCTAGTTTTTCTCATGCACAACCTTGGAGCTAGAAAATAAATCCTGAATTTCAAGGGGTAAATGGTGGAATAAATATATAAAATTCCAACCATTAGTTTCATAGGCCATTTTCAGTCAATATAATATAAAATTTCATCAAAACACTCCTCCAGGGAACTCAAGTTATGACCCCAGATAAGTCATTCTCTAAGGCACAATCTCTAGTAGTTAGCCATTTTTGGGTTGGAAATCCAACCAATGGGAGAGTGACACACTTTTTTCACCAATTTCCCCAAATATTTACTAAAATAGGTACAAAAAAATGTTCCCCTACCAAATTTGAGCCCCTGGACCCTCTAGATGATCAAGTTTCAGCTCCTTTTCGCAAAAATAAGTCCACAAGCTCCATTTCCTAGCTCTTACTCTATATAATCACACTCACCACTTGTTAAGAAAGGGTGAGGGAAATATTTTATGTCCCATGTGCACCAAATATTTGGGACATTTGGGACACAAAACTCCCCAGCCCTCCCATTTAGGCCCTTGGTCCCCCATGTGACCCAATCTCAACTCCTTAGAGAGAATGACGGTCAAAAACAAGTACCTAATATTCAAGATGATTAGGGAGGTATTTAAGGATTTAGGAGGAAAAAAATACTCATTGTAAATATAAGATAATCCTATACAAGGTGGAATCATCATATTTTTCACAAACCCTTGGCGATTTTCAAGGGATCTCATTCTTTGCAAGGATAACTAGTGATCGTAATCAAAATGGGGAAATTTCAGAAATTTTAGGCGATTCAAGGTATAATACCTTCACCATTATGTTAAAAAAGAATTTTACATGTAATATCATATAAATAAGAGTGCGAAAATTGTGTGAAAGTTGGAGGGAATGATCATTGAAAAATCTAGTTTCGCATAAACTATTTTTATGCCATGAAGTCCCTATTTTGTAAGGACATGGAGGGCTATGTTTTTTTATAATTATTCTTCCCCACCAATGAAAATATCATTTTACCACTTGTTCAGATGAAGGAATTACCCAAAATTTGGAGTGTGGAACCCTGGAATAAAACCCAGAATTTCAAGACTTGTTTCATTGCAATCTGACACCCACAGTGCACTTACTAAAAATAACATACAAGGCATGGATAAAAATAGTAAGTGGTTGAATGAAATGAATTCATGACATTCATGGTCCTCCAAACATGAAAGAAGCATCAGATCATGAAAACAAGGTCATGGGATGATCCTAGAACTCAATCAGAGAAGTTAAACTTCCATCCGAGTCTTGAAAGCATCTTCTGAATCTCAGTTGGGGTGAGCTGAGCTGGGAAAGCCGGATAGCTGGGTAGTTTGAAATGAGTTATTTGGATTAAGCTCAATGAGATAAATAATTTTGTCAACCAGGTATCAAAGTTGATCATCATCAACAATTAATACGGTCCTTTGTAAGCTCACATCAATAAATCTTTCAACAGTGTTTCTAAACACTTATGTGGAAGTCCGAGGTATCCTATTGAAGATGGATATTTTGATCATCATTAGAATATCTTCATTAAATTTATATTTCCCCCACTCACAATTTGGATCATTCTTAGTTCTCTCATTCTTCCTCTTCTTATCTACCCCCTTTCTAATTCATTATTGTGTGTAATCATGATATTTTTTCTTATTCATTAAAGTGATTTTATATAGTTAAATTGTAAAAGTTGCTTTTATTTATAAAAAGGAAATTTAATTTCCTAGATCTTGGGAAGGTGAAAATTCACATGTTAAATGAGACAATGAAAGGTCATGTGGGGGTACATGAAGATTCATTTCTTGATCTATATAATGTAATGACATACTCTTAATTTTTTTATATATAAAGTGGGTTGAAGGGACCCATTCCAAATTTACATATTCCGAGGCCCAAGCTCAAGAAAGTGTGAAATACAATCCCAAAATAGACATCCAAAATAATATTGGATATTATGAACAAAAACCAGCCCATATCAAAATATCTATAACTATAAGTCTATACTAAGAGGGAATTAATCCCTAGACTCCATAGAAACAAAGACACTAGCCACAGGGAATGCCTAACTTGGATTGGATCCTTCATCACAATCCACATCCATAGCATTGGCATTAACCCATCCATGCTAAAGGTAATCATAAGCTCCATTGGCTTTAGCATGTATCTTGACCCACCATGACAGAATAGGTTCCAAATGCGGAAGGTCAAGTGCTTGCACATTCGAGAGCTTGAGGAAAATGTGACCAACAAAGTAGTCATGAGCATATGAAATGAGCTTAACCATGAACACCATTAGGATTCCAAAAACACTTCTCCAATTCTTTAAAAACACCCACCTCCATAGCTTATGAACCTTGTACTGATTCCTTCACACCTAGAATGCCAAACATCTATTAGCCACTTTGGACACTAAATTTCCATAGTATGAGGGCTGAATCTAATGCAAAGTGAGATTCACAACATCCACCTTCGAAGGATGAATAATCAATAGATTCTCCATGAAGACAGAAGCAACCCCACTATTAACACATGGCCACCCTTCCTCTGACATAAAAACAACCCCCATAATCGATTTTATGACTTCCAAGTCTTCCACACAGGAGATATTAAAGATACTCTTTAGACGATTATCAAGATACCAGTTTAGAACACCATCTCCCTCATTTCACATCTTAGGGAAATGAAAGGAACACACAAAGCAGGCATCAAAAACTTAAAATAAAAATAGGAGAGACAACGGGTACCCTCTTTAAATAGACACCAACCCTTCACACAAGCACACAATTAGATGACGGATCTTCATAATGCCAAATCATGTGAAACAATCACCTCCAATCCATCCCACTCTTTAATATTAAAGGCCACTTTCTCCTTTTTTACTTTCTTGATCCTCCATTGGCTAGCCAATCCGCACAATGATTACATTCTCTAAACACATGCTTAATATTCCAAGTTTTAAACTTCTCTAATTGCCACAAGATTTTTGATTCCCAAATCAAGCTTCCATGATAGAGATTTACTTTTAATGATTGTGTTAACAATCACCATCGAGTCACCTTCAATCTCTAATTTTTCCACTTTAAGGGAAAAAGCAATTCTTGACCCTTATTTAGAGCATGTAACTCGATAGAATTACACGATCCATCCTGAATTTTGAAAGAAGTTACACCAAAGAACTCCGACCCAACTCATTATGAACTATATAGCTAGTACTAGATGCACCAAGATTACCCATATCCGCACCATCAAAATTGAGCTTGTGAAACCCCGAGGCTAGAGGTTTCCACTTAGAATTCTTTGAAGCAAAGAAGATGGAATCATAGAACTCCTGGCACCATCCCTAGGCTTAACAATTTTTTGCCACCATTTCTCAATTTCCCTGTCAAAATTAGAAAAGTGATGAAAGCAAGACCAATTAGAGGAAAAACCTTAGAAATATCCCATTCCAACCTTAAAATGACCTGCTCCACCGAGTTCTTTTCATTTCTGAAAATTCTTTTATTTCTCTCCCACCAAATATGCCAAAGGAGAAGAACAATACTGCAAAGCCAGATTGAGGAAAGAGCACCCTGATGCAAATTAGCAGGCCACACCAAAATGTCCTCAGGAAGGGAAGATGGTTGAACCCAAGGAATATTGAGCCTAGCACACAACCAGTTCCAACATTCCACGGCAAAGGGACAATGCAAAAAAAGTGATCATGATCCTTCTCATGCTTTTCACAAAGATAGAAAATTGAGGGACCATGAAAACCATATCTCTTCCTTCTTTCCTGAGTGATAATTTTACCCTTGAAGGCCATCCATGCAAAGAGGCCAGCTTTAGGGGGAAGGAGGAGGCCCAACAGTCTTTCCAAATCTGATCTTCCACTCTCACTTCATAATTTAGAAATTTGTAATCGTCACTCTGGGAATACCTACTAGAGAGAGGAGTAATCCATAAAATTTCATCATATCACTCTGTAAGTATAATCTACCTCTCTTGAAGGACTCGAAGAAAGATAACTTTCACTACCTTAGGAACGTTTAGGTGATCAATGATTTTCCACTGAAGCGGGGGTGGGAGTATGGCCTAGAACCTTCCCATAAATAGAGATATAGAGACCCCAATCCTCAACCAGTATTATTTTAATTTTCCAAAACTCAAGGGACTCCCTAGCAAAGGAAAACCATTCCAAGGATCATCCCAGAATAACATTATCTCCCCATTTTCAATCTTCCAGGATGCATTGTAAATAAATAACTCTCTGCATTCAACCATGAAATTCCATATATGAGAGCCATGAGGGGGGTTCACAATCGAAGAATAGATTCAGGAAGAGGGGAACCCAAATAATTTTTTCCACCACCTAGTTGTAGAGACTAAGTGGATTAGAAAGGAGATTCCAGACAAGCTTGGCACCAAGGGCCAAATTTTGGAAACCCATATTGAGAATTCTAGCTCCACCAAGGTCCTTGGGTTTCAAAAAGTATCCCAACTGATCAAAGGAATTTTTCTATCTTCAAAATAACCTTGCCAAAGGAATTTTCTCATAATACCAATCAAATTTTATAGAAAACCTTTGGGAATTTTAAGTATGGAAATCATAAATAATGGGGAAACACAAATAACATACTTAATATGCAATAATCTCCCCATCAATGACAACCACTTCCCTTTCCAAGAGATCAATTTCGATTCCATAGAGGAAATAATATCCTTCCACAAAGAAGATTTTCCTAAGCCACTAAATAGGGGGACACCAAGATACTTGACCGGAAGAGATCCTTTCTTAAAGCTAAAAATTATCAAAATTCTTGCCTCCAATTAGGGAATACATTAAAAATAAGATGAAGGATTTAAGAAAGCTAACCTCTTGGCCCACAGCAATTGAGTAAGAATCCAACACATCTTTCAGCTCCTTATCTTCCTTCACACTGGATTTATTGAACAAAAAGGTGTCATCAACAAATTTCTGATGGGAAATGGGATTAACCCCTCAGTGATTTTAAGGCCTTGTAATTTACCTTCTTGAATCCTCTTGCAAATGGACCTACCAAGAGATTTAGCCATTTAAATATATAGGAATGAGGACATTGGATCCCATTTCCTAATGCCCTAATTACCATCAAAAAAAACCTTTGGAATTCCCATTGATCAAAATAGAAAAAGAGGGACCTGAAATACAACTTAAAAATCCAATTGCAAAACTGAACCAAAAAACCAAACTTTCTGAGAACCCTGATAAGGAAATGCCAATTTATCTTGTCATAAGCCTTGCTAATGTCCAGCTTTAATAACATACCCAAATAATTGTTATTGGAAAGAGAATGAATAAGCTCATGGGAAAGAAAAATACCATCGAAAATAGACCTTCCAGGCATGAACCTGGTTTTCTCCTGAGAGATAAGAGGACCCAACACACTTTTAAGCCTGGAAGCAATAGTTTTGAAATGATTTTGTAGGTTGTATTGCACAGGGAAATAGGCCTGAAGTTAGCAAAGGAAGAAGGTTAAATCTTTTCAGGAATAAAATAATAAAGGAGCAATTCAGTGTTTTAAGCACTGAGTGAGATCTTCAAGATTCTTCAACAGCATCCCACACATCATATCCCACAATGCTCCAAAACCACTGGAAGAAGTCAGCTTGGAAACCATCAGGACTTGGAGCTTTATTCTTGGCCATAGAGAACACAACCTTCTCAACTTCATCTAGGGAAAAGGGCTTAAGAAGGGCATCATTTTGATCTTCAAAATCATAGATGGGATATTAGCCAAAAGAGAGGATTGAGCCTCATCAAAGGAGGTAATTTCACCACCTAATAGAGAAGAAAAAAACCAAACACCTTCTTCCGAGATCTATTTTTGATATGAGAGAACCACCCCTTCGCTATTCTTAATTTCAGAGATAAATTTCAAACTCCTCCTTGATTTTATGGAAGAGTGAAAGAATTTAGAATTCATGTCCCCATCCTTAAGCCAAAGTTCCCTCAATTTTTGCTTCCAAAAACTTCCTCCCTCAGGAGAAATTCACCAAGCTCAGCCAGAAGATATTTCTCCAACAAGTACTCCTCTGCCTCATAATAGAATAAAATACCTTTAAATTCTATGCTTTCAAATCAGCTTCCACTCTATCCTTTTCTTGGAAGATATTCTTAAAACAATTCCTATTCCAATTCCACAAGTCTCCTTTGAGAAGCTTGAGCTTTTGAGCTAACACAAACATTTTTGTTCCATCAATCTTATAGGAGTTCCACCATTACTTAATATTACTTTCCAAAGAGGCATCCCTAAGCCACATTAGTTCAAACTTAAAGGGGGATTTATGAGGAGCGATATCAATATTGACTGAGAGAGACACCGGAAAATGATCTAAACCAGACCAAGGCAACACCAAGATTTCAAGGAAAAATTATTAAGAGACCAATTGGGACCAACTAAAAACCTTTCAAGCCTCTCTGCAATATTACAGAAACCTCTTCTATGATTACTCCAGGTGAACCACCCCTGCTTGGGTTCAATATCAAGAAGGGAACAATCACTAATAAAGGAGAAGAAATCTACATGAGATTGCAAGTTCCTTCTAAGACCACCTTTCTTATCCCTCACCAAGGTAATAACATTGAAGTTGCCCCCAAGTAAAAGAATATGTTCCTCCAAAGATTGTAGGGACCTGGATATATCCAACCACACCAATATTTTTCCAATGATACTATTAGGACCATATACATTGAAGAGATAGAAGGAATTTTGGGAACACTTAGGACTAATAAGACCCAACTGCTAGTTGAGGCTCGAGAAATAAAATCAACTTGCACCTGAATCTCCTTCCATAGGAAGCCCAAGCCTCCAAAGGATCTAGTGACATCTGAAAATAAACCCTTCCAACCCTTAGTCATCTTACCCCATAAATTTTTCACCTCTAAAGTAGACAATTTTGTTTCTGCGACAAAAAAATGTAAACATCTGAAGAAAAGAGATAACACTTGATCAAACATTTTTTTATCATGGGTATTAACACCCCTAACATTCCAAGAGAGAAGCTTCATTTACAGAATGGAAGGAATTTCACCTTCCCGAGACTCATCCTTATCAAATTTCATGACACTCGCTTACCTACGTCCACTTCCTTCCATGTGATTTCCTACTTATATTTTTACCCCTTTTTCTTGATGATCCACAATTGGAAACTTTTAATTCTTCCAGACCTACAAAAATTTTAGAGGAAAAAAATAGGATCCATCTCATCTAGTTCAATTTCCCATCCTCTAGATTGTCACCCTCAAGGGACCGGAGCATATTTTCCCCCTCCTTTTCCAAAATCCAATATTGAAGGTTATTCAAAGAGTCTCGCATGCCCCTATTTGATACATTCCTTAATCAAGACACGGATTACCCTAAATTCTTATGAACTTCTTCAGTTTCCTTCAACAAATAATGGGGGAAAATTCCCCAACTAGAGGGGCACCCTGAATGCCATCTTACTTCCAGAGATCACTGGATAAATAAAAACTAGGAGGAGACTCATTTCCAAGCACCCTGTTTGAGGGGTCACCTTACGTATGAGAAAAAAATTTGATTCCTTCTTCAATTTGAAATAATAATCCTTTCTCATATGCCCATCTTCCCATAGTAGAAAAATTCGCATTAAGTCCCTCATAATCAGTGACTTAGTTCCAAGGGCCTAGATTATAAGGCAAAAAAAAAGCTCGGAAGTGGGGTGGTCAATCCATTTCCACACAAACTCGAGCCACATATTTCCTCCAAAATCCAAGGGTTGCGAATGAGCATGAATGAACCCAAAGAATTTACAATAGGCTTAAGGGTTGACCACTTGTGAATTTCAGGGGCAAACCATGAAATTTCATCCAAAGCAAGGCTCAAGATATTTTTCCTTCCTTGCATCAAAATCTAAAGACCATGGAGGAAAATACAAGCTGGAAGAATTGAAAAACTAGGGGCCACCATTATATACCTAGTTCAACAACTCAAAAGAGGGAAAACATGCCTGGAAGAAGCCATTGACAAGAAAGCTAACCCTAGGTTTATCTTTATTTTTCCAAAACCGAGCAACCCAATTCAATATCCTTCTCCTTGAGAAGCGCGCACCAAAAAACTTACAGAAAATATCCTTCTTGAACCAAACATCCATGAAATCCTCTTTAGGGAAGGTGGGAAGAGATAGCTAAAGGCTCTTCGCTGAAATTTTAAAATCGATGCCACCAACCTTAATTTCCTCCACTTATTTCAACCCGTCGATTGCATCTAAAATTGGATTAGAAGGGACCTCCTCTCGTGTGCAAGGGAGGCCTTGGCAGCACTAATTCCAAAATCACTTCCACAACTAGATTATCCAATATATGGGTCAAAACATGGAAGTTAGAGCTTTAATGACCACTCCTGTACTAAGCTTGTTAACCAACGCAGACACTTCTACCTCCACTTCAAAACCCACCATATCCTCGAAGGACCTTGCATCTTCCACCACCCATTAGGATCCTATTAGCACCAAAGTGAAGACTCCATTTTTATAAAAACTTTGGTGCCACATCCAAATACTGCATTATCCTTATCTTTTGAAAATTCAAAATTTTCACTCCTTTTTCCTTTTTGGCTCTCCATCTTCTCCCCCTTCGAAAAAATGCCCCTTTAAAACTTTAGATGGTAAACTCTTTTATTAGACCAGAGCTATAAACTCAAGTGATGGAGGTGTAATTTACTAAGTGGGATATGGGGGTGGGCTTGGGTCCTTAATGTCTTCTCGAGTGATCCACATTCGGAGTACCCCGATATGTTTTTCTTGGTCCATATGGAGAAGTTTGAACCCTACCTCAAGGTGTCCCCATGACCACTTATTGAAAGCATCCATTGAACTCATAGGGAATGGAACTTGGGTTGATGATTACAAACTACTTGTAACTCACCAATAGCCCAAGACCTTGAGTTCTATGACATACTCTTACTTAAGGTTGTCAATTTTGTACTCAAGAGAGAGATGTATTAAAAAATATAAGAGAGATAGCATTCTTCCATTATCCTTCACTATTTTCCTCCATTCCTTGCATTGTACAACTTGGTAAAAATGCCAATCAAGAAAGGAATTGCTTCTTTTCATGACTTATGAATGTGTACAACTTTGTGTGTATGGTTTCTTCTGTTCGTTGGCATAATAAACTTATTGTTTCTTTCTGATTAATTGTGAATGTGAAATTTCTAATCAACCCTGGTGAGAATCTAATTTTCTACTCGCAGAGTTGGTTTTCCTTATCTCATTTTACACTCTGCTTTCCCCACATTTAAGAAAATTCCTCCTTTACATCTCGTTGTAAGAATTTACCATAGGTATAGTGGAGTGTACCTGTTGGATCCATGATGTATTGGCCAACCAAAAATTTCCCATTTCTATCATTCATAATAAAGTGGAGTTGCACCACCTAAGTAGAGTGACCTAGAGTCCCAAAGATTTTGGCTAGAAACACACCAATTTGTCCCCGAACAATTTTCTCACCAACAATACTTAAAAATTTAAATCATCAATGTGAACAAATCAGTACATAAAACATATTGAATTTAAGCACAAAGTGATAGAGTTAAAAATTTCTTACCTTCATTGTTGCATTCAATACCGCTTATAGATATTCAAATGTTTTTTTGTCTTTAATAAGATAATAAATGTTGATTAAAATTTTTTAATGCCTCATTGGCATTATTTTTCTTTACCATGTTTTATGAATAAATAAATTGACAATTATTTTTTGTGACGTGTTCAATGATGTCAAACAAAGGTGATTTTTTTCAAAAATGTATACCATGCATTGAAAAAAGGTTACAATGTTATATTTGTTGAAGGAAGAGTAATAAAGGGAGAGAAAAAAACATGAATACAATACATAGAGGTAATTTTTCTTGTTTTTTTCATCTATGGAGTGACCATATTTATATTTAAAGATAATTTATGTCCCATATTTATTTTCGAAGTTACAATAGTTGAAATTGTTTTAAATAGATAATTGTTTGTGTTGACAATTTTCACTCCCATGGGAAAAGCATTGCCCAAAAGGGTCCCAGAGTAACCCTAAGCCCCAAGTGGGCCCCACAAGTTACAAAAAGGTCTTAGATGGTATCCAAGGTCTTGGGAGCATTCCTAGGCATTTAGGAAGCATTCAAGCTAAATCGGACCATTCAGGGTTATCTTGGGCTCATAGTCCCATTATAAGGCAAAAATGGCCTCTCTCGCCCAAAAAAATGATCAAAAATGGCCACCGCGTAAAAATTTAATGTTTTATGGTCCTGGGCATTAAGTCCCCTTTCCTCAATCAAAATAAATTCCAAAATTCCCAACGCAAGGCTTTAGGGTAAAAATTACAAATTGAGCCTTTGAGTGGTCACCGAGCTAGAAGTAGCTTATGGAGTAGCTCAGTGAGCTACTCGATGAGTTGAGTCAAGTTGATGTTCAGCGGGTGCTCTGTGAGCTCATCAAGCTTAGGAAAGGGGGTTGGATAGGTGTGTCATAGAAAAATAGGGAAAGGATGGCAGAGGGTTTGAGGGTGAGCTCGTCATGGTTAAAGGCATTAAAACAGATGAAGGAGAGGTGAGATCCCTAAGCTCGACCATTGTAGAGATGCATCACGAAAGGTGATGTTATGGTTCTGATCGGAAACTTGAGAGATAGTTCATATGCACAAGTTAAGGGATGAGTTAAGTAATAGTGGAAGATGGCCTCGGTTGAGCTCACAAATGAACTAATGTGAGGTTGGTGAGTTTGTGAGAGGGTTAGCACGACTCAACGTAGGGTGGAGTGAATCCCAATGGTGTGGAGTGGCTCATCATGTCAAGCTTGCAAAGAAATTTAGGAGCATGTGGAAGCTAAGCCCAAAGTATTTAGACTTCAGGGATTTGAGGCTTCAGAGGAATCACAATAAAGAAAAAAAAAAAAACCTACATCTAGATCTCTCGAAAGGTAAAAGGCCAAACTCCAAAACATGGGATACGATGTGGCGAGATGGCGGTCAATTTCAGGTTGGGGTAGTGGAGAGGTAGTTTTAGGGTTGGTTGTAGTGAGGAACCCAAAATTTCTAGGTCCAAAGGTCTGAAATGGTGGCTACGTGGTGTGACACTGCGAGTTCGGAAGTCGAGCCATTCAGATTGAGGGACGGAGGGTGTTGGAGGTCACATTTGGGGATTGAGCACCGAGTATCCCAAAAGGATGAGAAAGATAATTCCAAACCCGAGGGTATAAAACCCTAAACTAATGCAAACTCCTGCCCATTTTTTTTAAGAACACTGAGTTATTTACATGGGTCATCGAGTCAATTAGCATCAGTCGGGTGGTAGATGAGGAGATAAAATGAGCTCGGCGTGCAAGGTGAAACATGTAAAACATGAAAGGAAAAAAACAACTCCACCATGGTTTAATGTAGTTTGTGGACAATGAAGGCAGGTTCACATGAGCCTAAATAGATGAGCTTACCCTAGCTTACTGAGTAGCTTGGTGAACCAACTTGCCATTGAAGTTACAGAGCCCAAATGGGCCATTCAAACCCTGGATTTTCAAATGGTTATATTTGGAGCTACGGATATTAGAATTATGCAAACTTAGAGTCATAGGAAATTTGAGAAGGATCCCATATTGATGGAATCATAAAAATGAATTTTTCAAAGGTTCTTCAAATCCCAAAATTGTAGGCTTCACTAGACTTTAAAATTGAATATTATTGACCCTATGTCTGATTCTCACAAACGAATAGTTATTGGAATCATGGGATAAATATCTACAACATGGGAACACCATTTTTGGGATTTCATAGGTTCTAGACCTCCAAAATTTGGGAACAACAAACAATTCCCTTGAGTAGGTGAAGACCATTAATGAGGTTGGTGGGAGAATAGGTCATGATGAAGCTAAAGGGAGCTAGAGGCTGCAATCAGCTTGAAATCACAACTAGTTTCTTGGAGCACAAGGAAAAGACATTAATGGAGTAGATATTTTCCAAATATTCAAGCACTCATTGCTAGATTAAAAAGATATTTTTATGGGTTTTGGAGTAATTTTGGGTTCTATTTTCTCCCTCTCCTCTCCTCTAATTTCCTCTATAAATATGTAAGGGGTTGCACAAGAAAAATTTGTTGATCACCTTTCTTCTCCCATCTACCCCATTCTTTCTTGGGGCTTAAAGCCTTCCTCTCAATTCTATAATGGCATTTTATTAGGTTTCCCCTATTGAAATGTATTGTGTAAATTCATATGGAGTAATGGAACTGTGTTTGTGTTAAATATTATAACCTTTCATAGTTTGATTGTTCTTTCTTGCCTTTCATTACTATTGGGTGTTATGTGCAAATTCCATTATTCATTGTAGGTTTTGGGTGTGATGATTTTTTTAGGAATGGAGATTATTTGCATTTTGGGTCTGTGTTGTAGTTGTCCAGCCTCCCCTCAATGCATCGATGGAACTTAGGTTTGTGTTGCATCTATCCAACCTCCCTAGGATTCACCCTTTCTCTATTTTATAGGGTTGGGAAGAGTGATTAGCAATCCTTTCTTGGTGTATCACCACTTTAGTGTAGGTTTAGTTCATGCATCCTTTTACCCATGTTCCCTTGGAAGCATTAGATTAGGGTTAGTGAATAGTTTGGCCTGCACTTGGAGTAGTTAGTGGTAGGTAGGTTAGGAGTAGGAACCGGACTTCTCCAGAGATTTTTTGATTCACAAGGTCCCACACTTCATGACAAATCAATGTTGTGTAATCATGTTGAATGCTCCATTCCAAAAACTATCCCATTCGGGGTGTTGTGATTCTGTATCAATAGTTTTCACATGCCGGTGGGACATCACAGAGTTATATTTTTCTCATCTTTTAGAGGTGTCTCATTATCAAGCAACAAATCTTAAGCCACCGTATGACCGCATCAATAGTTTTGGCACACCCAGTGGGACAACAAGAAGTCAAGTTTTATTTTTCAAATTTTTATACTACATAACAAACATCACATTCAATCTTGAGTTCAAAAGAAACATTTTTAGAGGTTTCCTCACATTTTGAAATTCGAAATTCTTATTTTTAGATTTTGGAAGTTTTAGTAGGAGGGTGAAAGTCTGAAATCACTTTTGGAGGGCTTAACATGTGTGAAATGAAATAAAAATTTCAAATATGATAGATCCGGGGCTGAATTTCAAAAGGGTATCCTTAGATTTTTAAAATTTTGATTTTTAAAATTTCGGGGTTTTTCAATTTCTAGATTTTGTGACCTTTGAAATTTTAGGCCTTCTACAGCTTTTAGGATTTTGAAGCTTTCGTGTTTTGGACTTTAGAGGTTGTTGTATTTTAGAGTTCTATAGGTTTGGGAATTTCAAAGGCCTCCATTTCGGGATTTCAAAGGTTGCACGTATTTCACATTTCATAGTTCTTTCACTTCATATTTCAGAATTCTATGGCATTTTAGGGTTTCGAGGATTATTACAATCAGTCGGTTCAACTCCTGTAACCATTTTTTGAGATACTAAAGGTATACATATAGTTATCCATCTCATTTCATCAAGTTGTTATGTACTTGGTGTAATTTCATTCTTCGAAACACACATGTAAGCACAACTAACAACTTCATCTGGGTAACAAACCCATTTCTCTGAGTAGCAGGGATTTTTTTCTTCACCATCCATTTTTCTCCCATCCATCCCTTCCATTTTCTTCCATTTCATGAAATCTTGCAGCCATGACTTCATTCTCACAATGGAATTCACATTTGTAACAATAATGATTCCATTCAAAGATACCTCCACATTTGCAACATATATTCTCATGTTTTTATCAACCACCTCTAGAACCATTCTATGATGAAAATCAATATGCATATTCTTATGACCAAGGAGTAGAGCAGTTTGGCTGCCCACCAAATTATGGAGATTTTCAAGGTCATGAATATGCAGATTATGGAGGATATCCTACACCTGAGGATTATGAATTGTAGAATGAAGGTTCAAGAATTGGAGGAAAAAATGGTGCATCAAAGGGCTATGTCTCAAATACAAGCATGTAAGATTGGTTTTAAGACCCCTTGTCCATGGGTAGGTCCTATTCCAAACTACTATAGCCTACAGGAGAAGCTTGACTTTATTGTTGAGATGTTTCCAAGGCTCACAAAGTGGATCCAAGAGATAGGAGATTTTGTAAAAAATGTTATTCAATCCCGTCAATGGGAAACCCTTGCATTGTCATCCCATAATACTCTCCCCACTCCCCAATTCACACCATTTCATTAGGATCCTTGATTCCCAAGTTTCCTGTCTGCTTCCCCCATTATGGATTCCCATTCTTCATCTTCTACTCTCTCACCTGACCTCAATTTCTCTACCATTTTCCCTTCCAAACCCAAGTCCCCTCCATAGGAACAAATTTTTAAACCCCTTCCATCATATCCAAAAAAATCTATTGAAAACCACCCACCACTCCTCTCGTAATCCCAAGTCCATGTCGGGAAGAAACCAAAAAAATCAGTCAAGAGGAGCAGCATGAAGAAGGGCCAAGCAAGGATGAAATGATGAAAAAATTGGTAGGCTTAGCCCTAAGGTTTGGAATTGAGAAATATCCTTTGTTGGTAAAACCTTCAGAGGATGCCAAGGTGGAAAAACAAGTTGTGTAAACCAAATTTTTAGTAGTCGCAGAGCAAGGACATGTGGAAGAGGACCAATAGTCCATTTTTTCAGAGTGTAGTGTCCACGATGGCACCCTATTTGTGGATATTGTTGGTCAATAATCAACTGAAAACCAAGTGTAGAAGGGAAGAGAAACAAATCCAAATCCAAAAGAAGAGGAGCACATTCTTGTTGTGGAGGAAGATCAAATAGGCCTAGAGGATTCAAGCACATGGCAAGTCATGCAAGAAGCTCCAAGTTCTTTCCCCACTTCATCCTCTCTAGATTTCAATTTTGGAGAGAATTTTGAGCTCTTCATTTTTTATTTGAGGATGAGGAGCCTCATGGTGAAAAAATTACAAACCCAAAAGACACCATGGAAGTGAGTGAGACAATTCTGGGGGTTCTATAAGAAGAAGAAATCATAGAGAGCTTCTTACTCTCTTGCAATAATGAGAATACAAATCTCCCTCTCCCTTCACTTCCGTTTGAAAATGGATTGTTTGATGAATCTATTGTGGGGAAGATTCTTGAAGGCCTTGTTATTAATAACAACCATAATGAGTGCAAAATTCAACCACTTTCGTGTAGTCCATCAATAGTTCCATTGGAGGCCATAAGTGATTTTGAGGAGATGCATGTTGATTAGGAGTCTCGCATTGCCATAGAGGGAAAAGAGAATGAGGAAATCACCTCTTCCATATCAATTACTAAGATGATGTATCAGTTATATATATTTATAAGACAAAGAGAATAAAATTATAGACAGTCACCTTTTCCATGAAACTCTGCATGAAGAATTTCTTATTGAAACTCATAATAGTGAGAAAATCTGACGGTTTAGGCCATGCCTCATCATATATCTAGCTTCATTGGAGCTAAAAAAAGAGTTTCCACAACCATTCATATTCATTTCCCATTATGAGGATGAGATTTATGGTACCAAGGAATATCTACATTATCTATAAATCCTCTAGGATCCCTAGGTGAATCATTCTGAACAGGTGTTTGCTTGGTTTCCGGCTTATACCTCGATGATATGGGTGAGAAATTTCTGCTATGGCAGTTTCTCATTCATAATCAAAACCATGTCCAATGATGAACCATCACCATGGTTGTAAGTTGTAAGAAGAGGATTCTACTTTACACTACCAATGGCGGTATTTGTTTGAAGTCTTCTCTCTCTCGGTTAGTGTAGGGTAGGTGTAGGTTTGTTTTCAACATCACAAGTGCTCTTGCACACTCTGTATGCCTACTTGGGTGTGTATGTTTTTTAATTTTGTATATAAGTTTTGGTTTGTATTTCTTTATAATGTTACATGGTTTTAGTAGGCCTCCCGTATGCGAAAGAAGTCCATACTTAGGGAAATAGTTGTAGTTTCAAAGGAAATTTTTTTAGAGAAACTAAAATGAAGTTAAGGATAGGTTTTATTTTCATTCTTGAAATCCTTCAAGGCCAATCACATGTGAACTTCACGTGCTTATTCCAGATTAGGAAACAACCTCCAACATCATATCAAAGAGTGGAACTTTCAAAAGAAAGAGAAAATTCAAATTTAATAGAGTTCCATGATGTAAAAAAATTGAAAATTGTCTTTTCAAAACTCTGCGTGTAATACATGTTAAACAATCATCGATTGTGTGCTTCATACTTGGTGGAATCAAGTTTTGGGATAGTCCATTTTAGTCTCACAAGATAGGGTTGTAGAGAGGAACAGGTGAAGATCTTAAGTCAAGAAAATTTTCTACTCTCACAAATCTTATTTTAAATATTTTCTTATAAAAATTGAGATTGCAAGCAACAGTTCAAGTCCAAGGTCGGGTTGAAACGGGATGCGATGTTTTTTAGGTTTCAAATGTGATAGGTTTTGGATTAGTTTATAGGAATAGAGTGACTCCATGCCCAATGGATATGCCTAGGCTACTGGTTCAACACATCTAGTAGGTAGATGTCCCCACAAGTCACCAAATTGTTGACAATTTTTGTCCCCATGGGAAAAACATTACCCAATAGGGTCCCAGAGTAACCCTAAGCCCCAAGTGGGCCCCATAGGTTACAAACGAGTCTCAGTGGTATCCAAGATCTTGGGGAACATTCCTAGGCATTTAGGAAGCATTCAAGATAAACTAGGCCATTCAGGGTCATCTTGAGTTCATAGTCCCATTGTAATGCAAAAATGGCCTCTCGCCCCAAAAAGATCAAAATGGATAGTAGAGAAAATTTAATGTTTTAGGTTTTGAGCATTCATTCCCCTTCCATCAGTCAAAACAAAATCCAAAAATTCCCCAATGTAAAGCTTGGGGTTAAAAATTACAAATTAGGCCTTTGAGAGGCCACCGAGCTAGGGGTGCTCGTGAGCTCGTCGAGCTCAAGAAGGGGGATTGCTCAAGTGAGTCACAATGAACCAAGTAAAGGGTGGTGAAGGGTTTGAGGGTGAGCTCATTGTGGTTAAAGGCATTAACGTAGATGGAGGAGAGGTCAAGATCTCTAAGCTCACCATTGTAGACACATCTTGGGAGGCGATGCCTAGGTTCCGATGGGTAGCTCAAGAGATAGTTCATGGGCACAAGTCAAGGGCTGAGTTAAGAAACAATAGAGGATGGCCTCGGGTTGAGCTTGTAGTGAACCAAGGCAAGGTTGATAGTTCGTGAGAGGGTTGGCATGACTCGACATAGGGTGGAGTTGGCTATAATGGTGTGGAGTGGCTCGGAGTGTCGAGCTCATGAAACAAGTCGGGAGTAGGTTCAAGATGAGCCCAAAGTCTTTGGAATTCAGGGATTTGAGGTTCGGAGGAATCTCCAAAAATCAAAAACAATGCATATTGATCTCGAAAGAGAAAATCCTAAACTCTAAAACATGGGATACAACGTGGCAAGATGGTAGTCAACTTCGGTTTGGGGTAGTGGAGACATGGTTTCAGGGGTTGGTCATAGTCAAGGAACCCAAAGTTGCTAAGTCTGAAGGTCTGAAATGATGGCTATGTGGTACGACGAGAAAGTTTGGAGGTCAAGCCATTTTGTATTTCAAGATGACAGTGTCTAAGGTCATGTTCGGGATTTACTGTGAGAAACCCAAACGGAAAACAAGTTAAGTCCAAAGCCAAGGGGTCCAAAACGACAAAATAATGAAAACTCCCACCCAAAATTTTTGAAGCCCTCTGAGTTATTCACATGGGTTGTTGAGCCGATTAGTGTTAGGTTAGGGTGGTAGGTGAGGAGATGAAATGGGCTCGACATGCAAGGTGAAAAATATAAAACCTGAAAGGAAAGAATAACTTGGCCATGGATTAATGTATTCAAGTGAAAAATGAAGGAGGGCTTGCACAAGCTGAAATAGATGAGCTCACCTCACTTGCCGAGTAGCTCAAAGATCCAATGCTCACCATTGAATTTGTAGATCCCAAATGGGCCATTCAAACCCTTTATTTTCAAATGGTGATTTCTGGAGCTAGGGATATCAGGATGACTCAAACTTATAGTCATTGCAAATCTGAGAAGGATCCGATCCTCGATGGAATAAAAAAATGGATTTTCAAAACCCTAAAATTATAGGGTTCACCAGACTCAAATTGAATATATTTTCCCCGATGTATGATTCTCACAAACAAATAGTATTTTGAATCATGCAGAAATCTCTACAGATGGGAGCACCATTTTGGGATTTTAGAGGTTCTATACCTTTGAAATTTTAGAACAAAAATAGTGCCCTAAGTAGGTGAAGGCCATTAATGAGGTTGGTGGGAGAATAGGTCATGATGAAGCTACAAGGAGCTAGAGGATACACTCAAGTCTAATTATAGCTAGTTTCTTAGAGCACAAGGTAAATACATTAATGGAGCAGAGATTTTGAAAATCTTCAAGCACTCATTGCTAGATTAAACAAATATTTTTATGGGTTTTGGAGTAATTTTGGGTTCTATTTTCTCTCTCTCCTCTCCTCAAATTTCCTCTATAAATATGTAAGGGGTTGCACATGCAAAATTTTTTGATCACCTTTCTTCTCCCATGCACCCCATTTCTTCTTGGGGCTTAAATCCTTCTTCTCAAATCTGTAATGGAATTTTCTTTCCTTTCCCCTACTGAAATGTATTGTGCAAATTCATATGGAGTAATGGAATTGTGTTTGTGTTAAATCTTCTAACCTTTCATAGTTTGATTTTTCTTTCTTTCCTTTCATTACTATTGGGTGTTCTGCAAATTCCATTGTTCATTGCAGGTTTTGGGTGTGATGAGTTTTTTCAGGAATGGAGATTATTTGCATTTCATTTATGTGTTGGAGTTGTTCATCCTCCTCTCAATGCATTGGTGGAACTTAGGTTTGTATTGCATCTATCCAACCTCCCTAGGATTCACCCTTTCTCCATTTTATAGGGTTGGGAAGAGTGATTAGCACTCCTTTCTTGGTGTATCACCACTTTAGTGTAGGTTTCTTTCATGCATCCTTTTATCCATGTCCCTTGGAAGAATTATATTAGGGTTAGTGAGTATTTTGGCCTGCACTTGGAGTAGTTAGTGGTAGGAAGGTTGGGAGAAGGAACCAACCTTCTCTAGAGAATTTTTTGATTTGCAAGGTCCCACACTTCATGAAAAATCCATATTGTGTAATCATGTTGAATGCCCCAATCCATAAACTGTCTCATTCGAGGGGTGTTATTATTCTACATTAATAGTTTGTATTGTTGAAGAGTTATTGGATTGAAGTATCTACTATATAGTTATATCATTATAAACTAGAGTTATGTTTTCTATGGTTTTATTATTATTTAGCAGGAGGATGTACTTACAATCTCCATGATCATAAGTAGTCTTGGATGCTATATTGAACTATTTTATACAAAATCCTCTTGATGGTAATTTATTTACTAATATGCCTCAATGTGTGCTATGGTGGTGTTTAGTGTAATAATCACTTCACCTTCTTTATTGTGTTTTTTTATATGAGAAAATGATGTCACCTTCCAATACATTTCCAAATTTTTTTTTGTTAAAATTAGGTCAAATTGATGGCAAGGTGCATGGTGATACATCTTTCCTTTGAATAAAAATGGAAACAAAATTAGGATACAATAAGTTGAATTGAGTGTCAGAGAAAAGATATTTTCAATTGTTCACATTTTGTCTTCATTTTACAATTTATCATATGTGTAACTATTTTAAAAGGTAATTTTCATTTTTTTTTCCTACAAAAATAATAAAAAGGAGGAAATTTTATTATTTTAAATGAATCATTAGAGATTAATGTATTAATAGACGTGGAAAATAGAAAATATACTAAGTGGAAACAATTTGGTCGAGAAAGATAATGATGTAAGAGCATCTCTCCTAACATCCATCTAGGTTGACATGTCAATTTTTGGATTGAGAGGTTGTTAAGATTCCTAGAAAGTCTTTAGAATTCATTTCAAGTTGTCTAGTTGAGTTCAAGAATTCAAAAATTCAAACTATGCATTTTCCCTCATTTTTGGCATAATAGAATTTTTGAATTAATTTGAGCCTTTTGGATTGCTTGCATGGTGTATTGGAGTAAAGGAGGTTGTTGAGAGTTTTCTAGGGGTTTATAATCACTTCTATATCTTTTATATGTTTTCTTATGTTGTAAAGTTGGTTATATAACTCTTGAAATGTTCTCTTGGCCCTTTTCCTTTATAATGTAACCCTCTTAATGACCATAACTGTTAGCTATGGGGAAACACAAGGAAAATAAGGGAATGAATATGTTTTTGAAACCACTTTTTTATTATTATTCATTTGAATGAAAAAGGAAGGAGTTCCAATAAGTTGAGGGAGAGAAGAACTCTTTATTTGAAAATAGTTATTTGGTACCAAAATTATGTGTATAAGCTATTTGTGAATAATTAATTAGTGTTCCAATATGAAAGGAATTTCTTAACTAGTATGGTTACTTATATTCCATGTTTTGATGGATATTATGTTGTATTCAATAGTTTTTGGAGTTTTTTTCTTTGGAATTATCTAAGAGCTCTATTCAGGTTGGGAAATTGCTCACCGTATCAATTTTGGCATTATATCTTGAAGAGAAGATTTTTTTTTTTCTTAAACTTGGAGGAGGGTGTAACAACTCTATTATAAGCTATATAAATTCATTTGTAAGGATAATAACTCTATTTGGGTTGATATACTATTAATTTTTGAAAACCTTTGTTCTCAACGCACAATACAGTGAGAAGGATATTATTTTTGACGATTGTTTGTTATTTTTGGCCTCATTGTCGATTAAAAACATGGATTAGGGTAATTAAGGCTTTTAATTATGGGGAAAAAATGAAATATAAGATGAAATCAATATTCTATTTTCTAGTTTTATTTAGCAATATGGGCATGAATTTTAATGAGATTTTGGGACTATTTTTCATGTTGGAAAATACACATTTTATTCTCTTTAAAACATCTTGATTTGACACAAAAATAATTGTATAATATTTTATATTTATAAACTAGAAGCTTCCCTTCATTTTTAGTATGAAAATTTTAGAGAAAATTTGGGAAAAGAATAAGAAACGTTTTGCATTTGTTGGAAAAATTATAGATCCGTAATTTTTATCAATTTAGAATGATGGATCTAAGTTATAATGGGATTTTATAAGATTTTTGAAATGGATTTTATTGGGCTCATCTCGATTGTTGTAGAAGCTCAACATTTTGGTCGATAACATTTTTTGATCCAAGGGTTAATGTTGTTATTACTATCTTCACAATACACATGATTTTTAATTATTTTAGCTATGAAATTTGGTTATTGTTGAACATTAATCTTCAACCCATAAAAGAGTTTAGTTGTTTTTAATTTGTTATCAGTTCATTTTGAGCTCAAATTTGTAGTTAAAAAAATGTGAAAGCTCTTAAGGAGATGCCCAATGTTGTGGGTTAGTATGAAATTGAGGAAATTCTGATTTGAATCCTTAAGCATGTTGTAATATATTTTTATCCCTTACGTTTCTTTGTGGGAAGGTGTGAATTTGAACATGTGTTGTTATTTTAATGATAACTCTTTTTTAGAAGATCATGTTGATTCTTGGACATTTTTTGAAGATTTTACGATAATGATAGTTGAATGAGAATGCTATCTCCTTTGTAGTTGTTGTTACCTCTTATTGAAATAAGGATTATTGGGTTTGGTTACATAGGAAATGTGTAACAAGTACTTTACCTTTAGTTATTATTGAGAATGAGTATCTAGTGTATTCTTGGCTTAAATAAATTTTTGTTTAAATGATTCATATTAAAGGTAGAATCATGAGGTTCTTAGATAGAATTATTCCATATTGAACTAAAACTATGGACTATTTCGTAACAATAATTATGTGTTTGAAATCATGATTGTTGACTTTGATTTAACCAATGATAGTGGGATAGTGGTAGGAAATGCATGTTTTCTTTAAAAACATGATTTTGTTTTCTCTTATTTGTAATAATATCATAAATAGTTGATGATATAGTTTGAGTCATCTGATTTTAAATGTTAAGTAATTATGAATGTTGGGCCCCTAATGTAGCTACCAAATATTAAAGGCGCATAGGCGTGCACGGCCGAGGAGAGTGCGCAAGTGAAGGTGCGTAAGGAAGAATTCAAAAGGGTTCTTGGAGAACCAAGGATGTGCACACGCACGTGAAGAACAATTCGGGACTTAGCCATTTTTGGCCTTTTGGACATAACACATGAAGAACATGTTCCATTTGGATAAGGTTCCAGCCTAGCGACAAGGTGTCCTGGAAGGAATATACCTTGCGATAGGAAGATCCAAAAATCTAATCATGACATGGAGAGGCATGTGCCTGGGGTGACCCACACCTTGACACTTGGGGCCAGATCTGAGGTTGCAGAGGAGTTTTTAGAGCTTAGATGCCTATTTATACGTGCACCCTTGGTAAAAGAACAGAGACACAAGTGAGGTAGTGGAGCTCTGTAGAATTACTGCGAGAACTATGGGATAGAATGGGTAGATGATTATAGGAAGGATGTAATGAGGGAAGGGGGAATGAAAATTTTGTTTTGTAAGCATACATGTATGGATCTAGATATGGTGCATGACCATGGTCTACCTCTCTATGATGCTTTATAGTAAGACTATGAATGAATATGATAAGGTTACCACTATGTTTATATTAAGATCTCCTTCTGTATTATCTACATGTTTCTACTATGCTTTTGATCTTGTATAATCATGAACCTTACTTGAATGTTAGTCTAATTATGGATTTACAACTTCCTAGTTCTAGTTGATTCTATTGCATGCTTTGTTTCTATTATGACTGAAGGTGTGTAGAAGCCGTTCTCTAAGATCTATAGCATTTCATGTCTATTAAATCACTAAGTTAGAGTCATGAATTATGCCTTCCTCTAAACTCACATAAAAGAGAGACTCGGCTCCCTCTCACGTGCCTCAAGTGAGCACCCAGCACCCATTGGGTGATAGGCCGGCACGCATGAGGTTCCCTTGTTCTTAGTGGGGTAAAAAACTAACTACATCTTGGTTTCGTTTCCGGGACCTCTTTTCAAAGTTGTAGTGGAACATGGCATACATCATGATCTGTGCAAAAAGTGATGGCAGAGTGCTTAACACTTGAAGAAGTTGAAGATTGGTTTAAGAGCACGGAGGATGAATCGCTCAGAGATTCAATACTAGACCTAGGTTTAACACACGAAGATGGGTGGAGGACACTTTTATCATGAGTTATACAAAACCTTCTTCTATTGTTTTCCAAGAGAGTTATTTGAATGGCTCTCACTTATACATCTAGATCGGGGTGGTATTATAACTCACACCCTTGACCCAAGAAACATATCAAAACTTGTAAGATGCTAATATAACATGGACCCGTGTTATAGATCATTAGTGGAAGGGAATATTGACTAACTACACTCTAAAATATGTAATTTCCACGTACTCTTATCCGTGGTTACCGAGTTTGAGTTCTTACAGAGCCCAGAGGATCATTTCTATGTGCTATCCCCCTTGCGATCAAAATCTTGATGGTAACCATGGGTTTAGAGGCATTTCCTATGGCTGGCTAAACCACTCTAAGTGCTTGGCGAGGAAGCTAGGTTGGGGAAAGATGGCTGATATAACGACTAAAAAGGAAAGGGAGGAGAGACGGCTCAAGTATAATGAAGCACGTGAAAGGGAGATCGATAGACAACATGGGATTACAAGTGGGTTATGGAGCTAGATATGGTGGAAAGGAGTTGAGGTTCACGCATAAGATGTGGAACCCGAATAGTCTATGATACCCCATCTTGGTAAGCATGGAGAGAAAACCTTACGGCTTCGATGAGAGTTCATTACGTAGATAAATAAGAGTTTTGGCATGCATCCGACCCCATCTAGTAACCAAACCTTGGAACTTGGTTTGTTTGAATGAGGAATAGTACATTTGATCCATTTTATTTCACTAGAAGCAACCGATCGACACCCAGGATACAACTTCTCATTTGGGACTTCTATGGCTTCACACACTATTCCATTATTTGGTGGAATGTTTGGACAAGGCACATATGCAGCTAGTTTTGGAAGTGCGTTAGGAAGTGGTGGAGGAAATACGATTGGGAGTGGCACTAGTTCACAAACTATCGACACATAATTTAGTGGGATGATGGGAGGGTTTGGCACTACAAACACAGGCCCTGTACCTAACACAAGAGGATCTGGATGTGGAAGTGGCAGAGCTAGTGGCTCAGGATCTAGTGGATCCAGCAGAGGAGGAAACACCAGAGGGAACCAAGGGACTAGATCGGGAGGGAAAGCACCTCAGCCACCTCCTCAAGTCTTTTTCAAGATGTCTCTACACTTACCAGATTACAGTGGGATAGAAGATGCCGCAGAGCATGTGCATAAGTGTGAGCTACTATGGCATGCGAAGGGGATCACGATGTAGGATCGAAAGGCCAGTTAATTTGTGATGACCTTGCAAGGATGCATGCATAGTTGGTATAGAAAGTATGACCCTCACCCATTATGTGGATTATACCACGCTAAGAAATGTGTTCTTGGCGAGAGTTTCACATGCCTAAGTTTAAACAAAAGAGAATCATCTCTCTCAAATAAATCCAGCAGGGAATGGCAGAGACCATGTGGGAATATGATGCACACTTTAAAACTCTATTGTCTAAACTATCTTATGATATCCACCCTTCACAACATGCTCAATGGTTTTTCGGAGGGTTGATCACACCCTTTAGGAGGGATTTATCTCATAAAATGTTCATGGACCTACGTGAAGTGTTGGAAGTTTCTTTACGCACTGAGGTAGTTGGTAGTGTTGACACTAGTGTTAGCCCATTTCTAGAGGCTCAGATCACTACCATGGCTAAGTAATTAGATAAATTATCTACCAACATAGTTCTAGAGACTCATGATGGGATGTGGTGCATGGATTTTAACATAGAAGGGCACACAAAGGATAATGGTGGGATATGTACTCGGAAGGCAGGTATGCGCATAGCAGTAAACTATGAAATATGTCATGGGGACCATGATGCAAGTAGGTGCCCCCTATTGCAGCGCGCGAATCTGTAAAAATGTGTCTTGTTATTGCAAGATATGTACCTCAACCACACATGACACTAAGGATTGTAGATTGATTGACCAGATTCATGAGGCAATTGATCTTGGTGTGTGCCAAACTGGCATTTCTAGTAGTTCCAAAGGAGATGACCGTGGGTATGAAGAGCGTGGAGATGGAGGTGCGTGTGGAAGAGGGTTTCATGGAGGATTTCATGGTCATGGTAACCGTGGGGGAAGAAGTGAGTTCTGTGTGGAACATGCTTTAATTGTGGAGCCATAAATCATTATAAGCATGAATGTCTAGATCTTCTACAATGCTCCTGGTGTGGAAAAAACATAAGTATGAAGAGTGCCTAGAGTTATATGAACATATGAGTCAGCAGTACTGGAAGGATAAGGGTGTTTCCATGGTGAGTATTAAGAAGGCTGACACGTAATGGCTCTCGTGAGTAATACGTGAATTAGAACTAGAGCTTGTTATGGTAACAACAAGGGTGGAGTCCACACGTGTAAGGGAAGCACCTAGGCAGAGACCTCTGGTTTCAAGGAAGAAGTAGTACATGGGAAGTATCCAAATCTGGCTCACCAGAAAGAAGTCTACCAGGAAACCATGGATGTAATTCAAAGCTTACAAGGGGAGATCTAATGCTTAAAAGAGAAAACTAGAAAAGATGAGTAAAGAAGACTAGTAGAAGCACCAAAGGATGACTTGGATGAGGTTAAGGAGGTGTGTAAACTACTAAGGCAAGAGAATATTATTCCCCTACTAGGGGCATGGTTGAGAGAAAAGGTGCCACACACCGGGGAAGAGCACAAAAGGCAAATCCTGCATGCAAACCTCCCACCTCACAGCCTTGATTATGACAAAGAGATTACCTTAAACGCAGTAGTGGATGGATGGTTGCTTAACAACATCCTCATTGACACAAGTGCGGAGGTTAATGTTCTCACTCTGGATGCCTAGCATTAGATGGGAAGACTTGCATTATGGCCATCTTCAAATGTGTTGTATATGGCAAATAAGATGAAGGCAATGCCCATAGGTGTCTTAAATGATGCATCCATTACCATTCAGGGGACTAAGTTCACTAGGGATTTCAAAGTCTTGGTGCTTGCCGAGGCGATAATTTCTCATCCTTACTTGGGTGCCTATGGTGCTATAAGAATAATGCAAATCTCCGGTTTAACAAGGGGTACATAAGCTTGAAAAAAGGAAGAGAGGGTGATTATACCACTTGCTGATGGAAAGTCCGCACCCTATACTTTGAAACCCTTAGAGAGGAGGTCCTTGACAGAATATATGTGCACTCCATAAGAGATCCATAGACCATCCACCCTAGAGAAGGAGTCATCTAGTTTGATGATGCTCAATCTATCAGTGATACTACTAGTATAACATGCGATAATTAGGTGCATGGGACTTATGAATTGATTAGGAGACATCTAAAAGGATCGGTGACCAAGGTAACCATGACGTGTACAGTTTTATGCTTGGGAGGAAAGGAAATAACCAAGTATTATGGGGATGCATACCCTGAGGTCTTTTTGAGAGAAATGGAAGCTCACTGGAGGGAGGATGAGTGACGAGGTATGCTGAGTTATGTTTTGATAGGAACAATAGTGAGGTGGTGGGCCGCACATAGTGAAAACTTGTTGGAGTGGCGTGAAGTTAGAATTGTGCTCACTATCTGATTCTCGAAGAGCAACATACCCACCACTATCAAGGATTACAATGGAAATGGACCCACCTCTTCCCATATCCAGGCATGTGAGAGGGTTTGGGAGAAGGCGTGGAAGCATTACCACCCTCCCTTTAGGTACATAAGGTGTATTCGACACTACAAGGTTATGCGCACACTTGGTACATCCATTCTGAAACATGCCACCAAACGGGAAATTGGCAGGAATTGGCAGCTGACTTGGTTCACGTATTTGAGTACTGAAGTACCATGCAACTAGTTGATGAGGCATTGCAAACTATCAAACACCTCATTCTGGGGGATTGTGCCATGGCGGAAGATAGGTTAGTAAAATTACTTGGTGGACCTAGCTTGGAAGCGTGGTTCAAGAGGAGGAACCAGAAGACATATAATTTGAGTGCGTGTGTGCTGAAAAGGAGAAAGGAAAGATGGTATACGTTGTTGATGGAGAGGAGATGGAGATCCTGAATATCGACCATTCATTGGAATGCATGAAGTAGTTGATAGTATGGATGTATATGCACGTGCGTATCATGAACCACTCAAAACAAATAAATTTAACATCAGCTCAGAGAAGGAGCCCAAGGAGGCTATCATTGGGGACTACTGGTTAGACAAGGAAGTATCAAATATCATCGATCTCTTGCACAAATTTGAGGATTTATTCCCACACGGATACCATGAGTTGAAAGGTGTCCACCATTCATTAGGGGAAATGTGGATAAAGTTGAAAGATGGTGCACACCTAGTCGGTCAGAAGAGGCCTTACAAGATGAATCCCAACATGCGTGTAAGGGTTAAAGAAGAGCTAGACAAAATGATAGCATCCGGTATCATTAAGGTTGTGGAGGAATCAAAATGGATAAGTCCAATGGTGATCAGCATAAAGAAGGATGGGTGGATTAGGATATGTGTGGATTACAGGGAATTGAACGCTATTTGTATCATAGATCCTTTTCCCACCCCCTTCACTGAAGAGATTTTGGAAGGAGTTGTTGGGCGCAAGGTCTATTCCTTTACGGATGGATTCTCGGATATCACCAAGTAAGGATTTCCAAGGAAGACCAAGATAAGACAAATTTCACCACCGAGTGGGGAATCTTTGCATATGCAGTCATGCCCTTTGGATTGAGGAATGCGCCCACTGTATTTTCACACATAGTGGTACAAGCATTCAAGGACTTCATCCACAAGCTCCTTCTGTATATTTGTATGTTTGGACATTGTATGGGTTGGTCAAGGACCATTGTGATAACTTTAGATTGATGTTTGAAAGATGTCGGCAGTTGAGGATTTCCCTCAACATCAAGAAATGTGTCTTTGTAACTCCTTTTGGAACATTGTTGGGGCATATCATATGCAAAGAGGGCTTACTGGTGGATCCCGTGAAAGTTACAGTTATTGTGGGGTTAGGGGAGCCTACCAGCCAAAGCGCCATGTGTGGATTTCTTGGACACATTGGGTACTACAGAAAGTTCATTAAGGGATACGTAAAGATTTCCGTGCCTTTGGAAATATTACTCAGACATAAGAGTGCCTTTCAGTGGGGAGAGGCAAAACAAAGGGCATTTGACACTCTAAAAGAAAGGCTTATCACCGCACCTATTCTACAATTCCCATCCTAGGATAAACCTTTCCATGTCCACATGGATGCCTCTGGTATAGCAATGGGAGCCATTCTTTCTCAACCAGGAGAGGGGATTGTTGATCATCCCTTGTGTTTTGCAAGCAAAAAGTTGGCACCAAAGAGAACAGAATTATACAAAGACCAAGCGCAAGGTATTGTTAATGATCTATGCGCTCTAAAAATTCAGTAATATCTACTGGAAAATCCCTTCACATTCTACACTAACCATATGGCCTTGAAGTATCTAGTAAAAAAGTAATGTTGTAGGGGTGCATATGTCGTTGGGTAATTTTATTTCAGGAATTTGAATTCAAAGTGGTGGTAAAATTGGGAAAGAAAAATTGTGAGTGGATCATTTATCAAGGATTTATTCAAGAGATGACACGCAAAGTATCAAGGAAACCATGCCGACGTGAAACTATTCAAGTTATGGCATGCGCCCTCGAGTTAGAATACATTGATGTTCTTCTCAAGGAAGGAGTGGCACCTAAAGGAATGAATGCACTAGAAAGAAAAAGGTTAGCCATACGTGTCATGCCCTTCATGTTGATCAATGGGGATTTGTATAAAATGGGCCATGATGAGGTTTTGTGCCCGTGTGTATCGTAACATGAACACATGGCCATAATAGAAGAATCCCATGGTAGGATTGCTGGAGGACACTATGCGGAGAATGTAACCATGTGCAAGATCCTAGTCACCAAACTATGGTGGGAGATGATTCACTAGGATTGTATTGAGTTTTGCAAGGCTCGTGACCATTTCCAAAGTGCCTCGAAAACTCGTAAGAAGGGATGAGATGCCCTTGCACCCCATCACCAACACGGAACCTTTTGAAAAATGTGCAATATATTTTTTTAGACCAATCTCACCAGCTATGTGAATGACTAACTCATGGTATATTATTACTGTGATCGATTATCTGACAAGGTGGGAAGAGGCCGTGCCCACTAAGGATTGCATCGTAGCCACGACTGCTAGATTTTTGTGGGAAAACATTATCAGTAGGTATGGGTTCCCATTAAGTTTAACAAGTGATAGGGGCACTCACTTCTTAAATGAAACCGTCAGGATTCTATTGGCAAAATTCATGGTAGCCCATCATAAGACTACCCCTTATCACCCTTAGGAAAATGGGACTACAGAGGCATTTAACAAAATCCTTAGTCACACATTGACTAAGATATGTGATGTGGGTAGGCAAGATTGGGATGACAAGGTATCAATAGTTATTTGGGAATATAGAACAACGTATAAAAGGTTAAACAAGGCCACACCATTTCAACTGGTGTTCAGCACAGAGGCTATTTTACCGGTCAAATTTATGCTACCATCTCTACGTGTAGTGCACATGATGAGGTTTGGATGATGAAAAACGCTGGAAGAAAGAATATTTAAATTGATAAAGTTAGATGAAAGGCACTCACTAGCAATATGGAGCCAAACAACCGAAAAGCTAAGAAAAAGGCATGGCATGACTACCATATTAAGAACAAATAGTTTGAGGTTGGCCGATGGTATTGCTATATGATTCAAAATTTCTATGCCATCCAGAAAGTCAAGGTGCATTGTTTGGGTCCTTATGTAATTTCATACATCCTTTATTCGGGTACGTGCCGATTATAAGCGTTGGATGGAACAAAATTACTGACACTTCAATGGGAGTAGGTCAAGCCCTACTATAAATAATGCTTCTTAGTGTTTATAAATAAGGCATTTTTGCTAGTTAGCTTAGAATTTCCTTTTATTCTTTTCCTTTCTTGTATTTCCCTTTCGCGTTGTTGTTTTGTTTTGCACCTTGGGCACCGGTAACCTTATTAATTTTTAAACTTATGAATGCACAGAGGACCGCACATTGATTTAGTGTGGGGTGAGGTGATAAAGGGAAGCATGGAGTTATTCTACCAGAGGATTGGGTTGGTAGACCATTTGAATTGGCCCTATTGAAAAGATGCATTAGGAGAAAAGAAGGCAGATGGGTGGCAAAATAAGGTTACATTAGAAATCCACGTACAAGGAGAAAAAGCACAAAAACACGAGGTAGGTGAAAGCAAGAATCATGAGGATGGAAGAGGTGCCTTTGACACTGATAACATGCACACAAGAGTCTTCTATCAAGATGGATTGTTTGCACACCAAAAGGTTGGAAAAGTTTTCACGCAAGGATTGGGCACAACTAGAAGCATTTTCATGCAAGGATTGGGCGTGGGTGAAAAACATTTCACACAAGGATTGGGCACATAAGGAGAAGCATTGAAGTCAGGTTTTGTTTGGAAATTCCACATTAAACATGGTCGTATGGTGGTAGGTAGCCTAGCCTTAAATGCGTAAAAGTGGAAAAACCTATAAATACAAGAGTGGGAATTTCATTATTTCACTTTGTAAAAATAAGAAGAGAAATTTTCTTTCAGGAGCTAGGGTTTTGAGAATTGACTTGTGTGAAGGAAAATCCCAAAAAATTAAGCGCAATCAGTCCATTAGATCTACAAACTAGAGCAGAAGTGATTCACGGGTGTGAGGAACATTGTGAAGGAGTGCCATGATAAAAGGAAGAAAATCAAAGATTAGGGTTTGTGTTCTAGGGCACGGGGCACATGAGGAAAACTCTCAAACAAACTCGTAAGTTAACCGGGAATGAAATAAAGGGTACAATGATGGCCACAAAACTAGTAGGAAAACCTACAGAACAATCCAAGAAGGGAAAGGGTAAGGGAAAAGGGAAGAAGAAACAAGAGGAAATACCCTTGGATATGAATGAAGAATGGTATTCAGAGATGCAATACCCGGATGGGGTTTTTCTAGGACAAGAGTGGGAGTCCCACATAAGACAAATGACCATGATCAACTACAATCACCGGTCAAGCATAATCATGAAGGAAATGGCGTTGGAGCTGGTGTGCCCAACAAATAAGAGAACACCTGATGGGTTGCCAATCTATAGTGATGTGGTCAAGGTGAAAATGGAGAAGGCAGGGCTTCTCCATCTTTACGAGTTGCCATATTTCGGGAAGCCCGAGTGCTTGTACCAATGGATGATGATGCATGTACACAAAGACTTCTTCTCGCTTCACAGGGGCACAAAATGCGTATAACTCCCAGCTTAATCTCTCACTTCACGAGGCCTAGCTCAGTGTAGGGGACGCGCTCATAGATGACCTCTAAGACGAGGAGGTAATCAGGGAAACCATAGCATCCTAGGAATTAAGAAGGGATCAAGGTACTATGACGTTTTAGATATCAGTGATCTAGTGATGAAGATGGTCGTGCACCTTGTCTCCAAGTTGAATGGACAAGAAAGGTGGACCCAGGTGAGCAAGCCCTAGCTGAATGTCTATAGGAAGGTCACGGAGGGCACCGTATACAACATCTCCTAGTACATAGTAGACAAAATCATAAGCAGCGCAGAGAACAGGGGAAAAATCCTATTTGGGAACATTTTGTTGACAATTGTGTTCTCGAAATCGGGGTGTTGGATGCTTCTGACAAGTTCGTGTGGGAATACCCTGCTGAAGACCCTTCACCCACGGATAGATTCTATAAATACACATGTGAATCAATGACAGGGGTACACAAGGTGCACTTAGAAAAATGGTATAAGCACTTGAGGAACGCATTCGGCTGAATGGTGGATCCCAAAACAACTCCCTGCGACAAACCGAGAGGAGAAGCAGAGTTTGTAGTCTACCAAAGACTTATACATTGGCAGGTTCATCTTGGTGGATGGTAGTTGGAGTCCATGGTGCAAAATTCCATTATCGTTTACTACCCAATTTTTCCAAGCGGGGTAAACAGATACAAGGAATCAAAGAAATTAAACCTGGAGTTGTCCACCCTTGATAAAGAGCATAGGGAAATGAGAAAGAAGCTAGTCTACCCAGAGAAGCACACGTACGTTGAAAGATACGTGTCATAGGATGTGCATATTGTAAGGTCATTGACCTTACCTATTACTAGGAGAAATGCCACAAGGATCTACCTGCGCATAAGGCCAAAGTTCAAAAAGGGTGCATACGTGGAAAATGAGATATCCATCCCAGACGACCCTATGGGAAGAAAGAAGCCAGCGCCAAAGCACAAGGAGAGGGAAGAGGAGGAGGAACAAAGGGTGGTGGAGAAGCAGAATGTAGATACCATGGGGCCAAGTACCTACATCTGGAAGAAGAGGAGAACAGTGGTCAGGGAGAAGACCCCGAGCTTGCGAAGCCACCATCCCCCAAAGAACCCTCAGATGAAGAGAGGACAACATCCCTAACTCGGAGTTTTCTGCAAAGGAAGAAGAGTAAGAGATGGAGGAATAAGAGTCTGAAGATACAGATGACCTGAACACCTTTATAGGTGAGAAGGATGATGATGAGGGGAAGAGTTGGAGGTGAATCAGGAACCGGTTGATGTCCATGATTCGGAGGAAGAAGGAGTAGATGATGCAAATGATGCTTTCATATTTGTAAGGAGGAAGGGAACCCAAGGGGAGGAAGGCACATGGAGTGAAGGGGAAAGTACTAAGGGGCCAGATATGCCCAAGTTCACTTAGGAGGAAGTAGATGAGAAAGTAACAAGGGAGGCAGGGAAGATAATTAATACCTTGGTCGAAGAGGAGTTGGAGCGCAATGCGGAGCTCGTACTCGGTGAGTTCAAAGAAGAGTAGAGGGAGAAGAGTGTGTGTAGCACAAAAGGCGTAACTCTTTCAAAGAACCATTCCCAAGGGCATGGGCATGGGAAGTAAATGTGTGGAAGGGGAAGAAAAACAATGCGATATACATTGGTGACCCCAACAAAGTTTTACATGTGCATTTCCAGAGTACCGTGCCCACCAAGGAGCTCACCGCCATGGAATCCTTTGACCCTAAGGGTGGGTACCCATGCACAAGGAAGATGTTATCATGGGCATTCGACTCCCACATCGAAAAGCCTAAGTTTAAAGTTAACCAAAGAGTGGTACTAGCACTGTCTGAAGGAAAGGGGGACAACCCCATTGTAAACAAGCAAAGAACTATCGATGAGCAAGTGTGTAACATGCTGAAAAAAGTATCTGTAGAAATTGAGGCTAGGCTCTTCTACAGGAATGACAGGGTTAAAGTCTTGGAGGACCTATTGGAAAAGAGGAAGGACGAAGTAGTCAAGCTAATGAAGGACCTCAGCCTTGATAAATTAATCAGCACTCAACTACAAAGGGAGCTTCAGACAAAAAGGCCAGTGGTACGCAAAGTTTCCAAGAAGGTGGAGCTCATCTCCCAAGCTATTATCATGAAGCACTTGGACCTTAACCCTCCCACGTAAAAGTATGGATCCTCCCATGGAATTCCTAGAGGACTTGACTCAGATCCTCACCATGGAAAGGCAGCCTTTGGCCTTGAGTCAGTAGAGGAGGTAGTTGTGCACTTGGAGAAGGAGGACAAGCTAAAGGTTTTCATGCTCGTGGCTAAATACAACAAGGTGCTCACTGACATGAAAATAGCTGCAAAAATGGGGGTCACCTACGACCATTGTGTAGATCGGACAAGGTGATAGGCATGTTGCTTGCTAGCGACGAGGCCGAGCTAAAGGACTTAAGGAAGAAGAATAAGGGCAATAGAGCTGAGTGAAAAAATATCCTAGCCGAAGTGGAGAAGAAGTCTAAAGCTATTGAGAACTGGCAAGTCTCAATCAAAACCCGGCTAAAAGAGCTCTATAAGGTCATCATGAGGAAGATGGATGCCCTGGAGGATCACGCCAAGGAGCTGGAGACTGTGGTGGAGACCATTAACACGAAAGGGGAAGGGTTAACCTTTGACGAGGTGAGCACCTTGGTCATCGATATCTGCACTAGAGTGTAGGATGAAGTCAGTGCTTGGAGTACACTGGAGACTGACTTGCGGAAAAATTTCCCCTTCTTCTTCTTTAGGCAATTTTCCCTCTATTCTTTCTCTCCCCCATTCTTTATTCTTTCCCTCCATTATTTTCCAAGGCAAGGCCTTGCATTTTAGTACTGCATTCTTTGAAAAGGTTCCCGAGGATGGATAACAGGTGAAGTGTGGGGTAATGTTGGGCCCCTAATGTAGCTACCAAATTTTAAAGGCGCATAGGCACGTAAAGCTAGGGAGAGCGTGCAAGTGAAGGCGCACAAGGAAGAATTAAAAATGGGTTGTTGGAGAACCAAGGATGTGCGTACACATGGAGCACAATTCAGGACTTAGCCATTTTCGACCTTTTTGGAAAGAACACATGAAGAATGTGTTCCGTTTGGATAAGGTTCCACTGGCGATAGGGTGTCCTGAAGGAATATACCTTACAATAGGAAGATCCAAAAAGCTAATCATGACATGGAGAGGCATGCGTGCAGGGTGACCCACACCTTGACACTTGGGGCCGATCCGAGGCTACATAGGAGTTTTTAGAGCTCGGATGCCTATTTATACATGCTCACTTGGCAAAAGAATAGAGACACAAGTGAGGTAGCGGAGCTCTACATAATTACTCGTGAGAACTATGGGATAGAATGGGTAGATTATTCTTGAAAGGATGTGAATGAGGGAAGGGGGAATGTAAATTTTGTTTTGTGAGCATACATGTATGGATCCATATATGGTGCATGACCGTGGTCTGCCTCTCTATGATGCTTTGTAGTAAGACTATGAATGAATATGATAAGGTTACCACTATGTTTGTAGTAAGATATCCTTCCTGTATTATCTACATGTTTCTACTATGCTTTTGATCTTGTATAATCATGAACCTTACTTGAATGTTAGTCTAATTATGGATTTACAACTTCCTAGTTCTAGTTAATTCATTGCGTACTTTGTTTCGCATGTATGGTGAAGGGGTGTAGAAGATGTTCTGAGCTTTATATCTTTTCATGTCTATTAAATCACTAAGTCGAATCATGAATTATGCCTTCCTCTAAACTCACATAAAGAGAGACTCGGCTCCCTCTCGCATGCCTCGGTGAGTGCCCAGCCCACCGGGTGATTGGCCACGCGCATGAGGTTTCCTTGTTCTTGGTGGGGTGAAAAATTACTACAATGAAGTATACCTTGTTGATTCTATTCTAATGAGACGATCTTAGGAATTTTATTGTTACTTGATCATGGTATTAGTAAATTGCATTTGTAGGTTGTTCAAAAATACACTTATTAGCTAGATTCTTGGATTGTTTGAGGACATAGCTTACTTTTTGAAGTATCATTTCGTTTAATAAATTTTTATATATATATATATATATTTATATATATAATAACAAAGTTTATAAGTTATTAGTTAAGTAAAAATTAACATATTCATTTATTTCAATGAAATACAATGAGAAAATGAGTTGGCTAACTCGTGTCATATCTTAGAACTAATCATGTATACATTTTCTCTCTCCTACAATGTGTAGGACAAAGTGAAATTTATGATGTGATTAATTGGGTAACTACGCATGATTTCTTCATGTATTAATTTTTAAAAATCCTTTCAAAATTATTTTATTTAATTTGTATCACAAATGATTTATCTTCACAAGTTGATTTAAGACATTTTTCCTATTGTACTATTTTAAATAATGGTATATCATTATTTTAGAAAAATAAGGACTCATCCTTATTTAACTTTAAATAAAATACTTTTTCTTTCTTATCACATTTTGTGAGATATTAAATTCCTTTTAATGTTGTTTTATAGTAGAGTATGAATTAAATTTATTGATATTATGTTATGAAACTATATTTGGTTTATTGATTCATCTCGAATGAACAAATATGATGATTGATAAAAATAGTATGATATGGAATGTAGTACAATGAAAAAAAAAGTTTATATCTTATTGTCCGTTATTAAAATATGTTTAAGTTTTGTTTTAACAATGTGTATAAATATAAGTTTATTTGTTAAGTAAATATAACTTAGTTTATAGATTCATTATGGATGAACAAATGTGTCATTAAAAATCATATTATGTTATGGAAAATGGTACAACATAAACTATGTTATAATAATATTGTACCTTGCCAAATAATTTATACAATTCATATCAAATGATGATAAAATGAACTATACGTACTAAATGTTAAACTT
The DNA here is from genome assembly GCA_018340775.1 of Taxus wallichiana var. yunnanensis. Taxonomy (NCBI): domain Eukaryota; kingdom Viridiplantae; phylum Streptophyta; class Pinopsida; order Cupressales; family Taxaceae; genus Taxus; species Taxus wallichiana. Next base: position 733,460,355 of record CM031241.1, read on the forward strand.
ATGATATTAAGACCAATAAAAACTAGGAAGTGATGGGATTATTTAAATGCAAGACATGATTAAATTAACCTTTATGAAACAACAAATGTATGTTGCAATAATATGATAAGAGGTACTCATTAAAGATAATAACTCGAAGAGTTATTATAAACCTCTATTGAGAAATGAATGATGTGTTATCATACCTTGTAACCTATCATAACTATGAAATTATTTACTTATCATAAATAGATAACTAAATTGTAAATGAAGTGTAGAAATCTTGAATCTTCATTCATTTTGATAGAATCCTAACTAAGTAAATCTTAGGATGGCTATGAGAAGTATAGAGAGTACATAATAATGAAATTTCTTATATGGTCTCGTATCTTTACCATAGGGATCCTAACATGGTACTTGATAGGATCCTTTCAATTAGAGGGATGCATCATGATTCTTACTTCTTCAAAACTAAAACCTAACTTCTTAAACAATGAAATAAGATCTAGATAAATATGTAGAGATGGTTGTGTGGTGATGAAGACAAGTTTCATTAACTTGTATGTAATCACGAAACTAAGCTTGCAAAATAATTATTGAAAATGTGGCCAAGTAGTATAACTAAATGAAGACATTGTATTTTGACCATATCCCTAAATTTTTATGTCGATACTACATGGATTACAACTTGTTCATTTTCTAGGTTGATACTTAGAAGTTTCACATAATTCTTAAGACTGTTAAAATGGTTTAACCAAAATTATACAAGTTATACACAAATCGGTTAGGTTGAATTAAGGGGGATCGGGTAGATCCAGTTGACCCTTACATTGCACATGGTTATCATTTGTTATCGATGGATTTTGAACATTTATTTAGGATATATTTTAACTTCTAAAAGCTAAAAATTATTGAAGGCATTAATTAGGATTAAGGGATTTATTTGTAAAATAACCCCTTAATTTACATGATTAATAACATGGGTGTTAAATTTTGGTATCGAGTTGAAGGTTAACATCTCTTGACTTAATGGGTTCATACGATAATATAACATCCTAGTCTTGTTTAACATATTGCAATGGTTAGGGTAAGAGAAAATAATGAGGATGAAGGTTAAATATCCCAAAAATTGATAAAATCCAAGTGGTTCTTCAAGGTACATGAAACCATATATCTTCCTAGAGCAAGAGGTGATGAGTGAAGAAGAATAGGATGAAATGGAGGTAGAACAACCTATTCAGATTAATGATGGAAATCAACCAAAAAACAAAATATCTCTCTTGAAAACAGAAATATAAAGAGATATCAAGCAAATAATCCCACCCAAGTTTGATGGAAAAACCTTGGGATATGGATCTGAGAACTGGTTGAGAGAAATGGGATTTTTTTTCAAAATTAGAGAATTTTCAAAAGAACCTATGCAATTTGAGGAGAATTTCATCTCTCCAATGAAGCATCTTCATGGTGGGACAACCACAAGATGGACTTAGGAGTTTATACAACTATTATCTCTTAGGAAAATTTAAATTTTACTTTTGTCAATGCTAGTTACCATAGTTATACTTTGATCATAAAATATATGAGTTCTAGAACCTAACACAAGGTAAAATGATTGTGACTAAATACTTCAAATGTTTCACGAGTTACTTGAAATATATACCATAATATTATACAAATTAAAAATTCGAATACGTAAGTTTATCATGGGATTGAACCCAATCATTGGAGGAGAAGTAGATATGCATTTTCCTTCTACTATGGAATTTGTATTTGAAAAATTCATTAGGAAAGAGTAAAAATGCAATAAATTTCCACTCATAGGGATGAAAAGCATAAAAATAACATTAGATCACATTCGCTATTAGCTCTTAGAAAAACATGTTAGAATTCAATAGAAAAAAACAAAGAATGCCGAAAATAATACAACAAAAAACTCGCTACAAATGTAAAGAGAATTGGGAATAATAATGTTACAGCAAAAATGATAAATTTTTTAAAAGAATGGACCTTTTGTTAGATGTTTCAAATGTGGTGGAGACCACTATATTAATAATTGCCCCGAAGAATCGGGGAATAATCAATAGTAGAGGATACACATTGCAATGGCTAACCACCAAGCTAAAAACAAGCTACTCCCATTGAAGTGTCAGGTAATTTATATGGAAATCTTGTTACTATTTTATTTGACATTAGTGCAACAAGTGCTTCATTTATAGCAAATTAGTTGCAAACCTGAATAAGACAAATGGTCATATGAAAAATACATAGATTGTATAATATGGGAGTAATGTTTTTCAAATGCTAGACCAATGTCTATTTGACACGACATTGGAATTACCTAAATTTTCTATAGAATTGGAACTTTAGGTAGCTCCTCTAAGGTACTATGACATTATTTTTAATGTAAATTGGTTTTCCCAACATAAAACAATAGTAGACTGCTTTTGAAAACAAAATAGAATTCTAGATATATGTAAAAAATAGCTAGCATTCATGGCATAAAAAGTAATTCAAGTAAGGAAATTTTTTTCCATAAGAAATCCAATAATAAAGGTTATATGTTGTATACGATTAAAAATTTGACTTTAGTGAAGAAGGAAATACTTTCTTGGAGAATTATTCGTTGTTAATAGAATACATGGATGTATTTCCGAAGGAATTACATGGAATTCCTCCTATACGTCTGTTGTTTTTACCATTGATATAAAAACTAAAACTGAAGTGATATCTAAAGCACCATACAAAATGAAAAAAACTAAATTAGTCAAACTAAAAGCATAACTTCACAAACTATTTTTCGTTAGAAGTGTGTGTCACTTATGTTTTCATTGATGTTAAGTTTATTGATTTTACTATTGGTTAGGTGATTTATGGGTCTTCAAAGGTGGTATCAAGGTTAAACAAGGTCTATGAAGTAAGTGATAGGTTTCGATGAGTCTATAACATGTCTACATGGTCAAGTCATGAATTATATGGTCCAATCAAGTCATTCTAGGCTAAGAATCCACTCAAACCAAAGAAGTGAAAGAAATTTTTTATCAATAGAGATATAATATAGGTTGGATTGATGGTTTCAGATGGTCTAAAATTCAAAATTTATGCTACATATATGAGCATGATGTCTCACAAGTTGTATCATGTCATCTAGTGAAAGGTGTAGTTGAAACTAGCCTATTCAAGCTTGTTTATGGTGCCTAATGAGGTATGGGAGGTTGATACAGGTCATGGGATGGTAAAATAATCATGGTAAAATCCTATAAATTTTATCTAGGGCATGTTTTAATAACTATGCCTAACTTATCCCCTAAAGGAAAAAGTCATAAGTTCGAAAAAAATTGGCTTTAAGAACTCGAAAGTGTAGGTGACATAAGTGGCATGGTTCTAAGTTGTAAAAGAAAACCTATGACTAACCAACACATGTAATGTTTATATGAGTGTATTATAGTGTTTCATTCCAAATTTCATTAAATTTTGAAATGGGGATTTTTAGTTATTCAGTTTTTCTAAAACCGCCCTTTTGAAAAATGCATTTTGAGGTTTCACTCTTCTTAGCACTTGAGAAAAAATATGAAGAATCCTTCATATAATAATACAATTAATTTTTAATAAAACTATGAGTGTTATTTTTTTCAAAAATTTGAGGAAGATTGGTGGAGAAACAAGGAAATTATGCACATTTTTCCGACATGGTGGTTTGTCTTCATATTGTTTTCTTGAAATGGTGAGAAAAATTTGAGTAGTTTTGACTTCAACCGACTTTGTAATATATTGAAGCATATCAATATAAAATAATTACTCTAAGCCTTCTTGGTGGTAGTTATGTTATCTAAGAAAACATGTCAATGATGAATTGATAGAGCACATTTCTCTATATTGTCCTAAAGTGGTATATTATGGAAACAATATTGAATGTCATGCTTAAAATGCTCTCTTCTTGAAGTCTCGAACTATAATCATTTGAAGAGGTTGACCATATTTTCCTTGTAATGAATCTTCCCTAACCACTCATAAGGTTGAAGTCTTAATGACAATAAATCTCCGTGTTTATGCTCTAATGACTTCCACCTTCTCTAAAGAACCAATAAAAGGAGCATGCCTCGAGGTGTGCTTGTGAATTCATTGCCCACATGGTATTCTCAAGATGTTGAAGTTATGAAAAATCCATTTGTATTCTTTTCATACAAATAGTCATATTTTTCATGAAGATGGTAGGGAAAATGTGAGTCATGGTACAAAATGCATCTCTCTACATTTTTTCAAGATTGGTTGATTGGGAGGTGAAAGGTTGAATAAGTATAATGTCCTAAGGAATTAGAAATATTGCACAATGTTTTTTCAATCCTCTTAAATGAATTAGGAAATTCTTCTAGCTAAAAAATTGAAATACCTTGACATAGGTATCACTATTTTGGTTCTAATAAGCACCGTGCATTGTTCTATGGTGTCCGGAGTATTGTGGGTTGATTTAAACTTATTGATCACTTAGAAGAGATGGATAACCTCCCATACAATAATAACACCTTGAAAATTCTAATTTCATCAAAAAGGAGAGAGAAATGTGTTATTTTTTCCTCTTGGGTCTTCACAAAGTGCGTAACCCTAATGCTACGGTTTGAAAGGAATTTTTTTCAAATTTCCAAAACTGTCTAATGAAAAATCATGAAAAGTTGGAAAATATTTTGTCTTGATGGAATGAAGGCATTGTAAAATATTTCAAATGAATGTACTTCAATATAAGAAAGTTTTTTGATGACAGTCTTCTCATACATTCATTCTTCACATGTGTAGAGATAGTTGTTCAAGTTCTTGATGGAATCATTTGGTGTAGGGAATTAAGGTCTTCATGGACTCTATCAACTGATAAAAATAGTCATATTAAAATATATGGTTTCCTTTAATTGAGTTGAAAGGCTTGAAACCTACGTGATGTGGAAGAAACAGAATGTAACCTAATAACAAACTACACTTTTAGTTGAATGAGTAAAAACTTATGTAAAAAGTCTTGAATTAGTGAAGTATACTCTTTAGGGCATGAGGGAGTGATGGTTTCATGTGTTGAAAGATTAATAGACTTAACAAATGTTAGATTATTCTGTTCAAAATAGGTGTTAACATGGTGGTTGAAATTTTAGTGAAGGTACGAAGCTTAAAACTAGGTAATTTGAATTGAATGAAGATTAAGAGAAGCCAAAAGGCTAAGATAAGTTACATAACCTTTCCATTCTTCTAAGATCATGCAAGAATATAAAGAAACACTAAATTTGAGAAGGTGTAATTCTTTTAAGTTAGTTAAATGAAATTTTGGGGGAGATAGAGAGTCATGATCAATTTTAAATTTGTTTGTCCAAATCTGCCTTGAGATAGAATGCAAAGAGTCATGCTTAGGTCAGAAAGGTGGCGAGTCTAAGAGTCACAAAGGTCCAAGTGAAGTTGAAGATAAATTGTTCACCCAAGAAAAGTTTGTGATTAAGTGTGAGTGATTTGAGAATGGTGAAAATGATGAGAACTCATTTTCTCTTCAATTGAAGAAAACTTTGTTACAATGCAAAACCACCCAAGTCTCTTTCGGACAGTATTTGGTTCTTGTGGAATGAATATGATGAAGTGTTTGTAATGAAAGGTTGATGAAGGAGAGAATTCTATCCGGTCTCGTATTTAATTTTTTTGTCAAAACATATTGATAGTATTGTTGAGGTTATAATTGTATATTGTAGATTTTTTATGTGAATCAAATCAGTGTACTCTATTCTAAACATCAATAAAGAAAGGCTCTAAGTTTGTTGTGTGTTCTTGTCATGTGTGTATATCATAATATACTATATCAAATGGTGATCAAGAACTTGTGTATGTGATTCATATGGATGAATGTTCATTGTTTGAAATAGAGAAGTGAAATTTTATTATAGGAATGATTCACCCCCCTCTTAGTCCTTTGTCATTTCTAACAATTGGTATCAGAGCAGGCCCTTAGAAGAAAATTTAACAAGATAGAGGGAGATATTTGGTGACAAGGATGGGAGATATTTATCACATGAGGTGGGGAGTAGAGATCTGTAAAGAGAAGATGGAAAAATTGATTCAATCACAAGAGGAAGTTCTCAAGTGTGTATAGACTCAACTCAAGGAAGCTCTAGCTGAGAAAGAATAACTGAAGAAAGAGAAAGAATAATTGAAGAAAGATTTAAGAATCATAAAAATAAAGGTATCATATTTTCAAGAGAGCTCAGAAAAGTTGAATAAGATGTTAGGAAAACAAAAGGTATATGGTGATAGAATAGGTCTAGGTTTCATAAAAGATTCATGAAGTATAGAGAAAAATGAAGGTGAATCAAGTCAAGGATCAAATGAAAAATGTAGCCAATAAAGGAAATATTTTAAAGGATTCATCTCATAGAAGATCATCTCTCGGGAATCCAAATGCATTTAGGCATGTTGTTTTTATGGTAATCGCTACATGTGTGGTGTTTATGGTCATAGGGCTAGTATGTGTAATCCTAATGTAAAAAAGAAGAAGAAGAATTTAGAGAAGAAACTCAAGAACATCACTATGAAAGAAAGAAGGAAGATAAAAAAATTAGTTCAAAGGTATGGAACCGAATGTTATCACCGTCATGAAAAAGGACATCTAGAAAAATATTGCAAAAATGAGCCATCAAACACAAGAAGGTATGTAAGTAAATTTAATGGCTATTTTTATGCTTGTAATGAATTTGGACACATGGATTTTGAATGCAAAGGAAGATAAGTGGGTTGCTTTAGGTGTCAAAAGATAGGGCACATTGCAAGGTTTTGTGATAAAGGATAGTTGAAGAAAGTGACTCATGGGTCCAAGCAATAAGCTCAGAAATACAAGAAGATGAGAGGATTTAGCAAAAGTGCTCAAAAGGATTGTAAGAAGGTGACTGGCCAAAAATAGGGTTCTATGACGACTAAAGAGTCATAAAAGAATGAACCAATCAAGAAACTAAAATAATTCCTAAGACCATCTTAGGTCTCTCATCAATCTCCTCTATGGTATATAGGAGTGAGGGGGAGATATTTAAGTCAAGGTATATGTCTTCTCCATTTTTTTAAAAAGTATTTGCAAGAGTTTTTTTTCTGATTTTGTGTTCACAAAATCATATTTTTCCCTATCTCGGACTATAGTTAAGGACCCTATCAAAATTTTGAGATGTGTTCAGTTCTAGAGTCTCGAGAGATTATGTAGTCTGTTAAGGGCTTTTCATCATTTAAAGGGAGGAAATAGAGTCATCATCCTATCATATAGTTCTCACAAGTTTGCTATATACATCTGATATTTTTGTCAATATTTATCTCTTTAATAAGAGGGCTATTTTTGTAAGGGGACTTGAGGTTTTGTCCTAAAACTAAAGGAATTTGTAGTCCTTGGATTCAAGTCACTATTTTTCTCATCATGTATGATTGTGTAGTCTCAAGAAATTTCATATCTTCATGAGTGGATATGAAGTGAAGTCTATATTATAATTTTTATGTTGGTTGAACACTTATAAGTATTATAAGATATTTCATGAGTGACTCAAGTCTTGAAAACAATACCTAAATCAATAAAAATGAAGGAAGCAAGATTTATTTTTTCTAAAGCATGAAGAGAACTTTAGAAATAATACTCGAGCTATTTTATCAAATGTCAATATAAATCTCTATCAAAATGGCCAAAGTGTGTAATAGTTTTAATAGTTTTTTTGAGGTCATTCCATGCAAAACATGTCAATAATGTACTTAATCATTCATCTAGTTAGGTACAATTTCATCAATTCTTAAAATGATGAATCCTCGAACCTAAATGTGCAAAAGACCTAGTGGTGATGATTTTAAGAAAGCTCAATTTGATCACTATATAATAGGATAATGTATCTTGATATGAGAACAACTAGATTTGGATCAGATTTCAAGGTAAGATAAAGAACCTCAGAGTATTAAGAAGACAAATTGAAGGTGTTAGAACTATAAAACTATACATATTTTTGTTGGCAAGAGTTATTATTGTGACATGAGAACAAAGAAATCTAGAATGACTTTAAGTCTTGAAACCAGGTGTATGAAAATGAGTTGTTGTGTGACTCATAAACACAAAAGTTGAGTAAGGAGTCTATTGGTTGATTTCCAATATGTTGGATCTCTTGTAATGTACTTCAATCAAAGTCCCGAGTGTGCAAGGGTGTGAGTTTGAGCTCAACATGTTTTCCATATTTATCAAGAATCCATGTTTAAATATCCATGTGCATCTAAGAAGAGTATAAGCTTAATGGATTCAAGGTTGTATGAAAGTCATGCTTGACCTAAACTTGTGTTTCACTATCAAACAATATGCAGAGATTCTTTTATGGTTAATGTCAATGTTATTTAAGTATGTGGAAGAGCTTGTAAGAGAGTTGAAGAAATTTGTGGGTACATAGTATGCAATATATGTAAAAATATTTTTGTTTGTTTTCATTGCATCAGATGTCTATGGAAGCTATTGTCAAAAATTAGGTGTGCTTCAAAGAGGAGTTGTTATTATATCCTAAGGTATATCAAAGTCCATTTTTTCTCATGAAATTTTGTATTGTGATGTCTTGAGTCTAACTATTTGTGATAAGCCTATATGGATAGGATCTAAAAGAACTTAAGGTCACAATCTTATTTTGGCATCTTAAGAAGGAAAATCAAGATTTTTAATGATCATAAAGTGTCAATCATGTCTTTGAGATCCCAAGAAGTTAGCAAGTGTTCAGATTTCATTACTTGAAGGTTGAAGTTGAGTCTTAAACATTGCTCTTGTAACTTGTGTTATTGGTATTAAAGACTCTAAAAATTGTAAGATGACCATCTAAAGTGTTGACATTGGTAGACACATTTTTTTCTTGATGTATGCACACTCCCGAGGGAGTTAGGTGAAAAGGTAAGAGGTGTTGTTCTTAACTCCATGAGTGAATCAAGATGTTCCATGACAAATACCATTATATTGCAAGTCTACAACACCAAGAGAGAGTGACCTAAAAGGAAGTGAGAGTATGATGTGAGTCAATAGAATGCAAATGAAAGTGAACACATGACTGTGACAAACTAAAAATGCATTATTTACACCTACAAGATGATAGTGATCAAGAGATAGAAAAAGACCCCAGAATGACCATAATTGAAAATATTGTAAAGTCAACACATGGTAAGTATCAATTTAAATTTGAAATTTATGAGTCATTTTAGAATGCTTAGCCTATTATTGTACATAGATCAAGGATCTGTGGGACCTGAAAAGAATATTGACTACCATACATGGTTGAATTGATCTCAGTGATTTTCCATCTTGTGAATACAAGTGTGTATGATTTGTTCAAAATTGAATAATTGTTTTATGGTCTAGAAATATAAAATTAAGGTTTCAAATATATTATGAAGTATATTTGAGTCTACCTTTTTGTGAGGTATGATGTTTTGTTTCTCTTAGTCATGTTAGATGATGCTCAACCACGTTGAAGGCATGTAATATTATATTATACTCTACATATGTTTCTACAAGATATGATAAGTATGTCATACATTGGTGTAGTGGATTAAAGATGAATTCAAATGATTATTTCCTGAGTCAAGAATGGTGACTAGGTATTATTAATGGATTTCATAGAATGTATGAATTCAAGGGTTGTGTTCATATATAATCTTGCAAGAAAGGTATGTTATTAAATCGTGTTAGTACTCTAAGACCAAGGTGAAGGTAAATGTATAGTTTTCAAGGTTTATGAAAGCTAGAAGATAAAGTCTTCTTATTGATAAACATGGCTATAAGATAGGAAAAGGTGAAATGACATTCATCAAGTATTTTAGCTTTAAGATCTATAGGTTAACACATAAATATTCCATAAGACTTATTGAAAAGATGATAAGTATGTTATAATCCATAAAAGGCCTTCATTTTGTATAATTTAAGGTGTAATATGAGGTGTGCGGTGTTGGAAAAATAAATTATCTTCAAGTTCTAGTTAGGTGTCCGTAATGTTTGAAGGCTAAAGACAGGGTATGAAAGATTCATGAGTGTGTACTCATATTAGGAAGTATGGGAAGAGTATTGGAAGATGAGAATAGAATGGAAATCTAAGGTAAGAATAAAGGTTTATCAAGTTGTGTATCTCAAAGTGTGATCTTGTCAAAAGTCAAGTTCTTGTCTCAGAATTAGTAGATGAACTATGCATGTACATATGTATGCTTAAGTGATCAACAATCTTGTTTCAGATCACATGAATGGACCTACAATTAGATCCAAGAGTGAATGTTCTTCAATCTGTGATGCTCTTGTGAAGAACACAAAGTTTTGATCAAGTCTTGTAAAACCCAAATCATGAAGCATGAAAAATCTTGAAAAGTGATCAAGGCTTAGGAAGGTCTAAGAAAATTAAAGAAAATGTTGCGGGTATGTTTTGAAATGAAGAATATGTGATGATAATCGAGTATGTGATCATAATGGTTGTGTGAATATAAATTCATAATGAAAACTCATGGGCTTGTGATAAATACTAAGAGTTTATAAGCCTATGAATGATGATAAGAAATGCATCAGCTTAGGGGAGCTTAGTTGAATTTCATATCAGATTTTTTTATTTTTAGAGTGATAGAATATGGAACACATGCCCGGAGGGAGATTTATTTAGGTAATTCTTCTATATCTTATCCTGTTGCACTTGGTTGTCATTGTGATTCATTTGTTTCAATGTCAAGTCAACATATACATTTTTCATAGATGTCAAAGGAGGAAGTGTGAAAAGAAACATGAAAATGAGGTCATCTAAGTGTGCGTGCCATTAATGTTTCTAGGATGGTTGATATTAATGACAAAGGGTGAGTTATTTAGAAGTGTGTGTCACTTGTGTAATAATTGATGTCAAGTTCATTGATGTCATTTTTGGTTAGGTGATCTAGGTATGTTGGCTAGGTGATCTAGGGGTATTCAAAGGTGGTATGAAGGTCAAAAAGGTCTATGAAGTAAGTGAGATATGTTTTTGAGTATGTAACATGTGTACATGGTCAAGTCAAGTCATTCCAAGCTTAGAAATGATGATACACTCATGAGCATGATGTCTCATAGGGTGTATCAGTCATCTGTGAAAGGTGCAATTGAAACTGCCCATTTCGGCTGTTTCTAGTGCTTGATGAGGTATGGGAAGTTGATACAGGTCATGGAATGGTCAAATAATATGCAAAAAGAGTATAAATTATATCTAGGGCATGTGTGAACAATAACTAGGCCCAACTTATCCGCTGAGGGTAAAAGTCATAAATTCACAAAATTGGCTTTGAGAATTAAAAGTGTAGGTTGAAGTAAGTGACATGGTTTTGATCTATAAAGGTAAAAATATGGCCAAAAACACTTGGAATGTGTAGAGGGGTGTCTTTTAGTTCTTCACATCAAACTTCATCAAATTTTGAAATGGGGATTTTGAGTTATTCAAGTTTTTCTAAAACCTCCCTTTTGAAAAATACATTTTGAGGCCTCGTATTCTTAGTAGCCGAGAAAAATATGAAGAATCCTTTGGATAAATCATAGAAGTAATTTTTGAAGGGAGATCTGAACATGAGTTTTTGAAATTTTTTGAGGAAGATTGGTTGAGAAATAAGGAAGTTATGAGTATTTTTCTAACATGGTTGTTTGTCTTTAGATTGTTTTCTTGGAATGGTAAGCACAATTTGAGTAGTTTTGACTTAAATTGAATTGTGAAAGATAGTGAAGCATCTTAGGATCAAATAATACTCACTCTAGACATTATTGGTGGTAGTTATGTTAGCTAAGAAAATAGGTCAGTGTTGAATTGATAGAGCACATGTCTTTATCTTGTCCTCTGAAGTGGTTTGTTATGGAAACAATATTGAATGTCATGCTTAAAATGATCTATTCTTGAAGTCTCTGAACTCTATTCATTATATTAGGGTGACCATATTCTCCTTGGAATGAATCTTCCCTAATCACTCATAAGGTTGAAGACTTAATGGCAATAAATATCTAGGTTTATGTTCTAATGACTTCCACTTGCTCTAAAGAACCAAGATATTATCAAGATGTGCTTGTGAATTCTCTACCTGTATGGTATTATCAAGATGTTGAAGTTATGAAAAAATCCTTTTGTAGTCCTTTTATATAGATATTCATGATTTTTTCATGAATATGGTAGGAAAAATGTGAGTCATGGTACAAAATGCATCTCTCTATAGTTTTTCAAGATTGGTCGATTGGGAGGTGAAAGGTTGAATAAGTATAATGTCCTAAGGACTGAGAAAGAGATCAAATTTTTTTGCAATCCTCTTAAATGAATTATGATATTCTTCTAGCTAAAACAGCTTAAAAAACCTTGATATAGGTAGAACTATTTTGGTCCTAATAGTATTGTGCATTGTTCCTATGGTGTCCGGAGTAAAGTGGGTTGATTTAAACTTCTTGATCACTTGGAAGAGATGGATAACCTCCCATAAAATCAAAGCACCTTGAAAATTCTAAGTTCATCAAAAATGGAGAGAGGAATGTGTTATTTGTGCCTCTTGGGTCTTCACAAAGCTGGCAAAACCATGATGTTGAAAATTTTCTCAAATCTCCAAAACCGTCCAATGAAAACTCATGAAATGTTGGAAAATCCTTTGTCTTGATGGAATGAAGGTATTGTAAAATATTTAAAATGAATGTACTTATATATAAGAAATTTTTGTATGACGGTCTTCTCATACAATCATTCTTAACCTATGGAGAGATAGTTGTTCATGTTCTTGATGGAATCCTTTAGCGTAGGGGCTTAAGATATTCATGGACTCTATCAAATGATACAAAAGGAGCATAATAAATTGTGTGGTTTCCTTGAATTGAGTTAAAAGGATTGAAACCTACGTGATGTGTGGAAGAAACAGACTATAACCTTATAATAGACTACACTTTTAGTTGAATGAGTAAAAACTTATGTAAAAGAGTCTTGAATTAGTGAAGTCTGCTCTTTAGGGAATTGATGAGTGATGGTTTCATGTGTTGAAAGCTTAATAGACTAAAAACTATAACAATATGTTGTTCAAAACATGTGTTAAGATGGTGGCTGAAATTTTAGTGATGGTGTAGAGGCTTAAAACCAGGAAATTTGAATTGAATGAAGATTAAGAGAAGCCAAAAGGCCGAGATAAGTTACAAACCCGTTCCATTATTCTAAGCTCATATAAGAAGATCAAGAAAAACTAAATTTTGAGAAGGTGTAAGGGTTTGAATTGAGTTCAATGAACTCTTGGGGGAGATAGAGAGTCATGATCAGTTTCAAATCTATTTGTCCTTATCTATCTTGAGCTAGAATGCAAAGAATCTTGCTTAGGTTAGAAAGGTGGTGAGTCTAAGAGTCACAAAGGTCCAAGGGAAGTTGAAGAGACATTGTTCATGCAAAAATAGTTTGAGATAAAGTATGAGTGAGTTGATAATGGTGAGATGATGAAAACTCATTTGCAAAGTAAAAACCCCTAGAAGTATCTTTCAGGACAGTAGTTGGTTCTTGTGGAATGAAGATGATGAATTATTTGTAATGACAAGTTAATGAAGGAGAGAAGTCTAGCTAGTCTGTAGTTGAAAGTTTTTTCAAATAATATTGATAGTATTGTTGAGATTCTAATTGTATATTGTATACTTTTGATGTGAATCAAATCAGTGTGCTCTATTCTGAACATCAATAAAGAAAGGATATAAGTTTTTTGTGTGTTCTTTTCATGTGTTTATGTCATAATAGACTATATCAAATTGTGATCAAGCACTAGTGTATGTGATTCATATGGATGAATGTTTCATTGTTTGAAATATAGAAGTAAATTTTTATTATAGGACTGATTCACCCCCTCTCAATCCTTTTTCATTTCTAACATTTTCTAAGTGACTAATTCTATCGATTGTGTATCCTTAGGGACCATTGGCTATCTTAATTAAGAAGAAGAATAACACGTTAAGAATATGCATCGATTATCGATTCTTAACAAGGCCACAATAAAGAACATGTATCCTTTACCAAGGATTGATGACCTTTTCGATTAGATGCAAGATGCATCTATCAGCTTAAAGATCAATTTGCAATATGGTTATCATTAGCTAAGGATAAAGGATGAATAAATTCATAAGAAAACATTCAAAATAAGATATGGGAATTATGATTTTATAGTGTTACCTTTAATACTCACAAATACACTAGCTACATTCATGAAATTAATGAAAAATATTTTTCAAGAATATATAGATAAATTTGTGTTTGTTTTTCTTGACGATATCTTGATTTATTCTAAAAACATAAAAGAGAACAAAAACACTTGAGAATAGTGTTAGATGTTCTTAGAAAAATAAAATTGTACGGTAAGATCTTGAAGTGTTCATTTTATCATAACAAAGCGTAGTACCTTGGTCAAATTATAAACAAAGATGTGATTTCAAACCCATTAAAATTAAAGCCATTCTTGAATGACGAGCATTAAGAATGTACATGAAGTAATAAGCTTCATGGGGTTGTCATGTTATTACAAAAAATTGTGAAATATTTTTCTAGAGTGGTCTGCACGAATAACTTCCTTACAAAAAAGGATAAGAATCTCCTATGGACTGATAAATGTGAAAGTGCATTTAATGTGCTTAAGGGAAAACTTACAACAACACCTGTTTTGAAGGTTCTAGATCCCAATGGAAGCTTCACCATGGTAATTGATTATTAGTGTAGGTTATTTTCCATGTATTTATTTTATGTACATGGAATTCCTCCACATAGGTGATTCATCATGCTTAGGTGTCCTAGGGTGTCATTATGGTCTTATGTGCATCATAGAGCATCATAGGAGTTACATTTGACCGATATTCTAGGAATGTAACTCCCACCTCTTGAAAGCTACATTTTGGGGGAGTTACACACCCCACTCCTATTTTTACACTCTTTTATCTTGAGTATCACATGGGATTTGAGGCTTTTTCCTTGTGCATCTATGATTTTTGGAGTCTTTTGTGTTTGTACATTCTTGTTGGCTTCATACTTGAATCCACACAACCTTGTGGCTAGTCATCTTCTCCTTTCCTCCTCGAGACACACTCTAATATGGTATCAAAGCACGAGGATCAAAAAATGTTGGCTCATTTTCATTTTTGTGGTGTACTTTCAAATTTGTCAACAGGTTTATGTGAAAACATTTTCCCTCTTAGTTGTTTGTGCTTGGTTTGAGGTGCGAGTTTTTAGTTTTTGAATGGGTTGGAAGTGGGTTTTCAAGAAATAACTCGGTCCCATCTCATGGGTAGCTCATTACACTTCCTCATTATAACTCGATGTATTGACATCCTTGTTTGTTGATAGTCTTCTACTTAATAACATCTCATGTTTACTCATTTGCGTTGCATTATATTATTCTCCACTACTCATCAACTCAGCCTTCTCCCGCATTAGCTCATTTTTCTCTACCGCATTAGACCACTAACCTAGACCTTGCACTAGTTTTCTTTCTCGTGCACTATTTTTTTTTTCTGGGTATTGATTATACATTCATTTTCTCGTATTATTTTTTCCTTGTCCATTCTCGACGTCATTTTATCTCATCCAAATAAACTACCCTACATTTAACCTTCCTACCGAGAAACTATGGCTCATCACTTCTATTTTTGTTAGATCATGTACTATGTATGGCTTGTTAGCAGCTATGTCTACATTGAAGAACCAACACATTCTTGGACAACATGTTTGCAATTGCCAAATTTCTTTCATTTGATGCCCACCACTACATTTGAAATTACCTAGAATCCTATGCTTGTATCTCATGCTTGGATTAACTATGTTGATCGGTCAAGTTTTACATTGGTGGCCCATTGCTCTGGTCCTTGACTCATGCATTAATCTTCCAATTTGGTCATTTGAGCCCTCTATTTGTTGTGACATGTGATCTATGTGAACTCCCTTTCTGTTGCCTCCTACCTACCTAGGGGGATCTGTGTGAGTCTTCTAATAGTCCTACTTAGCTCTTTTCTAGTGGTCATTTCATCCTTTATCGACACATGATTTTACAAATCTATACCTACACAAAATTCTACATCTTGAGCTCAAAATTGATTACCACCATGTGGCCTTCTCTCTTATACTTGGTGTTTTACCAAACCACCATCATCCATCATCTCAAACTTCAACAGCTTACACCACATGGGGAGAGGTTCCCACTAACTCGGGTGGCTCACTCCTCCACTCGCCCAACCGTGGTCATTTCACCAAATATTTCAAACAACACGTGAACATCCCACTTTGAAAAACTCTACATAGGGGGATCCAACTCACCTTTAGACTCTTGACATAGCTTGGCAAACAACATCCCAACTCATTGCAGGCCTCAATCCACACAACATAGCCATCTTGCCCATTGGCTTGGTAAGCCCATCTAGCTCCCGGTTCATGCAAACACCTTGTCGGCTCCATGCACACCGGCAACTCAATCAACACTACATCATCTCACGCCCACTCCTTTTATTTTTTTAAGTTGAAAAACATTTCCTTTTGGCATTGTAATGATTTTGGATACATTTTTCTTTTAATATATTCCCTTCCTACATTATTTGAAGATGGAGGGCGAGGTTAGTAGAGGCTAATCCCCCCTTACAAGAAAAACAAACCTATCTAAAATTTGATGTCATTTCTAATGAGTACCCATGCGACCCTCTTTGCATGTGTTTTGAGAATTTTTTAATCCATTTCCATGGTTTATTGGTTTTTCCATTAGTTGTGGGAGTCATTTTTAGGCTATAAATTTTGACCAAGTACTCAATTTTGAGCGCTTATTCAGCTTAAAGTGGCATGATTTTTGCACACTACATGATGGGATTGTCTTTTTGTAAACACACTACTTTATAAAGTGCCACATTTTGAGGGGTTCATTGCACTGTTTCTTGTTTGGGCTTGTATTTTTTGCACTAAGTTATAAAGTGTCATCTGGGATATTTTTGGGGGTTTATCCACACTATGGATTTCCATCATTTTATTTTTATGCTCGATTCTGAGAACTATTTGACATGGAAGAAAGGCATCATCAAACACTACACTATGCATGGTTTGTTTCCTACCTCCATGGTCTCGTTCTGAGCCTCTTGAGCCTCTACAGAAGGATGAGTGGTTTAACTGCACTAATGAGGTCTATGGCCTTCTTGGTCTTACAGTTTCTATGGATATCCAATGTTTGTTCAAGAACATTGAGTTCCCTTTCACTACTTGGTCCATTATCTGACAGTTGCATGGTGATATTGCTTCACCATCTGAGAGTGATGCTTCCCTAGACCACTCTTGTGCCACCATGGATTCTCCCCCTTCTCACATCCCTTCCACTACTAAGTGTTCCTTTGTTCCTATTGCTTCCTAGGAGTCCCTTGTTGACCATCCACATCAAGACCTTGATTTTGAGACTACTCACACTATTGTTGCCACTATAGAGCTCATTGTTGACCATGTTCATGCTTCCATTCACTCTTCACACTCATGTTCCATTGAGACCATTTCTCTGAGACATATGTGACCATTTCCCCTTGTGCTCCCTCGCATCTTGATTGATCAGTTGATGAAACTCTCCCTACACTTTTTTCTTCCATTGAGTGCCACATTTCTTCACCTTGGCCTTCTAATAACTCTCCATAATAGTATTCTCCTCCTACTTCATGTGTTTCATTACATGCTTCATTTGAGCCATCACACATCTTGGAGGACCTATCTATCTCTCACGTTGGGAGTGCTTCCCTAGGGAAACTTGTCACTTCCACCATTTCAGAGATTCTTCACAATCCACCTCTTCTTATGGATCCCTTTTTGAGGGTCACTGGGTCCCTTCTTCTTCTCTCTCTAACATGCACACTATTGTGGTATTACCTTTGTCTCATGTGCACTATTTTCCATACATATGTCACCTTCTAGTTGTATATCATAGTCATATTTCAGAGTATTATAGGCTTCTTCTTCATTTGTGGAGTGGGCTGACTTCTAGTGCTCCTTTTTGTCCTTCCTAAGGGAAGGAACATTGTTCAATGTAGATGGATTCTCTTCAGTCTTGGCATGGAGGACCACATCATCAACACACTTCTTGGAGGACCTTCTTGTTCTCTCTTCTTTCTCTCTCTACTTTGGAGTATGATTGTATTTGGGTACCTTATTAGGCCATGTTTTTAGGACCCATTTCTTCTCCTTCTTCTTCAATCTTCTTGAGTGAGTTTGTCTCTCTTTTTTAGGGGAGTTTTTCCCACTTGGTTTTCTCATTTTATTCCACTTTCGAGATTTTATTGTATGTGGGTACCTCATCAGGACTTATTGCAGGACCCACTAGTCAATGTTTTCATCTATGTCCCCACCTAAGCTATGCTTCAGGGGGTTGTTAGTGTATATTATTTTCCATGTATTTATTTTATGTATACATAATTCCTCCACATAGGTGATTCATCATGCTTAAGTGTCCTAGGGTGTCATTATGGTCTTACGTGTGTCATATAATGTCATTGGAGTTACATACGACTAGCTATTCCAGGATGTAACTCCTACCTCTTGAAAGTTACATTTTGGGGGAGTTACACACCCCAATCCTATTTGTACACTCTTTTATCTTAAGCATTGTATGCGATTTGAGGCATTTTCCTTACACATCTATGAGTTTTGGAGTTTTTTTTGTACATTCTTGTTGGCTTCATACTTGAATTTTCACAACCTCATGGCTAGTCATCTTCTCCTTTCCTCATCAAAACATGATCTAATATTGATGCCTCCTGTGAATATTTGGGTGGAATAATTTTGTAAACTTATCATGTAATAACTTATGAGATAAGAAAGTTGAAGGTACACAAGCATAACTATGCTCCCATGACTTAGAACTTGTTTCCATAGTTCACACCTTGTAAATTTGGAGGAATTACCTACTAGGAAATCCTTTTGAACTAAAAATAGACCACTTGGGGCTGAAATATATCTTTACACAACCTAATTTGAGAACAAGACTATGTAGGTGGCTTGAGTTTTTGTCTCAATATGATTTTGAAATTAGATATATTAAAGGAAAAGATAACCTTTTGGCTGATTTGATAATTCTTAGGAAGCATGTTTCCACTATTGTGACCCTCCAAACATAATTTAAAGATGAAGTAAAGAAGAAAATGCAAACTAATCCATATTATCAGCATGTGAAAACTAAATTAGCGGAAAATTTGAATGATAATAGATATTAAGGTTTTAAAAATGACAGTGAAGATGTCTTGCATTATGAAACCAAATTTTATTATTTCTAACAGGTTTAAACCATTTGTGATAGGGTTCAAACCATTTTATAAGTAAACCCTTTTATTATTTCTTCACAAATGGTTTACACCAAGTTTTAGAATTGATTATTTCTGACGGTGTCCTAGAATGCCCTCTCAATTTTGAAAAACTTTAAACTCAACTTTGGGAACAAAAATGCACTTTAGTTCAGCTTACCATCCAAAAAGTGATGGTCAAATGGAAAGAGTTAACCAGGTTATGGAAGATAAGA
Source organism: Taxus wallichiana var. yunnanensis (assembly GCA_018340775.1). Classification (NCBI taxonomy): domain Eukaryota; kingdom Viridiplantae; phylum Streptophyta; class Pinopsida; order Cupressales; family Taxaceae; genus Taxus; species Taxus wallichiana. Next base: position 733,479,840 of record CM031241.1, read on the forward strand.
TATGCTTAGAATGTATTACATGGATAAAAAATATAAATGAGAAGAATATATTTAATTGGTTTAATTTTCCTATAACAACACTTATCATTCTTCACTTTGAAAATGTCACCATTTAAATAATTTTATGGTAGAAGGTATATAACTCCTATCAACTAGCATATCATGAAGGACAAAGAGGTAGCTAGACCAAAATGTTAAGAGAAATGGAAAATCAAGTAAATCTCATTTGAGAGTGGTTGAGAGAAGAATCCAATAGGCATAAGAGCTACAAAAATTTAAAAAGAGTTGAGAAGAAATTTGAGAAAAGAGATAAAGTATTCTTGAGGGTAAAACCCAAAAAGAGCTCAATTACATTTGGAAAGTCATCCAAGTTGTCACCTAGAGATATGTGGGACCTTTCAAAATTCTAGAAGTTATTTGTCTAGTGGCATACTAATTAGCATTACCTCCCACATTGTCTAGAATACATGATGGTTTTCATATTTCATTTCTTAAAAAGTATGTATTAGATATAACACACATCATATATTGGAACTCTTTACAGGTTCTCGAATCGAAAATCATCATGGTTGAACCTATTAAAGTTTTGAAACATGCAAGTTGCATATCATAAATCAATATATTTCTCAATGCAAGGTCCAATGGGATCAATATTCTTAGGATAACACAACTTGGGAGAATCTAGATGAAATGAAAACAACATTTCCTTATCTATTTCAATGATTAAAAATTGTTATTTGATTATCTACTATTGATATATTATACATTACTTGATAATATCCTAACTCGGTCTTAGACAAAAGTAATGTGTTTTATAATTTGACCAAATTTTTTGAAAAAGGTTTAAATTTGAAATTTGTGTGATTGGTCTTCGACCACTTGGAAAAATAATTGTTTATTGGTTGTTGTTAACAACTTGGTCATAGACCACTCTGTAAGGTAATTACTTGGTGATATTGTTTAAATGTTTTAATTATAAGGTTAAACCTCCTTAGCATTGAGAACAATGGTCATGGACCATATGCAAGGTAATTGAAATGTTTAAATTTTACTAAAAAGTCATAGAACATTTGAAAATTAAGGATTATTGATTTTTCTTCATATTTTAAATGGTCTTGGACCATGAGGCGATTAAAGTGTTTATTGTTTATGCCTAGCTATGGTCATCAACCATATTTATTGGAAAATATTATACTTAATTATTATAGATTATTGTTATATTGATCAAAGACCACTTTATAAAGGATAAGGTAATAATTTATGGTTTATTGTTTTATTGTTTATATGGTATTAGACAATATGCATTGCATGCAAATTGGAAATTGGAGGGAAGAGAATTATAGTTTTTGAGGAAGCCACAAGTTGCATTGCCATTCATTAAATGCATTAAATAAAAATATGATTTTCGGGGTATTTTTGGCTTGCTAAAGCAAGCCACCAAGGTATGGATTCCTCCCCTTATTCAAATTTTTGGTTTTCTAAGTGGTTTTTCCGTTGAAGCTTGCATGAGGTTTTGAGGAGAAAAATATGGAATTTTTTTGGTGATTTGGTTATATTCATTGATGAAGCTTTGTTTAGATGTTGAATTTAGGTTTATTATTATTGTTTGAAAATCTTTGGGAGTGTTTTTGGGCTTGGAAAGTTGTAGATTCAAAGAGAAATTGGGAAAAATTATAGATCCGTAATTTTTATCGGTTTAGAATTTTGGTTCTAAGTTATAAAGGAATTTTATAATATTTTTGAAATGGGTTTTATTTATCTCATTTGATTATGGTAGAAGCTTGACACTCTAGTCGATAACATTTGCTAAGTAAGGGGTTAACATTGTAATTTTAATATTCTCTATAGAAATGAGTGTCAATTGTTTTTGGTATGAAATCAAGTTATTGTTAAATGTTAATCTTCAACCTATAAAAGAGTTCAACTATTTTAAGTTATTATCAATTAATTTTGAGCTCACCTTTATGGTTAAAAACTTGTGAAAGATCTTAGGAGTTGGCCAATGTTGTGGGTTAGTATGATGTTGAGAAAAATATGATTTGACTCCTTAAGCATGTTGTAACCTATTTTTTTATCCCTTACATTTTAAGGTGGGAAGGTGTGAACTCAACCTTGTTTTGTTGTTTAAATGATAACTTATTTTTCTAGAGGCTTGTGTTGAGGCTTAGACATTTTTGACTTTTTTGTGATAAGGATTGTTGAATGAGAATGTTATCTCCTTTGTAGTTTTTGTTACCTCCTCTTGAAATAAGGATTATCGGTTTGGTTAAAAATTAAATTTGTTGCATGTAATATACCTTTAGTTATTTCTAAGAATTAGTATTTAGTGTGTTCTTGGCTTAAATAAATTGTTGTTTGAATGATTCTGATGTAAGAACATTAAGGAATTAGAAGCATCATGTTGGCAATCCTCCTTTTAGTAATGATTTTGAGTTATTGGAATGTGTTAAAGTCCTTAGAGAGTCTAATAAAGTCATTTAAAGTGTGTGAGGTGTCTAGAGAGAATGGAATAAGTCTTAGGGGGAGTATAAGTCTTTAAAAGGTCTAAAAATGATGTAATATGCAAGTATTGGCATATATGGGCATGAAATCCTTGTGAGAAATAGTTAGGGTGTAAAAATGAAGGAAGAAGGAGATAAAATCTTGAGATAAGTAGTTATTAGGAGTACCTCAAGAAAAGGAGGACCTGGAGAATGGAGGAGAGGAATACAAAATAAGAAACATGAAATTTTGTTTTGAGTATGCAATTTAATGTGATAAACCCTATTTTGTATCATGATTGTGCTTATTCTTGTACAATTTTCTCTATTTTCTAGATTCCATAGGCAAAGGATTTTGAGATCTTTGTAAGGAGTGAATAAGTTACTTGATTTCAAAGAAATTTTATGAATATTGATTAGTGAATACCATGTTACTAGTATATAAATCAATGCATTTACTATGTACACAATGTAATTGTGTCTTTACATGGATATATGATATATTGTTTTATGATCAATTTTGAAGTGATTCAAGGTTAAACACATGGTATATGGTGGATTGTTAATATCTTGAACAAGGCTAATTTGGATTATTCTTAGGGAATACATGTAACTATAAGAGATTAAATATATGATGGTTCTTCAAAGTATGATTGGTAACTCATTATTTTCTTGCATCACTGATGGGAAATGCATAAATCCTAGTGAAAGGAGTTACATGAATTCAGATTAGAATTTATTGAGGTTTACATCATGAAAAAGAGTCATAGTTCTTCCAATTTGAAGGTAGAGGGTTTCAAATACTTTGTTTTAATGTGTATGCAAACCCCTTTCTTTGTAGTAACCAATTTTTCCTTCATTATTAACAATTACTCGTAACCCATGACCTTGGAGGAGAATGAGGCTAGCCTAGGTATGAAATCTGAGACCTTGAAATCAACTAGCAAGAAATATATAAGATTTTGATGGTTCACAAGATGTCACAGGGAAAATAATTAGGGTTTAGTAAGGGTTTAGGCTTTAAAGTACCCAATCATCAAATTTTGAACCAAAACTATAAGATAACATCATTAACATTCCCTCTAAAGTATTCTAGAAGATATTTAATTATTTTATGGATAATTTAAAATGATTTCTTGATAGTTTTCCACATGCACCCTCTCATAGTGAAAAAGGATAATTTGTAAATTTGTGTTATAAAGGAAGTAGGTTTAGAGTTAGAATTCAAGCCTGAAATTGTCTACAGCTTGATTCAAGGAAATGGGTTTCCTAATATTTGTATAAATTCACTTAAAACCCCCAAGGTAAAAAGATAGAGCTCTTTAATCATTTAGGCATGGCTAGTAGGGATTACTGAGACAAGGTAGAGGAAAGTAAGATTGTGAAAGGAGGAGTATGAATTGAATCCTAAAATTTCTCACACACCTTCATAGAGTAAAATGGTATTGGAAAATGTTATCACCTAGTTGTGGGTCTACACATGTTAGTCTAATAATGAAATCATCCAAGAACTTTCTTTAGGAGCATAAGTGGATAGTTAGAGGGAAGTGAGGGGAAAGTTGGATTTTGAACATTCTATATTCACTTAGATGGTTAGTTTTACATTTCTTGAGCTCATGAAACAAGGTGAAAAGTTAGAAGTTTCCATTGAATGATAAGAAGCCAAATTTGACTAAACTGCTTCAAACCATTAGTGGACTAGTGAATGAAAAAAGGTAAGAAGAGAAGTTTCATTGAATTTCTTATTACAGTTAGGATGATGATTGTGAAGGAATGGAATGAGATGAAATAATAGGGTATATACATGAGATGAAGGCTAGATAATGTATGGAGGAGTCAAAATTTCATATTAGAGTCTAATAGACCAATAGAAAAATTCTTGAAAATAGGGTATTTGATGAATAAAGTTGTCCACATATTGATAGTATTTTTATAGTGCATTGAATTTCATATGTGTCTCTGCGTATAATAGTGGTATCGATATTGAGGAATTAATATATTGTGTGTGGATAACATTGAGTTTGAGTGTGTAATTAAGATTGAAAGGTGCAAGTAAAGAGTTGAGAAGAAGTAAAGTGAAGTGGCTAAGAAGAGTGAAAGAGTGAAAGAAAAGAAGAGAGAGAAGACACCAAAAGACCAGGTTTGAATCCTAGGTGAGGTGTGGAGGAGAGAAAGGTGAAATAGACTTGTTCAAGAGAAGAAAAGAAAGGGATGGAAAAGGAATCATTAATGACAGAGTTAGTGAGGATGTTAAGCTATAGGAAGAAGAGTCAAGATGAGAGAAAGAAGAGAGAAAAGGACAAGAGGAAAGAAGAAGCTAGAAATTTGGATATGTGGATTGAGAAAGAGTTGAGAATATGAAATTATATTGAGAATGGAAGAAGAATATCCAGATGATGAATGGGAAAGTGAAGAAGAAGATGAACAAAAATTCAGAGATGAAGAAGTGATCTATTGCTACCATGAAGAAGGTGAGTTACTTGAAGACATGGATGAGTTATTAGAGGAAAATGAAGACAAATAAGAAGATGTAGCAATAAATCAGCATGATGATGAGGTATGTGAATCAATTTGTGTACCTCTTGAAGTTTTCTTGTTTGTAAATACACAAAAGGAAGATGAAATAAGAGTTGATAGTCCAATATATGATGAAGATAACAAATATTTGGATGATTTTAAGCTCAAGGAAGAGATGAAGGTTCTTGATGATTTGTTTTCTCATATTTAAAGGAAGGAAACTAGTTTGAATGAGGTGGATGCGGGTGAAGAAGAGTTGGAGAAACATGTACAAGAAGTGATGAATGCATATGAGGAAGGCAATGTAAACAAATTGACACAAAACTTTCTTATTTGATGATTGAAATTGATGTTTCTTTAGGTGAATTCCTATAAATTGTGGAAAATGACTCCATTAGTGCATTTGGAGAGAAAAAGAGAATGTGATAAGAAATATAGAGTGGAGTGATGAACATGAGAAACATAATGATCAGTTTTTCATAGGTGAGGTGGATGATTTTTTGTGTATGATGAATGAGGAAAGAAAGAGTGAAGGTAAAGCTAAGAGAATGATGAATTCTTGGGAAAATGAAGATGTAAATGAGGAAAATTCAAGTAAAAGTACAAAATTAAAACAAGTTGAAATGATAGAAAACATGAAGAAGCAGCTTAAGTAAGGAAATGAAGAGAAAGGGAAATTTTCATGCTTCTTAAGAAAAATAAATGATGAAAACATGAAGGGAAAAGGCTATACAAGAATGAATAATATAATGAAACATGAAGAAGAATGTATTTTTATTGTTTTAGTGTTTATTTATGCAATTACAAATTATGGAAGGCTAAAGTTGAAGAAGATCAAGATGGAAATAAAGAAGAAGAGAAGTATATTCAAGGAAAATGCAAACATGAAGAAAAATATATGGGATCTAGGTGGTTGTGAGATAAGAAAAGTTAGTAGGAGTATATAATCAAGAGAAATAACACACAAAAATATCAATAACCACTAGAAGAAGCAAAATTACAATATATGGCTTCTTTTCTTCACCTTGGGAGTATGATGCAAGAGCATCAGGGAATGAGAAGCATCATGTGTCAATCCTCCTTCTAGTCATGATTTTGAGTTTTTGGAACTTTTTAAGTCCTTAGAGAGTCTAAGTGAGTCATTTTAAGTGTGTGAGGTGTCTAGAGGGAATGTAATAAGTCTTAGGTGAAGTATAAGTTTGTAAAAAGTCTAAAAATGATGTAATATGAAATTATTGGAATATATGGGCATGAAATACTTGTGAGAGTTAGTTAGGTGTAAAAATAATGGAATAAAGAGATAAAATATCATTCAAGTATTTATTATGAGCATTCCTCAAGGAAAGGAGGACTTGGAGAATGGAGGAGAGGAAGACAAAACAAGAAACATGAAATTTTATATTGAGTATGTAGTTTAATGTGATAAACCTTGTTTTGTATATTTTTAATTTTTATTAAGGATAAAGGTTTTTTGGCTGGGACCCTACCCAGTTACAAATATGAAATAGCCTAGATAGTAAATTACAAATCATAGGAGAAAAAACAATATTGGAACAATTTACTGGTCAATAAGCATCTAAAACATAACAAAATGTCGGCAACAATGTAGCAAAAGCATGAGAAGAACCCAATAGAGAATAGATATCTAGTAGCCAAATAGATACTTCATGATCTTCTAGAAAATTTTATTGATGTTTATAAGCCCCTATTGATATCTTTGAGGTTTTTTCATTCTTGAACTTATCCTTCCCTTTATGGTCTTCAAGGTGATTAGTAATGAGTGAAAGGGAGTCAATAGTGCCCTTAAGGATGGATAAAACATCACAGTGCTTGGATCTAATGTTTTTAAAATCCTTATAAATATTTTACACACTCATACCAATGTCATTAGTCAACTTATTTTCATTTTTACTCTTCTCCTTTTCTAACTTTTATTCCTAAAGCTTGTCCTTGAGTTCATTGACCTCATTACTGAGACAATTGATCTTACCATCAAGATCCTCTCTGTAACTAGCATCTTTATCATTCTGGGGTTTAGAGGATTTTTACCCATGGAAATAAGGCTAAGAATGGCCTTGCATTATCCCTTAATGGTAGGGGAAGGGAGATTAGTCTCTGTAGTAGCTTGAGAAGGATCCTTTCCCTTGAAGAGGTTCTCCCAAGAAATATCATGAGATATTTTCTCGAGAAGGGGGTGGAAGTAGAAGGGATGGATAAAGGAAAAGTGGAGGAAAAGGGTGCATAGATGGGAGGGTTGGAGATGGGAAAATGAGATCTAGAGGGGGAAAGGATGGAGGAGTTGGGAATAGGAAGAGTGGATTCCAAGGGGGCAAGGGAAGGGAGTTTGGAGGTGGGGATAAAAGAAGGACGTAGAGAAGAAGTAGGGGAATCGGATGGGGGAGTGTTTCAGGTTGAGGATAAAGGATCGAAATATAAAATAATTTATAGAGCATAAAAATAACAACATCATGTAGAGGATACACCCTTTGACCCCACTTCACAATATTAATGGAGTGCTTAAGCGATTGTAAAATGAAAAAGAAAGACTTATAGAGAATTTTATTCTGAAATGGTTTAGAAAGACCAGGTGGAAATATGAAATTACCTAGAACCTTCCTTCAAGGGTGATGTATTTCATCACCAACATACCAATAATGTTGTATGGTAGAGGAAGTGAGTCCCTAAACAATCATCCTTTTGTGTGTTTGATTGACTCACCTTTTCCCAGAATTGTTTTCTCCTCCACCACATTATCAAAATTATTTTTGAATAACTTCAAACCCCTTCTATGTAAACCGGTAACCCAAGCAATGGAATCCTCTGTGATTTCAAATTCTCTACCTTTGTAAGTGAATTTGATTTCATTCATGTTTTTGTAAAATTCTCATGAGAGGTGAAGGTCATGTCCTTTAACTTTCTCCATGAAAGTATTGAAATCCCCTTTGATTAGTATGCTCTAAAGATCATCATTTTTCTTCCACTCATTAATACTAATAGGTTCGACTATGCATATTTCTTCCCCCATGCTGTAAAAATATTTCCAAGAAGTGAAGAGGCTGACACTTCTATAACACCTATTTATAACTTTGGAAATTTTGAAGGAGAGGAGATAAGAGCTTAAAGTTAGAGGAATAATCCTTTCACAAACAAAATTATAATCACATTTGGTTTAATTGGATTTTTCATTATTTATGATAATTATAATTCTAGGTGGAGGGATGTCATCAATAGTCCACACTTGAAAATCTTTAAGATTTACACCATTATTCGCCATAAAATGAGCCACTTTATTTCCTTCACAATAAGTGTGATGAATAACCTTATTATGAAGGGTTCCAAGGATCTAAATTTCCTCTCCTATGATATGTTTAATAGTCCAACTTACATGATTTTTCCATTAAGATAACGGGTTATGCTTAATGATCCCCATCCATGATTAATTTCCTAACATTAATCTCCCTATCAATCCTAAGTCCCTATAACACATTAATGGCTTCCAAATAATGGTTAGATTCAGTCCTATGGGAACAACATAAAGTATGATAATTTTTCCCTTCTCATTTCTAATACAACCGCCACCTCCAAAATTACTTGTATTTCCCTTTAAAGTACTATCATAATTAAGCTTTAGCCAACTAGAAGGGGGAGGGTTCCATTTGACATACTCTTTGCTGGAAACATCTTCCTACTGAATTGTAACTGAGAAAATATTGAGGTTCCATTTCTCAAGGATTTTTTTATCTTCTTTACTTTGAAGAGTCTTTTTTGGAGGTCTAAAGCAAGTAACATTTTGTCTAATATCATCCACAAGCCCATTAGTGATTCTAAGAAGTGAGGGATTTTTATCATCAAATATGGAAGAGTTACAAGTTCTCCAAATGTTCTAGATAATGTGAGGGAAATAAATGATCCACAATTTCTTGACAACCAAATTTTTGGAAGGGAAGTTTCATTGTTCCCAAGAAGATATTATGTTTTCAGGAATATCCATTTGATGCCCATGAAGTTTGAATAAATAATTCCAAACAGAAGTGGAAAAAGAGTAATGCAAGAATAGATGGTTGATGATCTCTTCGGTGCTTTTACAAATAATACATAAATTAGGTAAGTTTTGGCCACTCTTCACCTAATTTTCAATAGTTAGATTTTTCTTGTGAATCATAATCTAGTAGAAATGATTGATCTTTTGATTTAGTTCCTTTATAAAAATTTGTTCACATCAAAATGGGAAGGTTGCATCTTATAAAGGAGTAAGTAACCGACATTATTGAGTAGGATCCATCAAATGTGTTCTTTCAAATAAATTCATCCTGGTTCTTCACAAGAGAGAGAAGAATTTTGCTGATAAGATTTGAGATCTCCTTTATTTGTTAGGAGTGCACCAAAGAAATACCATTATCTTAAAGTTGAACCCATGAATTGTTAGGAGTACCCCTATTTTCTATCATAACTCTTCTTCTTCTTGTACAATTTTATGAGTTTTATTAATGCCATAATTAAAGGATTTAATGATCTTCTTAAGGATTGCATAAGTTACTTGATTTTAAAGAAATTTTATGAAGATTGGTAAAAGAATACCATGTTACTAGTATATAAATCAATGAATGAATTGTGTACAAAGTGGAGCTATGTCATTGCATGGATATATGATATATTTTTCATGATCTATTTTGAAGTGCTTCTATGTTAAACACATTGTATATGGTGGATTTACAATAGCTTGAACATGAATAGTTTGGATTATTCACAGGGAATGCATGTAACTATAAGAGATAAAATCTATTATGGTTCTTCACATTCTAACTAGTAACTCATTATTTTCTTGCATCAGTGATGTACAATACATAAATCCTAGTGAAAGGAGTTACATGAATAAAATTATACTTGATTGATGTTTATATCATGAAAAAGAGTCTAGGTAGCTCTTCTAATTTGAATGTAGAGGATTTCAAATACTCTATTTTAATGTGTATGCGAGACCCCTTTCTTTGTAGTGAATAATTTTTCCTTTGTTATTAACCAAAACTGATAACCCATGACCTTAGAGGAGAATGATATTGACCCGATTATGAAATTTGAGACCTTAAAATCAACTAGTGAGTAAGATATAATATTTTGATAGCGCATGGGATATCAAAGGGAAAATATTTAGGGTTTAGTAGGGGTTTAGGTTCGAAGCACGTAGTAATCAAATTTTGAACCAAAACCTAGTAGATAACATCATTGACATTCATTCTAAAGGATTCTAAAAGATAGTTAATTGTTTAATGGCTAATTTTTAAGAATTTCTTGAAATATTTCCATAAGCAAACCGTCACAGTCAATTGGGCTAATTGCTAAAGTTGTGTTGTAAAGGAAGTAGGTTTTTGACTTAGACTCCAAGCCCGAAATTTTGTCTATAGTTAATTGAAGGAAACATGTGTCCTAATATATGTAAAAAGTTACTTGAAACACTAAAGGTAAAAGGATAGAACTTTATAATCATTGAGGTAAGGCTAGTAGGGATTATTAAGATAAGGTAGAGGAAAGAAAGATAGTGAAAGCAATAGTAGGAATTGAATCCTAAAATTTCTCACACACCTTCACAAGTGTAAAATGGTATTTACAAATTCTATCACCTAGTTGTGGGTATACAAATGTTATTCTAATCATGAAATCATATAGGAACTTGCTTTAGGAGCACAAGTTGACAGTTAAAGGGAATTGAGGGATAAGTTGGAGTTTGAACATTCACTTAGATGGTTGATTTGACATTGCATCAGCTCATGAAACATGGTGCAAAGTTAGAAGTTTCCATTGAATGTTAAGAATTAAAATTTTACTAAATTAGCTTAAGACCATTAGTGGACTAGTGAATGACAACAAAGGTAATAAGATAGGTTTGGTTGAATTTATTGATTCTAGTTAGGATGATGATTGTGAAGGCATGGAATGACATGAAAGAACACAATATATGCATAAGATGAAGGCTAGATAGTGTATGAAGGAATCAAAACAGAATATTAGAGTCTAATAGACCAATAGACAAATTATTGAAAACAAGGTATTTAATGAATAAAGTTTTCTACATGTTGATGATAGTTATATAGTGTATATTGAATGTCATATTTGCCTTTGAATCAGATTCATATGAAAGGTGTATATCATGAGGTTCTTGGCTAGAAGTATTCCATATTGAAATCAAACTATGGAATTTTCTATAACAATTATTATGTTTTTGGAATCATGATTGTTGACTTTGATTTAAGTAATGATAACAAGATAGTGGTAGGAAATGTATGATTTCTTTAAAGAATGATTCTTTTTTATCTTCTTTGAAATAATATAAAAAATGGTTTATGATATAGTTTGAGTCATCTAATTTTGATTGTTAAGTATTTATGAATTCCTATTCCTTAGATGATTTTAGGATTTGATCACATACTTATTAATGGTAATAATAAATTGTATTTGTAATTTTTTTAAAAATAAACTTATTAGATTGATTCTTAAATTGTTTGAGAACATAGCTTGCTTTTTTATGTATCATTTGATTTGAGAAATGATACTGTGTGTGTGTGTGTAATGTGTGTGTGTGTAAATGTGTGTGTGTGTAATGTGTTTGTGTGTGTGTAAACTTATGTGTGTGTGTGTGTGTGTGTGTGTGTGTGTTGTGTGTGTGTGTGTGTGTGTGTGTGTGTGTGTGTGTGTGTGTGTGTGTGTGTGTGTGTGTGTGTGTGTGTGTGTGTGTGTGTGTGTGTGTGTGTGTGTGTGTGTGTGTGTATGTGTGTGTGTGTGTGCGCGCATGCACGCGTGCATGTGTAATTAAAGAATTATAAAGTTTATAAGTTATTAGTTAAGTAAACCTTAACATATTATTTTATTTCAATTAAATACAACAAGAATATGAGTTAGATAACTCATGCTAGTTCTTATAACTGACCATGTATACATTTGTTCTCTCCTACAATGTGTTGGATGGAGTGACATTTATTAAGTGATAAACTAGATAGTTACACATGATTTCTTCATGCATTATTGTTTAAAAAACATTTAGAATTATTTTATTTAAGTTTTATCGCCAATGATTTATCTTCACAAGCTGATTTAAGACATTTTTTCTATTATACTATTCTAAATAATTGTTTGTCATTATTTTGGAAAATTAAGGACTCGTCCTTACTTAAGTTTAAATATAAATTAGTGTTGTTTCATATAACATTTTGTGAGATATAAAGGTGTTTTTAATGTTGTTTTAAAATAGTGTATGAATTAAATTTATTGATATTATGCTATGAAACTATATGTGGTGTATTGATTCATCTCGAATGAATTAATATGATGATTAACAAATATAGTATGATATGGAGAGCACTACAATGAAAACAGTGTTTATATCCTTATCGTACCTTATTAAAATGAAAGTGTTTAAGTTTTTTTAACATTGTATAAATATAAGTTATTGATATTTGTTAAGTAAACATAACTGATTTTATAGTTTCATTATGGATGAATAAATGTGTCATTAATGAACATAGTACATTATGGAAAATGATACAACATAAACTACGTTATATTAATATTGTACCTTACCAAATAAGTTATACAATTCATATCAAATGATGATCAAATGAGATAAAGTGAACTATTCATATTAAATGATAAACTTATGAGATTAAGACCAATACTAACTAGGAAGTGATTAGATCATTTAAATGTGAGACATGGTTAAATTAAAGTATATTAAACAACAACCTTAAGTTGCGATAATATGATAAGAGGTACACATTAAAGATGGTAACTTGATGAGTTACTATAAACCTCTTTCGAGAAATTAATTATGTGTTATGATACCTTATAACCTATCACATTGGAACTTATTTACTTATCCTAAATAGATAACTAAATTGTAAATGAACCGTAAAAATCATGACTCGTTCTTTTTGACAAAATCCTAATTGTTCTAGCTTATGATGACTACATGAAGGATATAAAGTACATAATGATGAAATTCATTACATGGTTTCTCTCTTTCCCATATGGATTCTAATATGGGACCGATATGATCCTTTCGATTAGAAGGATGAGTCATGGTTCCTAATTTTTCAAAACTGAAACTTAAATTCTTAAACAATGAAATACGATCTAGATAATTATGTAGAGATGGTTTTGTGGTGAAGGATACAAGTTTCACTGATTTTTATGTAGTAAAAAAATAATCTTGCAAAGAAACACTTACAAACTTGTCCAAGTAGTGTAACTAGCCAAATACACCTGTCTATTCACCATACCCCTAACTTGTTATGTCGGATACCGGATGGATTACAACTTGTCTGTTTTCTAGGTTGACACTTAGGAGTTGCACATAGTTCTCAAGACCTGTTAATAATGTTTAACCAAAAGTATACAAGTTATACACACTCAATTAGAGTGAATTAAAAATGATCGAGTAGATCTAATTGACCCTTACAACTACACATGGTTATCATTTGTTATCAAATGGATTGTAAACATTTAATTATGTTGTATTTTAATTGTTACAAGATGAAAATCATTGAAAGCATTAATTGGGATTAAGGGGTTTGTATTAAAAAAATTCCCTTAATTTGAATGATTAATAACATGGGTTTTATTTATTGGATCATTTTTCTTGTCAACAAATCAATCATAGTATAGGATTGTTGTTGTTATGCAAAAAAATGAGTCTACATTGCAACTTGAATTGGTGAAAGAACGTGTAAAAAGTATAAACATTAGAATTAGTTAATGTTGTGGTACTTACCATTGAATTTTGATTGCAAGAAGGTAGGCTTTTATTCTAGATAATAGTTTGGATTCAACTAGTGTTGCAATGTTGTTTTTTTTTTGTGGGAAAATAGAGAGGTGGGATGTTATTTCAAGACAAAATGGATACAAAAAGATTTATTTCTCTCTCCACATATGTATACACAATTTTTTATATTAATAACAACAAGAATATTACAAAACTTATAAAAACTTTCATACATACAAATACTATCAGTACATTCCTCTTTCTTCCTAAATACACTAGAATCCTCTAATAAAGTTGATACTCTAGAATGTTATTGGTTTTATTTTGGAAGATTTATCCTTTTATTTCTTCCACTACTCTCTCTTAGAACTATTGTTCTCGTTTTGCTTTATTTCTTATCTCTACTAAAAAAATTAGATGCATTCATTTTCCCCTCCTTTTTTATTTTCCCAAAATTCAAACGGCTAAAGGACTAAACATCATTCAACATGCAATTTTAATCTAGGCACTAGAGTTTTATTGGACCTTAAAAATTATAAAAATTAATTTTGGGGGTTACACAAGACAAGTAATTAATGTAGGTTGTTGGAATTAATTTTCCAAAACTCCCCTTAATCAAACCACCACTTTCAATAATTTTCAAATGAAAAGTAGTAGTTCAGTGATTTTTTCTAGTATTTTGAGGATTTATATGTGATTCCGTGAGAAATTTTGGAGCTGAATTTATGATTTTGTAGTTTTTGTGTGAGTCTAGAGAAATTACGGAGTTGATTATTTGAAGACTAATTTTTATGTGTGGGTTTGAATAATTATGGAGTTGAATGTATGAGTCCAAATTTTTTGTGTGAGACCATATAAATTCTAGAGATGACTCATGTGTGAATTTGTAGTTTTCTACGATAATCCAAAAATTTATGTATGAGTCCATAGCTTCTTGTGTAAAGAGTTTAGAATTGTTTGCATGAGTCTAAATATATTCCTTAGGTTGTTTTAATAAGATATTTGCCCAATATTTCTCTTAGGTTATCAAAACTATATTTTGACAATAGTTTAGTGAAAATATATATGAGAAATATATTCCTTAGTTGTTTCTATAATATATATGACACCCAATCTTTCTCTTAGGTGATAAAACTATATTTTGACAATGGTTTAGTGAAAATATCTATGAGATGTTACTTGGATTTGCAATATTGACACTATATCTCTTCATACTCTACCAACTCCATGATAAAATGATAGTGGGTCTCAATATGTTTTCTTTGACCATGGAAGACTAGATTATTTGTCAAGGCTATTGAGGATACATTGTTATAAATATGGTTTTGGAATATCATTATTCCACATTCAATTCTAATATGATTATCCTAAGCTAAATATCTTGACATGACATTGCATTTACTACAATATACTCATCTTTTTCTTTTTATATGAAGAGAGAAATTATGGGATAATTTTTGGATTCCCATGAAATTTATCTTAACCCAATATAGAACACATATCTAGATATGATCTTCCTATCATCTACACTACCTCCCCAATCATTATGTGTATAACTAACCAAATCAAAATTACTTGTTATAGTATATAAGATGCCATGACATTTTGTGTCATTGACATATCTCATTATTCTCTTTCCTTCTTGCTAGTGTTTTTTCTTAGGTTTTTCCATAAATATCTAAATCAATATTATCGCATGAATCAAAGCGGGATTAGTTGTTGTTAATTGCATTAAAATTTCAACCATGATTTTGTATAAGGTTGATTTACATCATTATTTTAATCTTCCTATCTTATATTTTTATACTTGTAGTTGTTGATGTTGGTGTAGATGGTTTTTCAACATTATAAATGCCATCAAAATATTTGAGGCATACATAGTTTGAGAAATAAATATTCCATGATCCATATTTTTACCTGAATAGGTCAATCAAAAACTTTAACAAACCCAATTTGATCATATCAAACTCACTTTTCATTACTTCTTAAAAATCAACAAATCAATAAGTCATTGATGCCTATGAAAATTAGATCATCTACATACAAAAAAAAATCAAAATCTTACCAATAACCTTCTTTATGTAGTGTGTGGGATTGTTCCCTCTTTTTCTAAAGCCATTACTTAGAAACTATGTGTCTATATGGTTGTAACATGCCCTTGGTTCTTTCTTGAGTTTAGATAGTTCTTTATTCATTCAATAAACTTTGTCTTCTTGTCTTAGAACCTCATACCTAGGTGGTTGTTTAATATAAACTTCTTCTTTCAGAATTTCATTCAAAAATGCAAACTTCATGTCCATTTGGAATAATTTATTCTTGTGTTGGGATGTTATTACTAAGACAACTTGCACAGCTTCCATTCTTACAATTAGAGCATATGTTTCATCTTAGTATCTCATAGGATATTTTTATATCCTTTAACAATCAACCTTTCTTTATGCCTTTCTTTTTTCCTTCAGTTGTACTCTTGGTCTTATAGACCCACTTAACTCCAATAACTTGTTTACCCATAGGTAAACTAAATAGCTTCCATGTTTTATTTATTTCTATGGCATCTATCTCCTCATCCATGGCCTTACACCATTTATCTTCTTTCATTGCTTCTTCAAAATGAGTAAGATCACCATGAGAAAATAATGCAAAATTCATATTTTCATCAAAATTAGCATACCTTGAGTTTTCATAAATTTCCTGCAAACTTTTTGTCTTTTTAGCATTAGGGAGGATAGTGTTGGATATGAACTCTTCATACAAGAATACCTTGTATAGTTGGAGCTAATTTTCTATGGAGAGTTTTTACATATCAAGGAGAAATAAGTGTTTTTAAAATTTCACCTTTTTTTTCTATGACATGTTACACTTCAATGCTAGAAACTCCTTCATTTCCACCTTCCACAAAACATATGGGTACCATTGTCGATATATTAAATGAGGTGTCTACCATGCCATTCCATGAATCATTATTAATAAATTCCACATCCATGATAATGAAAATCATATTTTAATAGGTTAAACAACATATATGCTTTTAAGTCTTCATTATAACTTATGGAGATGAATTTTTCTCCTTTATCATCTAACTTGTTCCTTAGATCCTTTCTTATAAACTCAAATTCCACACACCCAAATATTCATAGGTTCTCCATGCTATATTTTTTTGTCTTTACATCTTATGGGGTCTTTTCATGCACATCCTTTGTGGGACATATATTTAACAAATGTATTTTTTTGCAAAAACTTCACCCCAATATTTGTTTGAAAGTCCCTTGGCCTTCATCATATTTCTCTTCATCTCTCAATGGTCGTATTTTTCTTCTCAATCACACAATTTTTCTATGGTGTATACCTAGCTGTAAATTAGTTTCAATGCCTTCATACTTGCAAAAATTTAGAAATTATTTAGAGATATATTCTCCCTCTCTATCAAATCTAAGGACCTTAATGAAGTTTCCAATTTGTTTCGTACTTGCGCTTTAAAATATTTGAACTTTTGAAAGGATCTAGACTTTTTCTTCAAGAAGTAGACCCGTGTTTTTGGTTATATTCATATATAAAGGTTATAAAATATAAACTATTGGCTAAGGTGGGGGTTTACATTGGGCCACATAAATTTGAGTGCACCATCTCTAATGGTGTTATTTCTCTCCTATACTTCCCTTATTGAAAAGGTTCCCTATGTTTCTTTTCTAAATTGTAAGCCTTTCATGTATTTTTAGGCTCTACAATAGTCATTATCCCCTTAACCATATCTTTCTTAGACACAAGACTCAATCCAAAGAAACATAAATGTCCATACCTCAAATGCAATATTATAGAGGGATATTTTATTATATTCTTATAAAATTACTATAAGGATGTAGCTCTAGATTGATCCATGTGTTTGGAATGTGTAATTATGGATCATGTATATAAATTAGATTACATCCTAAGAGGAAACATCTAAACTTATATCATTTTCAAAATAGTCATATTGTTTTTACTCCCATATTTATCAAATAATTATTCACTCTCCATTATCCACCAAGTCTCTATATCATTTTTGAATCATTTTTATAATTCTTAATAAATTATTTTTTATGCTTTGGGTATAATATGCATCCTAGATTGTTATCTTATCACCATGCTTGGTGCGAATATTTATAGCTCCTTTTCCAAAAAATGGAACCTTTTCATTGTTCCACATATTAATCTTAAGACTGTATATTTTTATCAATGAGTGCAAAAAAATGCTCATTACCACTGTGTGGTTTCTACACCGTTGTCCAAGTACTAAACTTCATAGTTTCTCTTCTCAACAATATTGTACAATAATGAACAATTTTGGATTTTGATTAGATTAAGAAACATTTTCATTAGCTACATTTTGACTCTTCCTTGAATTAGCATGTTGTAATTTTCTACATTCACTCATAAAATTTCCATACTTTTGATAGTAGTAGTATTTGCCATTGCTCTTTTCATACCTTGGGTTTGAGTTGGTGTTCCTTTACTTGTCCTAGGAGTCTTGATTGTGAGTGTTTTCTCCCTTTTATTTATTTAACTTACATATTCTAGAGTATCTTCTTCCTCTCCCTCTACCTATATTATATCTTCATATCCCCTACTTCTTACATTTTCATGAGATTTGAAATCTTTTCTAGTGGAGAATGTGTTTGTGTGTTCATCCTTTACTCATGGGTTTGTAATGAATTCATCAATTGATCAATTTTCATTTGGGAAAGATAATTAGAATTTTTTAGAAGAACAAGGGAATGAGAGGGGGGTGAATCATTCCTTTAATAAATTTATATTAATTTACCAAACCATTAATTAATCCATTATATTGTATATGCAACATCCATGATCATGTGTGCTTATTAACATATGAAAAATCAACCACAAGACCAAGAAATTAAAGTACTCAACACAAGAACACCATATGTAAGTGGGAAACCCTCATGGGGAAGAAAAATCACTAAAAATATACTTATACTACAAAAACCAAAGTAATTTAGTGTATCACCAACTACACAAAGAGCACCAAACCTTGATTTAGTGAGGCACCAACCCCTAGTTTAGTAGAGCACTAACCCTACAAGGATAACAAACCCCTAATTTATTGACACACCCACTCCACAAGGAGGATATAACCCCCTAAATATTACCAATAAATAACTCAACCACAGGAATATGTTTTATCTCTCTCGATAATTTTGCTTCCACAACTGATGGAGATCACTAATTCAGCTCACAAACCCTAACTCATACCCTAGGGCATCAAACTTACTCTTTCTTAAATTTTCTTTACTCTATCTTCTTTCTATCATGATTCCATGACTTCCTTAACCTATCATGATATTCCTAAGCCTTAAAATAATTCTCTCTCATACCTGTAAAATTTCTTCCTCAAGGTCGCACACCTTCCCTCCAAGAGCACTAGTTCAAAAATGAATTAAACAAACACTTAAATATGCTTTTATTCCTTCCAAAAAAAAAATATAGGTCAATTTATGATAAATGAAACCAAAAAAATCAATAAAATTAAAAAATTACAACAGTTACATATTACCCATATAGGTCGGCCTAGCCAAAAACCTCATTACATGTGCCAAAAATGGCTCAAAACCCCATGGGCACAATCTTAAAATTGGCCTAACATGAGTACCATACTTTTAAATGACCCATGAAACCTTAAATATGATTAAAATATCATAAAAAATTCATACACAGTCACAATTAATATCAAATAATCAAATTGTTTTATTTACTAGGCTCAGTTCCCTTTACAATTCTCAAAATAGTTGTTTCCCACACTCTTCAACACCCTGGAAACTTCATCTGATAAAAAAATGGATTCTAATAAACCAAAAAAATCCATGTGACAAATAAAATAAATGGAATAATATTTATAAAAATTCTAATAAATTTATAATTCATGAAACATCCTTTACTTAAAACCACAACAAGATTTTCCTTCACCAAATCAACATGCCAAAAAAGTTATTCCAAAGGTTAGATAATAAAATAAAATATACATGCATTAAATACCTAAAAATGGTTTAATTTAATTCCAAATTAATCCCTCTTCACATTACATGTGATAGGAAGCATCAACCAATCCATATCATGCTTCAACCAATGTCAAGCTTGCACAAAAAACAAATCTTGTCCTGAACTGCCAAAAACCTTCTTGCTCAAATAATTCCTTAGAAACCCTATCATATGACTTCATCATTAGTAAATAAATATATAAATTTAAATATTTTTAAATCCTATTTCCAACACAACTTTAATCATCTCAGGAATCCACCTATAGCTCAAGATATGGCCAAAACACTGAACATTACTTCTTAAGAGCCCAAAACTATCCTTTAACTAGTCAACATGTATTGACCTTAAAACCCTCATGAAAATGAATGAAATTGATCTAAAACATACATGAAACTCTATAAAAACTAAAATTAATCACATAATGGTAATTTAGTTCATACCTCATTTTGCAACTTTCTCCTCAAACTGAAAATCTTCAAAAATTGTTGTTTTCAGGTGGGGCTCACTCATCACCATGCTCTCAAAATTACATTTATAGAAATATATCAGAGTAATATACAACATAAAATCATAAAATTTGATGAAGTAATAAAAAATGGGTCACAATTTACCTTCTTCTTACAGTGCTCCTAGTTAGGGTCTAACTAGGGTTTTATACCATCTTACCTTCTTAACATTTGTTCATAAGAACGTGACGGTAAACTGAAATAATTCTTATTATAAAACCTTATTAACTCACCTTATAATATTACATAATAGGATCAAGGACCCATGCAAGGCACATGATTCACAATGAGCAACAAAATTTCAAATTCGAGCTTGATTTTCACATGTTCTTGACCCTATCTCACCAAAAATGACATAACTACAAAAATACTCATCATGGGCATCTGAAATTTTTCTAAGATCACAATGAAAAATCATACTTAAATTTAAAATCATCATAAATTCAATACCATTTCTCAATATTTCCATCCAATCTCATTTGCATAGCCTTACCTTAAGGATTCTACCCATAACAACTAGGGCCAACTAAAATAATGCAATAAATGAACATATAACATTTTAAAATGACCCAAACATGCATCATATGACATTAGATACCTGATTTCATGATTCCATGAGCTCATATGGCTCCAATTCACTATTTCACACTTCTAAGAAGACATACTTGTTCCCAATGAGCACCTGTAGCCAAGTGAAACACCTGTACCTACACTATGCCACTACTGTGAGTGTACAAGCACCCTAAAATAATTATATCCATCATGCCAAAATTATTCACAAGTAATCAAGAATGTCATACTGCCAAGCAACACTTCCTAGGTACATGTATAGGCTTATAAGAGCAAGCATACATCATCAATCTCCCTCAGAAGAATCTGCTAGATATCTGAACCATCATATTAGTAATTCCAAACATGTTATAATATCATCATAAAACATCTAGTTTTTAATTAATGTGGTTTTTAATCAATGAAAAATCTATTAGGCCTACATGCCAATAGAATCCTCAATTGTTACAATAATTGGGTCATATGTAATAATAAATCTCCTAAATATTTTCTCAATAATCCTTTGATATTTAATAGCCTCTTCATTGATATTTAACAAATTTACTAACCGAGAAATTCTAGTGTGATAATGAGAATCATATTTAGCTTCTTTCATTTGTATAGTTTCAAACTCTCTCCAAAGTAACTAGATTTTAAGTAGCCTCACCTTATAAGTCTTTTTATATGAGTTTTTAGAATATTGTAAGATTCCTTGAGTAGTTAGTTTTTTTATTCTAATAAAAATAGGTTATTTCATTGTGTCTTCAATGAGGCTAAATGTATTTGTATATTTCCCATTACAATCTCCATCAAATGAGTTTTGTGAGCATTTGAGAGGGTTGCATAGGTTATTTGGTCACTCACATCTAAAAATCCTATCAAAAAAATCTCCCACAAATCATTAGCAATCAAAATTTTCTTCATTTTCTTTGAACACACGTCATAGTTTTTTTCATCAAAGGTTATAGGTTTATACCACTTTTTACCATCATTTCCAACCATTAAAAATAACAAATAACCTTCCTAAAACAAGAGAACCAACTCTTATACCAATTTAATTAAAAAGAGAGAGACGATGTTATTTCAAGACAAAATGGATGTAAAAATCGAGTTGTTTCTTTGTTTTCAACTGTATACACTATATATTTCTATTTATGACAACCAGAAGATTATTAAAAACTTATACAAAAACTTCCATATAAACACCTACTACCATATATTTTGACATGAGTGAGTTAGTGTTCTCATTGATGTAAAATCTCATTAATGAAAAAGAGGGTGATCTATAAGTGCTAGAGGATTCTTGGAATGATGATTTTATGGGCAAACAATATGTTTCATGGTTACATGAGTGGAAACATTGATACTTTCTTAGTCAATATGGTCTAATCAAGTGACATAGTCTACATGAGTGATAAAGAATGTTCATTTGAGTTTCATGGTGGATTGAAGAGAATATAAGAGGTATGGAGAGAATTATTATAGAGTTTTGAGACACTTATATGAGTCTCAAAGTTCATGTCTAGGTTGAGGACATAGTTGTAGGTGTTCATCTGGATCGTGTCTAGGTTCCTAGAGGCCAAATAGAACATGAGACCGAGTTACATGGATATGTGAGCACATTGAATCATGCAGAGGTGTGATGCATGTTCTCTCAAGTATGTTAGGTCCCTTTGGAGAGCTTAGAAGCTGAGATATAGTGTTTGATTATGTGTTCTAGGTCTAAACTAGACCTAATCCTAGTGCATGGAGGCCTAATAAGGAATGATAGTCACTTTTAGATGTGTACAAGCCCTAAGAAACACTTATGAAGGTATTTCATACTATATTTGTCATGTATAGGTTGTTTGTATTTGTTTTATGCATGGTTGTGATAGTTCAATTGGTTATTACCCGAACTAGGAAAAACCCAAAGACCTAGTCATGTAAGTCCTAGTGGTGGTGAAGATACAAATATATTTATGGAAAATTGATCATAAAAGATGTTAGTAGAGGGTGTCATGGTGCTGTGGGAAAATTTTAGAGTCCTACGATGAATATTTTGTAAGATATGGTGTTTTGAGTCCTATCAAGTTCTAAAAGTGCATTTTCCAGCTCGAGGTGAGAGAAATATTCTTAGTTATAATGTGTGATTATTTCATGGGGCCTTGATACTTTCAAGGATTATTTTTCATGGATTTGAGAAGATCTCAAAGTTAACATGAGATCAAATAAAGTCTAAACATTTATGAACGATTGTTAAGAATGTAAGTTACTTTTTACGAGATTTAAACCCTAATTTTATATCAATGGAGGAAAACTTATTTTTTTGGTCCCATAATGGTTTATATAATCAAATGTGATGATTTAATGATGGATAAGACTCTCCCATATTTCAGATGGTGGTGATTTCAAGTCATGACACTTAGTAGAGCCCACTCAAATACGCTTATTTTTCAGGAAATAAATTTGTACTCTCGGGTTTTCCATTATACCCTATGACCAATATAGTGTTCTAAGATATATAGGAATAATGATATATGGTAGGGGTGATTTCAGTTCTAGGTGAGGTGATTTGATGAACTATATAGGTTAAAACATGTTGACTAGTTTTTGGGCCAAAAGGGTAGTTTAAGTAGTCATGGTGAATGAGTGTTCTTGGGCATGTATATTCTAAGATGATGAGGCTAATGAGAATTTAGGTATTGCAAAAATCCTATATGACATATTTCATGTTTTTTTTGAGCTCGAAAGTGTGCTTGATGTGGCATGATTGAGGTCACAAGTTGACCTAGTTTGACTGGTTTAAGATAGAGATGGTTTCCTAGAGAAATTGGTTTCAAATACCAATAGTTTGATTTAGTTGATGATGGATATCCATTTGAGAGTGAAGAGGTATGAATTTTGTTCCTGTTAAATTCATTTAATGGTCTTTAATGTGTTAGAAAGGGTGTAAGAAGGTTGAGTTTCCAAAACTAGTTCTGGCGCTTCAATTTGATGAAGAGGAGAAGTGGTTCCATTTTATTTGTTAGAAGTTTCATTAAGTCTAAATTACTTATAATTATTATAAATTTCATTGGATTTCAAATGATTGGTTACATGGCATAGTTGAGTTTTTTTGGTGTGATATTGGACTCTATTATTGAAGATTGGTTCTTGGATGTTTTGATTTGAGTAGTAAACAACCCTACTTGAGGGTGATATAAGGAAAAATGATAAAGCGAGCTCCCCACGTTGATGAAGGATGTTGATATTTTTTTACATGTATGAAGAAAAATATTGATGAATATATTAGAGGTATTGGATTTCTCGGTGAAGGAGAAACTAGCCATTTTGACCTAGTAGTGTTTGCTAGATGTCTTGGTGTATTTATTATCCATATGGGTCCTTCATGATGATTTATATGATGTTTTAGATTTGTTTATAATTTTGCAGGAATAAAATCTTATGGTCATGGCCGACCTATTTATGTTTTTGAGTTGATTCATGTATAAAAGTGTATGTAATTGTTCATTTTGAACTAGTCTTATGAGAGGGAAAAAGTGCGAGCTAGGTGTGAGTGTGAAAGTTATATGAGGGAATCAAGACAGAGCTGAGAGAGAGTGTGAATTTCTAAAGAGAGTTCAATATTTTGTTTTCAATGGTAATTATACAAATCATGCTATGAAATAACAATATTGAATGAAGTAGGAGAAGGTGAATTTGAATAGGGTTTGAAGGTGTATAATCTGAATATTTGGATCACTACCAAATTGTGTGAGCATCATATCATTAGTGGTATTATATTAAAAACTCTTGTGATGATTAATATTTATGCAAGTAATTTTTGTGAGTAATATCAATAAGGGTTTCTAGGGGTGGGTGCTCTTTGTGAAGTGGGTGCTTCATTAAGAAATTCTTGTGCGATGTGTCATATTCATGTAAGTATTTTTTTTTTTGTAATATAATCAAAATTTTCAATGGTTTTTCTTCCCTTTGATGTTTTTCCACTTAGATTTTATGTTCTTGTGTACTCTCTTCTAGTTATACTCTTTCAAATGGTTGTTATATGTTTTTGAGATCACATTAATGCATGATTTAATGGTAAATGATTTATGTAAGTTAATTTGAATAGGCTAAGGGTTTTAAAGGATTTATTCACCCCCTTTCAATCCATTTATCTTCCAACAATTGGTATCGAGAAGGTCTTTTGGGAGAAGTTTAATCACTTAAAAGGATATCCTTTGAAGTACTAAAATGATGAGTCAGTAGAGTGGTACTTCTTCCACCTAAGATCCCTTATTTGATGGAATTAACTCTACTTTTTTGAGTCTTAGGATGAGGACTCACATCACGTCCTTAGAGTTTGACATTTGGAAATCTTTATTGGATTGATATACAACTCCTCAAACTCTCCACACAACTGTTGTAGGAAATAATCTTATTAGTGACAACTCTAAGGCTATGAATGTAATTATGTGTGGTCTACTCGAACCTTTTTTTGTGAAGGGAATGCATTACACATTAGAAAACACTATATGTGATAAAATTTAGGTCATTTATAAAGGATATTATAAGGTAACAATAATTTAAACTTAAAACTTTCATAAATAAATTTTAAGGCCTAAATATGAGTGAAGAATAATCCATTGTTGTATATTTTCTCAAAGTTGATAAGGTTTTCAATACCATGAGAGGATTAGGTGGAGAAGTGAATAAAGAAATTGTGATACAAAAGGTATTAAGGTCTATTACTCCTAGGTTTGATTCCATGGTGTCTGCTATTGAGGAAGCCAAGGATTTGAAGCTCTTAACAATGGATGATTTGCATGGAACCTTGACTACGTATGAAATGAGATTTATTGACTCTAAAATGGTTAAGAAGGAGATTTTTTTCAAGACCGATATGAATTCAAAGGGAAATATGGTAAAGGACGATGGTGTTACTCCGATATTGATAGTAAATAACTCTTTTCAATGATTTCTAGGATATTAAAGGTTGGATCATGTAAGTATAGAGGAAAGTTACCTTCGAATGCTTTAAATATGGTAAAATAGGTATTTTTGCTAACAAAATCCCTCACAAGCATAAGGATGAAGATGGTAATGAACATGAGCATGATGAATACCATGAAAAAAATTCTCACAAGTTTGATAAAGGTAAGAATAATTTTAAAAGGTGTGATAATAAAAAGAAGTTCAAGAATATTTTCTACTCAAAAGAAGAAGTTTGTTTATCTGAAGAAAGTAGTGATAGTGGTGTCTCGGATTATAAGTCCGAGAATGGTGATATTGGTGATGAGGTATTGTTCATGAAAAATGATTCCATAAGGTCTATAAGTAATGGATCCATACTGTCGGGTGACTTCATGTCTCGAATATTTTAGTTACTCTAATAATGAAGAAAAATGACATGAATTTGAGACTGAATTGTTGTGTATTCAGATTGATTTAAAGTATATTGATAAAGATAAAAAATATGAGATATCAAGTTAAATAGTATGAAGAAAATATTATTGATCTAAAGGAGAAACATTTGGTTGTGAAAGAGAATCTTGATGAGACGATTAGAAGAACAGATATGTAGATGAGTTCCATGACTCTAAGCTTGCAATAAAGAAGAAGAAGAGGTTATCCTACTTAAGGGATATTTATTTGAAACAAATTAGCAAAGTGAAGTCCTTTCATAAGTTTGAAATTAGTACTAAAGATCTTGATGATCTTCTAGGAATTCGAGATCTATTATAGACAAAACATGTTTTGGGCTTAAAGAATACCTAAAATGAAAAGAGGTGATGTAAGAATATCTTTTTCCAAGCATGAAGGCTAAAGAAGAGAAAAATATATTAAATACAATGCGAAGACAAAACCTATTAGGAGGCCTAATATTCCAAGGTATGAGAGTGTTAGGAAATATATCTTAGTGCTCCATTTGTATGTATGGGTGAATAATAATTACATGTGTAATTATTATTATGGTAAATTAGTAAAAGTACATTTACTATGTAAATGTAAATAGTAAATTTAAAATGTGGTTAGTATGTGGTAATTTAGTAAGTTAGAATAATAAAACAATTAGTGTTGTTTTATTATTATATTGGTGAGAGGTTAAAACCATATGGGTGTATGGTTGTATATGAAGACAAAGGTTGTTGTGAGGATTGTTATTATACATCTCCTATATAATGGAGTGTATTGAAATAGTGAATTAATAATAAAAATATAATATAGAGTTGTTAATTTCAATTATTGTCTGTGTAGCTATTTCATGGATTCTTTGTATTAGATTAGAGTAATTTCTACATTTGGTACCAGAGCAGGTTAAATATGTCTCGAAGAAGATCTTGTAACTTTTGTTTCACGATCTGGGTTTCTCCACAATTTTACATGTACGCCAATATTTTATGTAGGAAGCTACAGTAGAAATTTCAGCCAAACTCAGTTTGTTGTTTAAAAGAAAAGTGCAATTTACTATACAGCACATTGATCATCACATTGTTTTTGAAGAAATCGAGAGAATCAAAGGTAATTCAAATCTACATTCAATTTTTTTTTTATATTTAGATTCAGAAAAATGGATACACCATTAGATAAATTTAATGGGCTGAAATTCCATACATGGAGAGTAAAAAGTCTGGATGCGATTAATGAATAAAAATCTTTGGAGGATAGTAGATGGAAACGAAAAAACACCTACAGATGTAAAAAAATTGTAGAATGGGAAACTAGAGATGGAAAAATAACAAATGAAATTGACTATAATTATGAAGAATTTCTATACTAAGTGAATTTATTGGAGGAAGGAGGAACAGGAGGTTGGAGGTCATCCAGGCGACCTCTCGTCGATCCACTGAGGATGGGGTCGTATCGGTATGGTGATTATTTTTATATAGTGTGTTCTATTATTTATTTGTATTTCTAGTAGAGTGTTTGGTTGCAATGTTCCTATTGTGGTTTGTAGAATAAAGGAAATTTCACATTGAGAGGGGAACATGTTCTCAATGTTCCATTTTTAGTTTTCTACATTTCTCTGGTATTTTCTATATATGAGCAAAGATATTTCGGAAGAATTTCCTATGTTATTCCATGCGGTGAGATGTGATGAGGGATAATAATAGTACTTGGCACATCATGATGTGGCTGTAGGTAAACCACTTGAAAACCTTCATTTTTGGTTTGTGGTACACCACTTGTAAAACCACCATTTTTAGTTGTTGGTAAACCCTCTGAAAACCATCACCCTTTTGGTTTGTGGTACACCACTTGTAAAACCACCATTTTCAGTTGTTGGTAAACCCTATGCAAAACCATCACCCTTTTGGTTTTTGGTAAACCAGTTGCAAAACCATCATTTTTGGTTTATGGTCAACCCTGTGAAAAACCATCTATTAGGTTTATGATCATCCTGTAAAATCATCAGATCATGAACAAGTGCAAGTATAAGGCAAGTTTTCCCCATGTTCGCACTAAGGGGGGGAATGTTAGGAAATATATCTTAGTGCTCCATTTGTATGTATGGGTGAATAATAATTACATGTGTAATTATTATTATGGTAAATTAGTGAAAGTACATTTACTATGTAAATGTAAAATGTGGTTAGTATGTGGTAAGTTAGTAAGTTAGAATAATAAAACAATTAGTGTTGTTTTATTATTATATTGGTGAGAGGTTGAAACCATATGGGTGTATGGTTGTATATGAAGACAAAGGTTGTTGTGAGGATTGTTATTATACATCTCCTATATAATGGAGTGTATTGAAATAGTGAATTAATAATAAAAATATAATATAGAGTTGTTAATTTCAATTATTGTCTGTGTAGCTATTTCATGGATTCTTTGTATTAGATCAGAGTAATTTCTACGAGAGAGATCATTTAATGGTTATTGTTTCACTTGTAATGGCTTTGGACATAGGGAAAAGGAATGTAGGAATTTTGTTATAGATGATCATCCATGAAGGGATAACAGGCATGAGCAATCAAGGAATGTGGTTTTTATAATTGTAAAGAGAAGGGATAAACTACCAAATATTTCTTGTATGAACCATCAAGTAATATTTGGAAGGATGAAGTTGATAAAGGTAAGAGTAAAGTTGTGTGTTTTAATTGTAATGAAGTATGACACATTGATAGGTACTATTTACATGATTGATATAGACAAAAGTATAAGAATGAAGGACTCATAGGTAAGACTGATGTTGTTTGTTATAACTACAATAGTGTTGGTCACCTCAAGAGATTGTTATGAGTCTACAAGGAAAATAAATAGATTTAAAGGTCCTGGAATGTAAGAAAAGAAGAAAAACATATCATGGGAGCCAAGAGTGAACAATAGAGTTCCACCAATAGTAGATATGGGTGTAAACCAAGGAAATTCTCAGGGTGCATATCAAAATCAAGAATAAATAAGTGAGTTTCAGGTTTTATAGAGGGTGTGGGACCTATTTAATATGTTCTTCTAGATTCATTATGTAGATGGATGTGTCTAATAGGATTCTTAGAGACATTATCATCTATATGAAGCTTGGAATGAAAGGGGGATCATGAAGGAATGGAAGTATGAAGATGTAGGATTATTTTCACCAAGAAAAATATGATCATTATTCTCTTAAGGAAGTTTGTTTAGGTGATGTTGCATGATAGGTGTGCTAGGTTCATGAAGCAAGTCATTCATATTATATGATAACTTGATTAGATCATCAGATGTAAAGATAAATAGTGTATTCCATGTATTTTCATGAGTTTTCTGAGCCTACAATGTTTATTTTTGGTTTTTGTTTAAGTATGAGGTGTATCAAGTAAGTATATGAATCTTGGAAGAAGTATGGAGCTCCACAATGCATGACTAGATCTATGGAGGTGAAAAAGTGATTTCTTCATGATTGATAGACAAGGCTATAGATCTGTGTGTGGTCATCAAGGTATGAAATGGTTTCTTGAACAATAATATAGGAAGATAGTTTGGTTGTAAGGTTATTTTCTTCTTGGTAATGGTCCATAAAGTTATACAGAGGTAAGAGTGATCCAATTCTAAGGTTTATTTTCTTAATTTCACTTATAGAAAGGGTTATAGAGTACCAAGGTGAAGAATGACATGTCATTGCCTATGTGCATGATGTTCATGGTTCTATGATGGTATGTTACTGTGGGGAATCTTGAGTAACTATTACACTTGAGATCCTAAGACAAGTATGTTGCAAAATCAATATGGTTGATAACTTGGATCATGATAGGGTTTGAAAATTTTTTTCTCATGATGGAATGAAGTCAAAAACAAGGTCAAGGAGAAAATTAATGGTTTTGTGTGGTATTTTTATGTTTTTGGTTGATGTTTCCAACCAAAATTTGATCCTAATTTGATGAAGAAGATGAAGAATGTGTACTCAAGTATGTACT
Source organism: Taxus wallichiana var. yunnanensis (assembly GCA_018340775.1). Classification (NCBI taxonomy): domain Eukaryota; kingdom Viridiplantae; phylum Streptophyta; class Pinopsida; order Cupressales; family Taxaceae; genus Taxus; species Taxus wallichiana. The sequence continues at coordinate 733,510,030 of CM031241.1, forward strand.
TTTTCATTAATGTAAAAAGGGGAGAAGTACTATGTTGTTTTCAATCAATGAAAAATGGGGATATTTTTGGCATGAGTGAGTTAGTGTTGTAATTGATGTAAAATATTATTAATGACAAAGAGGATGATCTATAAGTTCTTGGAATGATGATGTTATGGGTGAATGAGATGTTTCATGGTTACTTGAGTGGAAACATTGATAATTACTTTTGAAAATGGTCTAATCAGGTGACCTAGTCTACATGAGTGATAGAGCCCATTGATTTGAATTGCATGGTGTCTTTAAGAGAATAACATATGCATGGAGATCATGATTAGAGAGTGTTGAGAAAGTTATGTGTGTCGAGTGTATGTATAGGTTCAAGACATAGTTCTAGGTGTTCATCTAGACCTTGTTTAGGTGCTTAGAGGCCAAATAGAGCATGAGAGTGAGTTTTTGGGATATGTGAGCTCATGGAAGAATGTAGAGGTGTGATACAATGTATCAAGTATGTTAGTGTTAGCTAGATTTAATGTACAATGTAAAGCCTAAGTAGTTATGAGATAAATCTCCCTTATTTAATCATGAGGCTCCCATGTAAGATGTTTATCTATTTTGCAGGGTGAATCCAAATAACTACTTTCGGGGGTTTAAATTTGATTGCCTCAGCTCATGAACCACAACTTGGATAATTTAGCAACAAGTAAGCAATTGTGATGGGATATTTGCAGAAGGGAAAAATAGAAGTAGGGAAAGAAGAAAGGAAGATGTGTTGACTCAACCAATAGTTATCAGATTTGGTCTCATCCACACAAATTAAATAAATAGATAAATCAAAAAATCTAGTAAAGAGGAAAGAAATAAATTCTAACTTGGATCTAAGATAACATAAAGTTTATATAAAAATTTTCAATAGAATTACTCAATAAAGCACTTTGTAGACACAAATTTCTTTAGAAATCCACCTTTTATTCAATCCCAACTTTCACACAAATCACATCAAGGGTTCCAGCACAAAGTCTGAAACTCAAGAATGCTCTAATTATAAAAGCCTATGCTAAACAAGTTCTAATGAACAAGTTGTGATCCATTAACCCATAGGTTCTTCCTCTATTTATAGTGCATAGAGGAAAATAAAACTAAGTAAATTTTAATGAATTCTTGCATGCATAAGCTATAAGAAAGGAAACATTTGGAAATTTTCCTCCTAGAATTCCTCTTTGCATGACATGCATGATTTACAACTAAAGACTAAATCAATGCCCTGCATGTCTACCACCTATTCCCAAGTAATTGAATTTTTCTAGTAACTCGAAGTAACAAATTTTAAACCAATTACCTAAGTTTTATAATTTAATTGATTACTCAATTACTTTGTCGAGAGAAAATAAGAGAAAGAAGAAGAAAGAGGAGAAGAAATTAGAAGTTAATCCAGCTGCAACACTCTCAGTCTTGTTCTCCTTCCATACTCTGTATGTTGATCCAACATGTATTGTACTTCCACCTCATGAATGATATGAATGATATCTCTACCTTGAATCTGAGAAGCTCTTTCTCCCATATGTTGTTGAATCCTTTCCTTTGACTCTCATTCGACTCTCATCAAACTGGGTCTGGCATCACTATAGATTTTATCAACTTCTCAACTGGATTACCCGTGAGAGGAACCCATGAGAGGAATAATGATTCCATCTATTTCCCCCTGAGCAGCTAACTGTGATTTGCTTGTGGATGTTTCCTTTTCCTTGTCTTCACCTCTTGTCCTTGAAGCTTTTACAGTTCTTCTCAAGTATGTGCACAAGTGAATTGTCTGAAAAGAATTTAGACAAACATTCAACTCATCCCCCTTTTATTTTTATTGCATATAGGCAACCTTAAACTCTGGGAATTACTTCAAATGAAAGCAAAGAGAAGTAGGCTCAACATGGGCTCAACTGGGAGATTTTAGACAACATGCATGGGATTTTAGAGGGATTTAGCATGCAACTTAGCAGACTGCATGGATTTGGCAATGTGAATAGTTGTGTTGAAACTGGAGGACAAGCTGGCTTCACATGCAAACACTTTAAATGCTTCTCTTTTTAATATTTTCTTGAAATTAAGGAAAAATGTAGCGATAAATTAAAATGTGGAAGTCATCATGTAAATCCATGATTTAATTTAATTTTTTTCCTTGGCTCCTTATAATAATTGCATGGAAAATCTAAAGGAAGGTTATCTTTAGTTGAAAGAAAAATACTTTAAAATCCATGATAAACATAAGACTTGCATGTATAATATAAAGGAAAGCTTCATGGATTTCAAGGGGGCAGGATTATGTTAAAAATTAGAAGACAAGGCTGCATAGATCCATGAATAATTTTAATTAATTGTAACTCATAGTAAAAGGGTTGTGTTGATTTTACCAGTCATGGATTATTTGCAAAAGAAGACAAGACTATGAATAACCATGTCTTGGCTTGCAATTTTTTCCATTTTAATTCTTACGTGGATTTTAAAGTGAGAAGGATAATTTAATTTGGAAGACAAAGAATTTACAATCCACAATTTCCCTTTCTGAAATATCCTTCTAAAAATTACGTGAAAAGATAAGGTCATGTGTTGCCAAAAATAACAATTTGCTTAAGTGATTTTGCCTCTATAAAATTGCGTGGATTTTAGATGATGAGGATTCTTTGCAAATGAATGAAAAGAAACTAAGAATCTACAACCTACACTTAAAAGACTTTGCCTCAGCTCTTTAATACAAAAATGGCGTTGAAAATTAGAAGACAAGCTTCTAAATATCCACGATTTGCACTTAAGTGATTTTCTCTTTATAGAATTGCATTAATTTTCACAAAGGAAGGAAACTACTTTTGCAAGGAAGGTTAGACACTTGAAATCCATGATTGGGCTTGCAATTTCTCCCTTTCATATTTGCATTGACTTTGATAAAACAAGGAAGCTGCCTGGGACTCTGAAAAACCACGATTTGTCTCTCATATTCATAGAATGAATAAGCACTTTAAAATCCATGATTTCTTCTTGGTATTTGCATTGAAACTCAAGGAACAACTGCGTGGATTTTGAGGAAGGAGGGAAGCGTGGATTATAGAAGACATGGACCTTTGAATTCACGATAACTTAAGTGTTTTTCCTTCCTAAGAATTGTGTTGAAATTTGTTGGACCCTAAGATATTGGCTAAGCACCAAGAGGCACCCATGCATAGGATCAATAAATAGAAGGGAGCTTAGGAAAAGTGTGCATGATAAAGGGGTTTAAGAAGGGTTTAAGTGAAACCAAGGCACATGTGGGAGGCGAACATGGGTTTAAAACACTTATCCATATTTGCAATCATGGAGTCTCTTGAGGAAAAGCGTGAGGACCCGAATAGGTGTGATAAGTGGATAAGGTGCCAGCTTGGAACCTTGAGGTCAAGGAAAGGATATTCCATGTAGGAAATATTCCCAGAGAAATCATTAGAGTTAGTGGAAGGTTTGCAAAGAGGATAAGCATTCTCTAATGGAGGACCACATCAAAACTTAGCATGTGATCTGTGCAAAAGAGAATTCATGGTGGTGGTCGATGATGCTATTTAAAGAGGTGCTTAGGAAAGAAACATGGAGAGATTTTATAGAGAGAATGCATAGAGAGATTACATAGAGAATGCATAGATAATACCGAGATATAGAGAGAGTGTAAAAGGAGAGTAGATAAAGAGAAGGAGAGTAACAAAGTGCTATAGAAATGCTAAGGGTTTAGAGTTCATGGTGCTAGGGTTTAGAGTACTTAGTGCTAGAGGGTTGTAAGGGATACCTTTAAGCATGTGTATGGGTAGTAAGATCTATAACAAGGGATATAATGGGGAAAAGTATAGTCAAGATCTCTGATCGGATATGTTTGTAGGAGTTGAATATTTTTCATTTAATGTATATGGTCTGAGATGACCTTTTTGAATGTAGTATGGATACCGAGACTTTCTTAAATAAATATACGTGGATCTATTTTTACATCTTGTTTATGGGTGTAAAACCTCATGTTATTTGTCTTATCATGATTCAAATCTGGTTTCTTGTACTTCATGTAATATTTATTTAGCTTTTATGATGCCAGTGATTTGTATATCTACAAGTTACATGATCTACCTTTTAAAGTAAGTGAATGTATTTATGTTTCTACAAATATTATTCCGTTAATGAAAGAACTCTCTTGCAAAGCTCACATAAAGGAGGGGTTTGGTGCTAACGTGTTCCTCGGGTGAGTTCCCAACGTTATCTTTGGATAATAGGTTGGCGTGCTTGGGGTTAGAAAGAATTATTGAGGGTAAAATAATGACTACAAAATCAAAAGAGGATAACATCATGGAAAACATAAGACTCAGTATTGAAAAACCATGATTTGCACTAGAAGACTCTTCTTGGATTATTGACATAATTTCCTGAGTGATTTTTCCCCTTGAATGACCCTCCAAAATGTTGCTTTTTCTTCCTTGCCATGGCTTCTCTACAAAAGGAAGACAAAATCTTTCAATCCACGATCTGTTTAATCATTCAATCTAGATTAAACCTCATACAAGGAAAAATCCTAAACTTTCCACTTGTTTGATCCGGTTACCTTCAAATCCAAGCTTTGACAAATAAATTGATTGGAAAGTAAAAACACTAGATAGCTTTTCAAAACCCGGGCCTCGGGAAAAGGTATGGCGGGAAAGAAAGAATAGGCTATAGGGATTGCAAATGAAAAATGGAGAAATACCAAAAACCAAAACACAAAAGAAATAAAAACAAAACACTTGAAAGAAATTGTGAGCAATTACTCAAAATAAATGTCTCCAATTAGCTAGTCTATAAAAATATTCCCGGGTGAATGCTCTGTGGTAATAATGATGGGGTGAAGTGATTTATATAACACTAATTTCTTAATTTCAAATCAATTTATTTTTGAAGGAAATTTTACTTTTTTTAAAATATTAAAAAGTAAAAGTGTTTTTATAAAGCTAGACTGGGTTTCAGAAGTGAATTGAGTGAGCTTCAACATGTGGGTATGTATTCATTTTTACACACACCAAAGAATAAGGGAATCCCATGCACATTGGCATATCACCCAACAGGCATTGAGTGCTCACCCAGGCATGCGCAGAACTCTGAGTCTCTCCTTTATGTGATTTTAGTGGGAAACATCATCTATGATAGGAACTTAAGGAGAGTGAGTGGAAATGAGACATGCAATCATCATAGAGCTCAGAACGGCTTCTAGACCAATGTAGTCATTCTAGATAGAAAGATACTTAATAGATTATAGGACTAAACCAAAATAGAAAGGAAAATGCATAAGGATTCATACTCATTTCATAAAAATACATGAAATAGAACTATGAAGATATATGTATGGACCAGAATCATTAATGATCATATTAAAATAAGTTGGTAACCTCATTACATCCATTAGATCCATTACATAACATCACAATATGGCATACCAAAGTCATACATCATAATTGGATTTACATTCCTTAGCTCTCAAAAATAAAATTTACAATCCCAAGCCCCTTGATGCATCCTTCTCCTATATTTCATCTACCTAAACCAAGAAAACTCTCACATTATTTTTGCACAGCTCCACTCTCTATTGATCTACTAATATTTTACTTCGTGGCGCTTGTATTTATAGGCCTCTTGAAATGCCAACTCACATTTCTGAGGCTTCAAATTTGTTACCAAGTGTCCCAATGTGGTCCTCCATGGGAGCATGCTCCTCTAAGCCTGAGCTCTCCACTCCTTTCCATGATGGTCTTCTAGAAGCTTCCAACACAAGGTATATTCCTTCCTAGGCCAACTTGTTGTCAAGTTGACACCTTATCCATTCATCATGTGTAGTTGGGTCATGTTTTTCACGTGTCCTACCTAATATACAAAATATGGCTAAGTCCCAAAACCTTGTTCTGCCTTACGCGCACGTGCTACTTATTCTATTAAACCCTTCTAGAGCCCTTTCCTATGTGCTTTCACCTTGCATGACCTTATTTAATAAGGCCTTACATGTCCACACACCTTCTTGTACTTGGTTAATATTTTAGGGGCCCAACATCACCCCAAACTTTACTTGTTCTCCGCCCGTGGGAACACATCTTCAAAGAATAAAGAATTCCAACATATTCCAGAAGAAAATAATGATTTGGAAAAGAATAAGGGAAATAATAATTAGGAAATATGAAATAATGGGGAAGTTTTGTCATTACTGCAAAAGGATAGGAAAATATATTTGCAATTCAGCCTCCAACTTGTTCCAGGCATCGAATTCATTTTGCGCTCTTTGGCAGAGGTCGCTGAATAGGGTGCTTACCTCCTCAAAACCCAGTCCATCTCCTCGAGTGTTCATTGTTTCAAAAATTCCTTCTAATTCCTTGCCCACGTCCTCAAGTGCATCCATCCTTCTTGTAATATGTGGGTACAACTCCTTCAGCTGGTTTTTAATTGAACCTCGTAAGGTTTCAATAGCTTCTGACTTCTTCTCAACCTCAGCTAGGATCCTCTCCCACTCTACTCTATTTCCTTTGTTCTTCTCTTGGAATTCCTTGAGCTCTACCTCATGAGTGGTGACCAGAATACTCACCACTCTATCTCTTTCTATGAAATTTTCATATGCGGCTCAACAACTTTGCTAGAAATTTTTACATCAGCAAGGACCTTGTTGTACTCATAAATGATTTCTACAACCTTCAGTTTGTCCTCCTTTTCTAGGCATGTTGCTACTTCTTCTCATGGATTCTAAGGCCAAAGGTTTCCTCTCCATGGTGAGGATGCATGTTAATTCCTCAAGGCAACTCCGTGTTAGATCCGGATGCTTCAACATAATGGCATCTGTGATGGATTTTACCTTCTTATACACCTCATGTACCTTTTCCTTCTCGTCCCTTAACTCACACTTTAGTTGGGTGCTGACCAACTCTTCTTGCTTCAGATCTTTTGTTCTCCCAGCTAGCTCTTCTTCTTTCTTTTCTAGTTCAGCCTCTAGAAATTTAACTCTGTCATTTCTCCTAAAAATTCTAGCTTCTACCTCAACTAAAACTTTGTTGAGCGTGTTACATACTTGTTCATCTAAAAGTTGCTGAGCACTCACCAAGGGGTTGTCTCCTTTTGACTTAGGAACCTTCATTATTGCTCTTGGCTTACTTCAAATTATGGCTCATCAATGTGGGACTCAATTGCCTAAGAGAGCATCTTCCTCATTTGAGGGTATGCACCTTCCTCATCAAATGACTTCATGGCCAAGAGTTTCTCTATTGGTTCTATGCTTTGGAAATGTGTGCACAACATCGTGTTTGGATCATTTATATAGTCCATTCTTTGTCTCTAGATCTCTATGCACTTTCCTTCTATGCATGTGCCCTTAGGAACAGTTTCCATCAGACCGAGGCCTCTTGTGCTACCGTTATATTTTCCCTATGCTTCCTTCTTTTTCTTCGTTCATTATCAACTCAGTGTTGTGCTCCAACTCTTCCACCACTAAGGTCTCAATGATCTTCTCCACTTCTTTCTCTCTGCTTTGTTTGCTTCATCCTTAGTGAGGCTTGGAGTCCTCTGATTCTTTGTGCTAACCTCTTCACTTCCTCCCATGTCCTAGGCACCCTCCTCCTCCTAGCTGCCCTTCCTTTGCACAAAGTGATAGTCATTCTTCTCCTCTTCACCTTCTTCTCTTGAATTGTGCACACTGAAAACAAGTGGTTCTTGGTCTCCTTCAGGTTCATCTTCTTCATCATCATCCCTCTCACCCCTATAGTTCTCCAAGCTCTCTATGTCCTCTAAATCCACCTCCTCTATTACCTTCTATTTCTTCCTAACTAGGGATTCTAGTATAGGAGATTCTGCTTTCTCTTCCTCCCTCTCGATGACTCCTCCTTAGTTATGGGATTTTCTGGTTCTGGTGTCTTTTCCTTGACTAGAGACTTTTTCCTGTGCGAGTAGATACTTGTTCTAGCACTTGTTCCCAGAGCACCCACCATTTGTGTACCTTGGAAACTTGGTGCCTTTTTATTTATCTCTTCCATCTCCTTTTTCTTGGGTGCGAGTCTTCTTTCTACCTATTAGGTCTTCAGGTATAGATATCTCATTTTCAAGATAAGTGCCCTTCTCAAACTTGGGCCTTATGCGAAGGTATACACGCACCATGGACCTCCCTACAATAGGCAGTTAGAGGTTTCATCATTTGAAATTCATGTGATACATACTTTTCCATGTACACACACTTTTTGGGGTAGACCAACATCCTGCGCATCTCCCTAGTGGTCCCGATCCATATTTCCAAGGTCAAAATTTAGCTTCTTGGATTCCTTGAATCTGTTTACTCCCACCTAGAAGTACTGAGTGGTGAAGGAGAATGGAATTTTACACCATGGGCTCATGTTTTCATCAACCAACTTAAATATGCCAATGCAGAAGTGTTGGTATACTGTGAATTCAGCTTCTCCATCTGTGAGCACTAGCAGTTGTTCTGGATCCTCCACTCTACCCCAAATGCATTCCTCAAGCATGTATACCACTTCTCAAGACACACCTTGTGAATGGCCATCATGTTATCGCAAGTGTATTTTTTGAATCTCTTTGCGGGTGAGGGGTCTTCCTCTGGGTACTCCTAAATGAACTTATCTACCGCATTTGGCACTCGATCTCTAAAAACACAATAGTTAAGAGGACATTTCCAAAAGTATCTTTTCACCTTCCTAGTGTGTTGCTAATGATCTCATCTGTGATGTACACGACAAGTTGTAGATGGCACCTTTTGAGATCCTTCTGCAAACATTGAGCCATGACTTGTTCACTTGCGTCCACCTCTCTTGGTCATTAAGTTTGGTTACTAGGCGCATGGCCATTCTCATCACCAGGTCTTAGATATCCGTAATATCAAAGTACCTTGACCCCTTCTTGTATGCATATGTGCGATAATTTATTTGATGGCTTCTTTGTCACATATGTCATCCTCTATACTTTATCCTTCACAAATGAGACTTGTGAATTTTGAAATCAACTAAGGAGTTATGTGCATCTTACGCCCCGTGAAGTGAAAGTGGTCTTCATGTATGCATGACATCAGCCATTGATAGAGGTGCTCAGGCTTCCCAAAGTAGGGAAACTCATAGAGTTGCAATAATCCCACCTTCTCCAACTTCACTTTTACTTCGTCGCTATAAATGGGTAACCCTTCTGGTGTCCTCTTGTTTTTCGGGTGCACTAACTCCAGCGCCATTTATTTTTCATTCACGTTTTGTGCGATGGTTATAATCGCTTACTGTCATGTTTCTTAAATGGGACTCCCACTCCTTTCCAAGAAAAACCCCATATGGGTACTACATTTTTGCATACCATTCTTCATTGGTACTTACGGTAGTTTCTTGTTGTTTTCCCTTGCCCTTTCCTTTTCCCTTCTTAGGTGTTACAACTAGTTTCTTGGGTGCCATTGTGTAGGTTATCTTTGCACTTCAACTTATCTTGCTCTACTTCTCTACCCTTTCCAAGCTTAGATCTCAAACTTGTGAAGAAAATCCTTTTCAACCCATGCCCTAGCTGCCAAACCCTCACTGGAATATCCCTTTCACAAGATGGTGCTTCTCCACAACTCTCTCTATGCCCATGAACTACTTCCCTCCTAGTTTGTAGATCCAAACTAGTCACTCACTGGTTAAATTTTTCCAATTTTTCTTCACACGGATCAACTCTAGAAACCCTAGTTCACAAAAAGCTCTTCCTTCTTCATATTTGTAATGTAAATAATGAAATGTCCAACCTTCTATTTATAGTTTTTCTTGATTTTTAACATTAAATGCTACCTCACCTACCACTATACTTCAACACTTAATGTGGCTTTTTCAACAAAACCTAACTTTAGCACCTTAACTCATGTGCCCAACCTTACGTGGACAATCCCCAACCTTCTGGTGTGCAACCAATCCATCTTGACATGAGACTCTTGTGCGCGCGTCACCAACGCCGAAGGTACTTCCATCATGATTTTTTCTCTCACCTACCTCATGTTGCTTTTGCACTTCTTCCTCTCTTGTATGTGGATCCACAATGTAGCCTTACCCTGACACCAACCATCCTTTTTCACCTTTCCTTCCATGCACTTCCTTTCCTAGGGCCATCCAACCGGGATTTCCAACGTAATCCTTCCTGGCACTTCACACTTTGTAATTTCTTCCACCTTACTCCACCCCACACTAAAATGATGTGTGGTCCTCTGTGCATTCACAACCTTCAAAAAGTAATGAGGTCCAGCAGCTAAGGTGTAACACAAAACATCAAAAAGAAAGGGAAACAAAAGAAAAGAAGATGCATTAAAGGAAATCCTAATCTAACTAGCAATACTTCCTTATTACAAACACCAAGAAGACTTATTTATAGTAGGGCTTCAACCTACTCCCATTGAAGTGTCCTGAAATATCATCCCATCCAAGTGCTTTAGAATCGGCACGCACCTGAATCAAGGATGTACGAGATGATGTAGAGACCCAACCAATGGACTTTTAACTTCCCAGGATGGCGCAAAAACTTGGAATCATATAGTAAGACCATCTTCCCAACCTCAAACTTATTGTTCTTAATGTGACAATCGTGTTATGCCCGTTGTTTTTATTTTTAGTCTTCTAGCAGTGACCGTCTTTTTTCGTCCAATTACATTAACTTGGCAAATTCTTTCCTCCAAAGACTTTTCATTGGCCAATTCTCCTACACACTCTATATGCAAAGAAGGTAACATGAATTCAAATGGTTGGAAAACCTCCATGAAAAACACCAATTGAAATGGTTTGGCCTTATTCAACCTCTTGTAGGTTGTCCTATATGCCCAAAGAATGATTGATACTTTTTCATCCCAATCCTGCCTACCAACATCACAGATCTTATTCAATGTGTGACTAAGTATTTTTTAAACACCTCAGCAGTTCCATTTAATTGAGGGTGATAGGGAGTAGTTTTGTGATGGGCCACCATGAATTTTGATAATAGAATCCTAACCGTTTCATTGAGGAAGTGCATACCTCTATCACTTGTCAAACTCAATGGGCATCCATACCTACTAATTATGTTTTCCCATAAAAATCTAGCAGTTGTAGCCATTGTACAATCCTTTGTAGGCGTTGCCTCTACCCACCTTGTCAAATAATTAGTACAAGTGAGGATATACCGTGAACCATTCCTTCATGTTGCTGGTGAGATTGGTCCGACAAAGTTGATAGCCCACTTCTCAAATGGTTCCACGCTGGCTATTGGTCACAAGGGCATTTCATCCCTTTTTCTAGGTTTTCCAAGGCACTGGCAATGGTCACAGGCCTTGCAAAACTCAATGCAATCTTGATAAATGGTCTCTCACCAAATCCTCAAGTAGAATCTTTCACGCTAGTTACATTTCCCACATAGTGTCCTCCTGCAATCCCACCATGTGCCTCTTCCATAATTGTAATGCACTCATGTTCTAGTACGCATCGATACAGAACCTCATCACGACCCATTTTGTACAGATCTCCACTAATTAGCATGTAGGGCGCGGCGCATATGGCCAACTTATTCTTCTCCAAGGCCTTCATTCCATCTGGTGCCACACCTATTTTAAGGAATACCACAATGTCCTCCAAATCCAAGGGCACACATCGCAACCTAAATAGTTACGCATCTGGCATAGTCTCTTCAATACTCGCACATCCTCTCCTTAATTAATCCTAGACAAATGATCAGGTCCAGAATTAATTTTACCTGGTTTGACAACTATCGTGAACTCAAATTCTTAGAAAAATGGAACCCACCTACATATGCGCCCTTATAGAATGGGCTTGTTCACCAAGTATTTCAATGCCATATGGTTAGTGTAAAATATAAATGGAGTTTCTAGTAAATACTATCTGAATTTGTGAAGTGTGTAGATCATTGACAGTGCCTCGCACTCAGTCATAGTATAATTCTACTCTGGTGGTGTCAACTTCCTAATTTCAAAGCACAAAGGATGATAAACAATCCCTTCACTAGGTTGTGCAAGTACTGCTCCAATGGTAGTTCTTGAGGCATCCACATGAACATGGAAAGGCTTATCCCAAGAAGGGAAATGTAGGTTGGGCTTGGTGACAAGCCTATCCTTCAAAGTGTTGAATACCTTCTATTGTGCCTCTCCACAATGAAAGACACTTTTATGTTTAAGAAACTCTTCTAAAGGAGTGGAGATCTTGGCATATCCCTTGATGAACTTCTTGTAGTACCCCATATGCCCAAGAAATCCATGCACTACGCTTTGACTAGTTTGCTCCCTCAATCCCACAATTACTACAACCTTTGTGGGATCTACTAGTAGGCCCTCCTTACATATGATGTGCCCCAATAATGTTCCAAATGAGATAGAAAGAAACATTTCTTAATGTTGAGGGATATCCTCAACTACTAAAACCTTTCAAACATCGGCCTTTAGTTGTCACAATGGTCCTTCACGAACCCATATAATATCCAATCATCCAGGTATACTTGAATAAATTTATGGATGAAGTCCTGGAAAGATTGTACCAAAATGCACAATAACAGTGGGAGAATAGTTCAACCCAAAAGGCATGACTGTATAGGAAAAACTTCCCTACTCAGTAGCAAAAGGCATCTTCCTCTGGTCCTCCTTCATGATCCTTACTTGGTGATAGCCTGAGAATCCATCTGTGAAAGAGTAGACCTCACGTCCTACCACTCCAAAATATGTATTCAGTAAATGGGGTTGGGAAAGGATCAATGATACACACTGCATTTAGTTCCCTATAATCAACATAGATCCTTAACCTTCCATCCTTCTTGATGCTAATTACCATTGGACTCATCCACTCTGATTTCTCAACAGCTTCAATGATTTCTAATGCTATCATCTTATCTATTTCTTCCTTGACCTTCATGCACAGGTTAGGATTCATTCTGTATGGTCTCTTTAGGACCGGGAACTCACCCTCCTTTAACTTAATTCTCATTTCCCCCAAGTAATAGTGAACACATTTGAATTTAGGATACCCGCGTAGGAATAAATCCTCAAACTCATGTAAAAGATCAATGATCTTGGAGACTTCCTTCTCCGACCAATAGTCTTCGATGATAGCCTCTTTAGGATCTTCTTTTGAGCTGATGTTAACCATATTTGTCTTTAAAGGTTCATGATAGGTGCGTGCCCACTCATTAGAACTTTATAACACCTCACGCATCCCTACAGAATACTCAACATCTAAGTTTTCTGCTTCTTCCCCATCAATTATATAAACCATCTTTCCTTTTTCTTTTTCCACACATGCGCACTCAAGTAAGACCTCTTCTAGTTATGTCTCCTCAAAGCATGCCTATAAGCCAAGTTCACCTAGCAAGTCTAGTATCATATCTTCTGCCATAGCACTATCTCCAATGGTAAGATGCTTGATAACCTACAATTCCTTATCCACCAAGGGTTTTGTACTCTAATACTCGAATGTTTGAATGAGATCAGCTGCTAACTCTTACCAATTCCTTGTCTAGTAGCGTGTCTTAGCATGAATGTACCATGCACGCGCATAACCTTGCAATGTAGAATATAGTTTGTATAACCATAGGGATGGTGGTAAAGCCTTTGTGCCTTCTCTCTAGACCCTCTCACAATCCTGGATATGGAAAGAGGTAGGTTCCTTACCATGATAATCTTTGATGGTGGTGGGTGCGTTACTTCTAGAGAACTGGATAGAGAGGGAAATTCTCACCTCGTGCCATTCCAAGAGGTTCTCTTGATGTGTAGCCCACCACCGTGCCACTGTGCTGAGTAAGACATAACTTAACATCCCTCTTCGTTCATTCTCCTTCTTCCACTGAGCTTCCATCTCCTACAAAAAGATCTCAGGGAAGGCTCCTCCTGAATACTTAGGTAGCTTCTTTCCTCCTAGGTGTCGGATTGTACGTGCCTTTGTCACCTTTGTCACCGATCCTCTCAAATGTCATCTCGATCAACTCATAGGTCCCATGCGCCCAATTATCGCACGCTATACTAGTGGTGTCACTTAGGGACTAAGCATCCTCAAACCAGATAACTCCTCTATGGGATGAATTATCTCTGATCCTTGATTGAGCACACATATATTCTATCTAGGACCTCTTCTCCCAAGGGTTCAATATAGGGTGTTTATTTTCCATCAGCTAGGGGTATGATGACCTGTTCCTCCTCATTTTCAAATCTTATGTATCCCTTGTTGAACCGAAGATCTGCATTGTTCTTATAGCACCATGGGTGCCCAAGTAATGCTGGGAAATTTTCTGCCTCGACGAGTGCCAAGACTTCAAGTCCCTAGTAAAATTAGCCCCGAATGGTGATAGTTGCATCCTTTAAGACATCGATGGGAATTGCCTTCATTTTTTTCCATATACAACACATTTGAAGATGGCTATAATGCAAGTCTTCCCATCTGATGCCATGCATCCAAGGTGAGAACATTGACCTCCGCACCTATTTCAATGAGGATATTACTAAGGAGCCATCCATCCACAATTGCATCTAATGTGATCTCCTTATCATAGTCAAGGTTGTGAGGGGGAAGGTTTGCATGCAAGACCTACCTCTCACACTCTTCTCTAGTGTGTGGTACCTTCTCTCTCAACCATGCTCCTAGAAAGGGAATAATATTCTCTTGCCTTAGCATTTTACATACTTCCTTGACCTCATCTAGGTCATCCTTTGGCGCCTCGACCTTCCTTCTTTGCTCCTCCTTCTTGGAATGCTCCTTCGACACCGGGTTTCTCCTACTAAAATTTGAATGACATCCATGGTTTCTTGATATACCTCCTTTTGATGCACAAGGTCTGGGTACTTCCCATGTACCACTTCTTCCCTTGAAACCAGGTTCTTTTGCCTTGGCATTTCCTTTGCTCACGTGGCCTCTACTCTTGTTATTACTATAACAAGTTCTAAGCCTACATCACGTGTCACCTATGGCATCCATTGTGTGTCACCTTCTTAATGATTATTGTTAACCATTTAACCTACTCGAAGGAAGCTATGTGTCGATAATTTTTTTAGAAATTCCTTGCACAGTGAATTTTTTCTAAGGCCAAAATCTAAAATTTTCAATGTTTAGACTTCAGAGATTTTTCCTCATTCAGAGTTTTTTAGGTCGGATTCGAATCGCTCTTGAAAATTTCAAGTCCAAAACCCTGAAATTCCAAATTTTTAGACTTTTGGGCTTTTGGGTTTTCAGAATTTTTGGCTGCCCCTTTTTTTAAATCCCTCTCGGACTTAAAGTCCAATGTCTCAAACTCAATTTTGGGTTTTTTAGGTTTTCAGAGTTCTCCGAGTCATTTTAAGAATTTTTACTTGAAAATTTCCAATGTCCGAATATCCGAAAGCCCAATTTTTTAGACTTTTGGGTTTTTGGGTTTCATAATTTTCCATCGCCAATTTGTCTTTTTGCCTTCCAATCTCTCGAAGTCTAAAATCCCAAATTTCTAAATTTCAGGCTTTCAAGTTTTGGACCTTTGAGATTCTACGTGCAATTAATTTTTCACCTACCTCCATATGGATTGGATTTTTACCATTAATATCGGGATTTCTATTTAAACTCAGGTTTCTACTTGTCATTTTTACCTAACACATTTTCTCTGACATTCCATTCTTGTACTTTGTGATGTCCTTTTCAAGGTATGGATTTATGTTTATTTTCTGTTAGTTTTAGGTCTTTTTCCTTTGTTTCCTTCTCATTTTGGTTTTCCCTTTGGTTTCCCTTTGTGTTTTTATGATGTCGCTCCCTTGGTTCACCATATTTCACTTTTTGAGTTTTCTTTATCTTGTTCAAAGGATCCTCTTAGGAGTTGTTTACAAAACATTGAAAAGTCCTCTCATTTGGAGAGCCTCCCATTTACTTATTTTCATTTCTTCCAAAAATCTCTTTTCGTTTCTCATGAATTTAGGTTTTTTCTTTCGGTTTAACTTTGTTCGAAACTCCCTTTCCTTTATTTTTGGAGAGACTTGTTCGGAGATGTGTATATGTTAGATCATGGATTATTATGGACCTTGATTCAGTTAGCATGCATGATGATTATTGGAGACATTATTATATATGGATGATGATATACTACTTGATATGGACAGGTTATTGATGTTGATTTTAGACATGTGACATTTGATATTATGAGTAGCTCTAGTATAGAGATTCATTGGATGATGATATAGTGGCAAAATTGAATTTAAAATGATAATGTTGAATTCTTGATATTGTTGTGATTTGGATTTGATATTTATATGTTGCTTATATCATTTTGGATGTTCTGATATGGCCACGAGGCCAAGGAGGTGTTGTTATTTTGCAGTTAAAATATCACAACAATGTCGGGGATCGAGACTAACCATATTGAAATTCTAGATGAACTCAACGGGGTCACCATGGCAACTATAATTGTTTGTGTGTTGTGTTATGTTAGGATTTCCCATGGGGGGGATTTCCATTATATGTGACCATGGGATGTGTGTTTTATTTATGTGTTCCTTTTATTATTGTTGTATGTATTTTATTTAGTAAAGTGTTCCTTCTTGTAATTTAATTTAAAAATGATAATTCTAATGTGAAAGTCATATAGTTAAATTTTATTTAATTTAATTGGGATGTGGAATGTAAGTAATAAAGTTGTTGTCTTAGTTATTAATTAAATTGGATTTATGTTATGTATAACCATATGTTAAATAAATAAATCATTATGTCAAAAGAATGTAATAAATGAAGTCATAGGTATTAATGCATGTTGTAAGAATGTGTAAGTGATGTGTAAGTTTGTGTAAGTCAGATTTTGGAGTGTAGAACACTCCATCCTCAATGGAACTCGAATTTGTCCTTGAGGGCTGCATTTTGAGGCTTGTGGGACAAGTTAAACTTGTCCCACACCTCTTAAAATCATCCACCAACCATACCTATGGTTTTGGAGTCAAAATTAATCTTTTTAATTGTATTTTGAAATGACTATGTGTAAGTTTTTATTGCACTTTTCTTACAAATTTTTAATTCAGTCCTTGTTAAAGTATGGGTTAATTTTGAGTGTGTAAGTTGCTTGTCATCTCCATTTATTGTGTTTAATTGTGAGGTTGACTCTCTTTTGGGTTGAGTAAGAATGATGTGGCATCCCACTTGGAATCCACATCATCCTCTCCCTCCCTCTCCTTTAAAATTCAAATTTCTCCTCTTGTTTGGTTGTTGAAACTTTGCTTTTTCCTCCTTGGGTCAATTTTATTGTTGTTGGAGCTTGCTTTGAGGAAGGAGTTGGAAATTATTTTGCATGCTTATACCTTGCTATTTTGGGACTACATTTTGAGCACTGAAGGAACTGTTGTTTGGGAAAACAATCTCCACTATGGAGAGGTAGGATCTTGTCCTTTTTATATGTTGTTTTTCCCTTTTCTTGCATGAATGAAATGGTGATTGTGCTGTGTATTCATGGCTGGTTGGGTAGATTGCTTAGGGAAAGGTGTAGGAGAAGACTATGGGGTCTTATATGGGGGCATAAGGGATTTCCAATGGCATTTATTTTATTGTGGAGGGAGTTTTGGTTTTGGGATCCACCTTGGAAAAGAAACTACTTGCATTTCTTACTATGGGGGCATAAGGGATAAACTTGGGGGGCATAAGGAGGGGTTGGGAGATATAAGGTTTATGGGTTTGATATGTTTATTGGTGGTATGTATTTTGGTGGATGCCCAATTCCAAATTGGGAGGCATAAGGAGATTCCCCATAGTTCTTGCTCTTGATGGCTTGCTTGACCAAGCCTATGTATTGTGTGAATAATTCTTGTTGCAGTTGTGAACTGTTGTCTTTGTTGGACTGTATTTCTTGTTGTGTTCTTACATGTGAAAGGAATGTTGTTTGTTGTGATAGAAGCCTTGTTGCCATGTGTTGATGTTCATTCTCCATTTCAATATGGTTGGGGCTCAGGGGCCAATGGGGAAAGATGGCTTCTCCTTTCCCATTGGATGTCTTGGTTGGTGGAGAGTGTTGCCTTTCCCCTTCCTTGTTGTGATCAAGTTGCAAAGAAGAAGAAATCAACATGTGTTGTTTTGGAGCTTGGAGAAAACACAGTTTTAGTCCCATCCTTTGAGAAATTTCATTGTTATTTTCCCACTTGAAGTGGATGAATTGTATCATTATTGTAATAAGAAGGCACCTTGTATTGTAAAGGAAAGATGGAGATTCATTAGAAAATGTAAAGAGTTATTATTCCATTCTTTGTTTTGAAAAGAAATGTAAAATGAGATTTGTAATTTTGTACATATTGAAATTCAAAGGAAAGAAATAAGTTGTAATGTGTTGTTTGAAATCAATGAAAGAAAAACATCTCTTTCTCAAATTGTACTATTGCATTGCAATTTAATTGTTTTTGTGTTTTAAAATCTCTGTTGAAAAAAAAAAAATGCGTGTGGGAGAAAGAGACAACATTTTGTTCTTTGTATTTATTAAAATCTGAACTATTAAATGTTGCCTTATTTTTTTTGAATGAGAAGATAGATAAATTAATTGTTTAGACAAGATTTGATAAGCTTTCCATGTTTGGAAGTGGCAAATGGATTATTATAGTTGTTAATGAAAGAACTCGTTCCTTTTTAAAATCTGAGCAATTGAAAATAATCTAATAAATGTATAGTTCAGATTGGCAACTTAAATTAAGAAATGAAACAATGCAATTCAGATGTAATAAGCTCTAATGAATTCAATTTGACCTCAACATCAAAGAAAGACATTTTAGAACTTCATAAAATCAATTTTAGAACTTGTTGGACCACTTTCCCGTCAAAAGTTGTAAAATATGAATTACACTTCAATTAACAAATTGAACCTTAAAAATACTCTAAACTTACCCAAGATCAATCCTCCATGTTCAATTTACATGTTGAGAAGGAGAAAACCAAAATTTGATCAAAATCTCACAAGTTGGAAAATTGCCAGTTTTGAATTTTTAAACCCTACAGATCGATTTCTCAAAATTGACCTTCAAAACTTCATCAAAATCCAAAATTGATGATTTTATGCAAAGAGGACTCCAAGATATTTTTGAAAGTCCTTGTTTGTCCAAAACTGACCTTTCTATCAAAAGTTATGGCCATTTGAAGTTTTACTTCAAAATGGCCATCCAAAAATAAATCTAACTATATTAAAATCAAAATTTGAACTTTGGAAAAATTTCCCAAAAAGTCCGCATGGCCCTACAACACTCTCAGCCAATCATGTGTCACCACATGGCACTTTGGAGGGGTGAATCTTTTTGAAACTTAACTTTTTTGAAAATTTGACCTTGGGAAAATTTTCCCATTTTTCCCACGTCCCACGCCCCGCACCAATCACGTGTGCCGACACATGTGGCATGGAAGGTACGCGATTAAATTTGAAAATTTAACTCTTTGTCTCTTTGGAAAAATTTCACTTTTTCCTCGTGGCCCCAAACCCCCATAGCCAATCAGGCATTGACACGTGTCCTAATGGACGCACGGGTCCGCAAAGTCTTTTTGAACTTTAAACGCCTTTGGCATAAAATTTTAAATCGCTCCGCCGCCTCCAGGCCCGCCCCATGTCCAATCAAAAGATGCCACGTGGCCTTTTGCACAAAAGTCGGAGGCAAATTTTCCTTTGGAAAATTTGGGTTTGTTTTGAACCTTGGGAAAAATTCCAAATTTTTCCCCACGACCCGCCGACCCCCGTCCAATCACGTGTTGACACGTGGCAAATTGGACATCAGCGGAGAGCGAGATTTTCTCTCCTTTGAGATTTTAACTCATAAAATCTCAATTTTCCCTTTTGTTCCACCGTCCACTTCTCCCCACACCAATCAAGAAGTGACATGTGTCCTTCCTCCCCAAACCCGCTCAAGGGAAAAATTTCTCCCTAAGCCCGCGGACTCCCCAAAGGAAAATTTCACCCCAAACTCCGCCGAGCCATAACTTGAGATTTATAAGGAGTTAGGAGGACTTATTTATATGGTTGGAAAGGTGAGAGAATTTCCTATCCAATGGGAATGATTTAGGAAATTTTTGATGAATTCTAAGTGGGTGAAAAATCAAGTTGAACCCTGTAAGCTTGTTAGGACAGTGATGAGAGGGATTTCACTCTCCTAACCTAAGTGATGAATTTAACTTCTTGTTTTGACCTTGTGCCTTGTTGTTGAGATAGTTCTAGAAGTAATTTCTATAGGTCAGCCTTTCTTGTTAACCCCTAATCTTGTTTGTGATAACTATGATCTTGTAACCCTCCTTGCTAAACACTCTTAATAAAAAAAAATTATTCCATAATTTTCCTAGCTAAACCTAGTTTGTTTCTTGGTCTCAAGTGGTAGTTTGAAGCGGGCATTACACTTGGTATCAGAGTAGTGGTTCAAAGGCTTGGACCATTGGGCACACTAGAAAATTGAGACTTGAAACTTTAAAACTAGTAAACCTGTTAATCTAGAAAACAAACTTTGAAAATTGAACATGATAGTAAACTTAGAAACTGAAGAAGAGAGCTTGAAGTAATGAACTAACTCTCACTTTGGTCTATGTAGGAGGCTCGATGGAGCGAGAGGAACCTTCACAGAGACCCAGTCACCACCACCACCACCACCACCACACCACCACCACCACCACCACCACCGATCGGGTGTAAAGTACCATTCTACCTCGATTCTATGACCCTTCAGATGTTAATGCCGCTACGCGGAGGATCATCAGGGGGAACTTAGGAAGACATGACAGAGTTGCTTCTATTGAGGGACATGCACCTCCTCCACTCAATGGAGGAGCATAGAGGAGAGAACTCCCATGCAGAGTCATTCGAGTGATTCACCACCTAGGAGACAGGTGACAGAGTTCCGGAGCATAGAGAGAGGTCTCAGAGCCCTAGGCTTAGGGATGAGCTTGCAGAGAGGCCTAGAGGCCGATAGACCACAAATGGATCACATCAGGGAGATCCTAAAGCTTAGGCCATCACATTACTCAAGTGATATAGGTGGATTTCAGGTAGAGGCTTGGCTAGTGAGCTTGAGCGGTTGCTTCAAGCTTTGTCCTTGTTCTAGCAACACGAAAGCTCATGTTGCATCCATCTACTGAGGGATGGAGCAGGAGTGTGGTGGAGGATAGAGGAGCAGAAGCTCCATGTTGATTTAGAGATAGTGACTTGGGAGCTATTTGAGGAGAGATTTAGGAGCAGGTATCTATCACGAGGTTCATCCAGTAGAGGATTGACGAGTTCCATGACCTCCGACAGCTACCCTTTCTGTAGCAGAGTATGAGAGTAGATTTCTAGATCTACTTCAGTATGTAGAGTATATGTAGGATGAGAAGTGTGGATTCACAGGTTCATCTGGGCCTAAATTTGGACATTGGAGGGCGGTTTGGATTCACTTCCCACAAACTTTAGCAGAGGCCGTAGAGAAGGCCTATATTGCAGAGGAGACTCAAGGTAAAACCCAAGTAGCTTAGAGACCGAGTCAGGAGCCACATTCAATGATGCAGGATGGTAGATCGAGAGGTTCAACACCTCTCCCTCATGGTGGTCAGCATTCAACATAGTCATCCTTTAGGCCATAACAGTAGCAGACAACAGTCCCACCCACCATATAGACCTCCTCAGAGAGCTGATGCACAGAGAGGTCGAGTATGGGGCCTCCTCCTAGGGGTCCCATCAGACACAGGTGGACCTAGAGCTCAGTCCACCTGAGCTCACCAAGAGAGGCCATAAAGACCACAACCAAATCATCAAGATCCACACCACAGCTTCTAGGCACCTACTTGGAGGTGCTACTGCCCCTCGAGAGGATCAGTGGTTGTTTTGGATGTGGAGTAGCTGGACATTTCTGGAGAGATTTCCCTCAAAACCCTAACAAGGGTAAGGCACCGTTTCTGAGCCGATAGTTGGTGACATGGGATGTAGCCATAGGATCTATGCAGTGGTTGAGAACCACTGTGCAGAGAGCACTAGAGCACATTCATTGAGACCACAGTAGCATTGGTGGTATTCCTATCTCTGTATTGTTTGATTCTGGTTCTTCTGATTCTTTCATTACACCATCTTTAGTAGAGCAATGCAGGCTGGTGGTAGTTAGGTAGGGTCTTAGTTGGGATGTCGAGATGGCTTCTGGAGCCAAGATCTCTGTGGACTCCTTAGTTAAGGAGTGTGTAGTGGATTTGGGACCTTTCACCACCACCTCAGATCTCCGTATTCTTCCTTTGGGCTCATATGGAGTTATTTTAGGTATGGATTGGCTATCTACACATAGGGCCAGGATGGATTGTTATCATAAGACTATATCTTGTGCAGATGATCTTGGAGTTGAGTTCGGTGATCTCAGGGGTCAAAGACCCATTTCTATTCACACCATTTCTCGCTATGCAGCTTAAGCGGTGTGTGAACGGGTTGTCAGATGTATGTTATTACAGTTAGTGACATGTAGGTTAGAGGATGGGTCTAGTGGACCATCGCTAGATGATCATCCCATCTTGAGAGATTTTTCGATGTTTTTCTAGGGAGCTATCGGTGGGATGCCACCCCCACGTGAGATTGATTTCCATATAGACTTAGTCCCGAGCAGAGCCTATCTCACGGGCACCTTATCGATGACCACCCCGGAGCTCTGTGAGCTCAAGTTATAGCTTGAGGGCCTTTTGGAGAAAGGCCTTATCCATCCTAGTGTATCCCCTTGGGGTGCACCGGTGATTTTCATGAAGAAGAAGGATGGATCATTGTGGTTGTGTATTGATTACCGCCAATTGAACAAAGTGACGATCAAGAATCGTTACCCTCTTCCTCATATTGATGACTTGTTTGATCAGATGAAGGGAGCCACAATGTTCTCTAAGATTGATCTCAAGTCAGGCTACCATCATTTGAGGATTTTGAGGTGGACATTCATAAGACCACCTTCCACACGAGATATGGGCACTATGAGTTCACAGTGGTGCCTTTTGGTTTGACGAATGCCCCTGCAGTGTTTATGAGTTTGATGAATGGGGTATTCAAAACCTTTTAGATCACTTCATGCTCATCTTCCTTGATGACATTTTGATATACTCATGTACACATGAGGAGCACGAGGGGCACCTTCGATAGTTCTTCAATGTCTTCATGAGCAACAACTTTACGGAACTTGGAGAAGTGTGCTTTTTCAGACAGAGGTGTAATATTTGGGACATGTTATTTCTGGGGAAGGTATCACAGTTGATCCTTCCAAGATTAGAGCCATTATGGATTGGCCAACACCCACTACAGTGACCGAGGTGCACAGCTTCATGGGTTTAGCAGATACTACTAGAGATTTGTTTAGGACTTCTCTCAGATTGCACACCCTATCACTTCCCTTCAGAGGAAAGGGAAGAAGTTTGTTTGGATGGATAGATGTGAGTAGGCCTTTAGACATGAAGGAGTGCCTCACTACAACACCCATTCTTGTAGTGCTAGATCCACAGGGTGAGTTCTTTGTTTGCACAGATGCTTCTTTAGTAGGGCTTGGAGGTGTGTTGATGCAGGATGGCAGGGTTGTAGCTTTTGAGTCTCACAAACTCAAGGATCATGAGCTTAATTATCCTACCCATGATCTTGAGCTTGTGGTAGTTGTGCATGATTTGGTTAGATGGAGACATTTTCTCTTGATGAGATTCACACTCAGGACATATCACTTGAGCCTTCACCACCTCTTCACGCAGCCCAATCTAAACACTCATCAATGGCGTTGGATGGAGTTGCTTTGTGAGTATGACATGGAGATAGAGCATGTGAAGGGGAAGGAGAATGTGGTAGAATGACACTCTCAGTAGATGGAGACATGTGGCTATGGCCACTACAGTGAGCATATATTTGTGGAGCAGGATTCTTCAACGAGCTTCCTCTTGACAACTTCTACATGACAGTACGAGCAGAGATAGAGTCACAGAGACCCCTTGAGGGGAAGTTTGATGGTTTCACCTTAGAGGTAGATGGTCTTCTTAGGAATAGAGGTAGGATATATGTTCCCAGAGATGGAGGCTTGAGGCAGGACATCTTGGTAGAGGCACATCGTGCACCCTATTCAGCCCATCCTGGGTGAAGAAGATGCACACCACTTTGAGACAGTTGTATCACTGGAGAGGACTTCATCGAGATGTGGCTCAGTTTTGTGTCATGATGTTTAGAGTGCCAAAGGGTTAAGGCTCAAGCATCAACATCCAACAGGTCTTCTTTATCCTCATGCCATACCGAATGGAAGTGGGACACCATTTCCATGGATTTCATTGTTGGACTACCTATGTCGAGATATCACCACGATGCCATTATGGTCATGGTTGATAAATTGACAAAAGTGGCTCACTTTTCTCTGGTGAAGACCACTTATACAGCTAGAGTAGTGGCACGAGTATATTTGGATGAGATCGTCAGTTACACATGGGATTCCGTGGAAGATCATTTGTGACCGTGATCCTTTGTACACTTCACATTTCTGACTACCATGCAGTATGTCCTCGGACGAGGATTAATTTCAGCACAACATATCATCCTAAGATAGATGGACAGACCAAGTGAGTGAATCATATTTTAGAGGATATGCTCAGGATGTACGTGATGGATCAATAGCAATCTAAGTGGGAGGAGTACTTGTACTTAGTGGAGTTTTCCTACAATAATAGTTTTCAGAGTTCTATAGGCATGGCTCCTTTTCAGGCATTATATGGTAGAGAGTGCAGGACACCCCTTAGCTAGGGACAGTTGGAGGATAGAGTATCTCTTGGACCAGCTCTTTTGTAGGACATGGAGCAGCAGGTAGTGTTGATCAGGCAGTAGAGATTACAGGAGGCACAGGACAGGTAGAAGAAGTATGCGGATCAACATAGGATTGATCATAGCTTTGATGTGGGCATGAAGGTGTTCCTTCATGTTAGACCACACAAGAGCCCTATCCACTATGGAAAAGGTTCTAAGTTAGCTCCTAGATTCATTGGTCCTTTTGAGATCTTGGAGCGTATCGCCCTTTGGCCTACCATCTAGCATTTCCACCCAACTTGTCTCGTGTACATGATGTGTTTCATGTTTCTATCCTTAGGAGGTACATTACAGATCCTTCTCATGTGTTGGATGGACATCATTGCAGGTGCAGATCAGGGGCAGGTGATGGTGGAGCCCATCCATATCATAGATCACAGGACCCTGGCCTTCGAGGCAAAGAGATTGATCAGGTATGGGTGCACAGTGGGACATATATGATGAGACTGCAGCCACTTGGGAGGATGCCACAATATTACGAGTGTAGTTTCCACATTTGTTCCAGTGACTTCCAGAGGAAGTCGAGTCTAAGGGGAGGGGATGTAGTGCCCACTTCCCTTTGACACTATTTAGATACTGATCTTGCTACTGTTGATCTCATTTTGGGACATTATTATGTTTTGACTTAGTATGATGTGTATATGTTAGATCATGGATTATTATGGACCTTGATTCAGTTAGCATGCATGATGATTATTGGAGACATTATTATATATGGATGATGATATACTACTTGATATGGATAGGTTATTGATGTTGATTTTAGACATGTGACATTTGATATTATGAGTAGCTCTAGTATAGAGATTCATTGATGATGATATAGTGGCAAAATTGAATTTAAAATGATAATGTTGAATTCTTGATATTGTTGTGATTTGGATTTGATATTTATATGTTGCTTATATCATTTTGGATGTTCTGATATGGCCACGAGGCCGAAGGAGGTGTTGTTATTTTGCAGGTTAAAATATCACAACAATGTCGGGGATTGGAGACTAACCATATTGAAATTCTGGATGAACTCAACAGGTCACCATGGCAACTATAATTTTTGTGTGTGTGTGTGTTATGTTAGGATTTCCCATGGGGGGGATTTCCATTATATGTGACCATGGGATATGTGTGTTTTATTTATGTGTTCCCTTTTATTATTGTTGTATGTATTTTATTTTGTAATATGTTCTTCCTTTTTAATTTAATTTAAATGTGATGAATTTAATGTAAGAGTCACATAGTTAAATTTTATTTAATTTAATTGGGATGTGGAATGTAAGTAATAAAGTTGTTGTCTTAGTTATTAATTAAATTGGATTATGTTATGTATAACCATATGTTAAATAAATAAATCATTATGTCAAAAGAATGTAATAAATGAAGTCATAGGTATTAATGCATGTTGTAAGAATGTGTAAGTGATGTGTAAGTTGTGTAAGTCATATTTTGGAGTGTAGAACACTCCATCCTCAATGGAACTCGAATTTGTCCTTGAGGGCTGCATTTTGAGGCTTGTGGGACAAGTTAAACTTGTCCCACACCTCTTAAAATCATCCACCAACCATACCTATGGTTTTGGAGTCAAAATTAATCTTTTTAATTGTATTTTGAAATGACTATGTGTAAGTTTTTATTGCACTTTTCTTACAAATTTTTAATTCAGTCCTTGTTAAAGTATGGGTTAATTTTTGAGTGTGTAAGTTGCTTGTCATCTCCATTTATTGTGATTTAAATTTGAGGTTGAATTTCTCCTTTTGGGGTTGAGTAAGAATGATGTGGCATCCCACTTGGAATCCACATCATCCTCTCCCTCCCTCTCCTTTAAAATTCAAATTTCTCCTCTTGTTTGGGTTGTTGAAACTTTGCTTTTCCTCCTTGGGTCAATTTTTATTGTTGTTGGAGCTTGCTTTGAGGAAGGAGTTGGAAATTATTTTGCATGCTTATACCTTGCTATTTTTGGGACTACATTTTGAGCACTAAGGAACTGTTGTTTGGGAAAACAATCTCCACTATGGAGAGGTAGGATTTGTCCTTTTTATATGCTGTTTTTCTCTTTCTTGCATGAATGAAATGGTGATTGTGTTGTGTATTCATGGCTGGTTGGGTAGATTGCTTAGGGAAAGGTGTAGGAGAAGACTATGGGGTCTTATATGGGGGGCATAAGGGATTTCCAATGGCACTTATTTTATTGTGGAGGGAGTTTTGGTTTTGGGATCCACCTTGGAAAAGAAACTGCTTGCATTTCTTACTATGGGGGGGCATAAGGGATAAACTTGGGGGGCATAAAGAGGGGTCAGAGATATAAGGTTTATGGGTTTGATATGTTTATTGGTGGTATGTATTTTGGTGGATGCCCAATTCCAAATTGGGAGGCATAAGGAGATTCCCATAGTTCTTGCTCTTGATGATGGCTTGCTTGACCAAGCCTATGTATTGTGTGAATAATTCTTGTTGCAGTTGTGAACTGCTGTCTTTGTTGGACTGTATTTCTTGTTGTGTTTTGCATGTGAAAGGAATGTTGTTTGCTGTGATAGAAGCCTTGTTGCCATGTGTTGATGTTCATTCTCCATTTCAATATGGTTGGGGCTCAGGGCCAATGGGGAAAGATGGCTTCTCCTTTCCCATTGGATGTCTTGGTTGGGTGGAGAGCGTTGCCTTTCCCCCTTCCTTGTTGTGATCAAATGAAAAGAAGAAGAAATCAGCATGTTGCTATTTTGGAGCTTGGAGAAAACACAGGTTTGACAGTCCCATCCTTTGAGAAATTTCATTGTTATTTTCCCACTTGAAGTGGATGAATTGTATCATTAATTGTAATAAGAAGGCACCTTGTATTGTAAAGGAAAGATTGAGATTCATTAGAAAATGTAAAGAGTTTTATTTCATTCTCTGTTTTGAAAAGAATGTAATGCAAGATCTGCTTGTATTTTGTAAATTGAAATTTAAAGAAAGAAATAAGTTGTAATGTGTTGTTTGAAATCAATGAAAGAAAAACATCCCTTTCTCAAATTGTACTATTGCATTGCAATTTAATTGCTGTTGTTTTTAAAAATCTCTGTTGAAAAAAAGGAAAATGCATGTGAGAAAAGAGACAACATTCTGTTCCTTGTATTTATTAAAATCTGAACTATTAAATGTTTCCTTATTGTTTTTTAATGAGAAGATAGAAAAATTAATGTTTAGACAAGATTTTGATAAGTTTTCCATGTTTGGAAGTGGCAAATGGATTATTATAGTTGTTAATGAAAGAACTCTGTTCCTTTTATAAATCTGGCAATTGAAAATAATCTAATAAATGTACAGTTCAGATTGGAAACTTAAATTAAGAAATGAAACAATGCAATTCAGATGTAATAAGCTCTAATGAATTCAATTTGACCTCAACATCAAAGAAGGACATTTTAGAACTTCATAAAAATCAATTTTAGAACTTGCTGGACCACTTTCCTATCAAAAGTTGTAAAATATGAAATTACAACTTCAATTAACAAATTGAACCTTAAAAATACTCTAAAACTTACCCAAGATCAATCCTCCATGTTCAATTTACATGTTGAGAAGGAGAAAACCAAAATTTGATCAAAATCTCACAAGTTGGAAAATTGCCAGCTTTTGAATTTTTAAACCCTACAGATCGATTTCTCAAATTGACCTTCTCAAAAATTCACTTCAAAATTTCATGCTTAAAATTTTTTTTTGTGCAAAGGACTCGAGAGCTTTCCTGGAAAGTCCTTGTTTGTCCAAAACTAACTTTTCTATCAAAAGTTATGGCCATTTGAAGTTTTACTTCAAAATGGCCATCCAAAAATAAATCTAACTATATTAAAATCAAATTTGAACTTTGGAAAAATTTCCCTAAAAATTCCACGCAGCCCCACAACACTCTTAGCCAATCATGTGTCACCATGTGGCACTTTGGAGGGGAAAATCTTTTTGAAACTTAACTTTTGAAAATTTGACCTTGGGAAAATTTTCCCATTTTCCCATCCCCGTACAACCAATCACGTGTTGACACGTGGCATGGAAGGTACGCGGATTAAACTTGAAAATTTAACTCTTTGTCTCTTTTGGAAAATTTTACTTTTTCCTCCATGCACCCCAAACCCCGCAGCCAATCAGGTACTGACACATGTCCTAATGGACGCGCGGGTCCATGCAAGCCTTTTTGAACTTTAAACACCTTGGGCATAAAATTTTAAATCACTCCACGCCGCTCCGTAGGCCCGCGTCCAATCAGAAGATGCCACGTGGCCTTTTGTGCAAAGTCAAAGGAAAATTTTCCTTTGGAAAATTTGGTTTTTTTTGAACCTTGGGAAAAATTCAAATTTTTCCCGTGACCCGCCGACCCCGTCCAATCACGTGCTGACACGTGGCAAATTGGACATCGGCGGGAGAGCGAGATTTTCTCTCCTTTGAGATTTTAACTCATAAAATCTCAATTTTCCCTTTTGTTCCACCGGTCCACTTCTCCCCGCACCAATCAGGAAGTGACATGTGTCCTTCCTCCCCAAACCCACTCAAGGGAAAAATTTCTCCCTAAGTCCGCGGACTCCCCAAGGGAAAATTTCACCCCAGAACTCCGTCGGGCCATAACTTGAGATTTATAAGGAGTTAGGAGGACTTATTTATATGGTTGGAAAGGTGAGAGAATTTCCTATCCAATGGGAATGATTTAGGAAAGTTTTGATGAATCTAAGTGGGTGAAAAATTTATTTGAACCCTATAATCCTTTTAGGACAATGATGAGAGGGATTTCACTCTCCTAACCTAAGTGATGAATTTAACTTCTTGTTTTGACCTTGTGCCTTGTCGATAATAGTTGCTAGAAGTAATTGCTGTAGGTCAGCCTTTCTTGTTAACCTATCTAGTTTGTATTAACTATGACCTTATAACCCTCTTTGTTAACACTCTTAATCAAAAAGAAAATTATTCCATAATTTTCCTAGCTGCAGCAGAACCTACTTTGATGAAGACTCCATGTCAGTCAGAGATAGTGATGATAAGGTGGTAATCCGTTTAGACCCAGATTTCTTCGAGGATCTCGCTTAAACTTCTGATGTTCAAGATTACACCACAATTTCACCAAAAACAGAGAGGAACATTGGGATAAGAAAGAGGAAGTATTCTCAAAGATTATGATGAAATCTTATCTGGCCAAGAATTTTGCCAAATTACCCAAAACTATGCATCACTTGAATTTTATTTAGAATCCAAAGATCTTATTGTGATGTGAAGTAGAGTTTCAAGACTTTCTTCTACAAAGGAATTCCAGAATGGATGTTGTTGTACATTGTAATTAACAAGAAGAATGATGAGTTTATCTAATGGGGGAGCATATTAGTAGCACCATTTGCTATCAATTGGATAGCATGTCGAAACAAATACCTTCTACATAACATATTTCCTGGTATATGCAGCTACTACTATGTGATATTTTACGGGTTTGAATAATAGGGGTGTTCACAACACCTCCCAAATATATGAATTTTATCCCCAATTCACTCTCGATGAAGGAAACAAGCATTTCCGCAGAGTCAACTACAATTTTTTCACTATCATCCTCTATCATTTTGACAAAGAACTATACAATCGAGGATTTATGATGAGGATTTCCAAGAAGTGTGAGAATGGGGAGAAATCTACTTCCAATTTCCTACATTCACCTACATCTGGATTTTGGGTTTCATAGGTGCCTCAAGCAAATTTCCAAGATGTCCCACTGATAAATGGATTCTATTAGAATTAGTTTGGAAGTTTTTGGATTATCATCGAATCTAAAATAAGCGTCAAAAAGTGGAAATGAATTTCCCTATTTCGATTGGTAGGTATTCTTGCCCAAATATTCACAAGGTAAAAAATGTTGATGCAAAAATTACTAAGGTAACCTTACAGACCTTTCATCTCGTAGACTAATTTTGATTATTGGGGTAAGTTTTGGGAGACAGTCGATCCACTACTTGCCCACGTACTCCCAATTAGAAGATATCTAGATTCATTATCGGGATAAATAAATCATGTGACAAAGGGATTATGAAATATTAACCCTTGAAAAGTTCGGCAATTTGGTTTGGCTGATGTGCCAAAGGACATGCAAGACAATGATGAGGTTTTGGATTCATCATACAAGAACGATAATGTTTCCAATCAACCACTATCATGGATTGATTGGTATGTGGAAGAATGTAGTAATACCAAGGAGAGGGCGGGACCCATTTTAAAGAGGAATTTCAATTGGTTTACCACCTTGGGAATCTCACCCAAAGGGGAAAATCAACCTACAAATACAGGGGCTATACCAGCAATAAACCAACCAACACCCACTAAGGGCAAGAGGTTGACTCAAAAGGATCCTACAATCCCAAAGGATATTTCATTTGTTGTGTGTGGCTCGTATCTCTCCAAGTATTTTTTCCCAAGATTACATCTCCCCGCAGAGCCCGTGACATAAGTGGTTGAAGTCAGTGACTCTCCTAGTATCGTCTAGGATCCATAACATCTTCTTCTTCCACCATTATCACTTCCAATATCAGTTATTTCCACTTCCACAATCCTTTCTTCCTTCCCATCCCCTTCTATGGCCCAAGTATTCTCATCACTTCTAGTTCTATCAACTAGGGAAAATATTGGGTCCCCCATTCCTCTTCATTTCCTTTAACACTCCCATTTTCTTCAATCAAAACCCCAGCGTTGCTTTGTAAATTTCTATGGTTGTTCCTACATCTACGCCTTCCATCATTGCCACCTCTTCTCAAATACCAGCTAGTATTTCTAGTGATCTTGCTCTAACCGATGTTTCAGGTATTGGATCTACTACTTCATCAGCTCTAAGCAATATCGTAATGGTTGTTTAGAAAAAACTACTAAGAAAAAGAAAAAGGTTCCTCTCGAGGATGTTATAGATCTTGGAATTTTGGAGAATATGCCCAAGATATAGGCCAAGAGACCAAGAACCGTGTCAATTCTGATAATTAATTCATCTGGAGAACATGTGATAGAGGTGGCCACCCCCATTGAGGGGAAAACTAAAGAAACAATCATAGCAGCAGATTACCGAATATCAAAATTTTCATTGGGGAAGGCTACTCATGAAGGAGCCAAGAAATATGTACACACTACTCTTGGGGCCCTTTTGGAGAAATATGACAAAGACAAGGCCACCAAGGATGAGCTCAAGGCCAAGGTTGAGCAGCTCACTGCACTGCTACATAAAGTAACCCAACCCACTCCATCCATTGAAGTCTCAACTACTACGGCTATGACAATTTCATCTACAATCAATGATATTTCTTATCATGAGCTTGAGAAGCTAGGATAGAAAGGGAGATCAATGAGTGATGTATGGAGAGAATTATGCAAGAAGCCAATCCTTTGATCAAGGAAGCAAATTGATATATATAATTATTTACAGGTTGCAAAAACCACCATTTCTAAGATGGACAAATCCTTCTCTGAAGATAATAATAATTTCAATTTAACCTTGGCAACATGGAGTGACATTAGAGAAGAGGATTCTAACTTGCTTCTTCAGGAAGAGGTGATCGATGATGCCTCTAAATTATTTGAATATCAAAAGGCCATGGAATTCCAGTGTCAAGTATTACAAGATCTGATTAAGAAATTGGAGGAGAAACAAGTGGAGATTACAAATGATTTGAATGACATCTCAGAGGAGTTTTATATCACTAATTGCAAATTCTTCAATGAAAATATCGATGCTCTTCCTGAGGATCATATTTAGTGAAGCGTGATGATGAGGTTACCAAGACTTTCACTAGTGACTCCATTGACCGACTAGTCTTATGTCAAAATTTCATAGGGAGACTAAATAAAGTTACAAATAAACTTTGAAGATTGCCATCCAGATCACAAAAGAGATCAAGACAATAGACGTAGTGAATCACTATGCATGTGGGCCTAGAGATGAAGAAATTCAGGATTATCAAGTGATTCTTCAAGTATAGACACCGAATGGCTGTATGGGAGGAAGGATAATAAAAACTTGTAGGTAAGGGAGATGTAGATGAACCAGTTAAAGCTAAGCTGGTGTAATTGAAAGGGAAGTTTCAAGCTCTAGATAGGTCAAAGTTGTAGGGTTGACTGAGTCAAACCCTTTCAACAAATTTTCTATTTTCATGGGAGCTTGTTCCCTTAATATTAATGACATTTCTATTTTTAGTTAAATGTTAGTTAAGGGCCCAATTGTAATGGCTTAACCTAGGAACTTATAAATAGTGGAATGCTTCCATTATTTAGATATATTATTTTGGGAGATTATTTTTTAGAAGAGTTTCTCTTCAAGCTTGGAAGAGTGCTTCTAAGATTCTAAGAAACCTTTTGATTATATTCAGAGTTACACCTTGCTATTGAAGATCTAATTTATTGTGTTGAATGTTAATTAGCATTTACTTTGTGAATTTACAATTCCTTAGTGATAGTGATTAACTTACCTTTATTTCAGGTTGTCTATTTCATGTTGTGAAGGAATAATACTACTATATTTTATGCCATTTGTGAAGACTTTGTTTTCCTTCTACATTAATTTTTATGTCATTATTGTCCCTACTCGCAGAAATAGATGTTGTTATATGCATGTGTGGTTTACTTTTGATAAATTAATTGTGTTGTATCTGATTTGATCTACCCTTATGTACACTCAAGTTTAATAGAGGAACGTCCACCTTGGTTTGTGGTATTTTATACCCTTTCTAATCACGATAGGTGAAGGTGGTTGGTGATGCAAGCATACCTCCCACATTAACCCTTCTAGATGTTAAACATCCCTTAATTAGTGCATCACCACTTCTAGTATAGGTTTCATTTCCTTGCAAATCTCTTTCCCTAATCCCATGAAATGTTAGCATAGGACTAGTTAGCCATTTTTCCTACATTAGAAGTAGTGTTGTGTTTAGTTTAGGAAGAGGAAGTTAGCCTTCTCTAGAGGTTCACCTCAAGTTCAAGTCCCACAACTTGAGAGGTGATCCCATGTATCCCAATCACACCGAATGTCATGATTCATTCTCAGGCCATTTGGGGGGTATAGTGATTTGGTGACAAAACTTACCATTACAGTGCCCTTGTCTTTTTGGTGCTTCTGATTCATACGCTCATAGAGTTCCAAACACTCTTCATACTTGTGCTTCTTCCCACACCATGAGCACTATAATAAGTCTGAAACTCATGCTTGTAGTGGTATGTAGATCCACAATTAAAATAGGTTCCACGTCGGAACTCACTTCTTCCTCCATAGTTACCATGACCCAGAATCCCGCATGAAATCCCCTTCGCACATGCCTCCATCTGTGCTCCTCATAATGGTGATCATCACCCTTAGAACCACTTGCAAGGCTAGTTTGGTGCACACAATATCAATGGCCTCATGGATCTGATCAATAAGCCTATAATCCTTAGTATCATGGGTTGTAAAGGTGTAGATCTTACAAGAGAGAAGACATTCTTCTACATTATGTGCTGCAACAAGGGATGTATACTCACATCATGGTCCCAATGAAAAATTTCACAATACACTGCTATGACACGTACTATCTTCTAGGGGAAACTATCCTTGACATGCCCCTTTACTTCACAATCTATACACCATATACCATTGCGAGTCTCATGGGCTGAGTTTGTAGAAAATTTCTCCAGTTTCTTAGCCATAGAAGTGATTTGAGCTTCTAGAAATGGGCTAACACCAGTATCAACACTTCCAATAGCTTCGGTGCATAGAGTAGATTCTAACGCCTTGTGCAAGTATGTGAAAGTATTATGAGATAAAGCTCTTATAAACGGTGTTATCAAACCTCCAACAAACCATTGAGCATGCTATGAAGGGTGAATGTCATATGAAAAATTTTACATGAGAGTTTTAAACTATGTGTCATACTCCCACACATTATCCACCATTCCCTGTTGAATCTCCTTCGGGTGTCTGGTGCTCTTATGTTCAAACTCAAGGATGTGAAATTCCACCAAGAAGGAATTTTTTAAAGAAGTACAATCCACCACCATATGATGAGGGTCATATTTCCTATACCATCTATGCACACTCTCTTACAACATTGTTACAAATTGGTTTTACTTCCACTCTAGGCTAGTGATCCCTTTCACATGCTATAGTAACTCACACTTGTGCACATGTTCTATAGCATCTTCAATACCCCTATAGTTTGGAAAATGTAAAGAAATCTCAAGAATATTTGAAGAGGTGTTTGAGGCCCTTCTCCTCCCGATCCGAGCCTTGGTTTCCCCGTGTTTTCTCTACCACTAGATCCACTAGTTCCACCAGGTCCTATGCCTCAGTGACCCACCGATCTAGCAAATCCACCAATTCCTCTAGTGGTCACGCCAAGGGTTCCCAAAGTTCCACTGAACTGTGCATTGACAGTCTATGATAATGTCCCACTACCAATAGTGTACCCCATGCCACTCCTAGATGCAAGACCAAAGGCTTGTGTATCCGCACTCTACCTAAAAATTCCTCCAAACACTAGAATGGTATGTGCATCCATAGAAGTCCCAAACGAGAAATTATATCTCCTGGGTGCAAATCGGTCACTTCCACTGATACCAATCAAGTTAACAATATTCTTCCCTTGATATGGAAAACCAAGCACTAGGGTTTGGTCACTAGGTGGGTTCATATGTGCACCAATAACTCTTCTCTCTCTGCATGAATAACTCTCATCAGAAGCCAAAGGGGTCTCTCTTATGTGTTTTCCAAGATGGGGTAACATAGATTGCTAAGGTTCTATGTCCTCTACGTGAATCTCAAATCCTTCCCACAATGTCTGCCTCCATATATCCATCACACTTACAACCTCATGTTGTCTAGAATCTCCCTTTCATGCGCTTCACTATACTTGAGTCGTCTCTCCTCCCTTTCTTTCTTAGTCACAATATTTATCATCTTCCTCCACCTTATCTCCCTCACTCAATACTTAGGAATGTTTAGTCGACCATCGTAAATGCCCCTAAACACAAGGTAACAATCAAGATATTCATTTTCAGAGGAATAACACATAGAAATGACCCTCTGGCTCCCTCAAAAATTCAAACTTAGTGACTTCCTAACAAGAATATGTAGAGATAGAGTACTCTAGAGTGTATCTAGCCATTACTCCTTTCCACCAATGATCAACAACATGAGTCCATGTCATATCTACATCTTACAACCTTTGGTACTCTTCTTGGGTCCACATGCGTGATCTATAATACTAGCTTGATTTAGACACATATGTCGAGAGCCATTCATATAGCTCTATTGGGAAGAAACAGAAAAAAGTTTCATATAACTCATGGTAGAGGTTCTCTTCTACCCATCTACGTGCATCAAACTCAGGTCCATTATTGAATCTCTAAGCAAATTCATCCTCTGTTCTCTTAAACCATGTTTCAACATATTCTAAGGTTAAATGCTCGCATCACTCATTGCATAGATCATGATGTATGCCATTTCCCACTTTAACTTTGAAAATATGTCTCGACAATGGAACCAAGATGTAGTAATTTTTACATGCACCAAAGAACAAGGGAATCCCAAAGTGCGCGTTGGTCTATCACCAAGTGGGTACTGGTGCTCACTCAAGGCACACATGCACACCGAGTGTCCCCTTTATGTGATTTTAGTGGGTAACATCATCTATGATAGGAACTAAAGGAGAGTGAGTGGAAATGACACATGTAATCATCATAGAGCTCAGAACGGATTCTAGACCAATGCAATCATTCCAGACAAAAAGATACTTAATAGATTATAGGACTAGACCAAAAAACAAAGGAAAATACATAAGGATTCATCCTCATTTCATAAACATACATGAAACAGAACTATGAAGATATATGTATGGACCAAAATCATTAATGATCATATTCAAATAAGTTGGTAACCTCATTACATCCATTAGATCCATTACAGAACATCACAGTATGGCAGACCAAAGTCATACATCATAATTGGATTTACATTCCTTAGCTCTCAAAAAAAATTTACAATCCCAATTCCCTTGATGCATCCTTCTCCTATATTTCATCTACCTAACCCAGTACAACTCCTCACATCATTTTTGTAGAGCTCCACTCTCTATTGATCTACTACTATTTTACTTCTGTGGACTTATATTTATAGGCCTCTTGAAATGCCAACTCACCTTTCGAGGCTTCGATCCATTACCAAGTGTCCCGATGTGGTCCTCCATGGGAGCATGCTCCTCTAACCCCGAGCTCGCACTCCTTACCATGATGGTCTTCTAGAATCTTCCAACGCAGGGTATATTCCTTCCTAGGCCAACCTATTGTCGGGTTGACACCTTATCCATTCATCATGTGCAGTCGGGTCATGTTTTCACGTGTCCTACCTGATATGCCAAATATGGCTAAGTCCCGAAACCTTGTTCTTCCTTACTCGTGTGTGCTACTTGTTGTATTAAACCCTTCTAGAGCCCTTTCCTGTGTGCTTTCACCTTACGTGCCCTTCTTTAACAAGGCCTTGTGCGCCCACGCGCCTTCTTGTACTTGGTCAATATTTTAGGGGCCCAACAGGGTATTTGGAAAATGTGGCTCTATGAATTCCTAGAGATACCTTTGAGCAATGTGAGAAATTGTAGGAAAAACAAAATAAAAACATGACCCTTCGCTTAAAAATATCAAAAAAATTAAAAAGGGGTAGTCCCAAATTTCTGGGTGAAATCCTGGGGACACTAGTTAGGTCCTTTTGGAGAGATTAGAATAATATTTATAAAGTTTAGCCTACTTGGTCTAAGTCTCACCTAGACCTAATCCTAGAGCATGGAGGCCTAATAAGGAATGATATTCACTTACAGGATGTGTGTGAGTCCTTAGAAATAGTTAAGAAGGTATGTAATACTATATTCATCATGTAGAGGAATTTTGTAGTGGTTTTATGCATGGTTGTCATGTTAGTTCATTTGGTTATCACCTGAATTAGGAAAAAACCTAAGGCCTAGTCATACAATTCTAGGTGGTGGTGAATATATAGAGCTATATATGATAAATTGAGCATTGGAGATGTTAGTAGAGTGTTTCAAGGTGTTGTGGGAAAATTTTAAGATACCTATGATGAATATTTTTCAAGATATGGTGTTTTGAGTTCTATCAAGTTCTAGAAAGTGCATTTTCTAGCTCAAGGTGAGACAAATATTCTTATTTGGAATGTGTGATGTTTACATGGGACCGTGATAATTTCAAGGGTGATTTTTCATGGAGTTAAGAAGATCTCATAGGTGGATTGAGATCAAATGGGATCCAAAACTTATGAATGACTCAAGAAGGTAAGTTGTTTTTTATGAGCTTGAAACCCTAGTTTTCTAGTAATGGAGGAAAAATTATTTGTTTGGGTTGATAATGGTTTAGAGCATAAAATATGATGATTTGATAATGCATATGACTCTACCATCTTTTAGATGATGGAAATTTCAGGTCATGACACTTAGTGGAGCCCACTCAAATGCTTTTGTTTTTAGGAAAGAAGGTTTTACTCTCAGGTTTTCCATTAGAACCTATGAATAATTTAGTGTTATGAGATATATAGGTGAATTTATATATGGTTGGAGTGATTTCAGAGCTAGGTGAGGTAATTTGATGACTTGCATAGGTCAAAACATGTTGACTAGTTTTAAGGCCAAAAGGGAAATTTTAACAGTCATGGTGAATGAGTGTTCTTAGAAATGTATGGTCTAAGATGAGGAGGCTAATAAGAATGGAGGTATTGTAGGAATCCTATATTTTATGTTTCATGTTTTGGTTGATCTTTTAAATTATGATGAGGTGGCATGATTGAGGTCACAAGTTTACCCAGCTTTGACCGGTTAAGGAAAAATATGGTTTTTTGAATAAATTTATCTTGAAGAAAAATATTTTTCTTATTTAACTATGGATATCCATTAGAGAGTGAGGAGGAATGAATTTTTTTCCTATTAAATTCATTTAGCAGTCTTAAATGTTTCGAAAGAGTGCAAGAAGGTTGAGTTTCCAAAATTGGTTCTTGGGCAATTCAGTTTGCTAAAGAGGAGAAGTTGTTCCATTTTCTTTTTTGGATGTTTCATGAATTATAACTTGCTTATAAGTGTTAGAAATGTAATTTTATTTCCAATGAGTTATTAAATGGAATATTTTATTTTTTTTGGTGTGATTTTGGACTCCTTTGTTAAATATTTGTTCTTATAACTGCCTGATTTAAGTAGGAAACAATCTTGCTTGAGGGTGATATGAATAAAATGGATAAAGCATAGTTCCCTGAGCTAATGAAGGATGTTTATATGGTGTGTTTGAAATTTATGAATCCTTTGGAGGCTTGAAAAATATTGATGAAGATCTTGGAGGTCTTAGAGTGCTTGGTGAAGGATAAACCCACCATTTTGTCTTAGTTTTGCTTACTAGATGTCTTAGTGCATTGCCAACCCATATGGGTCCTACATGATTATGTATATTATGTTTTTTTTTTTTTGAGTTGGTATGACCAAAATCTTATGTTCATGTCTGACCTAGTTATTTTTTTGAGTTGATTCATGTATAAAAGTGCATGTCATTGTTCATTTTGAACTAGTGTTGTGAGAAGGAAAAAATGAGAGCTAGGTGTGAATGGGAAAATTATATGATGGTATTAAGATAGAGCTAAGAGAGTGTGTGAATGAATGAGGAGTGTTGAAGATCTTGTGTGCAAGGGTAATTTTTCAAATCAGCCCATGAAATAAAAATATTGAGAGAAGTAGGAGAAGGTGAATTTGAAGAGGGTTTGAAGGTGTATGAGCTGAATCTTGTGATCACTATTAGCTATGTGAGTAGCATATCATCAGTGGTATTCTATTCAAAACTTTTGTGATTATTAATATCTATAAAGGTCCTTTTTTGTGAGTAATATCAATAGGGGTTTTTAGGGGTGTAGACACAAAATCATGCACATATTAATACTATTATACCACTAAGTATGTTATTTTTATATATGGATATTATGTAAGAAAATTATTCATTGATGACCCATTCCATAGTCCATATGTTTGTCTTGTCGGTATTTATTTATTTTTCTTTCACATTTGTCACTCATACACACATTTTTGGTTAGGTCTCAAGTATCCCTGTCTATTAGTTATCATTCATTTTTCATCACTTATCCTTCGACAATAGCACCCAAGACTAGACATTAGTGCCCGTGAACTCCTGTCCATCCCGGGCTCCTTTTCCTCTTTATATGTGTTTTTATCTTTGATATTTGAGGTCACTATTTTTGGTTTTCCTCTCACCTCCCAAGGCACTAGCCGCATGTTGGGTCATTATTGTCAAATTTTGAGCAAGAGCTCCCTATATAAACACAACATGCATACAATTATATGGTAGACTATTCTTATCAAGGGATAACTATATACATAGAGAAAAGGACTCGCATTTGGGATACTATTCTACATACACACTTTGCATAGAAGGGGAGTCTATTTTATTTCATCTACCATTTGTATATTTATCTAGCTATTTCCTATTATCTTGGTGTCATTGGAGTGAGGGTGACATAGGGACATTATTGCACACAAAAACACACAAGACTACATTGGAGTCCGAGATGTAGTGAAGTGCTCAATTATAAGTCCATCCATCTCGGCAATCGAGGATAGTCCAACCCCTTCATTTGCATCTTTCGCTTTTATGGTTTGATGCTTTGTTTGGGTTTTTACATGTGATTTATTAATTATAGTTTTACAATGACATCTAGCCAAGCTTAGCGATATACATGCAACAAAAGGAGAACAAGTGTGAAAACCTAGTAACCCTATCGGAACTAGGTAATCGACATTTTCTCGTAGAAAAAGTTCCTAAATCAAGACTAGGGCTCCCAAGTTCACACATCCCTCTCTAGGAACCTCGCCTATCCAGATCTACTTCGCTACATTTTTCTATGCCTTGTTACAATGGTCTCATTATTTTGTTTCGTAGGATTAATATTATTGTTTAACATTATTAATCATTATTATTTGTTAGGTCTGTTATTATATTTGTTTATATGTGAAGTTGTTAATAAACAACTCACGTGAATAGGAGTTTGGTGAGAGAATTAAGGAGTGTTGTTATATCAGATTCCTATTTTATAGGAATGACTTATTCCTATATATTTGTAAGAGTTCTCGTATGAATTATATAGAGAATTAATAATATATTTTGTGTTCGTACTATGTAATTCTCGTACTCAAATTTAATATTTGGTATCGTGAGCGAAATGTGTTAAGATTTGTGAAAGCAATGATCTTTTGAATCTATCAAGGGGCATCTTGGTTGTACGAATGCCCAACAGATGAAAAATCATATCGGTATGTTGCATATTTTATTAGAATAATTTTTAGAACAATATTCGCAAATAAATCAATGAACTTGAATGTGAGAAGGAAGGTAAAGTGATTGCAATATGTTTTCACTGTCAAAATCTTCCATACGGCATTGCAAAAGCACATGTGCTACAGGCATTTACCTAAAACGTGGAATAGGGGCGTAGCTACAGTTGGATTTACAGTTTTTATCAGCCATTGCTCCATTGCCAAGGGTGCAATAGTAGATCTGATTGTGTATTTTGTAGAGATTCATTTGTTCTTTCATACGTGCAACCTCAAGTCTGGTTATCCACATTCAAAATGCATGTGTTGTTGGTAAAGGTAGTCAATGTGTAGACTCATTCCCTTTCTGCTACCAATTGGTTAAAACTCCAAGTGCATTGTGGTCTTCTCTCAACATGCGTGAAGTCTGAATGGTTGGAGTCTCCTTAAATACGTACCATTCAAATCGGCCTGTGTGAATCGATTATTTTCAAAAGTATTTTTGTGTGGAATACTCACCCAATCTGCTCTTACCTGAGGAGGCTAGCCATTGGAAGTGGAAGTATTTCATATTACCAGTGGTGGTAGCAGTCAAACCACCTACAAATATTTCCTTCACTGGAGATAAGTGTTCAAAACCACTTTAAAAAAAAAAAATAGTGGTATATGTATATTTCTTATTATTGTTTTGTGAGTCTGTGTGTTTAGGTATTTAGTTATTCAAGTCTCGGGTTTTCCACGTTTGTAAAGTGGAAGTTTTTGGAAAAAAAAAAAGAGGACGTATTGTTTTAGTTTGTTAAATTAAAAGTCAAAAGTTTTAGTTATTGTCATTTGTTTGTAAAAGTGTCAAATAAGTGATCTTAAGATTATTTGTATTGTTAAGAGTCGATTTTTGTTTATTCATCAAAATTTCGTTGTGGGTCAATTTCATTGTAAAAAGTGTCGTCTTTCAAAGTTCGAAAAATTAAAAAAAAATTGCCCGCATTTCAATTTTGGACGCATTTTCGCTTATACGCGATGTCTAAATTATTAAAGGTATTTTGAGCTTCATGATCACATCCGACTGAACTAGCAGCATGAAATCGGAGGATGGATCAAAATGGAGGTTGGAGGTCATTCAATGACCTCTCATCGGTCACCAATGACGGGGCCACATACTGATCTGGTGACATGTGTGCAGTGTGGTTTTTCATTTTCAGTGTTCTTGTTTTACAGAGTGATGGTTTTCTGAATAAACCCTTTTCAGAACTTTTTGGAGGAATCATGTTGTCAGAATACTCACTTTTGGGAGCAGGAGAAGATTTCGAGGTAGATTCAAGGGATGGTTGTCCAGCTAGTGTGAAGCTTGTGGATCTTGGAGATTCAGAATTCGGGCGCCCAGAGAGGAAGGGAAAGTCCCACAGGAACCCAAAGAGGAAGGGAGCATTCCTGCATAATTCAGCTCGACACTACGCCTTTACGAGGGTAAAGAGATAATCTATGGAGTCTGTACCTGGTCTAAGAAGTGCTTTCAGGAGGTGGTTCAATTTCTTCGGATATGGTTCTTTGCCGTGTTCACATTAAGGGGGTGAAGATTAGTGATTAATAATGTTCACACTAAGGGGGTGAATGTTAGGATTAATATTATTGTTTAACATTATTAATCATTATTATTTGTTAGGTCTGTTATTATATTTGTTTATATGTGAAGTTGTTAATAAACAACTCACGTGAATAGGAGTTTGGTGAGAGAATTAAGGAGTGTTGTTATATCAGATTCCTATTTTATAGGAATGACTTATTCCTATATATTTGTAAGAGTTCTCGTATGAATTATATAGAGAATTAATAATATATTCGTGTTCGTCTTGTGTAATTCTGTACCAAATTTAATAGTTTCATCACATTGTTCATTCCCAAGTCACCGAGAGGTAAGTAAATTTGATATTAGTACATTATCCTTCTTATTTCCCCTCATTTATAAGATCAAAATAAATTGTTACTATTCATATTTTATTATATTTCATTTACATTGTGCATATTATGTTCATATAAAATAAAATCCATATTTTATTGAATCATTTTGGTGAACCCATAGATTAGAACTATTTTCCCTAGGATCCATTGTAAACCCTAATGGATAAGTATAACTCTTCTCCTTCTCATCTAATCATGCCTCATGTGAGTATTAACCCCATCT
Source organism: Taxus wallichiana var. yunnanensis (assembly GCA_018340775.1). NCBI lineage: Eukaryota > Viridiplantae > Streptophyta > Pinopsida > Cupressales > Taxaceae > Taxus > Taxus wallichiana. The sequence continues at coordinate 733,553,233 of CM031241.1, forward strand.
ATGATGATGAAACCATCTTTGAACTCACTTCCTATATCATGATGCTAATCTTTTGGATCATACTAAAAAATAACTCTTAGTTAATGAATGTAATGTGCATACTACCTTTGATAATTCTACTATCAACATCATTTCAGATCTAGTTAGCTTCACTTGTTGCACACCTTATTATACAGTTAGACATACTCCTATTGAAATTTCTAATGAAAAATTAGATGATTCTCTAATAAATTTCATGTTTGGTCTTGATGATTCTCATCCTAGTCACGATGATACTCTAGTTGTATCTCATAATCCATCACATACTAATTCTCCTACTTCTTCATTCTATGTCAATTATATTCTTAACTATATCCTTATATCTGATTCCTTTTTTATTTTGATGACACACTTGATAGTCATGATTCTACTTCTTTACATACTTGGTGAGTGCGAATCCTCCACTCTACTATCATCTTATTCTCGAGAGTGCATCTAATGACACACATGCTTCAACTCCATTTGTTAGTTCATATCCTCCCATTGATTCATCTCCATATATTATTCCATCTTCTTCTATTACTCCATCTTCTACTATTATCCATTGCATATCCATCTATTAGTTTATCTCCTCCTAGCAAATCATCTCCTAGGGATGTTTTTTATGCTATTCCTACTGTTTCTATGAATGTTCCATCTCCTTCAAGACCTATTAATTCATTGGCACCAACATCTAGTGTGCCCTTAGCATCGAATATGCTATGTATCATCTTGATATTCCTATGGTTACTCATAATGATGAATTGCAACCACTTAACACATTATTGCCATATTCCACTATTCCTTCATAGGATATCCTATCCCTTATGCATTTGTAGGTCACTTACAGTATTAGGTCCAATCTCTCACATTAGAAAGAAAGGCCTATTATTCTTCCATTGATAATAATTCATTGCATGGAAATCATATCCCTAAAAATATTCACAACTCGACATTTCCTAAGGATTTTTATGCCTACATTTTCATGTTTTGATGGTACTAGAAATCCATACTTACATCTCAAGCATTATCATATGGCCATGGATTCATATTCTAATGATCACTATTACTTAAATCCTTTCACCATAGTCTAATATATATTTCTCTCCAATGGTACATGCATCTAACCTTTTGATCTATTAGCACTTATTGTAAGATATAATAAGCTTTTATTTTCCACTTCATAATCAACAATGACCCCAAGGTCATATATGATCATCTACCCACTTTACATTAGGGAAAAATAAAACCTATCATGGATTACATGTTATGATTCAATGCGCGCATGCACCAACTATTATTTCAACCTATTTACTTAGAGAAATAATTTATCTTCTATCATAGTTTGATTCCATCCTTAAAACAAAAATTATAATATGACACATGTGAATCATTCAGGATTTTATGCTATAGGGTTATTTATCTAGAACAAGACCTTATTGCTACACATGTTATAGATTCTCCCCTATTACAGCTACTGCTAAAATATCTAGTTCTCCTCTTCTACCATTTATTGAGCATCCAACACAACTTCCATCTTCTCCACCACATAAAAAGATCAATCTAATCTATTTCCTAAGCATCCTTCATCTCCTACTCCACGTCATGATACTCCTCATATTTCTCCATTTGTTTCATGGGAAGCTCTACATGTTTCACATCATGCTATACCTCACGATGTGTTGTGTGCTTTATTTGATCAGCGTATTATTTGTCTACCTTATAATCATCATCATCCACCTCCTTTCCTACAATGCTAACATGATCCATCATACTGTAATTATCACCATATTATTAGTCATAGGGACAATGACTATTATACCCTTCATGATCGCTTGAAAAATTAGAAGACAAGGGCATCATTTCTTTTGGTATTCTCCCATGTGAGAATTCTATATCTCCACTCCCTTGTAGGCATGCTATTACTCCAATTGATTCATCTCCTTTATCTACTTTTAAGATCACCGATCATCCACTTGCCACACATTTTTACTCATGCATACTCTTCATTGTGTCCATATAATGCTGCACCATCTCATCCACCGCATCATGTTCCTATTACAAATTGGTTTCCACAACCCTCGGTTGTTTCATTTCCCACCGCATTTTCACCCATCATTAACGTTGCTTCATGAAACATTCAGGTTTGGCTCATATACTCATGTTACTTCCTTTCCACATGCTTCTATAACTTGATGTCAACTTGGTGTTTAGTAGGTTATCTCTATCACCTTACCCCCGATAAAGCACTCATGTTATTATGGTTATTACATGACTGTTGAGGGATCTGTTATGATAATAACCTTTCTTCACACACTTTATCAATTCATCTAGTACATGTTACTTAATAATTTCTGATGATGCACTCTTTCTATATGGTTCATTATTGACTACTTGAGGGGTCTTATATAAATGAACCCTATCATCTCTACATTGGGGGGAATCACTATTATCTTCCCCTCTTACTCATCATACGAGCATACATTCTTATAAACTATTACAAAATTTCCCTACTCCTACATTATTCATAATTCATCACAACTTTATGCATACATTACACTTCTTTTTATCAACTACACATCATCATCAAAATACATACAATATATCATCATCTATCATTATCATCAACAACGAAACAATTGTATAATCAAAATTATAATTAACATGTTATACATTGAAATATGCATTAAAATCATCACATTAATAAACATCGAATATAATGACATAGTCCAACCATCCATATACATATATATCGAATCATAGATACAAAAATCCCATCACTAGGGGAAATTCCCCTTGCATAAATCCATCACTACATCACTACATCATATCTCATCATTACTATCGCTATCTATGGTCAGTAAGATCCCTAGAACTAGAAGCCTCAACACTCACTCTATGCCACTGGTCGTGGCCCTATACCTCTCTACCTACCGTAAATAGTGGGTTCTCCATATACTTCTCCGTAAAGTGACTCGAAGCTCAATAAAATGTTCACATACACCCTACGCTAGAGAGGTCCACCACCCGCCGCCTCTCTAGCTCATCGTGTATCCTTACATTCCTCATCCCTCTCACTTGGTATCATGGCAATGTCACTTATTTTATCACCACTCGACTCAAAAAAATGGGTATGTGCACCCATAATACCATCTACACAATTTAGCATGCCTCCACCCATGAGTATATCGGTGGTCACTTTATGTGTCGATGATCGGATAGATGTGTCCATAATTAGTGACCAAAAAGTAACACCTACATCCATAAAAGAAACATTAGATAGTAGTAACCATCACATAATCAAGTAACAAATAATATAATGAAACTATAAAAATATTCATGCTCCATTATCACCACAGATACATCATTGAGGGCAAGTGGTTGCCCCTTTACTCCCCCTCCTAGTGGTTCTCCCTCCACTACCGCAAATATTGGAAAACAACTATACCCACTAATGTGAGGCCCACCATGCATGGTATGCCTCCATACACCATGTGTCATCTCTATCCACTGAATCTATCACAACATCTACCTCATCCGACCACGGAGGTACTAGTTGCGCTCTCCCGTGGGGCCTGGTCTAGCTTCATCCCTCCTTGGTGTGCTAATCACTTGTAACCATGCATATGGCTCTGGGAACATCATGAGCCATACCATAATATTTTGACACCCGCTCAACCTGAAATAACTTTTCCACCCTTAGAAATTTATCCTAACCACATAGGATGATTCAAACATAGTATCTCTACTACATCCATTGGCCATCCTTTGTAGTCACGGTATGACCTCCACACAATTACCTCTACCCTCAGCCTATCTATCATAGATCTATAGGTATTTATCTCCATCTTCCTCCCATGTATACCTACCCATCTCCCAAAAATAATTTTGGCCTTGTCCAATCTCCCCGCAATCCACCAATTGGCCTTAACACTATAATATGCTCATAGGCCCATAATTGTAATAATGTCGTAGCACCAATGCCACGTCCATGATCCTCATGTCTAAATATGTATAGATCCATATATAGGTGAGCCAAAACACATCATGCCTAAGCATACCTTGTGATCTATACCCCTTTCTAGTGATAGATATCATGCATTTTATATAAGATGTCTATACCACCACCCACTACTCCTATCGATGACGTTATCACCATGACAATAAACTTCCATAATATCAAAATAACATCTAGGATAATATGGGCCTCAGTAGGAATGTGAGTCCCCATAAGATACCTTATAGAATCCATAATCCATTTCTACATATCATCCACTTCCATAACATGTACCCTCTCTCCAATAATAGGTAATCACAATATGCGATATACACCTCTAGTGTGACTATCATCTCCCTTGTAGGTAGCCAAAAGGTGCACATATCTGCAAACCACCTCTCACACATCATTATAAACATTGGCATATTAAGGGGAACATCCCCATCCTTACTATGTGTCATAAACCAATATGGTACAGAACATCCAACTCCTCGTATGACAATCCTAATTTGAGTAATGTACTCAAATGATGGACACCACTAAACTCCTCAAATGGATATCATTAGCACATCATCCACCGCACACCATAAAAAACAAAAACAACAAAAATATTAGCACATCATCCATACCGAAAACAAACCACTTATGATATCAACATACATTAACAATCACATTTTCATCACTCTAGATTTAGCTTATGCTTTGTGGACATGGGTGCCCAAAAGTAGGTGTTGATACCAAAATTTGTTCTCCTTTTCAGTCTGAGAAACATCAAATATATGGCATGAATCTTGAAGGTAGATAGAACATGATGTATGTCGTATTGTAGCCTGGGGATGTGATCTAATTGGCACTCAGATTTGTGGAGAGATGGATAGCACTCAAATAGGACTTGATCTTGTCCTAACTATTTTAGGTTGTGCCTTTCAACCAAGGTAAGAGGACCTATTTTGTAACCCTCAAATGGTGAAGGAGATGAAGATATCCCTTAATTTGTGTAAATAGTATGAAAAGGGCCTTGGGAAAATATGATCAACACTCCAAATCTGACTTTCACAAGTTGTCACTTCCAGATTATGGAGATAATTTCAATGCAAGGCAAGGGTTACTAAAGACATTTTGAAATCTTGATCTATTCTACATACTTTAGCAAATGGATTTTGATCTTCTGTGGGTATACAGGTCAAAATAGGGGTAGTATGGGGTAGGATTAGTTGTTTAGAATGATTTTTGGTGGGATATTGACAAGACAAACTTGACTATGCTAGATCTTTGACAACCTCTACAACATTTGAACAACTATCAGATAAAATGCTTCAAAATAGTCAGGATGTTCTTTCAACTAGAAGAGATACAAAAATGGAGGCCCAGGTTTTCACTCTTCACATAATCTTTGAGACCTCAACACAAAATCTTGAGTTAAAGGACTCAATTAAACATCAAAATATCTGATCAAATCATGCCTAAGGTACCCCCAAAGGCTTACAAGTAATCTATGTCAACAAATGAAGGTGAAGTGATTTTAAACTGCTTATTTTTAGTGTAAAATGAAAGCTATTCTAAAAATGAAATTGCAAATGCCACTAAACTATCAATAAGGATGAGATATGTGTGATTCCTAAAGATTTCAATGCAAGATTACAACAAGAACAAGGAAAACTGTTTATAGACATTTAAACATGATAATAGACATCATATTGCCCAAAATAACATAGATTAATTCAAAATCTTGTTAGATTCATCAGTAGGGGAGAGTTTCAGGAAAAATCTCAGAGCTGTGTGATGGCTATACACTTGTAACCAACTCAACATGAATGAATATCTAACATAGAAGACATTAACCAAGTTTTTGGAGGGTTTCTCAGAAGATGAGATTCTCTCAAAATTTTCTCATGATTTTCAATTTCCCGACCTTTTGCATGTCTCAAAACATGCATTATATATCTCTCTATTACATTTGATCCTTCTTTCCCAAGAAAATAATATCCTATGGCATCTTAGTTTGTTACAAATTCACTCATGACTTGTAGAAAGGGACATCTAATGAAAAGCATTCACAAATTTGCAGTGCCCTCAAAAAGGAAAATCATTGCAAAATTCACATCATTATCCATTGTGGAGGCATGTTTTTCATCTTCAAAGCATGTAGACCCCCTTCCTTTCATTATTTCATCCTTATCCCTCCAAAATTTGACTCTGTAACTTTTGGATCTGATATTTCACGTTTTTGCTCAAGCCCAAACAAAATTTCATTTCAAAAGTACCTCAAATCTGCAAATTGAATTTTCAAATTGATTCCATTGATCCTTGAAGGAAAAAATGACATGAATTCACCAAAAATTTGATCAAAATCGATGCAAAAAATGCATTTCCACACTTCCTAGAGCAAAAATGGTGGCCAAATTGAAAAATGCACAGTTACCATTGATTTTCCTTTCTCCCTTCAATATGAGCCCTCCACGTGTCATAATGTGATTGGAAATGGGCTTGGGATCACTTTTTGATATTTTAACATTTTTGGAAAAATGTAAAAATTTGACATTTTTCCCCCTCCGCCCTTGAGATTTGGTGCTGACACGTGGAAAAGGTGGGTCCCCGTGGAATCGTGGATCGATTCTACACATTTCCACCCTTTTTCGAAGAAAGGAAAAATTTCAAAATTATCCCCATGGACCTGCACTTTAGATTTGGCACTAACACGTGGCACAATATGATTGGATCTCGAGGTCGTGCCTCATTTTTACACATTTTTCCTCTTTTCGGAAAAAGGAAAAATTTCAATTTTCCTCTGCCGCTCCACCCTCCCGCAAGACACGTGTCCTCATATGATTGGCTAAGGGGAAGCACTCTGATTTCATACTTTAATTCCTTTTCACCAAAGAAAATTTTTAACATTTCCTCTTACACTCCCACACCTCCGATTATGTCCCTACCATGTATCTCCCTTTGACTCGTTGCGGAGCCACGCTTCAAATTACCACTTTAACTCATTTTGCCAAAAAGGCAACATTTCCTTTTTCCTCGGTGGCCCGCACTCCCTTCTGCCCCTGATCCTACCACGTGTCCTCTCCTGATTGGCCCAATGGACCCACAATATTTTTCACAACTTTTTCCCCCTTTCGCCAAAAAGCAAAATTTTTCTAAGTCCTCCGCCAGCCTTCCATCCCGCTTTTGATGAAAACATGACACATGTCCACCTCTAACCTTCCATCCCACTTTTGATGAAAACATAACATGTGTCCACCTCTGATTTTCCATCCCACTTTTGATGAAAACATGACATGTGTCCACATTTGATTCGTTGCGGGCCTACACTTTGAAGCCGTCACTTGTTCCATTCGATTCGTTCATGAGCCCTAGGGATTTTCTTTGTACTTTAAATATTTTTTCCAAAATTCCTTAAGGCAAAAAATACCCACCCATCTATCTTCATTATGCTTGTGACATGTGTAGCTCCTCACAGGGACCCACAGAGCTACGGGAAATTTGCACTTTTTCCAAAACATAAAAAACATTAAGTTTTTCAAGCAGACCCGCCAAACCTTGTTTAACCAAAAATGGCCACGTATGAGAAGATGTTTGATCTAAAATTTGATGGGAAAAGGACACCGTATGACCATCAAACAACATAGAAATTTCCAGTGATGCCCTAGAATGCTGAAGATCAATTTGACGGGCAAATGACTCTTGTTTGACCGTAAAAAACACAGAAAATGCTAGGGATGCCCAAAATCAATTTTTCCTTCATGGGTGAAGAATTTTTTCAATCAAAAGACAAATGGAAAGTGTTTTTAGGCAATTTACAACCATGGCAAGGGATATTTGAGGGAAAATATGTATAAAATGAACAATTTTGAGCTCCAAAGGCCGTAGAAAACATGGGAAAAATGAAAGAGGTGTTTGAATGGGAAAAATTAGGGCAAAACACATTTCTCCTTAGAAAATTAGGGCATGGTAATGATTTTTTAAACAATCTAATTCACAATAATGGAGCTACAACTTCACATCATCGATTTCATGAAGAAAAAATGTTTTAGAGCACAAAGAGCAAAGGGGAAACATGGTAAAATGGCAGAGGATTAAAATGGGCACCAACATTAGGATTGAGGTTCCCAAATGTAGGACATTATCACTTGTTTATGGTTCCTCCTATCCCAAAGTTCATTAGTGCCTTCACCACTTTTTTTCCATGTCCAAAAGGTAGAGAAAATAACTAACAAAAATTTCACAAAAATTCATCAAAAAATGACTCATATCAACACATTTTTGACAAAAAACACACTTACTAACTTCATTGTTTTCTCGTGATAAGACAACCATCGCCACCATCTCAAATTGACTCAGTCATGCTGCTCTAACTTGTGGCATCCTTACACACTTAGAGATCACTATCACACTCACAAAAAAGACAAATGAGTTTCCTAATCACTTTATCACATTACTATTTATAGTAACTCTTCATTATTCACTACACTATGGTCATTATTTACGTTTATCATCCCAACTAATATACAATGCATGGTTTCAGCCATATATTGAGCATACCTACTCCGATTCCTATCTCGTTTACAAAATCTCCTCATAATTCTACCTATTTATGTATTGTATAAACCTTACATATATTCTATTCCTTCTAACCTTTATTTACACTCCATATACACAAAATTTTGTGATATCAATCCTATATTCATTGTTACATCATTACGTGATTAATTTCAGCTCAACGTTCGTTCTCATCATCACTCTCCCTTTCTCTTAAAGTGGGGAAATAAAATTAGAGGCATCCTATAATTCCCCTTACATGACAACATGATCGATCTACATCCATAATTCATCATTATCAAACAACTTATTCATACACCACATGACATTTCACATCACCTTCTAGTGATTCCCCCTAATGACCTAACCTGGGGAAACAAGCATAAAATATCTCTATAAGTAACCAAACAATCAATCATACACATTAAAATTTCAAAAATTAAATCATATCAACCAATCAACATAAAAACGACACATTTATCCTCCCGTATGACCTAACATGGGAGCTACATCACCACTTTCTCAGATGACCTAACATGGGAAGTTATTCTATACTTCACGAGTGCTTCTAGATGACCTAACATGGAAGCCAATACATTCACATTGTGGAAACACCCTTAGAGTGGGGGAAATGAGACATCATTTCCTTTCCTATACTGATCCTATATGGGTTATTGTGTTTGATAAAAAATTGGATCCATAATCAAAAAATTTGATCTGTGTTTATCTACAATGGTTGGATCTTTAGAGGATATAGTTAAAGTTGGAGAGGTACTAGAATTATCTCCCTATACTCTTCCTCTAAAAGCAAGATGCCCAAATCCTCAGTTTCTCACACACGTGTGATCAGTTTGGGAATTGATCACTCCCTATCCCAACACATCTCCATCATCAAAATTTTTGAAATCTCCATTTTCCTATTATTGACATCATCAATTTCACTTAGTACTTATTTGGTTACATTATATGGATCAACAAACTGATCCATGGTTTTCCACATGATGTGCTCTCATTTGGCATGTACTTCGATACACTCTTTATGTACTTCAAAGATATGGGATTCTCTAGACTTCTCATGCATGCATCTCTATCTCGCTTTATGTTACCAAGCTTTCTCGATCAACATAAAGTTGGGGAAAATGTAGACACAAAATCACACACATACTAATATTATTATACCACTAAGTATGTTGTTTTATGTATGGATTTGACATAAGAAAAGTATTCATTGATGACCCATTCCATGGTCCATTTGTTTGTCTTATCATTCTTTATTATCATTTGTCTTGCACATTCGTCACTCATACACACATTTATTGTCGGTCTCGGGGATCCTGTCTATCGCTTATCCTTCATTTGACATCACTTGTCCCTAGATAATAGTGACCAATACTATACATTAGTGCCTGTGTGCTTCTATCCATCTTGGGTGCCCTTGTCCTCTGTTTGTTTGTTTTTATCTTTGATATTTGAGGTCCATATTTTGGTTCTCCCTATCATATCCTAAGGTAATAGTCAGCATGTCGGGTTATTAGTGTCGAACTTAGAGCAAGAGATCCCTATATAAACACAAAATACATATCATTATATGGAAAACTATTCTTATCAATGGATAACTATCTACATAGAGAAAGGGACCGCATTTGGGCTACTATTTTACATACACACTACATAAGAAGGGGATTTTTTTCTATTCCATCCACCATTTACATTTACATTTTCATTTATCTATTTCCCGATATCTTGGTGTCATTAGCGTGAGGGTGACATAGGGGCATTATTGCACACACAAACACATATAACTATATTGGTTCTGATATGTAGTACAATGCTCATCATAAGTCCATCCATTTGGAAGTTAAGGACAATCATACCCCTTCATTTACATATTTCTTTTTTATGATTTGATTTTTATTTGGGTTTTATAGGTGATTTCTTCATTATTGTTTTACAACGTCATCTAGTGAAGCTCATCGACATATATATGAAAAAAGGTGAACAAGTGCATTTGTAAAAAAAGGAAAGTAAATCTAAGTCGATGAGCTTCACTAGATGACATTGTAAAACTATAGGGTGAACATTCTGGGACTTTGTGATAAAAGGAAAGTAATTAGTTTTAAAGTAACGTCCAATAGTAATTCAAATTGGTGGAAAAATATAAAATCTATCAACAATATAATCAATTGAAGTTTAATAATATTCAATAAATTTATTATGTAAAATGATTGGAGATTAGTTGTGTTTTCTTGTTAGCAAATCATTGGCACTCTAGGTTGTTCTTTAGAAGTATTCATTTTTTCCATGAAAAAAATGAATATGAGTTGTAATTTAGATCTGTGAAATAAAATGTAACAAGTATAAGCGAGTAGAATGAGTTCAAGTTATATAAATCACTAATTAGTTTTCATATGAGGAAAATAAATTTGTAGTGAAGAGGAGAGTGTTTCAAAGACCTGAAAAAATAGGTATAATATTAGTGAAACATTAATCAATTCATCTAGTAACATTGAGAGGATTTATTTTTAATATTTTATATGTCAATTTAATTTGCTAAAAATGTAAAATATTATTCTACAAATAAAATGATATTATATAACATACAGTTGTAAAACTTCATATTTTTATGATATATGTGCAAAAATTATATTTTATTAGTACCTTGTAGAAATCATTACATCGAACCATTTTATAGTAATCATGTATAACCATTGATGGAAAAAATAGAAGAGGTAGAAGAGGAATGGAAAAATAAAATTACTCACTAGTAGAAAATGTAAGAGGAAAACCTACATTCAAGTCTATGCTTAGATCTCGGTGAGAGCATCTTTAGATTTTAATTTTTATATAATGTTATAATTTAGATTAGTTATATTACCATCTTGAAAATTATAATAGATTTGTTGTGATAAATCATCTACAAAACAATTCATTTTGCATTGTAACAAAATAATGTTATTGCTAATTTCACAAACAGATTAAAACCCAACATTGATTATGTTAATAGTGTCCTACCCATCCAACACCCATGAAAGGGTGTTGATATTGTTTTAGGTTAATTTATTTAAATAAATGGTTATGGCTAATAATATTAGGAAATAAGGGATAAAATATGTGGAAAAATCTCACACATAATTGTAATAGTAGAAACTAATATGCAAATCTATAATATAAGTGCGAAAAAAATAACACAACACAAAGACAATATTTAACATGGTTACACCAATTTGGGCTCATGTCCACCAAGAATAACTTGCTCATATTTGTATTACAAGCTACCTCTTTCTCTCAATATAGTACTCAGATCTATTTGGAGCTATGCTAAAAACTCTCTTGAATTCACACTTGAACTCACACACACCTACAATTTTTACATCCCCTACCATGCACAAAAGCACATAAAATGACAACTACTTAAGTAGTTTTACAATACCGTGGGTATCAAAACCATGGGAAAAAACCACCAAATTAACCTATGGGTAAAAAATCCAGCCCATATGAGAAGAGCACATTTCCTAAGATATCGGGCATGTTTTTCAAGGCCTGGCCTTGAACCCCAGTGAGAAAAAATGTTGAGAGTGTATAGTAATTTTAGTGTACAGTCTTCAACACTTCCACACATGAAAACATGCTCCATAAAATAACAATATCCCACTTGGAGACTATTTTCCCTATGAGAAAGCTTCTCAATCCCTTCATCATTGTTTCTAGGAAGACAAACCAAAGCTTAACATAGCTTCAGTTTGTCCCTTGTGACCATCTTGGTCATCATATCTATGGGATTATGAATGGTTTGAATCTTCTCCAACATCAACTTTTGTTCCTCAAAAGTTGTCCTAATGAAATGGTACCTTAGTTGTATATGCTTCATCCTAGAGTGGAAAGAAGAGTTCTTAGCTAGGTGTATAACACTCTGACTATAACTATAAAAATTTCCTTCCTCCTTCCGAAAAAAATCGTCAAGCAGTTACTATAACCAAATCATCTCTTATCTTGCCTTTTTGGAAGAAACATATGCAACATCTGTGGTTGAAAAATCCATACACTTATGTAGTCATGAAATCCAACTCACTATTGTCCCACCTACAGTGAAAATATAACATATCGTGTTCCTCTTGCTATCTACATCTCCAACAATATTTGAATCTACATAACCATGAAAATTGATGTATGATCCATTGTAGAAAAACTAATCCCATAGTCCCTCTCAAGTACCGAAGGATCCACTTTACTTCCTGCTAATGATCTTCAACTGGATCACTCATAAATCTACTCACAAATCCCACTACATGGGTAATATCAGACCTAGTGCACACCATGGAATGCACCAAACTACCAACAATTGATGAGTAAGGTACCTTGGACATCTAGTTTCTCTCCTACTCTATCTTGGGACATAGCTCCTTTAATAACTTGAAATGTCCTACTAATGGAGTCCCAATTGGTTTAACATCCTGAATATTAAACCTCTCCAAGAACTTCTCAATGTACTCTTCCCGAGATAAAGTTAGCATCTAATCCTTCCTATCCCTAGATATCCTCATACCAAGGATTTGTTTAAATTCCCCAAATCCTTCATATACAAAGGAGTCACTTAATCGCTTCTTGAGAACTTTTATTTCCTATATGTTTTTACTTGAAACCAACATGTCATCCACACAAAAAACAAGATAATATAACTTCCATCCTGAAATTTATTTGTACACACAATGGTTACAATAACATCTAATATAACCTTTTTCTCCATCATGAAGCTATCAAATTTCTTATACCATTGACGTGGATCTTGTTTTAAGCCATACAATATCTTCTTCGGTTTTAACACCACCTCCTCTTTACCTTTGACCTCATAACCCTCTAGTTTCCGCATATCGATATCCTCCTCTAAATCACCATGGAGAAATATAGTATTTACATCAAGATTCTCTAAGTGTAAGTATTGCTTGCTACTATTCCAAGAACCATTCTAATAGAAGTCATTTTTACTACAGGAGAAAAAATATCATCAAAATCTATACCTTTTTTCTCATGCAAACCCACTCACCACCAACTGGGCCTTGCATCTTTTATTTCCTCCTTCTTCCTCTTTAACTCTGTACACTCACTTGTTCTCAGTAATGATATTTTTCCTTCGGTAGCTTCACCAAATCCTAAGCTTGGTTCTCCATGATATACTGATGCTCTTCATCCATGGTTTGCTCCCATTTCTTCCTAAAATCTACCTACATTGCTTCATCAAATATCTTTGGCTCTCCATTTTAAGTGAATAATAAATAATAAAGAGAAGAAGAAAAATGTTCATGTTCTCTTGTTACCCTAGAAGACCTCCTAAATATAGAAGGTTTGGGTTAAGTAGGTTCTGAATTGATTAATGTGTCACTTTCCCATCTAGAAGATCCTCTACCACTACATATTCTCTCTTAGATTATTCCCTATATTCCTGCAAGTATTTTTATACATAACTTTCTCATTAAATACCATATCTATAGATCAAATGATTTTCTTTTCCTTAATACTCCAACATTTATATTCAAATAAATCACCACGATAACCAATGAAATTATATTTTTCTTATTTAGCCTCTATCTTGGTCCTATCATCCTTGTCTATATGAACAAGTACCTCATATCAAAAGACTATAAGAAATGAGTAATCAAAATTCTTACCATACCAAGCCTCCTCGGTATGCCTCCATCGAAGGAACTTGAGGGTCCTCTATTTATTAAGTACACAATTGTGCTCACCACTTCTACCCAAAAAGAAAGAGGCAGTCCCACATGTAACCTCATGCTCCTATCACATTACATTATTATTATTTTCATCCTTTTTGACTCCCCATTCTGCTTGAGTTCTTGGAACCTTATTTTCATGCAGATTCCATTCTTAGAACAATAATCTTAAAAATCATTGCTACAATACTCCTCTCCATTATTTGACCTAATACATTTTAGCTTAAGACATGTTTCATTATCTACCAAGGATTTCCACTAAACAAAAGTTTCAAATACATCATATTTTTTTAATACAATATACCCTATCTTTCCTTGTTATATCATAACAAACAATTACATAATAATTTGAACCCCTAGGAGATGATACCTAAGTCAGCCCCACACATTAGAATGTACCAGATCCAACTTACTCTCTTTCTTCATAGGTCCAACCTAGATAAACTTACTCACTTTTTTTTCCCATATACACAATTCTCACATAACTCCGAACCTATTTTTGTATATCTATGAAAATTATTCTTTATGATCTCCATACCCTTATGGATCATATGACCTAGCATTTAGTGCCATAATTGTATATATGTTTGAAGGCACAAGATTACAAGAATTAGTGCTATCATTGGTTAAATACAAGGTTCTAGCCTTCTTACCTATTTTCACCACAAGACCACCCTTGGTAACCTTCCAAGAGTCCACTTCAAATATCGTAGTACAACCATCACTTCCAAACTTTCCCACCAATATCAAATTTCCTTTGAATGTAGGCACATGTATGAATCCTTCAATAGCCATGTATTCCCATTCTACATCTTAACCTGAACATAACACATTCTAGCTATGTTGCAAGGCTCATCATCACCAAGAAAAACATGCCCAAAATACCCTTGAACAAAATCAACAAAATAATTCCTATATGGAGTAGCATGGCAAGAAGCCCTCAAATCTAAAACACAAGACTCAACAATAGTATGCAAAGAAAGAATCAAAGCATCTTGAAATACATTACTTGTTGCCACATTTACCTCCTTATTTCTTCTTATTGTTTCTTATTATCCCAAAGATCCTAACAATCCTTCTTTACATGCCAAGAATTTCCATAGTGCCAACATACCATCTTGCTTTTGGATTTTGACCTTTCCTGATCTTTCAATTTTCCATGACTTCCTCTATTCTTCTGTCTCCCTCTAGTTTCCACTATCAAAGCATTCCCTGAAGTAGAAGATTCTCTAGAGATTTTTCTTTGCATTTCCTCGCATAGAATTACCCTTACAACATCCTCAAACTTCAACTTTGAGTTAGTTGAACCGAGTTACTTACCGTCATTGTCGGTTATTCCAACTTTTAGGTAAGGAGCAAAAATTAATAAAGCCCTAACTTCTTCATCAAATTATATTGTAACCAAAGCTAGCATATTCACAACTATATTAACATCATTTAAATGATATGCTACTAAACTATTCTTAGACATCTTCATTTTAAATAATTTTTCATCAAAAATATCTTGTTAGAGGCGAGAGGGTTTTTCATATAACTTCCTAATAAATCCATTAGTTCTTTTGTAGTATTTTCCTTTGAAACATTAAATAATACTGAAGATGCAAGACATAGTCGGATTATCCCAAGTGCCTTCTTATCCAAAAAATCCCATTCCAAATCTGTCATGCTTGAGGGTTTGGTCCTTTTCCAGATAGTGGAATATAAAGATCCTTCTAATAAAGGTCATCTTCCATCTCTAAAATTCTTCCCATTGAATTTATTTCAACCCTTGTTCTTCTATCATCTTCAATAGCTCCCACTCAAGCTAGAATTTTTCTTGCAATTCAACACTTCAACAAACCAAACTAGGATCTGATACCAATTTTTAGGAAATAAGGGATAAAATATGTGGAAAAATCCCACACATAATCGTAATAGTGGAAAATAATATGGAGAATAATTACACATATCTATAATATAAGTGCGGAAAAAAAAGAACACAACATGGAGACATTACTTAACATGACTCACCCAATTTGGGCTATGTCCACCAAGAATCACTTGCTCATATTTTTATTGCAAGCCACCTCTTTCTCTCAATATAGTACCTAGATCTATTTGGAGCTGTGCTCAACAAACTCTCTTGGATTCACACTTGAACTCAAACACACCTACAATTTTCTACATCCCCTACTAGGAAAAAAATCACATAAATAGGTAACTTCTTCAAATTTTTACAATATTGTGGGTATCAAAACCATGGGAAAAAACCACCAAATTAACCTATGGGTAAAAAATCCCACCCATATTATAAGAGCACATTTTCTCGAGATATCGGGTATGTTTTTGAGGCTGACCTTGAACCCCAAAGTGAGAAAAATGTTGAGATTGTATAGTAATTTTAGTGTACAGTCTTCAACAATTCCACACATGAAAACATGCTCCATAACATAACAATATCCCACTTGAGACTATTTTCCCTCTGAGAAAGCTTCTCAATCCCTTCACTCAAGTTGTTTAGGAAGACCAACCAAAGCTTAACATAGCTTCGCTTTGTCCCTTGTGACCATCTTGGTCATCATATCTATAGGATTATGACTAGTCCGAATCTTCTCCAACATCAACTTCTCTTCCTCCAAAGTTATCCTAATGAAATGGTACCTTTGTTGTATATGCTTCATCCTAGAGTGGAAAGAAGATTTCTTATCTAGGTGTATAACACTGACTATAACTATGCAAATTTCCTTCCTCCTTATGACTCAAATTGTCAAGTAGTTACTATAACCAAATCATCTCTTATCTATCCTTTCTTGCAGAAACATATGCAACCTCTGTGGTTGAGAAATCCATACACTTATGTAGTCATGAAATCCAACTCACTTTTGTCCCACCTACATTGAAAATATAACATATCATGTTCCTCCTGTTGTCTACATCTCCAGGAATATTTGAATCTACATAACCATGAAAAGTGATGTCTAATTCATTGTAGAAAAACTACTCTCATAGTCCCTTCAAGTACTAAAGGATCCAATTTACTTCAAGCTAATGATATTTACCTAGATCACTCATAAATCTACTCACAAATCCCACTACATGGGCAATATTAGGCCTAGTGCACACCATGGCATACACCAAATTGTCAACCACTAATGAGCAAGGTACCTTGGACATCTAGTTTCTCTCCTACTCTATCTTGGGACATAGCTCCTTTGATAACTTGAAATGTCCTACCAATGGAGTCCCAACTAGTTTAGCATCCTACATATTAAACATCTCCAAGAACTTATTAATGTACTCTTCCCGAGATAAAGTTAGCATCTGATCCTTCCTATCCCTAGATATCCTCATACCAAGGATTTGTTTGGATGCCCCCAAATCCTTCATAGCAAAAGGAGTCACTTAACTTCTTCTTGAGAAATTTTATTTCCTATATGTTTTTTCTTGAAACCAACATGTCATCCACATAAAAACACAAGTTAATATAACTTCCATCTTGAAATTTCTTTATGTACACACAATGGTTAGAATAACATCTAATATAACCTTTTTCTCCATCATGAAGCTATCAAATTTCTTATACCATTGGCGTGGATCTTATTTCAGGCCACACAATCTCTTCTTCATTTTTCACACAATCTCCTCTTTACCTTTGACCTCATAACCCTATAATTTACAAATATCGAGATCCTCCTCTAAATCACCATGGAGAAATGAAGTATTTACATCAAGATTTTCTAAGTGTAAGTATTTTTCTGCCACTATTCCAAGAACAATTCTAATAGAAGTCATTTTTACTATAGGAGAAAAATATCATCAAAATCTATACCTTTTTTGTAAAACCCATTCACCACCAACCAGGCCTTGTATATTTTATTTCCTCCTTCTTCCTCTTTGACTCTTTACATTCACTTGTTCTGCAATGATATTTTTCCTTCAGGTAGCTTCACCAAATCCCAAGTATGGTTCTCCATGATATATTTATGCTCTTCATCCATGGTTTTCCCACTTCTTCCTAACATCTACCTATATTGCTTCATCAAATATCTTTAGCTCTCCATTGTCAGTGAATAATAAATAATAAAGAGAACAAGAAAAATGTTCATGTTCTCTTGTTACCTAGAAGACCTCCTCAATATAGGAGGTTTGGGTTCCTGTTAAGTAGGTTCCTAAATTGATTCATGTGTCACTTTCCCATCTAGAAGATCCTATACCACTGCATATCCTCTCTTATATTCTTCCCTATATTCCTCCAAATTTTTTTATACATAACTTTCTCTTTAAATACCACATCCATAGATCAAATGATTTTCTTTTCATTAATACTCCAACATTTATATCTAAATTCATCACCACCATAACCAATGAAAGTACATTTATCTGATTTATTCTCTATCTTGGTCCTATCATCCTTGTCTATATGAAAAGTACCTCACATTCAAAGACTATAAGAAATGAGTAGTCAAATTTCTTACCATACCAAGCCTCCTCGGGTATGCCTCCATCAAAGGAACTTGAGGGTCCTCTATTTATCAAGTACACAATTTTGCTCACCATTCGCCCAAAAAGAAAGAGGCAGTCCACATGTAACCTCATGCTCCTATCACATCACATTATTTTTTTCATCTTTTTGATGCCCCATTCTGCTTCGCAGAGTTTCGAACCTTATTTTTCGTGCATTCCATTCTTAGAACAATAATCATAAAAATCATTACTGCAATACCCCTCTCCATTATTTGACCTAGTACATTTTAGCTTAAGACATGTTTTATTATCTACCAAGGCTTTCTACTAAACAAAAGTTTGAAATACATCATATTTTTTTCTAATACAATATACTCAAACTTTCCTTGTTGCATCATATAAAACAATTACATAATAATTTTAACCCCTAGGTGATTATACCTAAGTCGGCCCCCACACATCGAATGTACCAGATCCACTTACTCTCTTTCTTCGTAGGTCAAACCTTGAGAAACCTTTCTCGCTTTTGTTTCCGTATACACAATTCTCACATAACTCCAAACTTGATTTTTATATCTAGGATAGAAATTCTTTATGATCTCCATGCCCTTATGGATCATATGAATGAGCCTATAGTGCCACAAGATTACAAGATCTAGTGCTGCTATCATGGTTAAATACAAGGTTCTAGCCTTCTTACCTCTTTTCACCACAAGACCACCCTTGGTAACCTTCCAAGATTCTACTTTAAATATCGTAGTACAACCATCACTTCCCAACTTCCCTACCAATGTAAAATCTCATCTAAATGTAGGCACATGTATGACATCCTTCAATATCCATGTATTCACATTCTACATCTTAACTCAACATAAGACATTCTAGATATATTGCAAGGCTCATCATCACCAAGAAAAACATGCCCAAAATACCCTTGAAAAAATTAACAAAATAATTCCTATGTGGAGTAGCATGGATTGAAGCCCTCAAATTTAAAATAAAGGATTCAACAATAGTATGCAAAGAAAGAATCAAAGCATCTTGAAATACATTACTTGTTGCCACATTTCCGTCCTTGTTTTCTTCCTATTGTTTCTTATTATCCAAAAGCTCCTAACAATCCTTCTTTACATGCCAAGAATTTCCATAGTGCCAACATACCATCTTACTTTTGGGTTTGGACCTTCCCGATCTTTCAATTTTCCATTACTTCCTCTATTCTTTTGTTTCCCTCTAGTTTCCACTATCAAAGCATTCCATGAAGTAGAAGATTCCTAGAGATTTTTTTGCATTTCCTCGCATAGAATTACCCTTATAACATCCTCAAACTTCAACTTTGACTTATTTGGAAAAGAGTTACTTAGTGTAATTATCGGTTATTCCAGCTCTCGGGTAAGGAGAAAAAATTAATAAACCCTTTACATGTTCATCAAATTATATTGTAACCAAATCTAACATATTCACAACTATATTAACATCATTTAAATGATATGTTACTAAACTATTCTTAGACATCTTTATATTAAATAACGTTTTCATCAAAAATATATTGTTAGAGGCATAGGGTTTTTCTTATAACTTCCTAATACATCCATTAGTTATTTTGTAGTCTTTTCCTTTGAAACATTAAATAATATTGAATATGCAAGACACGATCATTATCACAAGTGCCTTCCTATCCGTGAAAATCCCATTCCAAATCTATCATGCTTGAGGATTTGGTCCCTTTTCTAGATAGTGGAATATAAAGATACTTCTAATAAAGGTAATATTCCATCTCTAAAATTCTGCCCATTGAATTTATCAACCCTTGTTCTTCCATCATCTACAATAGCTCCCACTCAAGCTAGAATTTTTCTTGCAATTCAACACTTCAACAAACCAAACTAGGATCTGATACCAACTTTTTAGGAAATAAGGGTTAAAATATGTGGAACAATCCCACACGTAATCACAATAGTAGAAAATAATATGTAGAATAATTACACAAATCTATAATATAAGTGTAGAAAAAAAAAAACACAACATAGAGACATTATTTAACATGGCTCACCCAATTTGGGCTATGTCCACCAAGAATCACTTTTGCAGATTTTTATTGCAAGCCACCTCTTTCTCTCAATATAGTACCTAAATCTATTTGGAGATGTGCTCAACAAACTCTCTTGAATTCACACTTGAACTCGGACACACCTACAATGTTCTACATCCCCTACTAGAAAAAAAAAGCACATAAATAGGCAACTTCTTCAACATTTTAACAATATTGTGGGTATCAAGACCATGGGAAAAACCACCAAATTAACCTATGGGTCAAAAATCCCACCCATATGAAGATAAAATTTCTCGAGATATTAGGCATGTTTTTGAGGCTCGACCTTGAACCCCAGTGAGAAAAATGTTTAGAGTGTATAATACTTTTAGTGTATAGTCTTCAACACTTCCACACATGCAAGCATGATCCATAAAATAACAATATCCCAATTAGAGACTATTTTCCTCTCGAGCAATCTACTCAATCCCTTCACTTTGTTGTCTAGAAAGACTAACCAAAGCTTAACACAACTTTAGTTTCTCCATTGTGACTATCTTGGTCATCATAATCAAGAATTTTTACTGTCTGAATCTTCTCCAACTTCAACTTCTCTTCCTCCAAATTTTCCTAATGAAATGGTACCTTAGTTGTATATGCTTCGTCCTAGAGTGGAAATAAAGTTCTTAGCTAGGTGTATAACACTTTGACTATAACTATGCAAATTTCCTTCCTTCTTCTTACGACCAAAATCATCAAGAAGTTGCTATAACCAAATCATCTCTTATATTTCCTTTGTGGAAGAAACATATGCAACATTTGTGGTTGACAAATCCATACACTTATGTAGTCGTGAAATCCAACTCACTTTGTTGTCCCACCTACACTTTGAAAATATAACATATTGTGTTCCTCTTGCAATCTACATCTCCAACAATATTTGAATCTACATAACCATGAAAAGTGATGTCTGATCCATTGTAGAAAAAACTACTCCCATAGTCCCTCTCAAGTATCGAAGGATCCACTTTACTTCTGTTGATGATCTTTACTTGGATCACTCATAAATCTACTCACAAATCCCACTACATGGGTAATATCATGCCTAGTGCACACCATGGCATACACCAAACTACCAACCACCGATGAGTAAGGTACCTTAGACATCTAGTTTCTCTCTACTCTATCTTGGGACATAGCTCCTTCAATAACTTTAAAATCCCCAAATGGAGTCCCAATCTGGTTTAACATCCTGCGTATTAAACATCTCCAAGAATTTCTTAATGTACTCTTCCCGAGATAAAGTTAGCATCTGATCCTTTCTATCCCTAGATATCCTCATACCAAGGATTTGTTTAGATGACCACAAATCCTTCATAGCAAAGGAGTCACTTAAATGCTTCTTGAGAACTTTTATTTCCATTATGTTTTTGCTTGAAACCAACATGTCATCCACATAAAAACACAAGATAATATAACTTCCATCCTGAAATTTCTTTATGTACACACAATGGTTAGAATAACATCTAATATAACCTTTTTCTCCATCATGAAGTTATCAAATTTCTTATATCATTGACGTGGATCTTGTTTGAGGCCATACAATCTCTTCTTTAGTTTTCACACCAACTCCTCTTTACCTTTGACCTCATAACCCTCTAGTTGCGCATATCTAGATCCTCCTCTAAATCACCATGGAGAAATGTAGTATTTACATCAAGATTCTCTAAGTTTAGGTATTTTCTTGCCACTATTCCAAGAAAAGTTCTAATAGAATTTATTTTTACTACGGAGAAAAAACATATTATAAATCTATACCTTTTTCTATGTAAAACCATTCACAACCAACCGGGCCTTGATCTTTGATTTCCTCCTTAATCTTTAGCTCTTTACACTCACTTGTTCTGCAATGATTTTTTTCCATCAAGTAGCTTCACCAAATCCCAAGTATGGTTCTCCATGATATACTGATGCTCTTCATCCATGGTTTGCTCCCACTTCTTCCCCGACATCTACCTACATTGCTTCATCAAAGATATTTTCCTCTCCATTGTCTATGAATAATAAATAATAATGAGAAGGAGAAAAATGTTCATGTTCTCTTGTTACCCTAGAAAACCTCCTCAATATAGGAGGTTTGGGTTACTATTAAGTAGGTTCTGAATTGATTCATGTGTCACTTTCCCATCTAGAAGATCCTCTACAGCATATCCTCTCTCTTAGATTCTTCCCTATATTCCTGTAACTATTGTTTATATTTAACTTTCTCATTATATACCACATCCATAGATCAAATGATTTTATTTTCCTTAATACTCCAACATTTATATCCAAAGTCATCACCACCATAATCTATGAAAGTACATTTGTCCAATTTAGCCTCTATCTTGGTCCTATCATCCTTGTTTATATGAACAAGTACCTCACATACAAAGACTATAAGAAATGAGTAATCAAATTTCTTACCATACCAAGCCTCCTTAGGTATGCCTCCATCGAAGGAACTTGAGGGTCCTCTATTTATCAAGTACACAATTATGCTCACCACTTATGCCCAAAAAGAATGAGGTAGTCCCACATGTAACCTCATGCTCCTATCACATTACATTATTATTTTATTCATCCTTTTTGATGCCCCATTCTACTTTGTGGAGTTCTGGAACCTTATTTTACCTGGCAGATTCCATTCTTAGAACAATAATCATAAAAATCATTACTTTAATACTCCTCTCCATTATTTGACCTAATAAATTTTATCTTAAGACATGTTTCATTATCTACCAAGGATTTCCACTAAACAAAAGTTTTAAATACATCATATTTTTTTCTAATACAATATATCCAAACGTTCCTTGTTGCATCATAAAAACAATTACATAATAATTAGAACCCCTAGGAGATGATACCTAAGTTGGCCCCCACACATCAAAATGTACCAGATCTTGCTTACTCTCTTTCTTGTTAGGTCCAACCTTGAGAAACCTTACTCAATTTTTTTTCCCATCTACACAATTCTCACATAACTCCAAACCTTTTTTTTGTATATCTAGGAAAATTATTTTTATGATCTCCATGCCCTTATGGATCATATGATCTAGCCCGTAGTGCCACAATATTGTATATATGTCTGAAGCCACAAGATTACAAGAATTAGTGCTATCATGGTTAAATACAAGGTTCTAGCCTTCTTACCTCTTTTCACCACAAGACCACCCTTGGTAACCTTCCAAGAGTCCACTTTAAATATTGTAGTACAACCATCACTTCCCAACTTCCCCACCAATATCAAATTTCATTTGAATGTAGGAACATGTATAACATCCGTCAATAGCCATGTATTCCCATTCTACATCTTAACCTGAACATAACACATTCTAGCTATGTTACAAGGCTCATCATCACCAAGAAAAACATGCCCAAAATACCCTTGA
The DNA here is from genome assembly GCA_018340775.1 of Taxus wallichiana var. yunnanensis. NCBI lineage: Eukaryota > Viridiplantae > Streptophyta > Pinopsida > Cupressales > Taxaceae > Taxus > Taxus wallichiana. Next base: position 733,577,422 of record CM031241.1, read on the forward strand.
ACAAAATCAACAAAATAATTCCTATTTGGAGTAGCATGGATTGAATCCCTTGAATCTAGAGATAAGATTCAACAATAGTATGCAAAGAAAGAATCAAAGCATCCTGAAATACATTACTTGTTGCCACATTTACCTCCTTGTTTTCTTCCTATTATTTCTTATTATCCCAAAGCTCCTAACAATCCTTCTTTACATGCCAAGAATTTCCATAGTGCCAACATACCATCTTGCTTTTGGGTTTTAACCTTTCCCGATCTTCCAATTTTTCATTACCTTCCTCTATTCTTTTGTTTCCCTATAGTTTTCACTATCAAAGCATTCCATGAAGTAGAAAATTCCCTAGAGATTTTTCTTTGCATTTCTTCAAATAGACTTACCCTTTATAACATCCTCAAACTTCAACTTCAAGTTAGTTGAAACCGAGTTACTTCTTCATCATTGTTAGGTTATTCCAACTCTCGGGTAAGGAGCAAAAATTAATAAAGCCCTAAATTTTTCATCAAATTATATTAGAAAAAAAGCTAGCATATTCATAACTATATTAACATCATTTAAAAGATATGCTATTGAACTATTGTTAGACATATTCATATTAAATCACTTTTTCATTAAAAATATCTCATTAGAGGCGAGGGTTTTTCATATAACTTCCTAATACATCCATTAGTTCTTTTGTAGTCTTTTCCTTTGAAACATTAAATAATACCGAAGATGCAAGACATAGTTGGATTATCCCAAGTGCCTTCCTATCCAGCAAATCCCATTCCAAATCTATCATGCTTGAGGGTTTGGTCCCTTTTCCAGATAGTGGAATATAAAGATCCTTCTAATAAAGGTAATCTTCCATATCTAAAATTTTTCCTATTGAATTTATCAACCCTTGTTCTTCCATCATCTACAATAGCTCCCACTCAAGCTAGAATTTTTCTTGCAATTCAACACTTCAACAAACCAAACTAGGATCTGATACCAATTTTTAGGAAATAAGGGATAAAATATGTGGAACAATCCCACATAGAATCACAATAGTATAAAATAATATGCAGAATAATTACACAGATCTATAATATAAGTGCAGAAAAAAAAAGAACACAACATGGAGACATTACTTAACATGGCTCACCCAATTTGGGCTATATCCATAAAGAATCACTTGCTTAGATTTTTATTACAAGCCACCTCTTTCTCTCAATATAGTACCCAGATCTATTTGGAGCTGTGCTCAACAAACTCTCTTGAATTCACACTTGAACTCAAACACACCTACAATTTTCTACATCCCCTACCAGAAAAAAATCACATAACTAGGCAAATTCTTTAGCATTTTTACAATATTGTGGGTATCAAAACCATGGGAAAAAACCACAAAATTAAGCTATGGGTAAAAATCCCGCCCATATGAGAAGATCACATTTCCTAAGATATGAGGCATGTTTTTCGAGGCCCGACCTTGGACCCCGGTGAGAAAAATGTTAACAATATATAGTTTTTTTAATGCACAGTCTTGAACACTTCCACACATAAAAAATGCTTTATTACATAACAATATCCCACTTGGAGACTATTTTCCCTCCGAGAAATCTTTCAATCCCTTCATTGTTGTCTTGGAATACCAGCCAAAGCTTAACAAAGCTTCGCTTTCTCCTTGTGACCATCTTGGTAATCATATCTCGTAAGATTATGACTGGTATGAATCTTTCCAACTTCAACTTCTCTTCCTCTAAAGTTTTCATAATGAAATAGTACCTTAGTTGTATATGCTTTTTCCTAGAGTGGAAAGAAGAGTTCTTAGCTAGGTGTATAACACTCGAATATAACCAAATAATCAAGCGATTCTATAACCAAATCATATCTTATGTTGCCTTTGTGGGAGAAACATACGTAACCTCTGTGGTTGACAAATCCATACACTTATGTATTCGTGAAACCCAACTCATTGTTGTCCCACCTACATTGAAAATATAACATATCGTGTTCCTCCTATTGTCTACATCTTTAGCAATATTTCAATCTACATTACCATGAAAAGTGATGTCTGATCTATTGTAGAAAAAACTACTCCCATAGTCCCTCTCAAGTACTGAAGGATCCACTTTACTTCCTGCTAATGATCTTTACATAGATCACTCATAAATATACTCACAAATCCCACTACATGGGCAATATCAGGCCTAGTGAACACCATTTCATACACCAAACTTCCAACCACCGATGAGTAAGGTACCTTGGGCATCTGGTTTCTCTCTCTACTCTATCTTGGGACATATCTCCTTTAATAACTTGAAATGTGCTGCCAATGGAGTCATAACTAGTTTAACATCCTACATATTAAACCTCTGTAAAAACTTCTTAATGTACTCTTCCTGATATAAAGTTAGCGTATGATCTATCCTATCCCTAGATATCCTCATACTAAGGATTTGTTTGGATTCCCCTAATCCTTCATAAAGAAAGGAGTCACTTAACTCGCTTCTTGAGAACTTTTATTTCCTATATGTTTCTTCTTGAAACCAACATGTCATCCATATAAAAACACAAGATAATATAACTTCCATCTTGAAATTTCTTTATGTACACACAATGGTCGAATAACATCTAATATAACCTTTTTCTCCATCATAAAGCTATCAAATTTCTTATACCATTGACATGGGTCTTCTTTCGGGCCATACAATTTCTTCTTCAATTTTCACACCAACTTCTCTTTACCTTTGACCTCATAACCCTCTAGTTTCCGCATATCTAGATCCTCCTCTAAATCACCATGGAAAAATGTAGTATTTACATCAAGATTCTCTAAGTGTAAGTATTTTCTTGCCACTATTCCAAGAACAGTTCTAATAGAAGTCATTTTTACTACGGGAGAAAAAATATCATCAAAATCTATACCTTTTTTCTGTGCAAACACATTCACCACCAACCAGGGCCTTGTATCTTTTATTTCCTCCTCCTTCCTCTTTAACTCTTTACACTCACTTGTTCTGCAATGATCTTTTTCCTTCAGTAGCTTCACCAAATCCCAAGTTTGGTTCTCCATGATATACTTGATGCTCTTCATCCATGGTTTTCTCCCACTTCTTCCTAACATCTACCTACATTGCTTCATCAAATATCTTTGGCTCTATATTGTTAGTAATAATAAATAATAAAGAGAAGGAGAAAATGTTCATTTTTTTTTGTTACCCTAGAAGACCTCCTCAATATAGGAGGTTTGGGTTCTATTAAGTAGGTTCCTAAATTGATTCATGTGTCACTTTCCCATACGAAGATCCTCTACCACTACATATCCTCTCTTAGATTCTTCGCTATATTCCTACAACTATTGTTTATACATAACTTTCTCATTAAATACCACATCCATAGATCAAATGATTTTTCTTTTTCTTAATACGACAACATTTATATCCAAATTCATCACCAACATAGCCAATTAAAGTACATTTGTCTTATTTATTCTCTATCTTGGTCCTATCATCCGTGTCTATATGAACAAGTACCTCACATCCAAATACTATAAGAAATGAGTAATCAAATTTCTTACCATACCAAGCCTCCTCGGGTATGCCTCCATCAAGGAACTTGAGGGGCCTCTATTTATCAAGTAAACAATTATACTCACCACTTCTACCCAAAAAGAAAGAGGTTGTCTCGACATATAACCTCATGCTCCTATCACATTACATTATTATTTTATTTATCCTTTTTGATGCCCCATTCTGCTGCGGAGTTCTGGAACCTTATTTTACTGTAGATTCCATTCTTATAACAATAATCTTAAAAATCATTACTACTGATACTCCTCTCCATTATTTGACCTAATAAATTTTAGCTTAAGACATGTTTCATTATCTACCAAGGCTTTCCACTAAACAAAAGTTTCAAATACATCATATTTATTGCTAATACAATATACCCAAAGTTTCCTTGTTGCATCATAAAAAACAATTACATAATAATTTGAACCTCTAGGAGATGATACCTTAGTCGGCCCCCAGACATCAAAATGTACCAGATCTAACTTACTCTCTTTCTTCGTAGGTCTAAACTTGAGAAACCTTACTAACTTTTGTTTCCAATATACACAATTCTCACATAACTCTAAACCTTTTTTTGTATATCTAGGAAAATTATTCTTTATGATCTCCATGCCCTTATGGATCATATGACTAAGCCTGTAGTGCCACAATGTTGTATATATGCCTGAAGCCACAAGATTACAAGAATTAGTGCTATCAGTGGTTAAATACAAGGTTCTAGCCTTCTTACTCTTTTCACCACAAGACCACCCTTGGTAACCTTCCAAGAGTCCAATTTAAATATTGTAGTACAACCATCACTTCCCGACTTCCCCACCAATATCAAAATTCATCCAATGTAGGCACATGTATGACATTCTTCAATAGCCATGTATTCCCATTCTACATCTTAACTCGAACATAACACATTCTAGCTATGTTGCAAGGCTCATCATCACCAAGAAAAACAAGCCCAAAATACCCTTGAACAAAATCAAAAAATAATTCCTATGTGGAGTAGCATGGATTGAAGCCCTCAAATCTAAAACACAAGATTCAACAATAGTATGCAAAGAAAGAATCAAAGCATCCTGAAATACATTACTTGTTGCCACATTTACCTCCTTGTTTTCTTCCTATTGTTTCCTATTATCCCAAAGCTCCTAACAATCCTTCTTTACATGCCAAGAATTTCCATAGTGCCAACATACCATCTTGCTTTTGGGTTTTGACCTTGCCTGATCTTTCAATTTTCCATGACTTCCTCTATTCTTTTGTTTCCCTCTAGTTTCCACTATCAAAGCATTCCATGAAGTAGAAGATTCTCTAGAGATTTTTCTTTACATTTCCTCACATAGAATTACCCTTACAACATCCTCAAACTTCAACTTTGAGTTAGTTGGAACCAATTTACATACCGTCATTGTCAAGTTATTCCAACTCTTAGGTAAGGAGCAAAAAATTAAAGCCCTAAATTCTTCATCAAATTATATTGTAACCAAAGCTAGCATATTCACAACTATATTAACATCATTTAAATGATATGCTACTGAACTATTATTAGACATCTTCATATTAACTAACTTTTTCAAAAAATATCTTGTTAGAGGCGAGGGTTTTTCATATAACTTCCCTAATACATCCATTAGTTCTTTTGTAGTATTTTCCTTGAAACATTAAATAATACATAAGATGTAAGACATAGCCGATTATCCCAAGTGCCTTCCTATCTGGAAAATCCCATTCCAAATATGTCATACTTGAGGGTTTGGTCCCTTTTCTAGATAGTGGAATATAAAGATCCTTCTAATAAAGGTAATCTTCCATCTCTAAAATTTTCCCATTGAATTTATTAACCCTTGTTCTTCCATCATTTCTACATAGTTCCCACTCAAGCTATAATTTTTCTTACAATTCAACACTTCAACAAACCAAACTAGGATTTGATACCAATTTTTAGGAAATAAGGGATAAAATGTGTGGAACAATCCCACATAGAATCACAATAGTAGAAAATAATATGCACAATAATTACACAAATCTGAAATATAAGTGTAGAAAAAAAAAAAGAACACAACATGGAGACTTTATTTAACATGGGTCACCCAATTTGGGCTATGTCCACCATAAATCACTTGCTCAATTTTTTATTGCAAGCCACCTCTTTCTCTCAATATAGTACCAAAATCTATTTGGATTTGTGCTCAACAAACTCTTTTGAATTCACACTTGAACTCAAACACACCTACAATGTTCTACATCCCCTACCAGACAAAAAGAACATAAATAAGCAACTTCTTTAGCATTTTAACAATATTGTGGGTATCAAAACCATGGGAAAAAACCACCAAATTAACCTATGGGTAAAAAATCCCACCCATATTAGAAGATAACATTTCTCGAGATATCGGGCATGTTTTTCAAGGCCTGGTCTTGAACCTTGGTGAGAAATTTTTTGAGAGTGTATAGTACTTTTAGTGTACAGTCTTCAACACTTCCACACATGCTAACATGCTCCATAACATAAAAATATCCCACTTGAAGACTATTTTCCTCTCGAGCAAGCTTCTCAATCCCTTGACTATTGTCTAGGAAGACCAACCAAAGCTTAACATAGCTTTATTTTCTCCATTGTGACCATCTTGGTCATCATATCTCAGGATTATGACTAGTGTGAATCTTCTCCAACTTCAACTTCTCTTCCTTGAAAGTTGTCCTAATGAAATGGTACCTTAGTTGTATATGATTCATTCTAGAGTGGAAAGAAGAGTTCTTAGCTAGGTGTATAACACTCTGAGTATAACTATGCAACATTCATTCCTCCTTCTTATGACCCAAATGAACAAGCAGTTGCTATAACCAAATCAACTCTTATCTTTCCTTTGTGAGAGAAACATACGCAACCTATGTGGGTGACAAATCCATACACTTATGTAGTCGTGAAATCCAACTCACTGTTGTCCCACCTATAGTGAAAATATAACATATCATGTTCCTCCCTTTCTACATCTCCAACAATATTTGAATATACATAACCATGAAAAGTGACGTCGATCCATTGTAGAAAAACTACTCCCATAGTCCCTCTTAAGTACTTGAAGGATCCACTTTACTTCCTACTAATGATCTTTACCTAGATCACTCATATATCTACTCACAAATCCCACTACATGTGCAATATCGGGACTAGTGCACACCATGGAATACACCAAAATTCCAACCACTAATGAGTAAGGTACATTGGACATCTGGTTTCTCTCCTACTCTATCTTGGGACATAGCTCCTTTAATAACTTGAAATGTCCTACCAATGGAGTCCCAACTGGTTTAGCATCCTGTAAATTAAACCTCTCCAAGAACTTCTTAATGTACTCTTTCTGAGATAAAGTTATCATCTGATCCTTCCTATCCCTAGATATCCTCATACCAAGGATTTTTTTGGATTCCCCCAAATCCTTCATAGCAAAGGAGTCACTTAACTTCTTCTTGAGAACTTTTATTTCATGTGTGTTTTTGCTTGAAACCAACATGTCATCCACATAAAAACACAAGTTAAGATAACTTCCATCCTGAAATTTCTTTATGTACACACATGGTCGAATAACATCTAATATAACCTTTTTCTCCATCATGAAGCTATCAAATTTCTTATACCATTGACGTGGATCTTGTTTCAGCCATACAATCTCTTCTTCAGCCACACCAACTCCTCTTTACCATTGACCTCATAACCCTCTAGTTGCTGCATATCTAGATCCTCCTCTAAATCACCATGGAGAAATGCAATATTTACATAGAGATTCTCTAAGTGTAAGTATTTTCTTGCCACTATTCCAAGAACAGTTCTAATAGAATTCATTTTTACTACAAGAGAAAAAATATCATCAAAATCTATACCTTTTTCTACGCAAAACCATTCACCACCAACCACGCCTTGTATCTTTTATTTCCTCCTTCTTCCTCTTTAACTCTTTACACTCACTTGTTCTGTAATGAAAATTTTCCTTCACGTAGCTTCACCAAATCCCAAGTTTGGTTCTCCATGATATACTAATGCTCTTCACCCATGGTTTACTCCCATTTCTTTCGACATCTACTTACATTGCTTCATCAAATATCTTTGGCTCTCCATTGTCGGTGAATAATAAATAATAAAGAGAAGGAGAAAATGTTCATGTTCTCTTGTTACCCTAGAAGACCTCTTCAATATAGGAGGTTTGGGTTCTGTTAAGTAGGTTCCTAAATTGATTCATGTGTAAATTTCCCATCTAGAAGATCCTCTACCACCGCATATCCTCTCTTAGATTCTTTCCTATATTCTTGCAAATCTATTATTTATACCTAACTTTCTCATTAAATACCACATCCATAGATCAAATGATTTTCTTTTCCTTAATATTCCAACATTTATATCCAAATTCATCACCACCATAACGAATGAAAGTACATTTTTCTAATTTATCCTCTATCTTGGTCCTATCATCCTTGTCTATATGAACAAGTACCTCACATCCAAATACTATAAGAAATGAGTAATCAAATTTCTTACCATACCAACCCTCCTCGGTATGCCTCCATCAAAGGAACTTGAGGGTCCTCTATTTATCAAGTACACAATTGTGCTCACCACTTCGCCCAAAAAGAAAGAGGCGGTTCCACATGTAACCTCATGCTCCTATCACATTACATTACTATTTTTTCATCCTTTTCGATGACCCATTCTATCACAGAGTTCTGAACCTTATTTTTCCTACAGATTCCATTCTTATAACAATAATCATAAAAATCATTGTTGTAATACTCCTCTCCATTATTTTACCCAAAACATTTTAGTATAAGACATGTTTCATTATCTACCAAGGCTTTCCACTAAACAAAAGTTTCAAATACATCATATTTATTTCTAATACAATATACCCAAACTTTATTTGTTGCATCATAAAAACAATTGCATAATAATTTGAACCCCTAGTAGATGATACCCGAGTCATTTACACTTCAAAATGTACCAGATCCAACTTAATCTCTTTCTTCATATTTCCAACGTTGAGAAACCTTACTCGCTTTTGTTTCCCATATACGCAATTCTCACATAACTCCAAACCTATTTTTATATATCTAGGAATATTATTCTTTATGATCTCCATGCCCTTATAGATCATATGATCGAGCTTATAGTGCCACAATGTTGTATATATGTCTCAAAGCCACAAGATTACAAGAATTAGTGTTATCAGTCATTAAATACAAGGTTCTAGCCTTATTACCTCTTTTCACCACAAGACCACCCTTAGTAACCTTCCAAGATTCCACTTTAAATATCGTAGTACAACCATCACTTCCCAACTTCCCCGCCAATGTCAAATCTCATCTGACTGTAGGCACATGTATGACATCCTTCAATAGCCATGTATTCCCACTCTACATCTTAACCTGAACATAACACATTCTAGCTATGTTGCAAGGTTCATCATCACCAAGAAAAACATGCCCAAAATACGCTTGAAAAAATCAACAAAATAATTCCTATATGGAGTAGCATGGATTAAAGCCCTCAAATTTAAAACAAAGATTCAACAATAGTATGCAAAGAAAGAATCAAAGCATCCTAAAATACATTACTTGTTGCCACATTTACCTCCTTATTTTCTTCCTATTCTTTTTTACTATCCCAAATCTCCTAACAATCCTTCTTTACATGCTAAGAATTTCCATAGTGTCAACATACCATCTTAATTTTGGGTTTTGACCTTGCCTAATCTTTCAATTTTCCATGACTTCCTCTATTCTTTTGTTTCCCTCTAGTTTCCACTATCAAAGCATTCCATGAAGTAGAAGATTCCTAGAGATTTTTCTTTGCATTTCCTCATATAGAATTACCCTTATAACATCTTCAAACTTCAACTTTTAGTTAGTTGGACCGAGTTACTTAGTGTAATTTTCAGGTTATTCCAACTCTCAGGTAAGGAGAAAAAAATTAATAAAGCACTAACTTGTTCATCAAATTATATTGTAAGAAAAGCTAACATATTCACAACTATATTAACATCATTTAAATGATATGCGTCTAACTATTCTTATACATCTTCATATTAAATAAATTTTTCATCAAAAATATCTTGTTAGAGGCATAGGGTTTTTCATATAACTTCCCTAATACATCCATTAGTTCTTTTGTAGTCTTTTCCTTTGAAACATTAAATAATACCGAATATGTAAGACATAGTCGACTATCACAAGTGCCTTCCTATCTAGAAAAATCCCATTCCAAATCTATCATGCTTGAGGATTTGGTCCCTTTTCTATATAGTGGAATATAAAGATCCTTCTAATAAAGGTAATATTCCATCTCTAAAATTATGCCCATTGAATTTATCAACCCTTGTTCTTCCATCATCTACAATAGCTCCCACTCAAGCTAGAATTTTTATTGCAATTCAACACTTCAACAAACTAAACTAGGATTTGATACCAATTTTTAAAAAATAAGGGATAAAATATGTGGAACAATCCCACAAAAATCACAATAGTAGAAAATAATATGTAGAATAATTATACGGATCTATAATATAAGTGTAAAAAAGAAAATAACACAACATGGAGACATTATTTAACATGGCTCACCCAATTTGGACTATGTCCACCAAGAATCACTTGCTCATATTTTTATTGCAAGCCATCTCTTTCTCTCAATATAGTACCTAGATCTATTTGGGCCGTGCTCAACAAACTCTCTTGAATTCACACTTGAACTCAAACACACCTAAAATGTTCTACATCCCCTACCAAGAAAAAAATCACATAAATAGGCAACTTCTTCAACATTTTAACAATATTGTGGGTATTAAAACCATGGGAAAAAACCACCAAATTAATCTATGGGTAAAAATCCCACCCATATGAGAAGAGCACATTTCTCGAGATATCGGGCATGTTTTTGAGGCCCGACCTTGAACCCCGGTGAGAAATTTTTTAGAGTGTATAGTACTTTTAGTGTACAGTCTTCAAAACTTCAACACATGAAAACATTTCCAAAACATAACAAATGATAGTAAACATAGCTTATCCTTGTAACTTGAATTCTAGTTGTGCATAATAATAGTAAAGCTAACTTAGCTTTGTAACTTGAGTTCATTGTAAAATTAGTAGTTTTTATTAATGGTAAGAGGTTTTTTTACTAGGATCCTACCCAAGAAACAAAAGTACCAAACCATAATATATCAATGAAGAACATAATTAAAAAAATGAAGAACATAATAAGTTTAAAAAAAAGAACAAAACATGATCACAATGAAGAAATAACATAACTATAGATCAACCACAACACAACCACGGCAAATTTCAGCAAAAATTTGGCGTAACTACAACATCAACCCAAAAAGAGGCCAATCAAATCACCTCGAATAGAAGAAACCCATGAGATTCTACTTCACGACATTGAAAAATGTCTTCTTGATATTTTCCAAGCTGTTATTGATGTCTTTGAAGATAATTCCCTTCTTGGATTTTTCTTTTCCCTTGATATCCTCTAGCTAATAAGTAATGATTGTGAGAAGATCAATATTGTCTTTAAGGATAGAAATAATGTCACATTGTTTGTTCTTGATATTGGCCTGTTATTTTTCAATGATATAAATCCTCTTTTTGAGGTCCTCTATAAAATTATCATCCTTTTTTATCATTTTCGATGGCAATTTTACACCCTCTTATTTTTTCTTCCAACTCTCTACTTTCCTTTCTAAACCAATTTATCATGTGACTATGAAGTTCCATTTTAGTTCTCAAGTTCATGAGAATGGATTTAGTGGTTCCAAGTTCTTAGAACCCATGGCAAGAATACACAAGGTAGCCTCTCCTTCCCCATGGGAGAAAGAGAGGGAGGTAGAACCAAGATGGGTATGGCCTTGGATTTTTTTACTGCAAAGGGTTTTGTCAAAATCGGGGGAAATATCATGCTTGGAGGTCGACATGTAGAGGATGGGGAGTGGAAAGGAAGAAGAACTAGTAATAGGGGCTAAATTTTAGGATAACTAATTCTAGATGTTTGAAGATCAAAAGGATAACTACATGATGAAGGGGATGATATCTCTTGCCCTAGGTAACTAGATTAACCGATTGCTCTAAGGAATGGAGTATGTAAAAGGGAAAAATAATTGAATCACTTCTACAAAAATGATTAATGAGCATGAGGTGGAATAAAGAGGTTATCTTAAAGTGCCCTTCTAAGGTAAGATACTTCATCAGCACAAGACTAACCCTATCATAAGAATTCGGAAAGGAATCTCTCGAGAAATATGCTCTTAACATGTACAAGATTTTTCCTAGGCTTGAGAAAATTTGATTCCTTTGTAATCATGCCATACTTTTTTGAAGAATTTGGTTCCTTTTAAATGCAGACCCATGATGCTAGTGATGAAATCCTCGGTGATTACAAATTCATTTTCTTTATATCTAATTATTTTATCCTCCTAGTTTTTGTAAACTCTTGGGAAGGGTGAAATTTATAGCCTCAAACCCTTTAAATGAAGTTGTTACATACCCCCTTTTGTAGGACATCATAGAGGTTGGCATCCTCCTTCCATTCACCATTTTTCATTGGTTCATTTCAACAAATTTCCCCTCTCATTATACCCATAAAAAAGAAGAGCACCCTATGAATGCAGTTACAAAAAGGGAGAGAAATGAAGTGATAGATCTTAGGTCATAAACTGAGTCTTCTAAAAAGAAAATATGTCTTGCACAATCCCAAACACAAAGTGAGAACTCAATCAAGTTAGAATCAATGATGTCTTTGCTCATAATTAATGATAATATGTGTATTAGGCGAAGATTATCACCATGTCTCCAAATATTAAAGTTACTTGCTAATACCCCTATATTAGCCAAAGAGTTTGTAATTTTTTTTCCTTCCCTATATGTGTGAATAAAGGAACAACTATTAAAAATATTAGGAAGATGGGACGCCTCCTCAATATTTTTGTTATAGACTAATTGGACTTAGAGGAGCCTCTAAGATAATTTATTATATTAATTGAATCACCCTATATGATGATGTTAATAATATTGAGAGATTTAGATAGCTTTATCCCCGAGAGAGATGTTAGAGCCTATGATAAATGGTTAGATTTTACCCCTATATGACCAACATATGCAGTAATGAAAAGACCATAATCCCCTTCAATACAACCTCCCCCTCCTTAATTTTCTTGTATTTCCCTTAGAGGCTCCATAAAAGTTTAACTTAAATCATCTGAGTTTAGGGGTGTCCAAGATATAAGAATTATATCAATGCTTCAATCAGGAATGTTGTTAATGAATAAGGGGACATTCCACTTAACCAAAATCTTGGCTTCATCCTCATTCTGAAGAAGTTTATTTTTGGGCTTGAATTTTATAACATTCTACCTAATTTCTTCTAAAGTATGGTTAAAATTTTCATTAAATAATTCTTCTTATCTTCAAGGATGTTAGCATTATAATCCTTACAAATATTCTCAAGAATGTGAGGGAAGGATAAGACCCATATTTTTATAACCGAGATTCTTGAAAGGAGGAAGCCATTGTTTCCAAGCTGAGAAGAGGGAATCAAGAAAGACCCAATTGGTCCCCATAAATATGAAGAAAACATTCCAAATAGAGGAAGTAAAGGGACAATAGAGAAAAAGGTGATTGACTAATTCCTTAGAAATTTTGCAAAGAATACATTTGTCGGAATAATTTGGCCCCTTTTAATCCAGTTATACATGGTTAATATTATATTTTGGATACTTAGCCAAAAGAAGAAGTTAATATTGGGGGTCAATTATTTCAACCAAATATTATTCCAATCAATGCTTGAAGGCTATTCCAGAGAAAGGAGTAGATAACATGGTTTAACCGAATAAGAACCATAAAAATAGTTCTCCCGGATGAGCTCATTTGAAGTGTTTGTGGGCTCTAAATGATAGGTCCTAAGAAGATCCTCTGATTCATAATTTTGTTAGATAAAATGGGATCAATGTAAGGAATTTGTATCCAGATTTTACCATCTTCATTATTCTATGTGTATTCATTGACCTTCAACCAAATCAATCTAGAATAAGGAGCCAAAAACTGAGACCATTCTTCATTATATTTAAGAGAAGAAGAGGAGATCCATTTTTCCTCCCAAAATAAAATATTTCTACCTGTTCCAAGATTACATTTACTACCCTTCATTAGGAGATGTTTTTAATTAACCAAAGCATTCTAGAAAGGAGAACCCAAAGGAATGTCATCTCTATAAATCAAGTTTTTGTTAGTAGAATTCTCCATGTATTTGTCTTTAACTAAGGTCTTCCAGGGGGTCATGTTTGAAGAGTCTCCAACCAATTTTAGAAATCATATCCTTATTTATCCATTTAATATTCTTTATTCCAATACCCCCATAAATATTAGGATGAAAAACCTTTTCCCATGACATAAGAGGCATTCTATCTTTTTCTTCAACACCAGTCTAAACGAACCTCTTTTGAATTTTTTCAATTTTATTAATGAAATTCTTGGAAACTTAGAAAAGAGACATCAAATAGATAGGTATATTTTGGAAAGTGATTTTGATGAGGAGACACTTACCAGCTTGAGAAAGAATTATGCCTTTCCAACCAACTAATTTCCTTCAAAATATTTCAAGTAAAGAATTCCAAACCCATGTACCTATTTTTTCTATGAACAAAGGCGTAACAAGATAAGATGAAGGTAGTAGTCTGATACAACACCCAATAATGTTAGAAATTGTGTTCTATCTACTACCGGTAGTGTTGAGAAAATATAGCAAGCTATTATCAAAATTTATAAGTTTCCCAAAAACATCTTCATATTTATTTAGGATAGTTTTCAGTATCTTAGCTTCAATAACTGAAGCCATCATAATGAATATAGTATCATCCAAAAAATAATAGGATAAGGGTTTAAATACTTTAATAGCTCAGATGAACACAACATTAGCCACTTTTTTGCTTAATCTCTCAACCATCAAAATGAAAAGAAGAGGAAAAAGTAGATCCCTTTCCCGATGCCCCATTGCTCTTGAAGAAACGTGGAGGATAGCCATTAATAAGAATTAAAAACATTGAAGAAGATATACAAATATTTATGATTTTCCTAAATTTGGGACTAAATTCAAACTTCTCCAAGACTTTGTTAAGGAATTTCCAAGAAAATATATCAAAGGCTTTGTTCATATCAAGTTTAACTATCATTCCTTCTTTTTGGATTCATCCATAGGGTTTTGTCTCCATCCATAGAAAATAAATTCTTTTAGAGTTCCTCCAGGTGACTTTATCTGTAAGCTTCTTAAATCTACTCTGATCAACAATATTATGGGGGACATCCTCAATGAAAGTTGTAATATTTTCATCACCCTCTTGCAAATAGTCTCCATTGATAAGATCCTTATAGATAAATATAGATTACTTCCTATTGTTAGCTATTTTTATATTAATGTTACCATCATTATTAGTAATCTCCATGATTCTATTGTGGTTTCGGTGTTGAATGGTAGACATATGGAAGAAATTAGTGTTGTGGTATCCATCCTTTAGCCATAATCCTCTTGAATTTTGTCTCCAAAAAGTTTCCTCATGGGAGCTAATGGAGTGCTATTGTGCTTTAGAAGGTTTATTTCCTTGAAGTAATAGTCATTCACGTCCATACCTCTTTCCATGATCCTCTTTTCCAGGTTGGCTAAATCTTCTTTGATTTTTTTCTTTTTTTCGAAGATGTTGCCAAAAACATCCTTGATCCATTTTTTAATATTATTCTTGACATTTTTCAGTTTTTGGAAAACCATATACATAGCTCAACCAATAACCTGAATATTCCACCAATCTTTGATTATATCATAAAGATCAAGATGAGCCATCCACATTTTTTCAAACCTAAAAGGATAATGACTTTTTTCATTCTTGAGAAATTGGAGAACTATGGGGTTATAATCAAAACCTATTTTAGGTAAAGAAGTAAGTCTAAAATATTGATAAAGTGACCAATCAAAGGAGATCATGGCTCTATTAAGTCTAACTTGAATAAGATCTGCACCAATATGTTTATTACTCTACATATATTTAGCTCCTCCTAGATCAATTTCAATGATATTATTATCATTTAGGAGTTCAGCTAGATATTCCATAATGATATTATAATCCTTCCTACCCCCTTTTTTTCCATATGGGACAAAGGAGTGTTGAATTCCCAGATCAAAAATTGAAAATTTTACAATTACCTTTGAAATATTTCAATTCGGACTATTTTTTTTTCTACCATTAATGTTGTTAGGAGAAAAATATTTTAGAAAATCCAAAGATCAACTTTGTTTCTTACCAAATAAAAAGGATGGCCAGATGATGAGTGGATTCAAAGATGAAAAAACCTTTTAACCACTTATTATCCCAAAAGTGGTAATGCCTCCTGAATCCCTAACTCAATTGATGTTGTGAACATCCTACATTTTCCAAAAAAATATCTTGATGCTCTTAATCATAGTTTATTGTAACTTTGTTTCTTGAAGTGCCAAAATTTGAGGTTTATTTCTTTTTCTAAAATATTTCAAAATTATTTGTTTATTTGCACTATTTATGCATCTAACATTCCATGAAATAACTTTCATTTGGAAGGTTTAAAAGATACATTTCTCGTAACCGTGGGGTCAAATGTTAGTTGTGTCTAATCTATAATTTCCTTTCAACCATCATCATTTTTTTCCCAAAGTATACTTTCCCTTCTATTTGTTTCCTCCCACATCCATAAATTTTTACGTTTTGATTCAAGAACTAGAAGCTTCTAGTTCTTCCTTTCCCTTACCTTTATCTTTTCCCTTTTTAGAGTGGTGAGAGGAGGGGTCTAATATTTTCATCATAGATCTGTTGATTCACATTCACATCAAAGTTCTCCTTCTCTGGGAATGAATGTGAAATGAAAATTTCTCCTTATTGAAGAGGATATTCTTCAATATTTCTATTTTGATCAATCTTGAGAGAAAAGTGAGAAAGATTTAGATCGTCACCCTTGATTTGATTAGTCTCTGAAGGACTAAAAGTGAATTCTCATCAATATTATCCTTATTAGGTGCTCGATCATGAGATGACCAGTTATCCTTATACAAAAGGATCTTTTTGAATACTCTTATTTTCATCAATCTTGAGAAAAGATTAAGAAGGCTCTAGATTAACTCCCTTGTTTTCTGTAGACATGAGAGGAGTAAGATTTTATTTTTCAATATTTTTTTATTATAGAGAGGGATGTACATCCTACATATCCATTATATTGAAAATCTTTAGCTAAGAAAAATTTAGAGATGATGATTATTGTGGAATGGAAACTGAATCATTAAGAGTAGTTGATATTGTAGACTTAGATTCCATTTCAAGACCAAATTTCACAGGGGTCTTAGGTTGCTAAATGATGAATTTTTTAATTATTGACTCCTATTCTCCTTGAATATTTTAGCCTTTATTTCTGGTTCAAATCTTATTTTTATCCTCTAGAAGAATTCTTTCTTTTACCATTTTCTATGAAAGGACCATCCTTATAAGATTTATGACCCAATTTAGAAAAATATTTGCATTTCTTCCTGAAATAATCATATTCCACCACTTATTTCCAAGCCCCTAAGGATGAATGAAGAGTAATTCTATTAGGTATTTTCTAGCTTTCATTCACACTTATACATAAATGGCTACTTGAGAGTCTAGATTTATTTTAAGTGGTTCCATCAAAGCCAATAATAGATCTAATCAATTTAGCAATACTAAATAATATCATCTCCTCCCAAAACTCATGCAAAAGTTCGGGTAATTCGACCCAAATGGGCATATCCTTCATTTTTTGTCAAGGTTAAATCTAGGAGCCCATTTTTTTGAGAAAAGGGTCCATATTTCTAAAAGCGGTCCACCAAGTAGACTTTTAGTCCCATTCTTATTTAAGGGATAATTTGACAAAAAAATCCCTTTAAAATTAGAGAGATGTCTATACTCCCTCTAGGAGTCCTTTTTCTATGGGCCCGATGTATTACAAAGTGTCAATTTTGGGATGAGAGCCTAATAAATTACCTATAAGTGCCAAAGAGTGTTTTTTGATGGATTCATTAATATTCTTCTATGATATTTTTAAGTGCATCTCTCTATTTTTGTCTAGGAAGTATGTCATGTCTTCTTTGAAATCCATGCCTCCACTTTCCACCTATCAATTCATTGTTCCCCCTTCTTTGGGCTATCATTCCCACCATGTATTCCCACGTGACTCCATTTCTATATATATTTCCCAAATAGTTACGGTTGAGGAAGGGATTCTGCATGGGTTTTTATCACCCACCAAAATTAAATTTTTCTCCTCATTCATACATCACCCAAATCCTAGTTTTTTTCTCACCATGGAAACATAGAAAATTTTATTATAAAATTAGTAGTTACTTTTTGAAGTATTATTTCAATACTCTAGCTTGATTTTCAAGAAATTTCAATTGTAGGATGTTCTTTGGTTATAAAATTACATGCCCTCATTATTAGAGGCATGTAGAAAAATACCCGGTTGGTTGGAGGATAGAACTTAGGATCCTATCTATTTTATTTGTAATATTTTCAAGTTAATACAAGGCTAGAGTTTTGTTGTATTTTTACTCAAAAGGATTTTCCCAAGATAAACATCACATCAATATTTTTGGTATGTTCTAGTTTATTTCAAATCTACTTATTTTTGCATATTCTACTTTAGTTTATTGTGTATATGTTTGAAAAAAATCCCAAGATTTGGTATTATAGTTAGGTTGAAACTTTGTGGTGATTTTCTTACATTTCCTTAAATAGTTTTTGTGTTCTGATTTGAATTCTAGTAGAATTTCTAATATGGCATCTAGTAGCACTAGAGTTGAGATTGATAGGATTAATGGAAGAAAACCTTGAGTTATGGAAACTCAAGATAAAATATCCTTTTACAGAGAGGGATTAGTGGATAGTGGTTACACAAGCATATCCTAGAATTTTAACACAAAATGAGTTGGACAAGATCAATAGGAAGGAAAAAAGAACTTTCGGTTATGTGTTTCTAACTCTGTGTTATTGAATGTTTCTACTGAGAAAAAGTCAAAGGAGTTGTGTGATAGTCGAGGGACACTTTGTATCAAGTCAAATATTTGGTAAATGATATTTTTCTATGGAAGAAGTTGTATTATTTATGGGTGAATGGTGGTGACCCAGTTATAGAGAACCTAAATAATATTTTTTCATAAGTTAGTTAATGTATATTGATATGAAGATGGATGATGAGGAGAGATATATTACTCTTTTTTTCTTTTCCAGAAGTTTGGGATAATTTGGTGATCATTATTACCAATACCAATACAAAACTGAAGCTTGATGAGATAGTTACAAATTTAATATATGAAGAAATGAGAAGAAATTTTGTTGATGACGATCAATCAAAGGAATATTTTTTTAGTTTATGAGAGAGAGAAAGAGAAAAATAAGAAAGAAAATGGTGGAGATAAAAGTTCCAAGTCTAAAAATAGATCTAAGACTCCATATCAAAGTTAAAAAAATTGTTGGAACTATGGTAAAATAAATCACTTTAAGAAGAATTATAGGAAGAAGGAAAAATCCAAAAACAATTCATGTTCGAAGAAGGAGAAGGAAGCACAGATAATGGTTATACTTACCTTACATCCCAGTACACATGCATGCATTAACACCTTGATATTTTTTATGATGTGTTATTCCACATTATAGGGAATGGTGGATATGAGGTATATGATGGTGATGTGGTGTTTATGGGAGACAATTCAACCTATATATTTGTGGGGAGAGGAAGGGTAAAGTTCATGTTTATAGATAAGAGGACCAAAAATATCCCTTGTGTTTTTCACATAATAGACCTTTCTATAAATATGGTTTTAGTGAGGAATATGAATGATGTTATAGTACAAGTATCATTTAATAAAAATGGGTGAAAATGGTATATGGATTTATGGTTCTAGAAAGAGGAGTGCAAGTTGGAACTCTATTTAAACTTGATGCAAGCATAACAATGGTGAAAAAAATTGTTGTATCAAAGGAAAAATATCTGGAGAATATTCTCATTACTAGATCAAAGAAAACTTTGTCAAAGGAAAATATGAATGAATTATCACCACAATGATTTCTTGTGGGTAAAATAAAAACCATCAAGGAAATATGGTGACAACGTGATTTAGGGTAAAATAAATAATTTCTTCTAGAGGATAAAGAAATAATTTGGCATGAAAGGTTGGGCCATCTTGAAAAAATGGCTACATGTCTTGTAATAAAAATTATAGTTAAAGGAATTTTGAATTTTCCCTCAAAATTTGACTTTTGTGAATATTGTGTGTATGGAAAACATAGTAGAGTAAATTTTCCCACTTCTAATACTCATTTAACTAGTATATTATAGGCTATACTTAGTGATGCATTTAAAATAATAAAGGTTCCCTCACATGGAAAGTCATTATTTTATGTGTCTTTCATAGATGACTATTCTAGGAAGACCTGGATATATTTTCTCAAGAAAAAAATTGAAGTGTTCAAAACTTTTAAGAAGTTCAAGACACTAGTTGAGAACGGATTTGAGAAAAGGATAAAGGTATTATACATGGATAATGGAGGAGAGTATTGTTAAAAGAAAATTGATGAGTTATGTGAGAATTTTGGAATAATCGGGTAAAAATACAATTTCTTATAATCAACAATAGAATGAAATGGAATAGAACATAAATCAGATGTTTATGGATAAGGCCTTGAGTATCCTAAGTGGTTCTGAATTAGATTATAATTTTTGGTCTACGAGAAATGGCTATTGCATGTTATTTGGTGAGTATATTTCCTACATAATCATTGGTGGATAAGACCCCATAGGAAGCTTGGATGGAAAATATACCATCTATTGAACACCTAATAGTCTTTAGTTGTGAAGCATACAGACATATCCCAAAGGAGAAGAGAATGAAACTTAATTTCAAGTATGAGAAGTGCATATTTATTGGGTATGGGAATGGTGTCAAAGGTTACAAGTTTTGGAATCCATTCCTCCCAAAGGATTTTAAAGCCAACATTTTTCTTTGGTGAAGTGAAAGGCATGGAATTCATGGTAGAGAAATATTTGTAAAATACAACTCAAAAGGTAATGAAACCAAAGGTATAACAGTTGGAGATGGCCTCATTACATTATCTAGGAGAGGCTATGAGAGGTTAGAATCATGTCGATCAAGAGGTTTAGTCACAATGGAAAATCAGAGTTGATGAAGTGATATAGGGGAGTTAATTTAACTTTTTGGAATAATGACTTCATGATATGACTAATTTGAAATCATGTCAATGAAAAATATAGAAGTTGATTTGGATGATAGTGTTACTTATGGAATTAGAGGTTCTATAATATTTTGAAGTGTACCTTATAACTTTATCCCTTCTGATTACCATTTAGTATTTCTATTATCAATAATAGATAATGAGGATCCAATGATAGTAAAGGAAGCTCTTGGTTCAGATGAGAGTAAGTCTTGGATGATGGTTATGGAAAAAATGGAATATCTAAAAGGAATGATGCATAGGACTTGGTACATATACATCTTGGAATAATATAGGTGGGTTAAAAATGGGTTTTCAATAATAATTTTAATGCATAGGGAAACTTGGAGAAATACAAGGATCACTTAGTTGTGAAAGGGTTCTCTCAATTCAAGGAATTGACTTTGGTGGGGTATTTTCTCCTATTACAAAATTTATTTTTGTTATATTTATTTTAGCTTGCATATGATTTGGTGATAGATCAGATGGATGTAAAAATAAATTATTCACATGGGGAGCTTGAGGAAGAAATTACATGAATAAAGCTGACAATTCATGTTCAAGGATAATGACTACATGGTTTGTCTCCTAAATAAGTCCTTATATGGCCTAAAACAATCACCAAACATGTGAAATAAAATCTTTTATGGGTGTGTTCACAAATTTGAAATTTAAATAAACAAGGTGGATCCTTGTGTATACTTCAATGAAGAATGGGATAATTTTACTATCATAGTGATATATGTTGATGATATTTCATTGGTTGGAAACAACAATGAAATGATCAAATAGGTGAAATCTCAACTTTCTAAATAATTTGACATGAAGGATATTTTTGCATGAAGGATTTTTGCGCTAAAAATTTAATTTTGGCATGGAGATCAAAAGGGATCATGTGACAAAAATATTTGGCTAAATCATATTAATTATGTGAAGATTGTTGGAAATTATGTCATTTTTGTTGTCATTGATGTCAGGCTACATTGATATCAAAGGGTGTCAAGGTGAATAGGTGAGTCAACATGATGTTTTCAATGGTTCATTGAGTCAGTATGAGGTATCTAGTGGCATGAATATGTTGTATGGTGAGTTTCATTGATGTTTTCATGGTGCATATACATGGTTTAGGGAATTAATCAAGAAAGTAGGTGTTGTGTTTGGAATCCAAAGGTTGAATTAAGGATGTTATGGTGTATAACATGTCCAAGAAGATGTATCAAGGTGTATGATGGTCTACATATTGGTAAATAGGATGGTTTTAGTGTGATAAGTGGTAATACAAGTCATTCTAGGCCCAATCCTAGACCTAGTGTGAGCATGAAATGAAGTATGAAGAAAATTATGCCAAGGAAATCCATTACAAGCATGTGAAGAGTGATTTTAAATGGAATAACATGTGTAGATGGTGTAATAAGCCACAATTTAGGTTTATGATGCATGACTAAGGTCCTTTGAAATAATACATTTGAAAAAAAGGAAAGAAAGGAAGGGAAAACCATGGTGTATGATGAATTTCAGCTATGATCAAGCATGGATAAGCATTTTAAATCATGTAAAATGTCATCATGGAATTTTATATCAATTTTTAGGTTAGGAGAGTGAAGACAAAGCAAGAAAACCTATTTTTATCCCTATCAAGTTCTCAAAAGTATGTTTCCTAACTCAAAGGTAAATTTTGGAATGATCAATTACATGTGAAATATTTTCATGGGAACTTGAGCCTTTCGACATAGTTGAGGCATGGAGCTAAGATTTCTTTGTAGTTAGAATGAAGTTAAATGATGTCCTATCATTTATGAACGATTGTTAAGAAATGAAGTTGGTTTAAAACCCTTGCAAAACACTAGCGATGAGCGATAGAGAAGATATGCATGGTATTATAATGAAATGATATGGGAAGGATAATGTGATGAACTAATCATGTATATAACTCCTCATAGGTAAATTTTGTGTCATTTTCATGATCTAAGTCTGCTAGTAAGCTGAATTAGAACCTATATTTTAAAGAGATTTTTGTTACAAAGATGATTTTAAGGTTTCATGAAGTAAAAAAAATTATTCTAGATAGCCTGAGATGTATTATATATGGCCATAAATAATTGGGAAGTATTCATAGTGAACCTTAATGAAATAGGTCTCACAATGTGACATACCGCTAGACACCTAGAAGGGATAAAACCAGACATGGTAGTTTGAGGTGAGTTTGATAAAGTTTCATGATGGATTAGTGTTTGATGTGAATGAATAGATTGGTATGGCTCCTTATGATGGGTTAGAAGTCTTATATTGATCATATGAGGTGTTTTATTATTGAATCCTTAGTGGCCTAATTAGCCCTCTTGAGCTTTCTAAGAAGGTGTCATGGAACAAGTGTCCAAGTTTGTATTTCTCTATATTACCTATGGTTGTTAGTAATTAAGGAGGTGTGTTAGGTTACTAATGATGTTCTTTGAGTGATGGAAGTTTTTAGAAGTTATTTTTGAGGTGTTGGATCTTGACTTCTCAAGACTAGTTCATAAGACCCTAATAACAAGTTTAGAAGTTTTAGAGAAGTGCATGTTTGGAGACTTTTCCTTGTTTTGGTGATTTTCATGAGTTTTTAGTTATATATCATTAAGAGATTAATTTTTATATGTCATATGTGCCATGATTAAGAGTTTTGGTATGTCAATTCATCAACTTTTTGAGATTGATGTTTAGGTGCTTGAGACCTAGTTTGAGGTGTTTGTCTTTTGAAGCTTTTCATGAGAAAATATGATGTTATAGAGATTCTTGTGCATTAATAAGGTATCTTAGAGGTTTTTATGATGTTTCCTAAGGTGTTAGAGCATTGGTGGAGCTGTCTTGTGACCTTAAATTTCATAATGTGACCGTTGGAGGATAAAGCATATGTTTTAGGCCTTGTGAGCTAGTTTGTATTGTTGGGTTTAATGCTGACCTATAAGGTCTATTTGTGTGATATTTATGAGTGTGTAGAATGTATTTTTATGTTGACATGACTAAACTTAATGTTATTATCTGACATGTGGTCATTTATGGGATGTATCAAGTATAAAAGTAAGGTGTATTAGCTCATTTGAGCTAGTAGAGTAGATAAAAAGGTGAGAAAGCTAGAGAAAGTGAAATAAGAGGTTAGATGGCTCTAGGAAGAGATAAGAAGAGGAATGAATATTTGATAAGAATATAGTAGCAGGTTTTCAAGGTCACTAGACCTAATCAATATGATATGATGCAATATTGAGTGAAGAAGAGGAGTGAGTAGTTTGAGAAGGTTTTGAGTGAGAAGAGCTTACAAAGTTATCACAATTAGTTGTTAGAGAAACAAGTACTTTGGCGATCTTCATCTTCGGTGGGTGATTTAGTGTTTGGTCATTTTATGGGGTTGTAGTATCCTTGTAGGGTGAATTCCTTACTAAATTTGTGTTGGTTCTCCTTATGGGGTGGCTACCTCATTAAATTTGTAGGGGTTGGTGGTTCACTAAATTCCTTTGTGTTGTGTAATATATGCACAGGTTTAGTGGGATTTCTTCCCCTTATGGGTTTCTCACTTTATATCTAGTGTTCATAGGTTATCTCTAGTTTCATGTACTTTTGTATGGTTATTACACACTTAATAAGATCACATTGATTATGTAGGTTAAATTGATGGTTTGAATGATGTTTTTAGGGTATGGTAAATGAATTAAATTTCTTTTCATGACTGATTCACCCCACTTAGTCATTATGCTTCCCTAAATAGGTATCAAAGAAAGGTTCTTTTGAATATATTTTAACCACATCAATGGGAAAATAATTTGAGGTTGAAACATCATTTAAGAATATAATAAGGAAGTATGAAAATTTAGATTCGTTGGCCATGGGATTGGATGAAAAAATCATTTTTATGGATGAGGAGCATAATCGGACCATCAAAGAGTTTGAATATCAAGTTAGGAGTGTGAAAATACCTAGAAGGAAAAAAATAAAAATGTTGCAAGCTCAAGTATAAAGTAGAAACCATAAGAGTTAAAGAAGAAGATTGTATCAGGTATGAAGATGAGTTGAAGTCCTTAAAGGTATATTTGGAGAAGACATCTAGCATATTGAAGAACTATGAGATATTGTAGAAGATTTATATAGATAAATATGTAGGACTAAGTGCTTATTAATACATAAAGTATACCAAGAAGAAAAATTCAAAGAGTTTTAACCGTGTTAGGAAGCCAAATGTGATGAGACATGGTTTTTCTTACAAGGGTTATTGTTATACTTGTCATGAATTTGGTCATAGAGCTAGATATTGTAAGAGAAGGATCTTAAAGAATGAGTATTCATGGGATTATGAATTTTTTTAAAGTTTGGTGTTATTCATGTTGTGAATATGGTCATAAGGCTATGGATTGTGGTTGGAACATGAAATCATATCACTCAAGAGGTAAGAATACTATGGTGTGCTATAATTGTCATAAAATAGGTCACACTTTGCTAGATTTTACTTTCAAAGTGAATCTCCAAGGTATAACATATGGCTTAAAGATCCTATGAGGCAAGATATAAGAGTGTTAAACATGAAGAATGAACCTAAGTATGTGATTAAGAAGGTATGGATGCCCAATATAGTCAAAGAGAACCTAAAGAAGTCAAATTAATTTTGAAACCAGATCATGCGAGATAAGGAGAAAGAGACAGGTTAAGGAGTCTAAATCAGATCATACTACAATTATACAAGGTATGTTTGATATGTTTGATAATAAGTCAGCGAATGAGGAGTATCATGAGTGTTTGATAGGTTTCCAATCAAAAGTTAAAAAGAAGGAGGATGTTGTCATAAAGTCGAGAATCCATCCAAGAAGTCAAGAAGGAAGAAGGAAATGGAGGTTTGATACTTTGTTGAGGATTTCATAGTGTTTTAGTACAGTAAGATGCACATGGTGTCTTCATTTGGCTTCTTGAAGACATTCATCAATTAAAGTAAGTAAAAAATTGGATACATTGAAGTATTTCCAAGGTTAAAGTCATGGTTACCTAATTAAAGATGTAAAAAGGTTTGCCGTTGTGAATTCATGGGTCTCTTGAATGGTGTATACTCTATTTTCATAAAGACATGTTTATTGAACTAAGGAGATGTATGAAGGAGTGTTAGTAGAAAGTAGTGCATAAAAAAATTTGATTTTCGGGTTGTGTCATGTTTTAAGAGGATGTTTGACATATCTAGGCTTATCAACATGAGAAAGTTTATTTAAATATGCAGGTATAGTCATGAAGGGATTGAAGAAGATCTATCTAGGCTCAACGAATGAGAATCGGTTTCAAGGTTTGAAATATTGATTTAAAAAATTATAAGTATGTTTTTATTCTTAACTTGGCAATAATTTATGCATTAAAGGACCTATACTCATCTATATCTCTTGAAGATGAAAATTGCTTTGATAATACCAATATGACCTTGTGTAATATGAATGAGCGGGATATACATAGGTTTTAAGCAATCGTGAATGTGTGCATCATCCTAGGGGATCCTGTTTTGATTCTAGATCAAGTGTTTTATTGTCAATAGATTCAAAGAGTTGAATGATGGCTTGAGGTTTGTTAGATAGAAATGAAGTGTATTATGTTACTAGAATATTTGTATCTGCCATGATAGGCTAGGTGGCCTTGATTTGTGTCTTTAAGTCATATTGTGGTACTCGTCATGGAATCATAAGGTTTTAGGTGAGATACTACCTTAGAGGCATGTTATTGTCTTGAATGTGTTTCAAGAAGGTCGAGTCGGTTGTGTTAAATTTCTATAAAAATTTATTTCAAATATTTGACCATGAAGAAGTTTAATAGTCTTGAGTGATCCAAGAAGTATTATTGTCTTAAGCATTTTTATTACCAGCAAGGTTTGAAGGACTATGAATGAGGATCTCAATCAAGATTTTGATGTTTTTGTTTCCCTATGTAACAATCATCAAGGTATGTATGTGTGTTCTTATAATGATTTAAGAAGGGTAGTCTTAAGTTACAGTATAGTGATGCATTATAAGATAATTTGGAGTTTGAAAATCAATAAGAATATATATCTGGTATGAAAGAGTTTACTTGAGTGGATACAATGTAGGAGGTTGCATAGAGGTGTTAACCAAGAAATTGTCTTGAAGATATAATACTAAGGACCATTAGGGTATCAAAAGTCATCGATTACATGAAACTTGAGGTGTATCAAAATTAATCAGTCATCATGTAGTCTCATGAAGGAAAGATGGGCATGAAAGGATCCTAAACAATGGAAAAATTATAGATGTTTTTAAGTCCACAAAGGAAAGATGAGAAGATATAGTCTCAAGGATAGTTAGAGGTAAGACATTTGTGCAGATAAACATGACTCGATGAATAAGTTCTAGTGGAAGGGGATCAAGTGGAAAGATTATGCTCGGATATGAAATATACATGTATGGAAAATAGTTTAATCGAGGTATTTTGCTAAGCACGATCATTTTTTATTGATGAAAATCATGATTTGTTATATATTGATAATTCATAAAAGATGTATGTGTTAATAAGATAAGATAAAAAGAATAGTTCTAGGGAATTTTGTATAAGGATGAATATGCATGGTTTATTGTTCTTAAAATAAGAATGCACCATCTTAGGGGATTTTCTTATGACAGTGGGATAGGAACATGACTTAGTATGATATGGAAAGATTAAGTAAAGGATACTACAATATTATTGATATGAGAGACAAGTCTAAAGATCTGTAACAAAGTCAAAGTTCATACTCCTAGGGCGATTGGGTCCATGATCTGAAAAAGTGAAAAAATGATGTATTAGAATCCATGAACAAGATCCTATGTTGAGTAAGGTATGAGCCCTAGATTGTTATTTATCAAGTTATTCGTTCAATTATTGGATGCTCAATAATAGAAAAGGATGTATGCATAATTTCAAAGGGATTTGTGTCAATATTGAAGAATCCTACAAGAAATAATGAATATTAAGATAGGTATGTATGTGTTCGAGGAAGAAATGAGTATTTAAGGAAGCATTTCTAATCGGTCCATGGATCATTTACATAATTTGAAGTAAAAAGGAGAGTACAAACCAAGGGAGGCTAATAAGTAAGTTGGGTTTGTGTATTAATGGTGTTGGTTTGTTGTCAAGTTGTTGTTTTCTTATTAAGATGCTTTTGAATGCTTTGTCATAGATGTCAAATGGGAGAGCATACTCGAAACATGAAAAGAGAGTCTTGTAGGTTCTTACATGTTTGATTGTTATAAATGTTTTTGAATATGGTTGTCATCAATGAAAAAGGGGAGATTATTGGGTGTTGTGTTAGTTTTTTTTCATTAATGTAAGGTCACGTTGACTTCAAATGGCCTCCAGTGCATAGGTGAGTTAGCATAAAAAATTTATGGTTCATTGAGTCATTATAAGGTGTCTAGTAGCATGACAAAGTTGCATGGTGAGTTACATTGATGTTGTCATGGTACATATGCATGGTTTAGAGAATGAGTCAAGAAAGTGGGTGTTCGGTGTGGATGTAAAAGGTTGCATGAAGTATTATATGGTGTCTAGAATATCTAATAATATGTGTGAGAGGTTTATGATGGTCTACATGTTTGTAAACAGGTCAAGTTCGGTGTGATAGGTGGTAATACAAGTTATTTTAGGGTAGTCCTAGACCTACTTGTGAGCATGACATGAAGTATAAAGCATAAAAGTCCATTGAAAGTCAATACAAGTATGTGAAGAGTGATTCAACATGGCATAACATGTTTAGAAGGTGTAACATGTCACAATTCAGGTGTATGATGTATGATTAAGGTCCTTGAAATAAGACAATTGAAGACAAGGTGATAAATATAGGGAAAACCATGGTGTATGATGAGTTTTAGGAATGATTAAGAATGGATAAGAATTTTTAGTCATGGAGAAGGTCATCAAAAGCTATTTGTTAAGTTTAAGGGTTACGAGATTGAAGATAAAGTAAAAAAACCTAGTTTTATCCCTATCGTGTTCTCGAAGGGTATTTCCTAGCTTGAAGGTAAATTTTGTGTGATCAATTGCACATGAAATCATTGTGTGGGAAATTGAGCCTTTCAATATAGTTGATGCATGGATCTAACAATGTTCTAAAGTTAGAATGAAATTAGATGATGCCCTATCATTTATAAATGATTGTTAAGAAGTGAAGTTGGTTTAAAACCCTAACAATAAAGCGATAGAGAAGATATATATGATATGTTCATGAAATGATATGAGAAGGCTAGTGTGATGAATTAGGAATGTAGAGGAATCTTCATAGGTCATTTTGTGTCATTTTCATGATCTAAGTTTTCTAGTAAGTTGAATAAAAACCTATTTTTTAAAGAGATTTTCTATTATAGAGCTGAGTTGAAGGTTTCATGAAGTGAAACAAATTACTATAGATATTCAGGGATGTTTTCTAGATGGACATGAATATTTTGCATTGGATCAGTGGATAAAATTGATGAAATGGGTATCACAATGTGACCTAGCATTAGAATCCTAGAAGGGCTAAAACCAGTCGTGGTAGTTTGAGGTGAGTTTGATATAATTTCATTGAGGTGTTTGATGTGAATGGAAAACTTGGTATGGTTCCTTATGATGTTTTATGATTATTATATTGATCAAATGAGTTTTTTTCTTGTTGAAACCTTAAAGGCCTAATTATCCCTCTTGAGCTTGCCAAGAAGGTGCCATGGAGTAGGTGTAAAAGTTTGTATTTCTCTATATGACCTATAGTTGTTAGTTCTTGAGGAGGTGTGTCAGTTTACTGATGATGTGTTCCAAGTTATGGAAGTTATTGGAAGTGATGTTTGAGGTGTTAGATCTTGATTTCTCAAGATCGGTTCTTAAGACCTAATAATTGGTTTAAGTAGTTTTAGAGAAGGGTGTGTTTCAAATATTTGAGCCTTGTTTTGGTGATTTTCATTAGTTTTTTAGTTATATAACATTAAGATATTCTCATTGATATGTCATATGAGTCATGATGAATATTTTTGGTATGCAAAGTCATTCACTTTTTTTGAGACCGATGTTTAGGTGCTTTGAGACCTAGTTGAAGTGTTTCACAAAGAGGACTGTTATTACATAGATTATTTTACATGAAGAGGGTTTCTTGGAGGTTTTTAATATGTTTCATGAGGTGTTGGAGTCTTGGTGGAGCTAGCATGTGCCCTTAAAGTTCATAATGTGACAATTGGAGGAGAAATCCTATGTTTTAGAACTTGTGAGCTAGTTTTTGTTGTTGAACCTAATGTCAACCTATAAGGTATATTTGTGAAATTTATATGAGTATTTAGGATGTATTTTTTGTTGACATGAATGATATTAATGGTCTTAGCCATCTTGTATTCATTTATTGGGTGTGTCAAGTATAAAAGTAAAGTGTATTGGCTCATTTGAGCTAGTGAAGTATAGAGAAATGAGAGCGAGCTATAGAATGTTAAAGAAGAGGTTAGAAGGATCTAGGGAAGAGATGATAAGAGGCATGAAGATTTGAGAAGAATAGAGGAGTGGGTGTTCAAGGTCACTAGACCTAACCAACATGATGTGATGCAAGTTTGAGTGAAGAAGAGGAGTGAGTAGTTTGAGAATATTTTAGGTGAGAAGAGCTTACAAAGTGATCACAATCAGTTGTTGGAGCAAAAAGTACTTAGGTGATCTTTATATTTAGGTAGATGAGTTGGTTCTTGGTCATCTTAGGGGTTTTAGCCTCCTTGTATGGTTGGTGCCTTACTAAATAAGGGTTGGTTCTACTTGAGGGGCCTCACTAAATTTATAGGGGTTTGTGCTCCTTATGAAGTGGGTGCTTCACTAAATTCATTTTTGTTGTGTAATATATGCAAAGGTTCAGTGGGTTTTCTTCCCTTGAGGTTTTCCCACTTTATATCTGGTGTTCATGTGTTCTCTCTTGTTTCATGTACTTATGGATGGTTGTTACACACTTAATAAGCTCACATTGATGATGTATGTTAAATGGTTGATTTGAATGATGATGTATGTTAAATGGTTGTTTATAATTTATGGTAATTGAAGTAAAAGTTTTTACATGACTAATTCACCCTCCCCTCTTATCCATTTTCTTCCAAAAATAAATTGTTGGACATATTTGGAATGCAAGACAAAAGCTGATAAGTACACCCTTTCTAGATGGTAAAAACTCTCTATTTAATAATGTCCAAAGACAAAAGAGGAGTTGGAGGACATGGCACATGTGTCATATCAAAGTGTAGTGGGAATATTGATGTATCCAATGGTCTACACAAGACCTGACATTTCACATACAATAGGAGTGGTAAGTAGATATATGAAAAATCTAGAGCAAGATTGTTAGATTGTGGTAAAGTGAATTTTTAAATATTTATAGGGAGATAGTAATCATGTTATTTTGTTTCAATGGAAGGCCCTTGGTGAAGAAATATTTGACTCTACATGGTTTTGTGGATTCTAATTAGGGAAGTGATCTTGTTAAAGATCTACTAGTGGTTACATTTTCAACTTGTTAGGTGGAGTGATAAGTTAGATGAGAAAATGTCAAATAAGTGTTGTTATTTCCACCATATAGGCTGAATACATGGTGGAAGACATGATTTTAAGGAAGAAGTTTGGATTTAAAGGATATGTGCTTCAATTTTGTTCATACAAAAGGATGTAAGGATAGGTTGTGATTCACACATTGTAATTTCTCTAAGAATGACCCTCGGATAAAGAAAATTGATGTGCAATATCATTTTGTCATATAAATGGTAGAAGAGAAGAGGTTAACATAGAATTTTTTTGAGAAGAAGGTGAATGTTGTGGATTCATTAACTAAGGTAGTTAGTAATGAGAAGTTTACTTGGTGCAGGAAGCAATGGGATTAATAGCCCACAATTATTGAGGAATGAGTTCATGTTCTCCTTGATGGAGTAGGCAATAAGAGGGAGATTGTTGGTAATCACCTACACATGTAGCTCCCATGCAAGGGTACTAGGCTATTTTGTAGGTGTTTTGCTTTAAATTAATGGTTATGCATGATAATAATATATCCAATTTAGCCTTGTAACATGGGTTCTGGTTGTGCCTAATAATAGTAAAGCTAACTTATCTTTGTAACTTGAGTTCATTGTAAAAGTAACAAATCTTCTTTAAATTATTATTTTAATACTTTAGCTTTCTTTCCAAGAAAGGTTAATTATAGGATGTGATTTAGTTATAAAATTACATGCTCTTATTGTGGAATGTATGCATAAAATATTCATTTGGTTAGAGGCTAGAACTCTAGATGTTGGTTATTATATTTGCAATCTTTTCAAGTTAATACAAGGTTGAAGTTTTTTTGGGTTTTTTAACTCAAAAGGGTTTTCCCAAGATAAACACTGTGTCAATATTCTTGGTATGTTCTAGTTTATTTCAGATCTACTTATTTCTACATATTCTAATTTAGTTTATTTCTTGCATGTTTGCACCAAATCTCAACATATTTAATTATGTATAATTACACTAGGATCTCACTTGATTCTCAATTCTGAAAGGATCCTACTTAATTCTTCTTAAACATTGTCATCACCTAGAAAACAATAGAATAATATACATACATACACACATTATTATGTATATTTTTTATGTCATATTTGCTAATTTTTCCTTTAAAGAAATGTTTAATATAAAAAAAAGGTGTGACTAATTTCCAATACCCATAATGGGTTTGAATACTCTTGTACTAAATCAAAGTAAAAGAAAATTAGTGTTTATTTTTAGAAGTGGGATTTTTTTACATCAAATTATAAGCACAAGCAGCCAATTTTAACATGCCAAAGACTCTAAATGAAGATTATCTTAAAACAACAAAGGGATATATTACTCGTTGTGATTTTGAGGAAATGAATGAAATGAAATGAAATATTTTAATGAAGTCCATGAGAATGAAAGTCTATGGGACCAAAAACTGAGATTTTAATCTAATTTCAGACTCCTTTCAATATCATCTCTCTAGCTATGAATCTTGAGAATTAAACCCATGGTCGCTTGAAGATGTGTTCCTTCGAAGAGTTCCTCTAGTCCATCCACCTTCAGGTTATTTTCAAATTGGATATGAATATCATCATATGCCAAACACTCCATGATGAAATTTCATTCTGTCTCAACGACCCCTTGGCTGTAGAAAAGACAAACTCTCCTTTCCCAATCTTCCTTTGGAATAGTCCATATACCATTTTTGCATCGAAGATGATGTGATCCAGTCCTTAACTATACCACTAGAATTTTTGCTTTACCCTTGATATTTGCCCCTAAATAAGATTTTTCATCATGTTCCCCACAGGATTGAATTCTCTAATATAATGTGCTTTCTTTCAACCAATCTATCCCGTCCACATGACATTCTGAACTTTTCTATCACATGATTTTTTATTTCCTGTTGTTAGGACAATGTAAGAGAGAATGTAAGAAAGACAACCAAAATCATTCAATATTCATACCATTTAATATCATGGTAAAGATCTAAATATTTTCCTTCCTCTCTAAATTCCTACAATTTTTAAAGATGAAACATTGCTTTTGGTTTACGCAAAGATTAAAATATATAAAAATAAAGGCTTGGTTGTGCTCTAATGAATTCCACTTATGATCTATATGCATATTGTTTAATAGATAATGATGTGAAACCTTTCTCATTCCAGAGTTCTAATAATCCCAAAAATTGTATAAATCAATCGGTCTTGAATATTATTTAAATAATAAACATCATGTTTTATTATTTGGGGAGATTTAGGTTCAAGAAAGATTAAACCAATTAATTTTTTCCATCCCATCTTTTAAATGAATTGAAAAGGTGGAAAACAGAGAGCATTATTAGTTTAAAAGTACGGATCCCATATGGATGAAGCTCCAATGGCTAAATGTATTCACATTTATGTTAGAATAGGTAATTGGTGTCTTTCCAAAAAAATTAGGAGACTAAGAATTAATCTAATATTTCTATTTTTTAAATAGGAGATTAAGAATTAATCTATTATTTGTATTTTTCATAGAAGTTGTGGATATGTATAAATATGTATAGGTTTATTGGCCTCTTCCTACATAAATTTATTTATAATAAATAAATTTACAACCATGTTTAAGTGTTGATTCTAGTTATAATATAATCATATAAAGATGAGAATAAATGTGCCACATATTTATTTCAATTTATATCCCGAAATAATAAACTAAAATAACTAAAATATGTAGAATATTTTGAGAATATCTTCAAAGTATCAAGTTTATCCTTATCATCATTATATATGCATAAAATTCTTGATTTCCTTGGGCTCCCTACATAGTAATATAATTAGTTTGTATTTGAAATTCCACGTGTTGTTTAATCATTCTCAATGATCCCACAAAATTTATGAGTTAACGGTGTTTATTGTTTTCTTTATAAGTTCAAAAAACAGGTTCCCACCTTTTTACTATTGTAGGTTGTATATTCCTCTTTTTATAACCTATGATATTTTGGAATGTTATAGCAAACACTTGAGCTCAAATATCAATGGATGATGGAAGCTCAACTATTTTTTTAAATCCGAGTTGCCTTAGAAAAAAATTTCTTGCAATTTTTTCAGGGGACCTCATACTACCTAATGGTTCATTTTGAAACTTGTGTGATGTTGCACCTCATGCTATCATGCTACTTCACTTGATACTTTAGTATTAAAATGAGACCCATAGGTCCCAAACACTCTATCTTGTTCAATGACATGTAAGCTAGAATGTAACTCCTCCTTTTTCTCATTATAACTATTAAATCTAACAAAATCAATAAGCACGACATTATTAATTTATCTTAAGTGAATTTTTTTATGTTAGATTTCACACAATCCCTTTGATGAAATTTATTTTTCCATCAAGTGTTATAAGGAACACAGTAGTGTATTAAGGAAAAATCCCATATCCTTTATAATATCAATCCTTTGGGATTAAAAAAACAATTAACACAAGGCTTATATAATTTCTAGTAGTGTTTCTTCATAACAATTATATCATAAGGTTTTTTCCTTTATGGTGTGTATATATAGGATAAGGAAGAAATACATACAGAATCTCAATGGGTTAAGACTCGCTTGAATCCCCAAGAGGTAACATGATTGAGAATTTTAGGTTTAGAAACTAACATCAATAAAATTCTAAAATGATTCAACCAATAGTGGGGTAATATTCATGAGGTTATATATATGCATAAAATTACCTACGTATAATCCTTTAATTTAGATAAAGGTAGAAGTGCATTTTAGAGAAACACATCAATTGTTGGTCTAAAAGATAGTCTAGGGTTGTAGACAAAGGGTTGCATGGACATAAAATTTTATAATGGATGTATAAGAGTAATCTACACAAAATCACTAAATCTATAAGGTGTATGACATCACTAAATTGGGGTATCATTAGATGCTAAAGCAACATTTTTAAATTATAAAGTGTCATTAGGTTTTTAGCAAGAGTTATCTAATATAAATTTTGTATCAAGTGGTGCCACTAGGAAAAAGAAAGAGCTATGAAAATAGATGTCAAAAAATGTAAATATAACAATAGGAGAACGCGTAGATGATCAAGATAATTTATTGAATATTTTCTTTAAAATGGAAGAATGGATTAATAATGTATAAAAGAAATAAACAAGGATTGAATGATGGTTGAACACAGAGACAAAAGTGTCAACATGGAAAATGAGAAACATAAGGCACATTAAAGGTACATATATATGATAGTGACAACATTCTTTCTCTATTCAATATTATCTCAATTATACATATATTAATTAATAGAGGTAGTGTGCCATCAACCTATTTGATAATGAAAAGTGTTAGTAATCCACTAAATATGTATAAGAAATTAGTTTACAACCAAATGAGAAAGTAATGATACTTCAAATTTGTGTAAATTCACACAATTTATGATTCTTACTTTGATACCCAACCTCTATAGTTCATAAGTTAGAAAACCCAAAAACCTATAATGATACCAACTATTAAAAATCTATAAATGTATACAATTATTGATACACCATGTAGGCTCCAAAATAGCCCATCCATACATATGACATGTGTAAATTTAGGGGATATCATAATAGCACAAAATTCACAAATTTCAATTTCACCCATTGACAATAAATAAAGACTATTAAGATGTTAAAAGGGGGAATACATAAGAGTGTATAAATACGCGATAAAATGAAACATGCTGAAAGAGAGATTAGGAAAATTCTTGACACTACAACCAATAAAGACATTAATGAGAGATATAAAATAAAAGAAACAACCAATAATTAATCTCAACATACATTTAAATATTGGATAAATAATTTGGGAGTACAAATCCAAATTTTCCATAGCTATAAAATGTGAATAATGCTAAAAACATTACATAATTATAATAAATAATAATCAAGACAATAATACCACAACTTCAAAATGGAATGTTAATGATAATGATTTGGAAAGAGAATAACTTTGTGAAATTTCCAAAAGTTACTATTAAAATAGATGCTAGAAAAAACATCATAAATAAGCTCTTTACTTACAAACATACATATCCCTATGTCATGTGCAAAAACTAAGAAGTTTTTTTCCAATCTAAATAGAAATAAAGAAAGAAAAATTCTACATGGCTGCATATATGACACCAAGCCTATTTGGGTCTCACATGTGTCTCTTCCAAAATGACTAACATGATAAATTTATAAAAATTCTTCTAGTTATTCCCACACACACCTACACACACACACACACACACTCTCTCTCTCACTCTCTCTCTCTCTCTCTCTCTCTCTCTCTCTCTCACACACACACACACACACACACACACACATGTATATAGACACACACCCACACACATGCACACATGAAAATGCATGCACGTACACACACATGTGGGCATGCACGTGCACATACATATATCTACCCACACACATGCAAATGTACACACATGTGTGCAAGCACACACATACCCACACACACACACATACATGTTGATATGCATGAACTCACACACACACACACACACACACACACACACACACACACACACACACACACACACACACATGTACCACACACACACCCAACACACACATGCACACACACACATACCACACATGTATGCACATGCACACATGTACCTCACAAATTCATGTACGCATATACATGCATGCACACACACACATACACATGCAAACACACACACACACACACATGCACACAAGGTGTGAACACGTGCGAAACACACATACACCCACACACATTTGTGCACACACACACACACACACATGTGTGTGTGTGTGTGTGTGCTTTTGCATGGGCCCATGTCCTCGCACACATGTCAAAGGAAAATCACACACACGAGACATATACACAAAAACATAAATAAACCTACACACACACACCCACACACGCACACACTACCACAAACCCACGCATTACACACAACCACACATAGAAACATGTATATATGCACTTGCACATGCATACACCCACACCCACACACCACACACACACACACACACACACACACACACACACACACACACACACACACACACACACACACACACACACACACAGCCCACGTGTACGCATTCATGATGGAGGAAAAGCACACACACATAACACTAGAAAACATGCACATATAAACACACATCCATGCACGCACACACAACCACAAACATGCACACACACTTATCCACACACACCATGCATACATCCATATCCACAAACCAATATACACACACATAATCACACACCCACATACACATACATGCATTTGTACACACACACACATACAACCACACGCACCGGCACATGCACGCACACACACACGCACACATGCACACCCACACATGCACACACGTGTGTGCACACACACACACACGTGCGCGCGTGCGCACGCACACATACACCTATACACACACACCCACCACACCTTATAAACATGCACGTGTACATGCACACACGTAAATGCATACACACACACACATATACACCCCCAACACACATGCACAGACATCGACACACATATGTACACACAGGACATGCATATCCTCATGGACATTATGGTATTTTATCCTCATGGGTATTTTGGCGTAGCACCAATTGGACTAGATTCGTATACTGATATATTTCTTATGATGTTGATGACACTAACAGGGTTATATGATAGATCTATTGGTTAGATGTTGGTTCTTGTGTTTGATTTGATTAATGATATAGTTTTTGGATTTAATAATGGTAATTTTCATGCTAGCCTAAGTGTATGTCATTGTAATTTTATTTGTGGATGATTCATGGCAAACTATGTGAATAATTGTATGCATTGCACTATCAATTGTAAAATTATGTTAGGACATTATAAGTTTGATTGAAATTGTGATGTGTAGATGATGTTTATTATATTGGATAGATGTGGTTAATGTGTGCAATGAGTGTGCAGGTGATAGGTATAGGAGAGCATGGGTTTCAGGGAAGCTACGCAATTGTGCACAAGCGGCCCACAGGCTGAGTCCTAACCATGCTAAATGTTTGAGGCCTTAGAATAGGTGTATTTATTTGGGCACCATGGGTGAACCCTCAATTGTAATGTAATTATGTCTTGTAAAATTAATTATGTTTAGGGTGTGTTTTATTAAGTAAACTAGCTTAGGGGTTTAATGATCTCATCTTAATTTAAGTGATGGTTTTGGGTAAGTGTGTGTGTGTTGGTAGAAGGGATTAGGGACCACATGTGAACCTTGGGTGGACCCCACACCCTCTACCCTTGTGCCCAAGCATGCCAAACCCGAAATTGGGTTATTTTGGGCATTTTTAGGGACCCCTTTTGAGTTTGGGAGTTCCCTTAGCATGAAAATGGGCCCTTGGACCCTACCTAATAGGTAGGGGGCTTATTTCCAAGGTTTGGAGGGAGTTTCCCTCCCATTTTTCCCTCCTTAGTCACCATCCATGTAAGATGGTTGGTTTGTGTGTTTTTGTTAAAAGTTGCTCCACTTTGTTTTATTTTAGTTTTTAGTATTTTGGGTGATAAGGGATAAAAGGTGAGTTTACTCTTACTTATTTGGTTTTGGAATCTTTGACTCTTGAGAGGAGAGGGGGTGACACTTGTCACCTTCCCATTGGTGAGGAAACTTTTGGGTTCCTCTTCTTATTCTTCCTCATGTGGAAGGAAGGGGTCTTCTTGGCTCATTTTTTTGGGAGAACTTGGAGAATTTTGGGAGCTTGGAGGTGAGCTTGGACAAAGGGAAAAGCTTAGAGTCTTGGAAAGCATTGTAGAGGTAGGATTCTTAACCTTTTTCTTTCTTAGTTGTGCTTATCTTGTTAACTATGCTTTGATCAATAAAATGATGTGTGTGAAATGATGTGTTGTGAAGTTGTATGGTGAATGTAGTTTGTTTGTTTGTTCTTTGTTGTTTTTTTTGTTTTCTCTCCACCATCATTTGGATTGATGGTTTTTGGAGAATGTAGGGGAAGAGAGAGGGATTTCCCTCTCAAACCTCATGGTTGTTGGTCAAGCCATGAAGGTCCCTTCTCATCCCCTCATATGGTTTGAGGTGGGAGAAAGGTTCATATGGCTTGAACCTTTCCCCATTCTTGGTGAGGAAACCCTTTTGGGTTTGAAAATCCTCCCAAGAAGGATTTCTATGACATAAAGGAGGAATAAGGAGGATGAATGATTAGGAGGAATAA
Source organism: Taxus wallichiana var. yunnanensis (assembly GCA_018340775.1). Classification (NCBI taxonomy): domain Eukaryota; kingdom Viridiplantae; phylum Streptophyta; class Pinopsida; order Cupressales; family Taxaceae; genus Taxus; species Taxus wallichiana. The sequence continues at coordinate 733,616,929 of CM031241.1, forward strand.
GGAGTTTTGTAAACATGTTTTGTTGGTGCTCCTATGGTTGGACACCTTTGATTTGGGCATCCTACTTCTTCTCTTCCCCCTTGTGAGGTTGACCTTGTTATCCTCATGTTGTTGTTTTATCATGTGTAGTATGTCTAAGTGGTTAAATGGTCTTATGTATTTCTTGTTGTGTTTTATCCCCTTTATACTTGTGCACATTGTGGAAGTTTGTTCCTCTCTCCCATGGGCTTGGGGGAGGCTAGCATGGCTTCCAACCATGGAAAGGCATGTGATGATGCCTATTGGTTGGGTGGTAAACAAGCCTTATCTCTTATTTCAGCATCCTTGGAAGAACACTCAAGTTGGAGATAGTTGGAGCCTCTTGCCATCTTGGTCCTCTTGGTCATCCTCATCTTTGAGGGCATTACCTTCATTTTGTAAATAAATGTGGCTTTGTGAAACTTTCACCTCTTTTAAAAGTTTATTTTGTATTTGATTTACTTCTTGAAACTTAAGTCATTTGCTAAGAAAGTTTTTACTTTATTGTTGCAAAATCTTTAATATTATCATTTGAAATCATAATGAAACCATGAAATTTTTATTTCAATGTCTTTGTTGGAAGGTTTTTTTGTTTAGAAATCTATGCAAAATATAGTTATGCAATATACATTAAATTTAAAATATTTAGTTGTGCTTAATTTTAAAAAAAAAAAATATATGGCATTACATTTTGGTATCGGAGAAAATTCAAACACGCGGACTCTTGGGTAACTAAATAAATTTTTAGTTTCTTGCATTTAACAAAAAAAATAAATAATAAATGGATATGTCCTTAGTGTAATCTTCTTTGCATGAAAACCATGAAATATTCCTTTAGTTAGTATTGTTGAAATTTGAAATACCATTTAGTTAGTTCATTTGAAGGAAAGCTAGTGTTCATGGAGTTTTATGATTTATTTTAAATGGTTATATTATCATTTTTATATATAATTAGTTTTTGTCTTATAAGTTGGTGGAATATTAAACCAAAGAGGTGAAAGAAATTATAATTATATATAATAAATAAAATAAAATGTTAGTTTTAAATACGTGCATTCGAGCCGCTTTAAATTTGAGATACCCCCCCGAGTTTTAGTTTTAGGTCACGTATCCCTTCCATTTTATTTATTTACGAGACTAGTAGATGAAGAGAGGGGACATCGTCGAGCCGATTGATTGGCACAAGTCTCGGGGAGATCTAAATTACCCCAAGATATTTCACGGGACCCTTTTCACTGTTGGACTATTATCGCCAAGATGATGATCGAGGAGAGTGTGATTTGAGATGGTAAAAAAATTCACCTGGCCATATGGCCACCATTTTGAGACTCTTGAGTGTCTTTTGAGACCTGAGATGATAACCACCTACTTTCTTGAGAAATGGCTTTGGATGGAGTCCTCTCACCTCTTTTTAGGATAGTCTTTTGTTTGCACTCCATACGAGAGCAATGTCAAAGCTAGGTTCACCATACACCTCCTCTCAGAGACGCAACAGGGCATTTGGTGGAGGAGTAATGAGGAGTGGAAGCTCCATTTGACTCGAGATACGGTGACTCGGAGATGTTCGAGGAGTGATTCAGGCTCGATATATGTCGAGCATTTTTGTGCGGAAGAGAGGATCGATGAGTTTCATGACTTACGACAGGGTTCTAGCATAGTGGCGCAGTATGAGAGCAAGTTCTTGGATCTCTTGCAGTATGTAGACTACCTGACAAGATGAGAAATTACAGGTAAATAGGTTCATTCGGGGCTTGAATGTAGATATAGCAGGAGTGTTAGGATGTTATCTCCTCCCACACTTGAGAAGGCCATTGAGAAGGCCTACTTGGTTGAGGAGAATAGGACCAAGGCACAAGAGCACCGAGATAGAAACAAGAGCAAGTTCCAGGACATGATTTAGGCATTCCAGAGTTAGAGGGCATGGGGTGCAGCACCACCCCCTAGAGGAGGATTCTGGTCTTCTCCAGCAGCATCGAGAGCTCCACCGCACCCATCACAGTAGACACAACATCAGGGACACCAAGCATCATAGGGGTAGACAGACTCAGAGTTTTCAGCGAGGTGGATCTAGAGGTGGTTTTGGTGGATCTAGGGACAGGAGGCCGGTACTCATCACTCACAACCAGCTCGCTCGCAGCAGTCTGCTAGGGTTGGACCGACAGGTTCAGTTCACCAGTACATAGGAGGACCCCATCTCAGAGGGGTACATGAGGATGTTTTATTTGTGGGGCTCCAGACCATTATGTGCGTATGTGTCCACACAAGCCCACTACTATAGATATGCAGAGAGCTCCTAGATCTAAGCAGATGGTGGGTGACGTGGGATGCGCCCATCATGTATATGCAGCGGTTGAAAACCACCAGGCTAAGCATCAGGCCACAGTCATTGAGACCACAGTACTATCAGGGGTATTTCTGTCTCGTACTTTTTATTCGGTGCTTCGATTCTTTTGTATCTCCTTCTTTAGTGGACCAAAGGTGGGGCTAGTGGTGGCTAGACAACCGAGATAGTTGGCGGGTTGAGTTGGCCTCTGGGGCTAAATTCACTATGGACTCATATGTGGAGAGTTGTGTACTTGACTTGGGAGTCTTCTCCACTACACTTGACCTCCATGAGTTATTCCTCTAGGATCCTATCAGGTAGTGTTGGGTATGGATTGGCTCGAGGCTCATCGAGCCAAGGTGGATTGCAGAAAGAAGGTCATTGAGTGTCAGGATGATCTTGGGTAGTGCAGTTGTGATTTTAGGGATGCAGAGACCTATTTCCTTGTGTATGATCTCAGCTAAGCAACTCAAGCGGAGCATGCGTAAGGGTTGTCAGTTATTTTCTATCACTATCAGTGATCGTTTGGACAGTACTCCAGAGCATTCACCCCTTGATGATCACGCAGTTTTGAGGGAGTATGCAGATGTGTTTCCAGGAGAGCTTCTAGGTTTACCACCTAGTAGGGAGGTGGATTTCACCATTGACTTAGTGCCTGGATCTGCACCAATTTCTAGGGCACCCTATCGGATGACGACTTCAGAGCTTCATGAGCTCAAGATTCAGTTAGAGGAGTTGTTAGAGAAGGGTCTCATTCACCCTAGTGTATCTCCTTGGGGAGCGCCATTCATATTTGTGAAGAAGAAGGATGGTTCTCTCAGGCTTTGTGTAGACTTTAGATAGCTCAACAAAGTCACAATAAAGAACCGTTATCCACTCCCTAGGATTGATGACTTGTTTGATCAGATGCGGGGAGCTAGAGTGTTCTCCAAAATCGATCTCAAGTCAGGGTATCATCAGTTGTGCATTTCAGATGCAGACATTCATAAGACAACGTTTCACACACATTATGGGCATTATGAGTTCACAGTGGTCCCATTTGGTTTGACCAATGCCCCAGCTTGTCTTCATGAGCCTCATGAATGGAGTATTCAGGACATTTCTAGATCACTTTGTTTTAGTGTTCCTTGATGACATATTGATTTATTCTCGTTCCGAGGAGGAACATGAGGAGCATTTGAGGTAGGTACTTCAGGTTTTGAGAGAGCAGAAGTTGTATGGAAACTTGGAAAAATGTAGCTTCTTTCAGACAGAGATTTAGTACTTGGGTCATATCATATTTTGGAAAGGGTATCTCAATAGATCCCTCTAAGATTCAGGCTATCTTGGATTGGCCAGCACCCACATCAGTCACTGAGGTGAGGAGCTTCATGGGTTTAGCAGGGTATTACCACAGGTTTGTGCAGGACTTTTCTAGGATTGCTCACCCTATTACTTCCCTTCAGAGGAAAGGGAAGAAGTTCGATTGGTCAGAAAAGTGTGAGCAGCCTTCAATGCTTAAGGAAAGGTTAACCACGACACCTATCTTAGCAGTTCCAGGCCCAACAGAGGATTTTGTTGTTTGCACTGATGCATCACTAGAGGGTTTGGGAGTAGTTCTTATGCAGGAGCATCGGGTGATCACCTTTGAGTCACGTAAGCTCAAATACTACGAGCTTAACTATCCTACTCATGACTTAGAGCTTGCAGCAGTTGTTCATGCACTTGTGCGTTGGCGACATTTCCTTTTAGGTAGACCTTTCATCTTGAGGATGGATCATTGTAGCTTATAACATATCTTCTCTCAGCCAACCTCAACGCTCACAATCGGTGGCGTTGGATGGAGTTCTATGTGAGTATGACATGGAGGTATAGTATATCAAAGGAAAGGAAAATGTTGTTGCCAGATGCACTTAGTAGATGACGGCATGTGCTTGCTTCTTTGACACTGCAGTCAGATTTGAGAGGCAGGATACTTGAGCATCTTCCAGAGAGGACAGGTTTTATGAGGGTGCTAGGCGAGATGTTGGATTCTCGGGGTTCTTTTGAGGCGGATATTTAAGATGCATGTTAGAGTCGATGGTTTACTTCGGTTCCATAGGCATTTATGTGCCTAAGGTAGGTGATCTCGTAGTTTCATCCTTACGAGGCTCATCGAGCCCCATACGCAGCACATCCAGGAGTGAAGAAGATGCATGCCGATTTGAGAGAGTTATATTATTGGCTAGGTCTTCGTCGGACATAGAAGATTTTGTAGCACGTTGTCTTGAGTGTCAGAGAGTCAAGGCAGAGCATTCTCATCCCGCAGGACTCTTATACCCTCATGACATTCTCGAGTGGAAATGGGATGTGATCTCCATGGATTTCATAGTAGGACTTCCTATGTCCTCTTATCGTCATGATGCCATTATGGTCACTGTGGATAAGTTGACCAAGGTTATGCATTTCTCGCCAACCAAGGTTACCTATAATGCACAGGCCATCACCAAAGTGTTCATGGAGGACATTGTTAGATTGCATGGGATCCCGAAGATGATCATCAATGACAGAGACACCATCTACACATCAGTTTTCTGGACTTCTTTTCAGGATGCTTTGGGTACACAGATTAATTTCAGTTCGGCATATCATCCAGAGACAGATGGGCAGACAGAGAGGGTTAATCAGGTTCTTGAGGACATGTTGAGGATGTATGTGATGGACTAGCAAAAGAAGTGGGAAGATTATTTGCATTTAGTTGAGTTTTCCTACAACAACAATTATCATAGCTCCATTGGCATGGCTCCCTATCAGGCTTTGTATGGATGACCTTGCAGGACACCTTTGAGTTGGGACAGACTAGATGATAGGATTATTTTGGGGCCAACTTATCTTTAGGATTTAGAGCAACAAGTTGTTATGATTCGATAGTGTCATCTTGAGCAGGCTAGAGCACACCAGAAGGCGTATGCAGACACCAAGAGGATCGATCGTCACTTCTCTGTGGGTGAAAAATTCTTCTTGAGGGTTCATCCTCATAAGAGTCTGATCCATTATGGAAAGGGTTCTAAGCTATCACCTCATTTTGTGGGGCCTTTTGATATTCTTGAGGTCATCGGTCCAGTTTCCTATCGTCTAGCTTTGCCACCACGCCTTGCATGGCCCATGATGTTTTTCATGTTTCTATACTTCGTAGATATGTACCAGATGTTTCTCATGTTTTGGATTGGTCGGCATTACAGGTAGAGGATGGAGGGTAGTGGAGACTGGAGCCATACGCATACTGGAGCACTAGAGGTTGGCCCTTCGGGGTCGAGATTTGGACCAGGTTAGAGTGCAGTGGGACCGATATGACGAGTCATCAGCTACTTGGGAGGATGCTACACCACTGAGGGCTAGATATCCCTATCTCTTCCAATGACTTCTAGGAGGAAGTCTAATTCTAGGAGAGGGGGATGTAGTGCCCACGTTTTTATAGCTCTAGTTATCTGTTGGTTCCTTTATGCATAGACATGTTTTGATTGAGACTCTGATAGATTTTGGACATTTTACTATGTTATTTTATCCTCATGGACATTATGGTATTTTGGGCGCGTAGCGCCAATTGGACTAGATTCATATATTGATATATTTCTTATGATGTTGATGACACTAACAGGGTATATGATAGTGAGATTTATTGGTTAGATGTTGGTTTCTTGTGGTTGATTTGATTAATGATATAGTTTTCTAGGATTTAATAATGGTAATTTTCATGCTAGCCTAAGTGTATGTCGTTGTAATTTTATCTGGGTGATTCATGGAAAACTATGTGAATAATTGTATGCATTGCACTATCAATTGTATAATAATGTTAGGAAATTATAAGTTTGATTGAATTTGTGATGTGTAGATGATGTTTATTATATTGGACAGATGTGGTTAATGTGTGCAATGAGTGTGCAGGTGACAGGTATAGGAGAGCATGGGTTTCGGGCAGCTACGCAATTGTGCACAAGTGGCCCACGGGCTTGAGTCCTAACCATGCTAAATGTTTGAGGCCTTAGAATAGATGTATTTAATTGGGCACCATGGGTGAACCCTCAATTGTAATGTAATTATGTCTTGTAAAATTAATTATGTTTAGGGTGTGTTTTATTAAGTAAACTAGCTTAGGGGTTTAATGATCTCATCTTAATTTAAGTGTTGGTTTTGGGTAAGTGTGTGTGTGTTGGTAGAAGGGATTGGGGACCACATGTGAACCTTGGGTGGACCCCACACCCTCTACCCTTGTGCCCAAGCATGCCAAACCCGAAATTGGGTTATTTTGGGCATTTTTAGGGACCCCTTTTGAGTTTGGGAGTTCCCTTAGCATGAAAATGGGCCCTTGGACCCTACCTAATAGGTAGGGGGCTTATTTCAAGGTTTGGAGGAGTTTCCTCCCATTTCTCCTCCTCCTTAGTCACCATCCATGTAAGATGGTTGGTTTGTGTGTTTTGTTAAAAGTTGCTCCACTTTGTTTTATTTTAGTTTTTAGTATTTTGGGTGATAAGGGCTAAAAGGTGAGTTTACTCTTACTTATTTGGTTTTGGAATCTTTGACTCTTGAGAGGAGAGGGGGTGACACTTGTCACCTTCCCATTGGTGAGGAAACTTTTGGGTTCCTCTTCTTATTCTTCCTCATGTGGAAGGAAGGGGTCTTCTTGGTTCATTTTTTTGGGAGAACTTGGAGAATTTTGGGAGCTTGGAGGTGAGCTTGGACAAAGGGAAAAGCTTAGAGTCTTGGAAAGCATTGTAGAGGTAGGATTCTTAACCTTTTTCTTCTTAGTTGTGCTTATCTTGTTAACTATGCTTTGATCAATGAAATGATGTGTGTGAAATGATGTGTTGTGAAGTTGTATGGTGAATGTAGTTGTTTGTTTGTTCTTGTTGTTTTCTTTTGTTTTCTCTCCACCATCATTTGGATTGATGGTTTTTGGAGAATGTAGGGGAAGAGAGAGGGATTTCCCTCTCAAACCTCATGGTTGTTGGTCAAGCCATGAAGGTCCCTTCTCATCCCCTCATATGGTTTGAGGTGGGAGAAAGGTTCATATGGCTTGAACCTTTCCCCATTCTTGGTGAGGAAACCCTTTTGGGTTTGAAAATCCTCCCAAGAAGGATTTCTATGACATAAAGGAGGAATAAGGAGGATGAATGATTAGGAGGAATAAGGAGTTTTGTAAACATGTTTTGTTGGTGCTCCTATGGTTGGACACCTTTGATTTGGGCATCCTACTTCTTCTCTTCCCCCTTGTGAGGTTGACCTTGTTATCCTCATGTTGTTGTTTTTCATGTGTAGTAGGTCTAAGTGGTTAAATGGTCTTATGTTTTTCTTGTGTTTTTTTATCCCCATTATTCTTGTGCACATTGTGGAAGTTTGTTCCTCTCTCCCATGGGCTTGGGGGAGGCTATCATGGCTTCCAACCATGGAAAGGCATGTGATGATGCCTATTGGTTGGGTGGTAAACAAGCCTTGTCTCTTATTTCAGCATCCTTGGAAGAACACTCAAATTGGAGATAGTTGGAGCCTTTTGCCATCTTGGTCATCCTCATCTTTGAGGGAATTACCTTCATTTTGTAAATATAAAATATTTAGTTGTGCTTACTTTTAGTAACAAAAAAAAATATGGCACTACAAGACACACCCACCTAGCTATTTAATACTAAGGATTCATTAATATAATACTTAAATCTAATAGTATAACTATCATAAAATAATTATGTAGTTTTCCTTTTTATCTAATGTAGGCCCATTCTTCTATTCAATCCCCTTCCACACTATTTTTTTCCATCATATATCACTACACCATTATCTCATGACTAATGTACACATACTTGAAATGACAACTTATTTACTATAATTATTTAATTCCACATCCATATTCCTCATTATTTCTTATAAAATCATGGTGACATGGAAGATTTGGCTTGATATTCAAGATATTTTTCTAAAATCCTTGTAAAAAATTCTATGTCTAGAAGATAGAATATGATGGAACAATATATTTAATGTGCATTAATGTATATGAAATTGTTTAATAAGAGTTGTTGCATTGATTTCCTTACCCTTATATTCAACATTTTAGTTATGGGATAAAGGGTACCAACTATGTATGGTCAATACACACCCACATAACTATTCATAACTAAGGATTCATTAATACACTTCCTAAATCCAATAAGAGAATAACTAACATAAAACATTTGTAGATTTTTCCCTTTTTCATATGTTGTAAAAATTTTCTTCTATTTTATGCCCCTCCAACATTTTGTTTTGACTTGTATATCCCTAGACTATAAGACCATACATAATGTATCCATATTTCACATGGATAACTGGTTTACTATCAGTAAATTATTATGTATCCATCTTCCTCCCATTTTATATACCAATTCTAACATAAAAAAATTGACTTGATAGTTAGGAGATATTTTTGAAAGAAAAAAATAACTTGTTTCAAAAAAACCAATTACTAGAAGAGTAGCATTATGGGATCAAGATTTTTTTGTAACCAAAAATTTGGCAGTCAAGACTTTACAACAAGATATTTTTATGATTCTTTGTGGTTAAAATTTATAGTTCTACAACAACAATTATGGGTAAATAAATCCTCTAGGTATATGTACATCATGTTATTTAAGGTTGAAAATATGTAAAAAAACAATAGATAATTTTATTCAACAACAAACCATCATTAAACCTCCTAAAATGATCTCGACATACCTACAATTAATCGATGCAAGTAAAAAATATATGACAACAATAGGGAATATAAATTAAAAATGAGTAAAACATTGTAGCAAATCCTAAAATTTAATTATTTCATTAACCAATTAAAAATCCTAAGAGATCTTACTAACCATCAGGTTTCATACATGGTGGGAAAATAACTTAAAAGATCATTGTTTTTAAAATCTTGACAACTCAAAGGGCCAAAAATTCTAAAATTTGCAACCAAATAGTTTTAACAAGTTTATGTGGTTAAAATTTATGGTTTTGAATGCAACAAGAGTAATGGATAAAAATAACCCAAGGACATCATGCTCTATAAGGATGAATATATGTAAATTACTATATAAATTATGTTAAAAATACATTTCTCAATGGGAATGTTAAATAATTCCATATAAAATCATCACAACACCTTCTATAATGATCATGGAATGCCTATAATTAATTTCTACAAACTCAAAACTTTGTGATAAAAAGGAATAAAAATAAAAACATATAAGACATTTTAATAAAACCCCGAACAAAATATTACTTAGGAACACTTATCTAGCATTGATTCTTGCACATGGTGATAAAGTAAAATAAATTATCATTAATTCAAGGTATCTTTACAAGGTATTGGAGTAAAGAAAAATTTGCACATCTCACATTTATGGCATAAAATTTTAAGTTGTATTTGTCGTTTATGGTATTATTTGTGCATATCCATGTATACTCCTCCTCCTCCTTAAAAACCTTGTCTAATATGCACAACTATCAACTTACAGCTATATCCTTGTGTTACATATCTCGCAAAGTAAGTTTACACACAAATCATTTGTCCTCATTATGCACCACCACAATATCTTGTAACACTTCTCATCCACGTAGAGCCTTTAAACCTCATATAATTCTTACAATTTTTCTACCCTACATAGACCTTTCCTCACTAGTACCGATGCATCACATTTTTGGCACACTCTGTGCAAGAACCATATTTTATGCAACATATTTTCACAACCACATAAGAATCTGATTTCTTCCACATGGATTTCACAATGACACTTTCTAGTTGTATGGAACATTATATAATCTCTCAAAGTAGCTATCTGATAAGAAGATAAAATACCACACATTTGGAATAATTTATCTTGTCACATATTTTGAAGATGAAAAACATGTAACTCCATCACCAGTTGTAATTTCCTTCTTATATTTTTGTATATATATGTATTACATTCTACTACCTAAGGATTGAAATCCTTGAGAGTTGAACTAGACTATTACAATTATTGATATGCCTTGAGTATATAAAATTTCTCATTTGTGTGTGTGTGTGTGTGTGTACACACGTGTGTATTTTTGTGTATGTATGTATGTATATGCACATCCAATCTAGGAAAATTAGAGAATGGTTTTCAAATTCCAATCACATATTACACCACTTGTAATATTTTACACGTGTTATTATTCCATATTGATCACTATTCAATAGAATTTTTATTTCTATAAGTCATATTCTTTCTTATAAATGTGTTTTTTTATATAATATCATAAGTAACTAGTTGTATCTACCCTTGACAAGTAACAAAAAAAAAACACTTGAATGTTTTTTTACAACTAGAATTTCAAAACTATCCAAAACACAACTAGGGACATAAATTGATGCCTCTCAATTTCCCGGTCTCGATCATAATCATCCAAAAACACGAAATAAACATTATAAAACAATATTAACAATTAGAGATATCTAAAATTCTAAGTTAGGATGTGTCATACATTTCAATTTATATAATTTTCTTTGATAAAAATATAACCAAATTAACTATGCGCATGCCACTAAGTATAATTACCCACATAACATCTCATATTAATTTACCATCCAATTAATTTAGGCATTACACTTGATTTCTTAAGCATTTGCATTCATTCAGCTCATATTAGTACGTTAACCAATATAAGTACTATATCAATGAATATTTTAGTTATTGATTTATTCACATGCAGCCAAATGTTTACATTCTTAACATAGGTTTAGCATGCATGATTCATTTATTTCCTTAAATATGAAGATTATAATGGATATTATTTATCATTCACTTAATCTCAAATCATCTATCTAATGTTTCCATCATGTTCACTATTCAATGATAAATATTACATAAAGACTTGACTATACATCATTACATTTGGGACAATGCCCATATTACAAGTATTGCTCACAATGTATTTATCATATTCCATATACATTATCTCAATACACATTTGGATTACAAGAATTCAATATTCCAATTATTACAATTCTTATGTCACAATGTACATAAGTCTTCATCACTTCATAATCAATTACAATTAGCTACACCACGCTTTGTATAAAGCGTCAATAAGTTACAAATATACAAAGTTTACATTCATTTGTCTCAAATAAAATGATAGAATCCATATCATCTATAAAATACATCACAACTATGATCATGAAAATATGTTTCATTTTATCATAGATTCATCCAATACCGAAGCCATGTAAATGAGAGAAAGAGTATCATTGAATCACTTTACCTTCAACCACAAGCCTTATGGATCCACATACCTCTCACAAACCGAGAGTGGCCCTACCGTTTACGAGAGGAAGATGTGAGTAACCAATAAGGTAAGAGATAATTCCATGTGTAGTACAATCACCAAAAAATTTGTAGATTTATAAACAATATAGGAATAAAATACATCTTACAAAAATAATAGTAATTAATATGCTCTTATTTAGATTTGTAGTATGATGTAACGTATCCCCTATTTAAATCCATTAATGAAGCAAGGAACGATGAGTCCTACATTGAATATATATGTAGGAATAATTTGATATCCCCGTAGTCAAAATTTAATCCCTAACACCTTTCATATGTGATCCACTATACTTGATTACCTAGACATCTCATACAAGTCACTCCCTAGTCCATGTAACATATTAGGGCATGAAATAGTCTCACCGAATAATCATGATGGTATACATTTCTTCTATATGTATTCTACCCCATACCACCTAGCACATGCTATGTGTGAAATATACAATCGGAAAACCAACGAATATTTATAAATCACATCCTAGTTGATACACATCTCTCTAAGTACTCCCATTCACAACTTACATTAAATGACCTCTAACTCTCACTCATGTGATAGTCATATAAAAATATAAAACTAGAGAAAGAAATCAAGTAATTAACAACCCTTGTGAGTGTCCCATACCACCCACAAACATTTCCATTATAAGTATCATAACCCTTGTTATCCTAAACATCACAGGGAAATATAATATCCCATAAATCATCGATAACACATGTTGAAGTTTTACGTGCTTCAATTTCCACTAAGTATATGCCATTGTCTTAACATAGTTAAAATATGGTCTTATTTTTTTAGATTACAATTTTGAGTATCTAACTCGTACTCAGTTTTCCCTAGACAAGGTTTCCTATTTAAGAAGTGGTGTCCTAGAAATAATATTTATTAGTTTAACGAAACAAAACAAACAAAGTCCAAGATTAAAGTTTACCAAACCAAGAACATTATCCAAGAAATAATACCACTTGTAAATGTGTCCTCCCATTTATGAGTGTCATGATTACATGGAATCTAAATTAGGTTTGTTCACTTAACAACATTCCAAACTAGTAATAACACTCTAGTGATAAAAAATCTATAACTATCCCATACTAGTTACGATAATCATGATTTCCATAATAGTAAATCAATTTTACAATGGTCATCCTCACACAATTCCAATATTCTTGATATTTCCAAAAAAATCATCATTTTCAAAACCCAAAACATCTTTTCATTGACATAATAAAGTACTATAATTTCTCCATGTAAAATACAGGAAAAAATGTCATGTACATGGTCATATCAAAATAAGGATCTCATTTCTTCCAAAATAACAATTAGGATAAAAATAATTACTTTTCCATAGGTATTTATTCTATTGAAATGTAATTTAATTATACTACGCATCCTTGAGATCTAGGTTCAAACATGGGACCTATGCATTATAGATTCCCACTAAAAACATATCTAGGTCATATGAAATTCCCATTTAATTTCCATCAAGAAAAAATAAAGACAATGGATTTATTTTCAACCAAGTTAAATGATTCTCTTTCTAAGTCATCAATTCATTAAAGTATAATTTTATCCTTATGAGGTTATAATCCTTGGAGATTTGGTTTGTTAATTCCACTAATTCATAAGGGATTATTATTTCCTATTTTTACGATTTCCTTCAAAATATAATTTAGGTATGATGAGTATCAATTCCCAATTACTTATAGTTACACATCATTTTGGTTCCCAATTTTACACCCTAGGGATTTGGCAACAATTCAGAAATAAATGGCTTATAGAATGATAGATGGGATATATGTAATTTGTATCCAAAGATGCATAGAACATTATTTTAATCACCAATTCTTAGAAATGACTAGGAGGCATGTACAAAGGGAATGTATAACTCTTACTACTTCGTATTTTCCTAAATCAAGGTGAGACAACCCAAGGGGTATGTTGAAAGGAGGAGATATTTTCTAATTCAATCTCCTGTAAATTTTTGGTAGGTTAATCTGATTCAAGTATAGCCATGAATGTGATATCCACTCAAAGAGTTTTCACACAAATTTCACACATACTCAATACATCAGAAAACAACTATTGAAGACATATAAATTATGATTCACCGACATCGTTTCTACATAAAAAAAAAATGGATCTTAATGATGTTGGAATACTAATCTTCATAAATAAAGGAAAATACATGTATGATATGCAAGTAGTTTCACATCCCACGTTTTCATTTTGTTTTGTCGCAATAATTGAGTTGTGTAATGAAAAGTGGGTTATGAGGGCCTAGAGATAGGAAGAATTACTTGATTGGGGCTGCAACTAAATGTAAATATGTATACCCTAAAAAGGATAAACATACTTACGCGTAGTTGTAAACCCAATCGTGTAATGATGTTTTTACCAAATACTCGTAAAATACCTTACATTTATAAATTATTATCACATTGCTTGGTTATATGATTCTACTTTGCCTTGCTCTATGTATGTGATGATTTCGATACTTGGATATACTTTTTTGATGATGTACCCGTTATGGATAACCATGTTCATATTCTTCTTTGAAATAATGAATTACAAAGTATGTTGAATCTATACATAGTTGTAATGTATTATTTTGGTATTTGGAAATAATGATGAATGTTTAAAATTTACTATCTCTTTTTGACAATATAACGATCGTTGATCATAAATCATTATGATGGCTTACTACAAGAGAAAGGTAATTTCAAGATCATCAAGGTAAAATTTTAAGTTCAGCTTCATGATATTTATATCTAAAAGGCATATACAAGTATTTGTATCACAATAAAATATTAATTTAGTTTATTTGATCTTGATTATTTACTTTTATGTTTAGTAAGCTTGATCATACCATGTATAATGTTCTATTGATGATCAATTTATTGATCGTACTTTGTGTTAGATTGAAACTTGTTTAGTAAATCTTGTATTTGACCAATCGTGCTCCATGTTGAGTTATTATTGATTTTTAATGATCAGTTAACCTTAGAAAATTTTAATGAGCATTTAAATTGTTCAAACAAATATGGTATACTCCATTTGCATTAGATAATTGTATGAAAAAATGTTAAGTGGGTTTTCTTTTTATTATGATATGGATTATACTCCTTGGAATTTTATCATTAAATGATATTATGTTCTTAGATCATATAACATTAACTTTATAAATGTTTTGGTAAGCCATATGGTCTTCAACCATACTCATGGTTTTTGATCATTGAATGCGTATTTCAATAAATTTGGACTTATTCTAGTCTGAAAAACTAAAAAATATAGCCAATATTAGAATTTGGTATTACTAGTTTTGGATTCTAAAATGTTAAATATTGGAATTATCTGCACTCCAAAATTGCATATATTGGAATTATCTCGCACTCCAAAATCACATATATTGGATTCTAAAATTGAATATATTGGAATCTAGAATCACATATATTAGAATTCAAAATCACATATATTGGAATCTAAAATAACATATATTGGAATTTACTACACTCTAAAGTCCCATATGTTGGAATCGAAAATCATAATATCATAATCCAAAAACTCAAATATTGGAATTTGTTATACAAGCTAGTGGCTGCTAGCATTATCTATGCTTTGGAATAAACAAAACATGTATATGTTTTATACAGGGAAAGAATTGCTAGGAATTATTTATGCTTTGTTATATACATAACATGTTTACTGGTTTATACGAGATAATGACCAATACACATTATTTATGTTTTGTTATAAACATAACATGTTTATGTTTTATACGGGCTAACAGACGCTAGGAATTATTTAAGATTTGTTATAAAGAGAATTTTTTTCTATTTTATACAAGGTAGTGAATGCTAGGAATTATTAATGTTTTGGAATAAGGTTCTTATCAATGTTTAAATGTATTTAAGATTAAACTATGAAGATTTGAATAATTAAAATGCCTTGTGGCCTAAATGACCACTAAGGTAATGAAATTCAAGAGATTTGTGACACTTCTAGGTTCATTTAGTATGATGTGATTGAACCTCAGCGTAACTAAAGAATTGCTAAAGATATTATGAAGAAACTAGAAGAGGAGAATATTTAGAGTAGGAGAATGTAATTATCTAAAACCATTCCATAAATATTTTCATATTTAAATATGGATATGAAATTAATTACAATTAATTGTAAAACCTACCCAGATATATTTGTGATTTCATTTATAGATATGAAATAAATTTAAATTGCTTTACTAAAGATAGAAAAGTAGAAAAACATTTTAAGAATTTCTTGAATTTTATTATAACATTATTCCTAAAGATCTGGGATCCCAAATTAACAAAATAAATCATAGTAAAGCTAAAAAATAAGCTCCCTCCAATTTGGTTTTTGATCACATAACATTCAAAACATCTTCCATGTCCTTGATGGTTTAATAAAGGCCACAACTCGGTGTTACATTTGGCACACGTTTAGAAGTTTTAAATGTTTTTAGTTGTAAAATAGTTGTAAATCTTTGAAATAACTATCAAATATGACTTGGATATTTTTAGATATGACCAAACGCGTTTCTATATATATATAAATATATATATAAACTATATAAAAAATATTTAAAATATTTAAGTATATACAGTCTAAATTTATATTTATTTTATGAACAATGTAAAAATAATACTATTTTACAATTTCTTGAAGGGTAAGTTTTTTTGATAATTCACCACACAGGTTATTCAATCATACTGTCAGCTTATAATCAGTGAAAATATAAATACTCCCAACTTATATTTGTACAATCTTAGCATAATATAATAAAGTTAAGTAGTACCTTCATAATAACATATGAATGTATATATTATTTAAAACATTAAGCAGTACCATCATAACAACATTTTGAAATGATAAATAGTTATTTAGCATTTTCTTGCTCCAAATATTTTATGCCCTATACCATATTCAATACCGAGATACTATTTGTTTGTGATTTTTTTTGTACAAATTGGTCATCAACCATTTATCTTTTATATAGTCTTTGTATCTACTTTTCATCCCCACCATAAAATTTTCAGGAGGGTTTCCCTTTGCACCTAATGTAATACATAAAGTGCTTTTAGAATTGTAGGAAAAATCATTTCTAATCCAAACCTTTTCTAGGTCTCTTATTGTTATCCCCTTGACTATATTACAATGCTCCTTTCCCCAAGTGAGTCTTGGATTCAATACGGTTGATATTTTTTATTGAAGTCCATTGATATCTTTCTAACATTGGCGAGAAATGTGATTGTCGGACTAGAATCCCAATTCACGGTATATGGTGATAGTAATTTTATAAATTTTGACAGGCCACCTCACAGGTTGACAACTTTCATACCAACCTGAATGGAATCTTCTTATTGTATGTTTTTAATCCCATATAACACGTCCTCCATATCTAGAATAAGTAAATAACTCTTATATCTACTTGCACGAAGTAAACAAATTTTATTTTCATCAACCGCATATCAATTATAACCAATTAAAATAAATAACATTTTAAGTTATGGCTACCAGTTACCAATTGACATCGCGGATTGGATTACATAGCCTTTACACATTGCTTAGATCCATTGATGTAAGATCTATTTCAAATAAACATTCATCAATTCATAATCTATTTCTTGTTATTGAAAATGTGAGCATAATTTATTTGAAATAAACATTAATTAAAATAAACATTAATCAATTCATAATCAATTTCATGTTGTGGAAAATGAAAGCTTAATTTGGAAAACATAGTGGTTTTTGTGGTGATATGGTAAGTACAATATCAATTGTTCTCTATCCTATGTTTCAAATTTAGTAGCCACTAGGTTACACTTATATTTTCTGAACCACCCTTTGGCGGCAAACTGTTCTCAACTATTGATGAGGATTTGTGACCACTAGGCTATGTCATCTTTGGCCAAACTACACTTTGTTGGACAACCTTTAATGAGGCTAGCCAAGTCCTACATTACACACCTATGAGTTGGATCAAGTTGTATGTAGTTTTCTTAAGATGATGTTGAAGCCAAAAAAATTTAATTCAATGTAAGTAGTCAATATGTAGTAGCGAATCAGTGAAACATTATAGACACTTTATGCGAGTTATAAATCGGTGATACATTAGTAAAGGTAAGGTTTTATAGTCTAATCATTACCATATTGAGCTTGGGAGCATAGAGTCCTCTAATCTCTATACTTCATTTTTAATTGTTAGCATAGCTTATAAATGGATTTCCTTAAACTTTGTTTTCTAGCGCATGCCAATCATATAAACTAATTTATGTTAGTTATTGTTTCCTATAAATTTGTGGGCCTTATAAATGATTTTATTGTAAAATAAAAATATTTCACTTACTAAGTTGTGAGAGTTTATTCATGTTAGATACCTCTGTGCCCTCCATGGTTAAGTTCTCTAGTTGTTGGTTGTCTACATACAAATTTATTGTCTTATAAATTTGTGGGACTTATTAGCGGTTTTGTTTGTAAATTCACTTGACTAACATTCCAGGATCTGATTGCATATTTTTGGTAGATGTTCTCGTGTCCTCCACATCTATCATCCAAACTATAAAAAACATTTTTAAATTTTTTTGAAAACCATGGAAATTGAAAATAGAGCTCATTAAACAGATTTATAAAATGATTGAAGGTAAATCACCATGTTGAACTAGTTGTGTAGTGTCAAGCTTGAAAAGGGTTTTACATCATCTTTTATAGATTTGTGGTTATCTGCATAAACAATAAATGTATAAGTAGCATATATAGGTTCAAATCCTTAAAAAAATCACTTTTTGAATTTGTCTTTGGCGACGAACCTTTCTTCATATGAGAATAGTAATGTTTCATAAACATTTCTTGACTGTGTCTCAACAATAAAAACAACAAATAGATCAAAATCAACTAATGCATGGATTGTGACACTTTTGTCATAAAGCACTAGTATTAGAGAATTTTGGAACAATATGGATTTAACGTCTCATCCCGAACTCATAAGATCGTTCACAAGGAAAAGGATGGATGTTTCCTTGTAGGCCAATTTCACTTGCAGTTACCATTTTTGTGGTAGTTTCTCCATCCAATCCCTAGTGACCTCTTCTCTATAATCATTTTTATTATCGCAATTGTGCACACCAATTATTGTGTACATAAGACACAAACTTTTAAATATCCTATTGTTGTCGTAGAGTCTATAGCATCCTGACAGAATTGATTCTCCACTATCTTTAACATTTTCCATGTATGTTTTTACTATGTCTATGAACATTTTTGAATAATTAATTGGTATTAGAACAATAATAATACAATCCAACACACTAGTTCTGATAATCTGTTAGAAGCTCCATTATTACATCAAAAGAAATATCGCTAGAAAAATTACAAAAATCAACGATCATGCATTCAACATTGAAAGGATTAGTTGAAGGAATAGATGATAAAGTTGATGGAACCTAGAATGGATATGCACATTTACATGAAAAATATTATGTGTCTTCCATCCTTGCTGGTATATTTCCTTCCATTGACATTACATAGTTGTCTAATATTGTCTAAGCCACAATGGGAAGAACTTCTTCCACCTCATGGTTTTTTTTTTTTCCATTTTTCCATTTTTTCCTCTAATTGGGAATCATATTTTCTTTTTCCATTTCTCTCTTCACCCAACAGTACAGAAAATTGGTGGTAGTGTGATTCATGAAATTTAATTTTTTCAATTACATTGGATTCACTACAAGTTTTCAATACAATATTATCTAGATGTTTTTTTCAAATAATGTAGAACTTTTTATCTCATTTTGTTGTCTCTTTTATTCTCTGGAAGTAAGAATCAAATGTATTTACTATCACACCATCCTTAGTAGACCCGATTAACTAGACATCCCCTAAAAGTACTTTATTAGCTAGTATTGATAGTTGTTTTTCTATCATTCCTCTAAATTTCACTTGAATGGATTGCATGTGAATCTTGCAAGTAAATTTTTGAAAGTTAACTTGATTATCCTTAATAGGTGAATAAGATAGGCCACCTACTCTAAAGAACTAAAATGTTATTGTCCATTTAGTCTATGTGTCACCAAGCAATAGGAGAAAAATCCATTTATCCTACAAATTTTTTGTTTTTTAACTTGAAAATGTGAGAGACATTGATTCTCAAAGCTCTGCATTTATAGGAATTTTTAAAAATATTTTTATATAACAAAATTAAAATTTAATAACCAATGTAATACAATTAAAATTCATTACCTTCCAATCTCTCGTATCTATTTTTGTCAATCATGGTTGTTGCGGACATCCTAGCGATTGCCAAACTGATCTAGCTTTGTACAACAAATCAATAAACTTAGTTTCTATCCAAGTTTTGTTTACTTCATTTTGTTGTTTGCAAATATTAGCAATGGCTTCGATAGATGCATTTTCAAATATAATGCGAGCCTTTCAATATCTTAGCCTCAAATGTAAACACTTGTAAGTTTCTGAGCCCAAAATCATTTTTGTGCATAAATTGTATGTTGGCCATCAAGTATTTAAATTTCACATCATCACTTTCTAGGTCATTCATATCATTAATTTCTACAAAAAAATTGTAGACTGTAAGAAGGGAAGAAGAATTACATCTTTCTGTGTAGGAATAACATTTATCAACATGGAGTGGACAAGTAGGTCAAATTTTTCATCATCTATCAGACAATACTAATATTCTTTGGAGGTGCTACATGACATCTTGAAACATCAATTGAAAATACTTCACCATTGAACAAAAACAAATGAAACTATTGAATAGTCCAAGGTTTTGTTTTCTTGAATATAGTGGTTTCCCTCTTCAACAATGTATCTAATTTAGTATTAATTTTCAACCCATCAAACTTGATTTAGATGGGTCTATCTCCAATTTAGTAAAATATGTTCGTCTCAACATACTAAACAACTTGTCATCTTTTGGAGGTGTAAGAAAGCATTTTCTATGTAAGAAATGAAAAAAAAGAGGTTTTTGTTTCTATACAATTTTCTGAATACTATAAATATAACATTATGAATTTTGTTTGCATTTGAGCGACTAGTTTTGTCATAATCTATAAGCACCTTGAAATTCTAACCATATTTGAGCGGGAATATGGCCCGATGTTTATGGAGGCATGCATTTCCCATTTCCTAAATAAATAAACATCCAAATTCATATCCAAAATAAGACACTTATTGTTTTCAGAGTCAATGCATTCCACCTGAACACGCAGTGTCCCCGAATCAATAAATTCTGAGGATAGAACAATACCAACTTCCTCTTGATTTTCATCTATAACAAAAAATAACCACATGTTGACGTGGTAGTTTTTAGGGGAATGGATTTTAAAAAATCATTCCTCATCTCTTTTCTTCCAACAATTACCGTCTGTGATGAAAGGAATTGTCATGAATGGAGCGCGAACAATGGAAGACATTTTACCTATAATTAGAGTAAAATACATTAATAATTAGGACATTTATGAAGTTTAAATTTCTTTTCTTACATTTTCTGATAAGGAATTTAAATACTATGCTAGCGGTCACCAACCTCTAGATTTCTTCACTATGTATCATTAGAGAGTAATTGACTTAATGGTTAGTGACTGCTAGGCTTCTTCAAGACATCTTATCTATCATTCAACTAGTTACAATAATTCATATTTTATGGATCAAATCAATAATAACAAATTTTTCTAAAACTATGATAGCTAATTATGATGCATTGAAAGATAAGAAACCATTTGCAATTTTTGAAATGATTATCTATGAGTCGAACAATCTATAACATTCCATAGATGGCATGATAGGAACGTTAAAAAATATACATTTTAGTGGCAGATAGGCTTCTAGTCGACATATAAAATAACAACTTAAAACATTCTTTTTATCCATTTACACCTATTGAATGGAAAAGCATAGAGGAAATTAAGATCTAATGTTTGGTATTTTGAAAAGAGTGTTCGAGCAACAAATCACATTAACATAGTTTGTGGTAGCTCAGGATTTTTTGTTTTACAAGATGATGTGACTTATGTGTATATTGGTCATATTGTAGTCGAGAGGATTAAATGCCTATAACAAGACTAAGGAAGATATTTAGAGCGTAGCCATCAAAAGATCTAATTTTTGGTATTTTGGGGAGAGTGTTTGAACAACAAATCACATTAATGGAGTTAGTGGTAGCTCAACATTTTTGGTTATATAAGACAATGTGAAATATATGTATATGGGACATCTTTGTAGTCATGGAGATTAAATGTATGTAACTTGTCTAAGTACGATAGTTATATCTTAATAGTTTCTTAATGTGACAATAGTGATAAAATAATAAATTGTGACCTAGTTGAGTGATGGATAGGATCCTACCATTAAAGTCATTGTAAACACTATATATACAACTTAGGATCGCTAGTGTTTTCCATTGATTATAATTGTATCATATTGGCTGGAATGTACATGGTGGAGACAATAGATGCACTACATACCCTCTAGAGGGATCAAATCTTATGTAGTTCTAGTAAGATATATTTTTATAACATATAATTCACATAGGTTCTTAAGGGAGAAAATTCTCAATAAACGATAATCTTCATTACTTATCGGAATTAATGGCATAACGAAAATAGGATCAACAATTTTATAATTTGAGAATAATGATAAAATTAAAGATCATCGCTAGTGTTTTTTCATTAATTAAAATTGTGTCATATTGGTTGGTCCTTCCTAGAAGATCCAAGTGTTTCACTAAAAACCCGCATGAGAGGTATCATGACTTATACAATTCTCACAAGAAGTATTGTTTGTAACATATAATTCACACCTTTTCGTATGAGAGAAAATTATTTACGATCACTAAGCTATTGTAAGTATTGAATGGAACAACTTAACGACCAATAGGATCAACTATTTCTTATTTAAACACTATTTGCACATTTTGGAACACTGGGTTTTTTTCATTGAATATACTTGTATCATATAACAACTTTAGATCGCTAGTCTTATTTGTAGTTCTCATAAGATATATTTTTTCAACACTTGTTTCACAATGTTTCGATATGTAAACTCTTCAACTTTGGAATTATCCACAAAATCAAAAATTAATGTTGTTGTTATACTTTCTATTAGAAAATGAAAGAGATAGCTAGTGAATGAATTTTGCTTATGTTTAGAATCCACAATTACGAGAAAAGGAAAGAATATAAACTCATAAACACCAACAAGTTTTATCCTAGAAACCTCCAGAGGAGGAAAAACTAGTTGGGAAGGGAAATTGCTCTTTCTTCCCACTTTTATTGGCCAATTCAAAAAAATAAGTATAGAATTTACAATAAGTATGAAAGAGAAGTAGATAATATCTCACACTTCCTCCCAATTACTTGCTTGCTCTTCCTCAACACTCCTTTCTTCTACAAAACACAATTCTAGCACTAAGAAATTATTTCTCACTTACTTCCATGCTTTGATGCCCTTATTATCTTCTACAAACATGTATTTATAGCCTTTCTCATGTTCTCTCGTGCACTGGAGAATGGGAAAGGTCATGGAGGAGAAGAGACATAAACAACCTTTCAAATTTTGAGGTTGTTCGTTTCATATTTTTATTTCTATCTGAAAGAGCCAGGACCGCCGCCCAATGCACGAGGCCAGGTGGTCTTAGGACCACCGCCCTGGTTGGGTGGTGATTCTGTAACCGCCGCTCTGCATAAAGAGGTAGTCCTATTACTATAAATAAAAACCTTCATGTATTATTTTTCCTTCTTCGTGATGGTGATCGATGAAGTAGAGTCATTTTGGATCCCTATAGATCACACCTCCCCTACTTATGAGGTTTTTGGTCCCACAAAATCTTAGTGGGGGAGTAGATGAGGAATAATTCCCTCACTTTCTCCTTTGAGTACCACTAGGCCTACCTTGGTGTCTTTCCTTTCAGTCCAATGTACCAAGACTCTT
Organism: Taxus wallichiana var. yunnanensis; assembly: GCA_018340775.1. NCBI lineage: Eukaryota > Viridiplantae > Streptophyta > Pinopsida > Cupressales > Taxaceae > Taxus > Taxus wallichiana. Next base: position 733,640,537 of record CM031241.1, read on the forward strand.
GCGGACCTCTCCTAGTCTCTCTAATCTTCTTCTGTAGCACTACATCCTCCTCCAATTCTCCTTGTGAGTTCAAGATGCAATCCTCAATCGAAAGTATCAAATTTATTCCTTCATCTTCATCTAGCATGGATGGCTCATATAGGTGAAAGCTCTCACAATTTACTATAGAGTACATCCTCATAAATGACATAAAATGAAGTCAAAAAGCATTTTCTCCAACCTTCTCCAATATGGTGAAGGGTCCATATCATAGTGGCTTGAGATTTCATGCTTGACCTTGTAGCCTCTCCTTGCTCAATTAAACCCAAACTCTATCTCCAACGTGAAGCTTATGTTCCCTCTATGTTGATCTTTCTTATCTTTGTACTTGGCTTGAGATTTATCTAGTTGTTCTTTGACTTTGAGATGGATTTTCTAGATCCTCTCAATGTTCTTTGTGTCATTTAAAGAGAAGCGACCCTACGATCGATCTTGGTTCACATGGTACTGACTCAAAGACAAGCAAACACACTCGTATTTCACGCCAATTGTCAACCACTCCCACATAGCCCTTCACCACTTTAAATTTTATCACCATCCATGGATCCCATCCAGACCTATTACTATCGCTACCAGAGATGAAGATTTCACATGACTCCTTGACCAAAACCTTTTCACCTTGCGGTTTTACCTTTCCCACTCATCCACTCGAGATGCCTTGGGTTAGATGATATATGGCATGCCCGTATCTATCCCCTCGACTCTCACACCCACTTCTTAATTGGCCCCATCTCGGCTTCGTGCTACCCGCATCTACCTTACCCCGGTCATTTTGCGGTTAGGTCCTATACCCATTTATGACCGCCATGTCTATTACCTTCATGGCACCCATTACATTCTCCGTACCCTCAACAACTACCTTAAACACAATCTCATCTCGCCCGATGTCTCATACATATGCGTAGCTACATTACCATCTCCATGTTGTTAACCCCTACCCCATTTTAGAATGTGGTCCTTTCCATTCCACAATCATTAGCCCCTATTACCACTAGGGTTACCATGACCCTTCCAGCCCCATATACATACTATCAACAACCTCCCATTTCATCCATTATACACATTGGGTACGTACCCCCTATTTCACTACCTTCTTCTCCACCACCTACATGGAAGCCCCATACACTGGAGTGTCACCCCTATTATATTCCCAAAACCAACCTTCTCATGCTACAGGAGGCATCCAATCATCACAACCCACCAACGACCTAATTAAATTGATGTTGGACAAGATGCAAACATTGGAGGCATCAATTTCCAGCTCCCACAACAATCTCACCTATGATGAGATTTGCAATGAGCCCATTCACCCATCCATTCCTATCCGTTCATACCCCGTGCATTGGGAAATTCCTAAATTCAATCATTTCATAGAAAAGAAGACTGCAATAAGTATTTACGGTCATTCAAACATGGGTGTTATCTGATCGCTCATGATGATGCCTTATTCTTGAGAACCTTTCCCATGTCCCTCACTGGACCTGTATTAGATTGGTATAGTGGGTTACCTAAACACTCTATATTCTCATTCAATCAAGTAGCCCAAGCCTTCTTGGATCATTTCTCTATCAATATTGTCAAGAAGGTTACCATGACCGATCTATATTCCACACATCAGTATGAGGATGAATCTATCACAGATTTTGTCACTCACTGGGCACAACTGATCAACCAACTTACCTTCCAACTGCCACAAATAGAACTCATCAAGATCTTCACATGGGCTTGTGCTAGGCATATCTCACCAACCTTGTAGGTCCAAACCTTCCGAACATTCAATGAAGGCAGATCCTATGGCACGAAAGTTAGAGATTCGGGCCATCGAAGAAAGAAAATCCAATTACGTAATAAGAATTCAGCATTCAAGTTGAATTATACCTCTTCTTCTTCCAAACCACAGACCAATTATTCAAAAGCTAAGGGCATTAATAATGCGGTGGTACTTAAGTCGGCCCAGGGACATCCATCAAATCGGCTATCTATCCCCTCATCTAATCTCTCACTGTCCGGACTTTTCAATTTAGATGAGAGCAGCGAAAAATATACCCCAATCAGGAGTCTTACTCTTCTATCTTAGAAAAGCTTATCAAAGCTAAATCCATCTCCTTCCACCTATAAAACCACATGTTGGTTTTGACCCTACTCACCCCATCCCGCATGGTATAAAGAACATGATTTCTGTAACTATCATCGAGTAAATGGTCATAGTGATGGAAACTGCATCACTTTCAAAAATATTGTCCAAGAAATGCTTGAGAAAGGCAAGTTAACCATGGATAATCCTAATGCACCTACCAACCAAAACCTACATATCTTCAAGAAACCATTTCCTAACCATGCCCCTTCGTCTGATCAAATCGGTGAGACCTCAACTCATGATACCCATACCTGCGAGGTTCACACTATCTTTAATGATGTACCTATCACCTCCTAATTACCCCATATTCCTTCCATAGAGGAGATCCTAGCCCGAAATCCTCCTTAGTGTTGGAACCAACCTCCCATGTTCCTTCACCAATAGAGGAACACCTTTCATCTCCTTCATCACCTATGGAGGAATCTTTCGCTAACATTGAGACCATCTCACCCCTGGCTTCACCACTTAGAGAGCTTTTCACTACAGTACCTCCTCCACCCATAGAGGAGCACCCATCATCTCCACTACCTATCATAGACCTAGTTGAGATACCTTTGCCTCTTGGTAAGAATTTTCCATTAGCCATCCAAATCCTACGGACCTACTTTCGGCTCATTACCCACGAGAAGATAAAGCTAGCCAATTCCCCATCTCTAAGAAACATTTTATGGGAATTGCCATTAGGTCCTCACCAACTCCACCTACAGAAATTCCATTCTCACATTTGGCTGATCACTTAGATTATGTTGATAGGGCTCTCTTACTATGGGGTCACCTTTTACTCTCGTCTCAACATAGATGCGAAAGATCCTTGCTAATACCTCCAAAATCTACCCAAAAACATTTCGACCAATTGAACCAAACACAATCACCTCTATCACAACCCCTTCCATGACACCTGTTATAGCTCACACTGCACCCTTACCCATAGCTCAACCTATACCTAAACCCAAACCCATACCTACAACATTTTCTTCGACTAAACCCATTACCACTTTAGGGGTCACCCGACCACCAACCTTACTCATCCGCCTATCAAACTGGATTTACCTACATCCTTCAAAGTCAACACCATACCTATACCAACATCCAAACGAATCACCAAACTATAGAACTCATACCCTTTATGCCAATCACACTGTGAATCGTGTCTGTCCCGTCTTAGGATCTCAACTTCCTCACATGGTCAAGAAACCTCCACCCATCAATAAACCAAAAACACAACAGCCCATTCCTTCCTCACAAACCTCTGACCTACCCAAATGTCTAACCCAACTTACACCTACACCTACAACCTCTTTACCACCCATACCTCTAATACCCTCAGCTATTGCTTCACTACCCACTACACTTTAGTCGTTGTCTTGTGCACCTCAAGCATGACATGTGTCATCTACCTTCACAGCACCCCTGTTATCCCCATGGGTAACTCACCCTCTTCCTCCATCAAATTTTCCTTCTAGACCTCGTAAACCCACATCACCTTTACCTAATAATGTGCAACCCAAAAACAAAACTCCACTACCCCACAATAAGGTAGTCAAAATGACCACACACCCTCCTACCCATCCATCTACTATACCCATACCTAAAAAAACATGATCGACACCTAAAACCACATCAACACCCAAACCCATGGCTCAACCCCCTCCTCTTCTAAAGACTGTTCCTCAACAATCACCTACACCTACACCCAAACCCACATTTACTTCCCATTGTGATCCACTAGCAGGGTCTTATGCCAAAATTTTAACCAACCTCCGGAGACCTCTGTCATCACATTACCGCCACTCAAACCTTATGATAGCCAAAATGGTTTGATGATACTAAAATTTGTGCATACCATCATGTTCCAAGACATGATGTGGAGAAGCTGCAAGGACTTGAAAATTGTCCTTATCCAATTGTATCCACCAGAAACCAACTTTGACAAGAACGACCTTCTCAATGAGAATCTGCTTCACCAACACCCATTCCCATGTTTCCCACTCAATGACCACAACCTCCACCCTCACCTCTCCTAGAGCCACCCCCAAGATTTGAAATTAACATGGTTTACATCAGAGAACTTACCATGCCACCACCCAAATGTCATTGCGCCCAACTGACCTCACGGGTTTTTCTCCTCCGGTAGGTTTTTGCCCATCATGTCGTTATACCACTCACCCTACACCTTCTCCATTTTCCAACTCCCCTCAGATCAACATGATACACGTCACTACATGTGCTCATAAGGACAAGGGCAAAGAAAAGGCAACTGACCCACCAACCAATCCTATACCCAACATACCATCTGCACCCATACCTAAAATAACTATCTCGTAGCCCCACGTACCCCATTTCTAATGGTGTCACACATCGCACCATGCTCAAAAAATTACACCAATCACCCCTCAAAATTTCCTTATATGACCTCATATAAACATCGGAATCCCATCGTCAAGCTCTCATGGAGGTTCTTAAATCAATTGAGGTTTTACCTAATGACCCTACACCCATAGCCTCCATTATCACACCCCATCATGTAGCCTCTCTCACCAAATTACCACCTTCATATTCACCCCACCTTGTTCACCAAGTGGCCTCCCTTAGCTTCTTAGAGGAAGAGATCATACCACACCAAAACAATGACCCGGACCTAGCCCTCTTCATCTCTGTCCACATCGATGACATACGGGTATACCATGTAATGATTGATGGGGGCACTAACATTAACATCATTTCATCCCATGCATTCACTCAAATGTGCATACCTAAAAATTACATGCATAAACACCCGGTCATGTTATGTTCATTCAATGATGCTATCACCTCTACACTAGGCATTGTCATCCTCCACATTCACATGGGCCCCCACACTGTTCCCGAATTGTTTTACATTTTGGAGGGGGAATTCCAATATAACTTGTTGCTTGGTAGACCCTAGATCCATGTCATGGGTTATGTTCCTTCCACTTTGCATCATTGTGTAAATTTTAAACACGAAGGACACACCTATACCATTCCAACTAACCCATCACCTTTTAAAACATGCAACATGCTTTACCGACCTAATGATGTGCTCATACCTATCAAGTCGTCTACCTCCATGACCACTACCGCTTCACCTACACCTCCACCTACCAAGTCTGAGACACCGCTTCTACCACACATACCAACCTCCTCCATTCCTAATCTTGTCATAACCTCCACGGATGACCTATCAACTTCCCAATCTATTAACCCCACCTCCGCATCAACTTCGACACATTATCCATACCAGCTACCTACATACCAACCACTGATCCCTTGGAAGGTGTTTTTCAATGCCTCACTCTGAAGTCACTGCTTATATAGTGTCAACACATTTCTTACTCCACAGAGTATAGAATCCTTCACCAACACCCTCACTACAATCACCATATAGAAGAACATCTCCTTTATGGTCCTCCCCACTTTTATACTATTCTCACCTATGGGGGACTTGATATAACCACTTACACACTTGAACCACCATCACAATCCCACCCATTTTCCGTTGACTTCCAATCACTTACCAATTGTCGTTTTGCCCACACTTTCCTACACCGATGTGCATGGAAGGGTTTTGGTTTTGACTTTATGATCAAGGCCACCATACCATTATTCCATATACCATCCCACAAACATAATGATTGTAGTGGTATTAGCTTTCCCAAACCACCTACAAACATGCCTACATTGAACTCATTAAGGACACTAGCCCTTCTCCACCTTCTTCACCCACCCCACCTTCATCACCACCTTCATCGACGGAGTCGATGGATCCTGAATCTATCCCTCCTAAATTTTTTTTTCATAAACACCATTTCCTTGGAGCCTCGACTTATCAACATGAGCGCACGGTCCCTTCCACTCTTCCTTTCGTGTATCCTGAAATGATCGATGATGACACACCTATAATTAATGTCATTCAATGTTAGGATGATGAATCCATACTCACCTACCTTGGTGCAGAAGACTCATATATTCATCGGTCATTTCCTTCTCGAGATGCAAACCATGTTGAATGAATCAAATATTGATCAACATTCATTCTCGGGATGACCCGCACATCCTAAAGATCGGAAAATCTTTAGATGTTGTTGAATAGGAAGCCATCACTTTTTTTCTCAGAGAACATAACCACACTTTCACTTGGTCTTACACAGACATGCCCAGTATTGACCCTACCATAGTGGTCCACAATATTGGAACCGTTCCTGATTCCAAACCCATCAAACAAAAGCTAAGGAAAATGCACCCTCACATTGCTCTTCTCATCAAAGAAGAACTCCAATGCCTTCTTTTAGTTTCCTTCATCTTACCCATTGATTATCCTCATTGGATTTCTAACATTGTCCCTATTAATAAAGCAACAGGGGGACTCTGCATTTTCATGGGCTTCTGTGACCTCAACCTAGCCTGTCCGAAAGATGACTTTCCCTTACCCGGTATTGATCAATTGGTTGACCTCACCGCTAGTCATGAGATGCTATCACTCATGGATGGCTTCTCAAGTTATAACCAAATTTTTCTTGCCCCAGAAGATCAACACAAAGCTTCATTCATCACCTTGTGGGGGACCTTCTGCTATCGAGTAATGCCTTTTGGCCTTAAAAATGCCGGTGCCACATATCAGCGGGCTATGACTTACATCTTCCATGACATCATGCATCACATATTGGAAGATTACGTGTATGATCTCTTGGCCAAATCTAAACATCACTCCAAGCACCTTGTCATCCTCAAAACCATCTTTGACTACCTCCTTAAATATTGCACCTGTCTTCATCCTAAGAAGTGTGTCTTCACGGTTCTCTCAGGAAAGATCCTGGGATTTATTGTTTCCCTCCATGGTATAGAATTTGACCTTGCTAAAGTCAAGGCCATTCTTGAAATGCCTCCACCCACTAACCTTAAACAACTCCATAGCCTGTAAGGTAAGTTGCATTCTATTCACTATTTCATTTCACAATTATCAGATCGGTGCCAACTGTTTCATCATCTGCTCAAGAAGGATGTCTCCTTTAAATGGGATGATGACTATCACAAAGCTTTTGAGGCCTTAAAACAATACCTTCTCTAACCACCCGTACTTATCCCACCTAAAGACGATCAACCTTTTTATCTATACATATCTACTACTGATCACTCTTTGGGAGACATGCTCACTCATCGTGATGAATAACATAAGGAGCAGGGTGGTTTATTATATCAAACATACTCTTTTAGAATATGAAACCTAATAAAACCATCTTGAAAAGCTCTTCTTAGCCTTATTTTTCATTGCCACAAAACTCCACCATTACCTACTCAACCACAAAACCTATGTTGTGACCAACACCGACCCCTTACACTTCATGTACACCAAACCTTATCAAAATCAGCATGCCACACGATGGCTTATGCTTTTAGCTGATCTTGACCTCAAATTAATTCATCAAAAGTCCATCAAGGGCCAAGCTATCACCAACCAATTGGCTAACGCACCTATTTCCAGGGATCAACCCTCTAATTTTTACTTTCCAAATAAGCCAATTGCTACCCTTTCCCTGGACGAACCTCCTTATCAAATGACACTCTTTTTTTACGGTTCCAAGTTTTAGCATGGGAGTGGGGCTAGAATTATCCTCATTCCTCTTAATGGAGAACCCATGCCTTTATCTTTCAAACTAGATTTTGAATGCACCAACAATATTTTTGAATACAAAGCACTCGTACTAGGTCTCTAAGCCGCCTATGCCCTAGATGTCAAATCAATCAACATCTTTGGTGATTCTCAATTGGTCATAAACCAAGTCAATGGTATATACCAATGTCATAACAAGATACTTCAAAAGTATAAACATCATGTAGACATACTTTTGACCACCTTTGATCATTACACCCTTCAAACCATCCCACGTTCCACCAAAAATTTGTAGATACCATGGCCTGCTTAGCTTCCCAAATACCTGCTTCACTCGTTGATTCCAAAATCTTTGTCACCATATATTTCCTCCATTCACCTTCTTATTTACCTCATGATGTTTACTCGATCAGAACCAATACCCCTGACTCCGAGTGACCTTTGGTATAAACAATATTCCAACTACCTTTCTCTCTCCATCTTACCTCATGACCTCACTCAATAACGGACAACGCGCCTTCCTTAAAAAGGTATCTCGTTACGTTATCCTAGGAGGAATCCTCTATAAGTGCGGCTTTAATGGTATTCTCTTATGATGCCTCACAAATTATGAAATTCCTTATACCATTAAGGAGGTTCATGATGGCATATGTGGAGGTCACTTTAGTGGCCTTATTGTTCTAAGCGTATTCTTCGTCTAGGCTATTCTTGGCGACCCTTAACCATGATTGTTACAACTATGTCAAACGTTGTGTAAAATTCCAAAAACATTCCAATCTTCATCATACACCTAGTCATGCCTTACAGGTCGCTCATGACCTTTGGCCTTTCTCTCAACGGGTTTTGGATCTTGTCAGAGAAATCAATCCTCATTCTTCCCAATGCTATCAATGGATCATCACTGCTACCAAATATTACACAAAATGGGTAGAATCCATACCACTCATTTCCATGAAAGCTGAGAAAATATGTGAGTTCATTAACCACCACATCATTTGTCACTTTGGTGTTCCTCATCACCTCATCACTGACAATGGAAAACAATTCAAAAATAAAACATTGCAAAAAATTTATGTCACCTTTGGCATTCAACTTAGTTTCTCATCACCCTACTACTCATAAAACAATGGCCAAGTTGAATCCACTAACAAAACCCTCAAAAAATTCTCATGAAATTGGTTGACAATATAGGGAAGGATTGGCATACACACATTCCTTTTTCCCTGTGGGCATACAACACTAGTATTTTCACTTCCACTTTGTGGTCACACCCTTTTTTCTGGTCTACGGTACAGAGGTTGTTCTGCCTCTCAAATTCCAAATCCCCTCACTTTGTATTTCTCTCCATGACATGCTCACTGATGATGACTTTCGTCAGGACCGTTTAGCATAGCTAGAGTTATTAGACGAATGTTGTCTTAATGCTCTGGATCACCTTCAAGTTTACCAACAATGTATCAAACATGCCTATGACAAATGTGTTCATGAACAAACCTTCCAAGTCGGTGACCTTTTCCTGAAAGAAAATCAACATGTAACCAAAGCAGAAAAAGTAAACGGGGCAAATTTTCTCCTAATTGGCTTGGACCATACATCGTGACTCATACCTATGGATCAGGTGCTTATCATTTATCTTCTCTCGATGGTAAACCCGAGCTTGAGCCCCTAAATGCCTTGCATCTTCAACCATTCTATTATTGACTTGTCCTACCTCACCCTTTATCTCTCTCCAACTCATCCCTTGAGTGTTACCCACTCCATACACTCCCTAACAATTAAACCGTAGAATCATATGAGTACTCGTCACTTGTTATCTTCCTTGAATATGTGTACCATGGCGCTACACATAACATGATTCTCATGGATAATTTTTTTCTACCTTTAGATGAGATCCCATGGTCATTTCACCTTGCCTTTTGAACAAGAGTCCTATCTTTCACCTTGGTCTTATCCATGACTGCAAAGACCTCACAATGGGACCAAACTCCTTAAGCCAAACTTCTAATAAAAATATGACTCCCTCAAAAGGACATATTCCTCTCAAAAATTGTTGCTATAAATAGACTACTCCCACAAAGGACAGCTATGTAAAGCTCTAAATAATTAAAAAAATGAGAGCAATCAAAGCTTCCCGCATCGAGCAGCTTCACAAAGACCTCAAGGAGTTCCATATTATTTATCTCATATAGAATTCCCACATCGATCAGTCTATCAACACACTCAACCTTTTTGTCATGGACTTGCCCATTGTGACCTAGGTTCTCTTGCCCGAAGTGCATACTACCTATACCATATAAAAATTTAACTACCTTTCACCCTTCTTACCATTCCCACTCCCATTTCCTTACTGCCTCAAGGGACTTCTTGGAACTTAGACATTTGGTGATCATGTGACTACTTTTCATCATAGAACATGTCAATCATGCAATGTCTTTAGGGTCTTATGTTCATCACCTCCTCCAAGGTATGACCTACTCAGGTATGATCCTACCTAATCAGGTGGCTTTATTTCCCCCTCTTATATTTTAAACCATCTTTGTTTATGTTTTGATTACCTTATATATAGGACTTGGTCCTCAATGCTTACTTTTGGGTAATCTCCTTCTTTCACCTATAATCCACCCACACCTAACAAACCTAAACCCACAACATGCCCAAATACATACCAACTCATTTTCACACCTTCTCATTTTCTTCCCTAGTTTATGGGAGAACTACATCACCCCGAGGTCCCTTTTCACCGGGACTATGTAGGTAGCACTCTGAGGGCATGGGGCCCTTGGAGGCTAGCTTGGCCATTCTCTACCCTAAACAATTCATCAACCATGCCTCACTCACCATTTACATCACATTTCACTTAGTTCCCCTTTTATGTACAAAATTGGAAATTAAGTCACATACATAACAATTTGCTACATATCTTATACATATATTATGCCTACCAATTCTCTATCTTCACTATGTATGGATTATACCACGTCTCACATATGACCCATGTATCATTCATTGTAAAAAATAAAAATAAATAATGACTTCACCTACTTTCAATACAACCATGCCTAACTCAACATGACTCATCCATGCCTATAACCTGACTTAACCATGCCTAAATAAACCTGACTCAACCATGCCTATAACCTGACTCAACCATGCCTATAACCTGACTTGATCCATGCCTAAACCGACCTAACTCCATCATGCCTAACTCACCTAATTTCCATCCACATCAAAGTAACAAATCCATATCTCATATAACACAAGCCATAAACCAATATCTCATAAATACATCAACAAATCACAAAATACCATGTATCTCATCATATAAATCAATCAATATATATCTCAACATACATGCCCATCTCATCATGTCCATCATCTCAAAATGTCAGACACAGCCGATATACAATATAAAATGTCATCAACACGTAGGCTGGTCTCATATATACAAAAAGAATGGATAAATAAAAAATCTCTTCAAAGACACAAGCTAGTATATGCTCAAAATATACAAATCATCATATATTCTCACTATCTTGGGCACGTAGGCTGGTATGTGATAAAAAATAAAACTATCTTCGGCACACAGGTATATATATATATATATATAAACTAATATACATCAAAAATCAGGTGATCGCATATCATGCATCTCACCGATGTCCTCCATCTCTGTGTCACCTGTACCCTCGGCCTCCTGTGTCCCTATTGGCACCTCACCTAGCACTGGTCGCCGCACACTGGTGGCCTCTCCCTGATTAGGCCTCAGAGCTTGTTGACCTCCTGTGCTCTCCACACTATGAACGCAGGATATCGTCCTCTCACTTTGGATGCCTACCGTGCCTCGTGTACTCGGCATAAGATATGAAATCTATCTCTGGATACCATAAGTTGGTCTTAATAATATCTCACCTCACCTAGGGCATCCCATAACCTAGATATAGGCATGATCTGTGGTGGTCCCATAGGTCTCAGCCCTTATACCTACCCCTGCTGAAACCTATCATGCACCTGCCTATGCACTGGGACCTTCTCCTAGTGCCTGTGGTGGTACCCTACCCTGTGCTTGTATTCGGGCTATAAGCCCCAATCTATGCCTAGGCTATGGTTAACTAGCCCTATAAACCTGCCACCTGAGCCTATAAGGCTACCACTTGACCATCCCCCCTGACCATCTCCATCTCCTCCATCTCGCCATATGAGCCTATAGGCTCACCACCTATATGCATAACTCTGCTACCTCTACCTCAAAACCCTCCAAATGTGTGTCTACAGATACCCAATCAGTTAATCGGAATAGCTACCTACCCTGTAGGGTGTCTCTCTCTGCATTGTAATGGTAGCTAGGTCTGGGTGGTATGGCTCGTAATTGAGCCACCCACCACTGCCTGTATCTGTTTGTACATCCAGCGTCATCTATCTACCGATCCACTAGCTGCTCCTCCTCCCCTATGGGAATTGTAGGCTATGGTAGAGGTAAGGGCCTCTCCACGTCATCTCTTTGATACTATGGGAAGGGTGGAGGAATGTCCTGTAGAATCCCAAATTACCGTCAGACTCTGTCTACCGGGATCATCTCATCCTCCCCAACACGACGACCTGTATCCACCTCTCTAGTTAGAGCTCAACTAGCTCCTCATGCATATGCCTATATGAGGGGAATCCCACATATGGCCTCCAGATAATGTCCACTCTGAATAACCCCTCCAATAACTACCAAATGGGCCACATCATGTGTTGACCTATCCAATCTCCACTCTCCTATCACTAGCACCCATCTCCTGTATCCCACCCACACAAATATAGTTGGGAATGCATCTACTCGGGCATCCCTATAGGTCACACGCACACTATGTGCTCATATGCCCAACAATGTAGTATAAATGTACAACATAGGATAAACCTGCGTAACCACCCATATGCCCATAACTCTCTGTATAGCTGCACTAAGAATGTTGGTGCCCAAGAAAAGCATGTCTCATGCACCATCATATCATGGAGTACCCCCATCAGTGATTAGGGAAAGTGTCCACCCTCTACATCTGCAATGCATAGCAGCACACTACCTCCATCAACAAAACCACTAGCCTCATCTCATCTGGACAGAGCTAGGTACATCTCTCCATAGCTCAAAATGGCACTATGGAATCTCAGATCAGCCACTCCTTGCCAAAAACAGTCCCAATCAACTCCTCTAAGGCCTCGAAGGAGATAGAATACACCTGGGCACCCAATATGGGTAGCCACAAAATCTGGAACACGTCCTCCAAGGTGATAGTCATCTCACCCATCGGAAGGTGGAACGTGTTGGTCACGGATCCCATCTATCGATAAGCATGACCATCAAGTTGGGATGCCGAACAACATGTCGGTAGCAACAAATCCCACTCAAGCCCACTGCCTCCACATGTTGGAGCTCCAAAGGGGTCGTATCCCATGTAATGTCACCAGTAGAGGTAGAACCTTGTCCCACATATGTAACTGTGATCTCCCCTACATCCAATCCAAGAACAACATTAATCCACATTTACCATGACCATATTCACTAATTATCATTAGCCTTCACCTTATTTTCACTCTACCCATCTCAACTACCTAGCCCACATCACGTTTGGACCCTTGTGCCTAAAATCCTGACCTGTGCCAATTCATCCTAACTAACTCTGGTCACCTTAAACCGGCATTGGTCACCTGTTTTGTGATCGATACTAGTTTTACACAATCGATGCCACTGAACTTGGTGATGCCACCACTCAACCGCAAAAATCCAATGACTTCCCAAAACCCCATTCTCTAAAAATCACCCCCTTTCCCTTTTAACCCACCTATAATGACCTAAAACTACCCCTAAACCTCTACCCACCCCACCTATACCATTTACTACCCTTCCCCTCCCTCTTTTAGCCCATTATTCCCCCCATACCCAAATTTTATTTTTACCCACCCACAAAAACAAAACCCTCAATAACAATACTCCAAACTCCTAATCTATCTAATCAACAATGTAGCATTGGGTGTTTACCTCGTCACTACCGCCATCTTAGTGACCGTGACACGTCTAGCCACTTTGTCTTTGGTGGCCCACTAGATCCCTCTCTAGCCTCTACCATCACTAAATAGCTCCTCGTAACCTACAACCAATCAAATCTCTCACCCTAATCCTATGGACCCACTGCTCACCAACCCAACCCTCATCTAATCACACTTCCAACTCAATGTCACATTCCCTTCGGATGCTTTTCTCTCTTTTCTCTCCTTTTTGTCATTTTCTCACTTCACAAATAACAAATGAATAATAAAAATGTAGATTTTTTTGTTTTTATAACCAACCTGACCTAACCGACGTCGGTTACCCTTGACCGGCATCAGTTGTGTGCCCTACCTCACCATTGTCGGTTTTCCTATACCGATGTTAGTTATCCATGACCGCCATCGGTCATCCTCACCTACACATTGCCCTCAATTTTTTCCTTTTACCTCACGCTTTACCTTGATCCTTTACCCCACCCCTCACCCTGATCCTTTACCCAACCCATTTACCTTACCTTTCTTGACCTCCTCATTTACTACCTCCATTTTTCCTCCTTTGGGGACTCATTATTTTACCCCTACCTTGGCCTTACCCATGCCATGACCTCAATATTTGGACCTAGACCATCACTAGTGACCTTTGACCTCATGTGTTCGCTATACCTTGCAACACTATTACCTGTGTTGTTGACCTAATGACCTTACCTAGCCTATTTTCATGACCGTTTATCCTAACCCTACCTTTGGTGTACCGGAACATACCTAAACATTCTTGCACCTAACCTACGTTGTGTTTCTTGACCATATCATATACCTTGGATACTGGATTCACTTCAACCTTGTTTGGATAAACCTATTGACCTTAGACGATGTAGAGTTTTCTTTCTCTTCAACCCGGTAGTGTGCTACATTTATTCATGTGCATGCGTTTGATTTGCTGCTACCTTTCACTGGACCCGTTACCTAGATTACTCGTAAATCCCTTTAACCCTTTTTCCCCGTGCCCACCTACCTTTTCTTCACATTCATCTTTTTATCAAACCACTCACCGATTCTACCTTCGGCCTCGTTACTTCTTAGTTTGAGGTGGATCACCTTCACCTGCACATGAGGCAACACATCTTAGTTTTGTTAACGTCACTTACCAATACAAGCTATGCAACAAAAAGGGGCAAAATATAGACACTAAAATTAGGTCACACTCCCCTTTGGTCCCTCGACAAATAAGCACCCTTCATCACATTCACCTAGCCATGACCCCCTTCACCCCACTAATATTAATTTAATTAAATTAATTAAATTAATGCATTATCCTCACTATATTTATTATTTAAATATCTTATTTAAATAATATCCACACATGTAGTTCACTTAGACACCTCACCAAGCCAACTCAACCTAAGACCTATTCTTAGTAAGTTGCCATAACTAACTGAGTCTTACCCAAACCTTAAAAATCAATTCCTACATTCCCTCTAACCACATTCTTGCATGCTCACAAGAAGCTCCCAATCTAATATGTGGGTTAACGACATGAGATCTGAAGAAATCAAGAGGATCTCCTAGTTTAGTAAACCTTGGAAATCCTTCCTTGATTGATGCCGGTTAAGCGGAACTATCGTCGCCGGTTACCCTTTTAACCCCCAAAATAACCTTATTCTCAAGGTTGGAAGTTGGAAGAAAAAGAGGTTGGTGAGAATTATCACATCTTCAGAGAGTGAATTCCAACAAGACCACACATGCAAGGAAGGAGATCAAACATCTTTTCCTGCACAGCCATGATCTGATCTAACCAAGCAAAGAGGAATGCACATGCAACCCATGTAGAATCTTTCCTTCAGTTGGTGATCACTTGCAGCCTTTAAGCCCCTCATCAACACCTCCATCCTTCACACACAGGCATCCAAGACCAGAATCCAAGTAAGTATAACGTCATACTTCTCTGGTTTATTTCATTTCATCATTATTTTATCATTTATTTCTTACCTAGCCACCTATTGACCTTCTCCAACATTTCCACCTCCATATACCCATTAAAGCCTCACCAAAGCCTACCCCAGTCACCCAATACCTCATCCTAACCAACCAAAGTCCTTTGTGTAATCACAAAGGAGACCTAAAGCTTGTTCTGTGACATTTCTAGATTTCACAGTAACCAGCACCGGTCACACTGACCACCGTCGGTTACCCCTGACCGACATCGGTCTCTGTATTTACCCACACAACCCAAAACAGAGACCTACCCACTTAATTTCATCTCACCCTCATCCACCTGTGATCTACCCAAGACCTCTGTCAAACCTGCAGAACCCAAAACCAATCATTTGACCTTTGGATTCTATTCTAGCTTAGCTTGTTAGATTAGATCTATTTCTTATTGTGTTTTAAGTGAGATACCTAAATCATTTCAAATTACAATAGGATTTACTTTGTTTACAGACATTAAATTTTTTAAAATAGTGGATTGACAACCATCTAGGAAGTATCACACTTCCCGGATCTAGCATACGCTAGGCAGTTCACTACACATATTGTTTAATTCCTTCTTGTGGTCTTGCTTTGCATTACAAGTAGTTCCTCCTAGCCAAAAGGAAGCTCTCACGATCAGTTGTGGATTCGAAGTCATATGCACGCAACAACCCATCAACCAACATTTGAACAGGTATTCCTCATACACCCATTACCCTATCTGTTTCTTAACACTTCAAAGAAACAATCTAAGAAAAAGGTGAAACACATAGTGTCTTGATGTTTTTTCCTACCCCCTCTTTCATGGAGCTAAGTATGCACTTACCTTTATTGATAATTTCTCAAGGCGTAATTGGGTTTATTTTCTCAAGTACAAAAGTGATATTTTTTCACACTCCAAAGTCTTTTATGTTTTTGTCAAGAAACAATACTCGAGTTACATAAAGGACATTCGCACTAATAATGGATGGGAGTACTTCAGCGATGATTTTTCTATTTTTTTAAACTCGAGGCATTATTCACCAACATTTTGTTCCTCATACTCCACAATAGAATGGATTATCGAATAAAAGAATAGAAATTTAAAGGAAATGGCAAACTGTATGACACATTCTAGAGATTTACCTACTATCTACTGGGTAGAAGTAGTTAATTGTGCTAACTACATTTAGAATCACACACCACACAAAGCACTTGAACATTTGACTCCAGATGAAGCTTGGTCCAACAATAAGTTAGATGTATCATTTTTTCAAGTCTTTGGGAGCCATGTTTGGGCCTTTGTGTCAAAGAGGAAAAGGAAATATTTAGATAAGAAGAGGAAACCCTTGATCTTTGTAGGGTATTATGAGGACATGAGAGCTTATCGACTTCTAGATTCAGATACTCATGAAGTTATTTTTTGAACACATGTTTAGTTTGATGAGCGCTTCACTCATGATTTTTCATCTTCTTCCATTCCTCCTTATTCTTCTTCATCTCATCTTGAGGATCATTTCTTTAAGGAGGTTTTGAAGAAGTTATCGATGTCATTGAGGATCCTATTCCTCACTGAAGTTATCACTATGCCTAAGTGAGCTAGTACTACAGTTTCTGAGGTATAAAATTTCATACAGGATCTTCCACCCACTAGACATCATCACACACATTCTACCAATTCTAGACTTTTGTGTCAAGTATTTTATGAGGATCTATAGTCTTTTTCAAAGTCTCATGAGATACAGGAGTGGGATGATGTGATAACAGTTGAGTATTCTTCTTTGATGAAGAATCATACTTGGGATTTGGCATCTCTTCCTAAAGAAAGAAATATGGTTAGGTGTAAGTGGGTATACCAAACCAAATACGCAATTGATGGGTCCATTAACAAGTATAAGGCTCATATTGTTGCAAAGGTTTTTCACAAGTTGAATGTATTGATTACTCTGAGACTTTTACACCCATTTCCAAGATGGATTCTATACGCCTTGTACTTTCTATTGCTACATCATAGGGGTGGCCCATATACCATATGGACATGAAGAGTTCCTTCTTACATGGAGATAAACAAGAGAAAATATACATGGAGCAATGGCTAGATTTGTTTAGGATTCTTCTATTGATTGTAGGCTCCAAAAGTCTCTCTGTGGTCTTAAACAAGCCCCTCGAGCTTGGTATGAGAAGATGGATTCTTTTCTTCTATCTACTAGTTTTTTTCATTGCCACTCCAATCATATAGTGTATCTCCAACATGTTGGTGAGGATATTGTGATACTTGTCTTGTATGTTGATGATTTGTTACTTACTGACAGCTCTTCTTCCCACATTTAGACTATTCAGAGGGCTCTTTCTACACAATTTGACATGATAGATCTTGGGTTATTGCATTATTTCCTTGGATTGTAGATTTCTCGAGATAGATTGAAAGATTAATTTGAGTCAAAGCAAAAGCAAACCCATGATCTTCTTCAAGACACTTTTGTATGGCTGATTATAAGCCAAGTCCATCTCCTTTTCATTCTCGGATTACTCTTACTTCCACATGTACCACACCACTTTGTGATCCTACATTGTATAGGCAAGAGTACCTAATCACGTAATTGACCGTTTATCCGACCCATAATCGTATTGATATTTCATTTACAGTAGGGCTTGTATCTCGGTTGCACATTCTACTCATAGTAGTCAATGAAAGATCGATAAAATGATTTTTCTCTATTTGCAGGGCACTTCCCACTTTGGCCTACACTACACTAGGTGGAAAAAGGTTGGTAGTAAAGCTAAAATGAGAAGAAAAATATAGCATTAAATCCTACCGCAAACCATAAGAAAAATGATCAAAATAACATAGTAGTTAACGAGAACAAAACAAAGGAAATGACCAATAGGAGGATGCTTTGAAAGTGATGGTGATCACTATGAAAAAAATTCCTTTGAGAAACAAAGATAACAAGAAACATCGAGAATTCATGTTGGAGTAGTAAATAGGTAAGCTAAAAAGAAAGCCACAATCGTAGAAGTACCAGGTAAGTTATACAAATTACCTATAACTATTATTTTTGGATTTTCGTACTCCTGAATGCTTTATTTCAAATAAGTTTGCTGAAAATTTACAAAGAAAAGTTGGTTATATGAAGAAATCATGGATTTTACAATACTCAAAGCTTGTTGTCTACACGGTAAATAAATGTATTTTTGGTGCAGCACTAGAGGTGCCCAGTTTTACAACATAAATAGACCTATACATAGCTCCTTTAGGGTCATATGATGTCATTATAGGTGTAACTAGTTATCACAACATAAGGAAACTATGAAATGTTATTAGAAAAATCAATTGCTTGGATGCCTACGAGAAAACAACAATCATTCATGGCATAAAAAGAAATATAGAGGTAAGGTAGATTTTTGCAATGTAGCTTAAAAGGATAAAAAATAAAGGTTGCATGCTTTATGCAATTACAATATGATATTTCATTGAATAAGGTAATACTTCTTTAATAGATTACCCACTATTACAACAGTACAATGTTTTCTTTCGGAGGAGTTACTGGACTCCCTCTAAGATGTGAATTTTATTTCACATAGATATCAAACCAGAAACTAGACCTATTTCGAATGCTCCATACCACATGACCACAAAAAAACTAGTGGAATTTAAGGTACAATTGCATGAATATTTATCCAAAAGATTAATTAGATCAGTGTGTCTACTTGGGGGAACCGATCACTTTTTTCAAAAATAAATATGGGCAGCTAAGGTTATGTATTGACTACCACATGCTTAACAAGGCCATAATAAAGAATATATATCCTTTTCCAAGGATAGATGATCTCTTTGATTAGATGTGAGATGATTCATATAGTCCAAGATTGATTTAAGATCGGGATATCATTAACTGAGAATTTAAGATGAAGATATACAAAAATACTTTTAGGACAAGATATGACCACTATGAGTTCACAATATTACCATTTGGACTCATGAATGCACCTGCTACATTCATGAACTTAATGAATAACATTTTCCAAGAATATTTAAACAAATTTGTGTTGGTTTTCTTGGATGACATTCTGATCTATTCTAAAAAATGAAGAACATAATGAGCACTTGAGAATAGTGTTGGACATACTTAGAAAAAGGAAATTGTATGGAAAATTTTCTAAGTGTTCCTTCTATCAAAATGAGGTGCAATACCTTGGTCATATCATAAACAAAAAGAATATTTGTAGATCCATCAAAAATCAAGGCTATAACAAAATGGATAGCTCTAAGAATGTTTATGAAGTTATAAGCTTCATGGGTTGTCTAGATATTATAGAAAAATATTAAAAGACTTTCCTAGAGTTTTTGCTCCAGAGTTTTTGCTCCAATAACTTCACTACAAAAAAAAAATATAGGAAATTTGTTTGGTCTGAAAATTTTGAGAATGCATTTAATTTGTTGAAAGAGAAATTAACTACAACACCTATTTTGAAGGTTTCGGACCCAACAAAAGCTTCATCATGGTAAAAATTCCTCTATTGAATGCTTGGGTGGAATTCTTCTTCAAAATAACCATTTGATTGCATATGAGAGTAGAAAATTAAGGGTACATGAGATAAATTTTTCTCCCCATGATCTAGATCTTGCTACCATAGTGAATGCACTTCAAGTTTGGAGGCATTACCTATTGGTAAATCCTTTCTAATTGAAAATGCAGACCATTTAGCGATGAAGTATATCTTCATTTAGCCCAACTTGATTTCGTGACAACATAGGTGGCTTGAATTATTATCACAATATGATTTTGATATAAGTTACATAAAAGGAAAATAAAATAGAGTGATAGATGCACTAAGTTGTTGGAAGCATGTTTCCACAATTGTGACCCTTATAACCCAATTCAAGGATGAGGTAAAGAAAAAAATGTTAACAAATTCATACTATCAGCATGTTAAGGTTGTGTTAGCAACATATTCTAATGATAAAAGGTATGAAGGATTTAAATTTGATAATGAGGGAATCTTGAAATACAAAGGTAGAGTCTATGTACCTTTAGGAAATGAATTAAGGATAAATTTTATGAAGGAATTTTATTGCTCACCATACTTTGGGTATCCTGGAGCAACTAAAATTATTTCTAATGTAAAACAACAATATTTTTGGAAGGGAATGGAAAAGGACCTGATAAAATATGTTTCTCATTGTTTGGAATGTTAGCACATAAAATCATAGCACATGTATCATGTCGGTATGTTGTATCTACACAACATTTCGCACTATAAATGGAAAGTTATTAGCATGAATTTTTGTAGGGGCTACCTATGTCAAAAAATAAACATGGCATGATTCTTGTTGTTGAAAATTAACTAAAGTATCTCATTTTATATCAGAAAATCTAAAATATGATTCTCTTGTGCTTGTAAAATGTTTTTGCATGAAATATTCAAATTACACGAGTTTTAGAGATAATAATTTTGGATAAGGATCCAAGGATGACATCTAGATTCTAGAAAACCTTAAATTCAGCTTTGGGAACAAAAAAATTCAGATCCAGTGTACCATTTAGAAACAAATGGCCAAACTAAATGAGTTAAGTTAACCAAGTTATGGAGGATATTCTTAGGATGTAATATATGGATCAGTTGTACAAGTGGGAAGAATACCTTTCATTGGTTGATTTTTCATCCAATAACACCTATCATACTTCACCGAAATGGCTCATTTTGAGCGTTGTATGGAAGAATGTGTAAACTCTCATTAATTGGGATAGTAAAAAGATAGTGTGTTAGTGGGACCTTAAATGTTAACAAAATAGAAAGGAAAGTGAAGCTCATTCGTGAAAGATTGAAAGAATCTACTGATAGGAAGAAGAGCTATGTAGATATGAAATGAATAAATAAAAAATTTGAACTTGGGAAAATAATTCTTAAGGGTTAATCCCAGAAAGAGTTCAATAACATTAGAAAAGGTTTTCAAGCTATCACCAAGATATGTTAGACCATTTGAAATTATAGAAATCATAATTCTATTATCATATCATTTGGCGTTTCCCCACATTGTCCAATATGTATGTTGTTTTTCATATTTCCTTGCTTAAAAAGTATGTTTCATATGTAATGCATATACTTAATTGAAACGCTTTGCGAGTCCAGGTTGTGGTGATTGAACCTATTAGAATTATGGAAACTTGTGTATTACACTTGAGAAATAGATAAATTGTGCAATGCAAGGTCCAATGGGACCAATTTTTAGATAAAAGTGCAACCTAGGAGAATCTAGAGGAAATAAAATGATGCAGGAGCATAACTTGCAGAGACCATAACTTTTGATCCGATTTGGATCGTCCCAAATTTTACAGGGTGGTAGATATACAATAAAATATGTTGGGGTCAACTTTTCTACAAGGTTGTTCCCATTTTGGCACATTTTTCGGTCATGGATTCCTTCATCTAGTGGCCTAAAATTGGCTCGTAATGTTTTTTCACTTTTGACTAGGTCTTAGAACTTTAATAACTTTTGTTGTGCTTGTTAGAATAAGTCCAAATTTTGTGTGAGCCCTAATTTATGAAGGAATATTTGGCATGAAAAATTTGGGGTCCATCCGAGTTGTTTTGCTAGTAGGTAATTTTTGGCATTTTAGGATTTTTGGCATTTTAGGGTTTTTAGAGTAGACATGAAATAAAAGGAGGATTGTAATGATGTAATAGATCAGTGTGGATTCTAGAATGAGAAGTAAGCTATTTTGAAGCTCCTAGTTTTTATTTGCAAATCCGTTTATGTGTGTTTTGGAGGTATTTCAACCTCTTGCAACTGGATTCACATCATAAAAATAACATTTCCTTATCTATTTCAATCATTAAAAACTAATATTTATCAATTTATTATGTTATAATTAATACTATATTAAAATTCTCGAGTGCTAAAATGCCAAAATTCTATCATATTTCAGACTATATGGAAAAATTAGATGTTTTAATGGTTGTAATAGCCAATAAATTGACTATGGATAAACTAAAATTTTGGAAAAAATCAAGTTTGGATGAAAATATTGATTGTTTTCCTTAATTGTATGATATAAATATGTATATGGTTTATTTTGTTTCTATTAATGTGTAAAAATCATCGTACGATCACTCATTAAGGGGAAATATGTCACATCCCTTATTTTCATTTTATTTGGTTGTAATAATTGAGTTATGTAATGAAAAGTGGGTTATGAGGGCACGGAGATAAGAAGCATTACTTGAATGGGGCTGCAGTTAAACATGCATACATATACCCTAAAAATGATATACATACTTTTGCATAGTTTTAAACCCAATCACGTAATGATTCTTGTCCACAAGTACTTGTAAAATACTTTACATTTATAACTTACTATCACATTGCTTGGTTGTATGAGTCTCATTTTCCTTGCTATGTGTATTTGCTGATTTCGATACTTGGGTATACTGTTTGACTACTATATCTATTATGGATAATTTGTTTCATCTTGTTATAGGAAATAATGAATTACAAAGTATGTTGAATCTATACATAGTTGTAATGTATTATTTTGGTATTTGGAAATAATGATGAATGTTTAAAAGTTACTAACTCTTTTTGACATTATGATGGTCATTGATCATAAAGCAATATGATGGATTACAACAAGGATAGGTAAATTTCGGGATCATTAAGGTAAAATTTTAAGTTTGGCTTCATGATATTTATATCTGCAAGGCATATACAAGTATTTGTATTGCAATAAAATATTAATTTGGTTTATTTGATCTTGATTATTTATTTGATTGTTTAGTAAGATTGATCGTAACACATATAATGTTCTATTGATGATTGATTTATTGATCGTAATGTGTGATAGATCAAAACTCATTTGGTGATTCTTTTATTTGGCTGATCTTTCTCCATGTTGAGTGATTATTGATTTTTAATGATCAAGTTAGCCTTAGACCATTTTAATGAGCATTTAAATTGTTTAAACAAATATGGTATACTCCATTTGCATTGGATAATTATATGAACAAAGGTTAAGTGGATTGGATTTTTATTATGATATGGATTATACTCCTTGGCATTTTATCATTAAATGGTATTATGATCTTAGATCATATACCATTGACTTCCTTAATGTTTTGGTAAGCCATATGGTCTTTGACCATACTCATGATTTTGATCATTGGTTAAATAATATGGTCTTCGACTATGTTTGATTCACTTTTGATGGTTAAATAACTAAGTGGTTGATTAAATACCCATGCAAAATTCTAGGGTTAAGTTATTGCTTTGATTAGTTATCTTTTATTGTTTGTCGTAAAAAATCACCTCCAGCTAATTTTGGAGGGAACTTGTAGACTGGCGCTTTGGAATGTTGGAGAGAGAGCCACTACATGGTACCTAAAAAACTTAATGGCATTAACTATCCTCAAGAAACTCTAGAAGATTCTTTTGGAATATACCTTGCATACAACACAACATTTCATTTTTATTATTTTCATTTTGGGTTCAAGATCTCCTTTCTTTAGCCATTCAAACCAGCATTTTTGTAGGCCTATGCATGTGATTTTGAGCTATTGTTTTTGAGATATTTGTGGAGATTTGATGGAAGGATCAACAATATTTAAGGACTGGTCTACATGGTTTTTGGGTTGTTATTATTTTAATTTGGGTCATGTTATTGGGAGATTGGTGTGATTAACATAGTGAAGAACTATTGCTCGAATGGTTGAAAGTTATTGAGGAAAGTGAGAGAGAATATTTGTTGGAACTCTATCTTTCACAAGCATGGATATACTTTTCTTTGTCTTGTTATTTCATTTCTAAAGGATAGAATAAATTTTGGGTTATTTTTTAATAGTTGTTGGAAGTTCTATGTTGTTAGTATTGTGAATATTAAGATCTTTTAATATGGGAATTTTCCCTTAGTGGGTTCTTTGAATATGGCCTATATTAAAAGGTTTTTATGGATTAATGGTCTTCAAGTTTGTTTTCATACCTATGGTTACGGTTTACGAATCCGTGCCATCAAAATATAAAATGGTTATTTATATTTTGTTAAATATTAGAGGTTAAAATCGATGTTGGTTTTCAAAGTGAGCATTGTTCTAAATTGTTTTGAGTGATTACCTTCTCAATATTTTAATGTTTTTCTGGAACTTGCTAGTATTTTTATCTTGCTAAATATTAGCGGGGTTAAAATCGATATAGGTTTTCAAAGTGAGCATTGTTCTAAATTATTTTGACTAATTACCTTCTCAAGATTTTAATGTTCTTTTTGGAACATTTTGGTTTAAACAATTTTTCCGAGTTAAACCAATATGGGTAGCCCTTTCGCTAAGGGTATATTGTTTTTTCTTAAGGTCTTTACATATGAAGTGTTGATTACTTTGGTTTTTAACATGTGACGTTACAATCATTGTTCCTAAAGGTTAATGGGTTCAATTCGAACCCTATTTATTTATAAATGTTAACATGTTGTGTTACAATGCAAATCGGGATTGGGGATTTGTGTTAGCTGTTAAAATTTGAGTACTCTTATTTGAAATATTTGTGTTCAACATGATTTCAGTTGTGAAGATCAAATGTGTTTGCTTTAACTTTCTTGTACTCATTTATTTTCCATGTAACATTGAGACTTGTTCATCATTTACTATAATGATATATATGAATTTGAATTTGTGTTTTAATATATCTATATATGTTTGTTTCTTAAAAAAAAATTATTGACAATTTATATTAAGAATTCTTCTTTGAAATAAATAGGACTTGTCATATTTCTAATTAATACCATAAGAGTATGGGTGAAGGTTCTTATTTAATCTTGTGATTAGACTATCAAATGTATTATTATTACAAGTATCATTGTGACAGATATTATGGGTGGATGATGTTTGCATGGATGTAATTTATTTACCTTATTTTGTTAAACTTTAATATTGAAAAGTATAAGGTGGAAACATTACAATTATTTATTAAAGTAAACTATGTCATTATTATTTTGATGATTTTGACAATATGGAAGGTTATTGCTTCTTTTTAGTTCTTACGAGATTCACGATAACAATAACCTTTTGGAAATATATTTCTCTTCTTATAGACTCTTATAATAAAATATAGTTGATTACCCTTGTATGTAAATTTTGGAATCAAGCTACCTTACTTAAATTGTTATGGAAATGATTTGGTGTCAGTTGGAATTGTCTTGTGTATAATGCATAATATTATATTGAGTTTTAATGAATTGTGAATATATACAATTGTTTATGAGAGGGACTTGATTCATCCAATCAGATCACTTCATTTGAGTATACTTTTTTGATGTAAATGATACTTGATTTAATATCATTGAATCAAACAATAGGTATTCAATTATTTCGTAATGAAATGACTAGGTGGAGATTTGTTAATCCATGCCAGTTCTATGAACTGACCATGTACATCATTATTTTTATCTTACAGATAACATGATGGATTAGTTATTAAGGGGATTACATGGATTTATTTCATGCATGTTTGACATGGGATAAATTGTATGCCTGATTATAAACATTAAAATATTAAACATCCGATTTGGATTATGTATTTATGGATAAGTGAAATATGATTTTGCAAAGTTTCATCTAGTAGTTGGCCTATTGTATAATTCTAAAATTATTGTAATACCTTATGGAATAAGGATTTATCCTTAATGAGTTCAATAAATACATTTATTGTTTGACTATCTCTTATGAGTTGTAATGATGATTTACGTTGTTTTCAATAATGGATTGTACTTTGATATTGATTATGAAAATTGTACTTGATTAAATAATTGTACCTTACGACAATAATTAATATGAATTATCAAATGAAAATTATTACAATTATATCAAATACATCATCAATTTAATGTTTAATTAAATGAGATAAATGATTAACGTTGTTGGGACAATGAAACAGAGTTGTGAAATAATTACATTTCTTAAACTCAATCGTAAAGAGACTAATTAAATAATTGAATCATTATTTAGTACAACTTAAATAGTTCATGAATGACTAGTTGTACCTTTACGATAACTACTTATTTAATGACATAATGATGTCTAAGTACAAAAGTACAATACCTTTAATAAGTTATTAATATGAAATGTGATTGAAACATTTTTTTTTTTATATTAAAACTTGTTTAAATGCTTAAAAAGAATATGTCTCTTTTCAAAGAGGTACTTAACGATAGTTAATGTTAAGGTGGATTTATGACATTATCTAATCAGGATTGGATTTTTATCTAATCTTAATGAAATGGTTAAACTACACCTAGTCCTAACAATGATAGTCGTAAAGCGACACTTTGAGTTTGGAAACTTTGAACAATAGTAACTAGTAAGTTACTAATGACTTGTAGATAAATGTATAACTTGACTTAATCTTTAAATGATGAAATCTACCTTGTAATTGACATTGTGTATTAAGTAAGCATGGACTCTAAGTCCCACATTTTGGGTTGATTGTACTCTAACCGTACCATCTTAGGATGGCTATGGGAAGGGTAATAATTAATTCATGATGAGAGTCATTAAGTAATCATTATATTTCCCATATGAATCCTAATTTGGGATAGTTAGCATACACTCAAGTTGAGAGGTGAGACCTATATTTTAGGCCTTCTTAATATGTGAACTTTAAACATTTAAGTAACGAGATGTGATCCAAATAATTGTATAGAGATGAATGTGCGGTGATGGGGAAAATTTTCAATTATTTTGTGTGTGGGCATGAAACTAAACATGCAAACATAGCTTGAAAACTTTTTCCTAAGTAGCATAGTAGCTAAATATACTATTAGTTTACCGAGTTCCTATCAAACAAAGTGTGATATGTTTTTTTAATATTGGCAAATAGTTTTTGAAAGGGACTATACCCTTGAATACAAAATAAGGCCTTTAAGCCGGAATAAGAGTGAGAAGCATAGCGGGACTAACCAAATGAATAGGTTAACTAACCGCATACAAGTTATGCAAACTCAAAAAGAGTGGTGATAAAGGGGACATGTATATCTAAATGCCTTTATAGATACACATGGTTTTGATGTTATCAAATGGATTGTAAACTAGATTTATTTTTGGATTATTATTGTTGTTATATAAAATAATTGAAGGCATGTAATGGGGTTAAGGGGTTTGTTTTAAGAGAAAAAATCATTAATTTGGAATTAATATAACATTAGGTATTAGAGGTATAATGTAATTTGTAAGGGGTAAGATGGTAGAATAGTTCAGTTAGAAAAAGGTGGGATGGGTGATGACTGATTCATAAAAGTAATGTGCCAATGAATTAAATGATAGTCTACTACTTTCAAAATGTAGAGAAAACAAAATCAAGTAAACATGACTTTCAAAGGGTCCTCTTACATTCATTGATGCCCAATTAAAGCAAATTTTACTTGGAAAATATTCAAAACCCTCAAACACAAATGCTTGTGCAAGAATCCCAAATATATTTTTATTACTTCTACTTTGGTACTCTAAAATACACTTAAAGATTAGTATAGATCACTCTAAAATAGTATTGCAACAAGGGTTTTATAAATAAATCAAATATTGCAAAGTAAATATACAACAAAATATTCATTTAGTAACCAAAATAATGCAATAACCAAATACTAATCTTGTCTATCTCATAGATGCAATCAACAAAAAAATTGAAATAAAAGTCATATTACATTGGTTAGATATTCAACACACATCAAAAACCATGATCGAAACAAAAATTCATTTTAGTTTAAACAAGGGGACATAGACTGGATGCCCTCAATGCCTACTAATGGCTATATAGTGCAACCACCTTAGCATTATAACTTCAAACATAGAACTTGCTACACTTCTAAGGAAAATGAAAACCCATAGCTAAAGTAATCAATCACTAAAGAACTAACCCTTAGAATGAGGACATGCCCTCATTCTTATACAAAAATTCCATAA
Organism: Taxus wallichiana var. yunnanensis; assembly: GCA_018340775.1. Taxonomy (NCBI): domain Eukaryota; kingdom Viridiplantae; phylum Streptophyta; class Pinopsida; order Cupressales; family Taxaceae; genus Taxus; species Taxus wallichiana. Next base: position 733,669,258 of record CM031241.1, read on the forward strand.
AGGAATATACCCAAAGTCCTAAAACTGAATGGAGAGAGAAAAATATGTAGTAACGGATCTTAGGCCCGTAAAAAATGGAAGAGAAGCATTTCCAACTAAAAATTTCCTATCTTTATTCTCCCAATTGGAATGGTTATATCTCATGATTGCGCCCATGGAGATCAAAGAATATCGCTTGATGTGAACAAACTATTTTTTTATTTTTCCCAGTCACCTCGATGCGTTCTTACAAGAAAAGATGTCACTTATATGTAATCATTCCTTTTGTCTTTTCTAAAGAACTTGTTACTTATGCAATAATTGGAAATATTTTATTTCCTTTGAATGAATATAAAGAATGGAACAAGAAAATAATAAAGGAATAGGAATATGATTGAGAAACTATGTAGGATCCAGTTTGATTAGCTCCCCTTTTTAATTTTCTTCCAAATTTTCCATGTAAGAATCCAATAATTTAAACATATTGATGAGATATTCTTCATCATGACCAACATGGTAAAGAAAAACATTTCTTGTTCAAAAAATATTTTCAATCTTAATAGAAATGGCCTTTTTCTTCTTTACCTACTTAGCCAATTTTCTTATATTTCCTTCTTAATGAATAAATTTTTAAATTGAAGCATAAATAAAATTTTAAGAAGAGTCCAGCTCACCCCCAACATGTTCTTGACAAATATCTATAAGTTTATTAGCATTTTTATCTCCCGGGGTATTTATATCTTGTATTGCTAACATCTTCCCAAGTTTTGAATCCAAATAATCAATATATTCCCTAGCTTTGTCTTTCATACCATGGAGTTTGTTGATGCACCCTCCCAAATTAGTTATCCTTAACTTGATGTCTTTTCATACGCATACTACCTACCACTACAATCTGGGGTATAATGATGATGTAGGAGCATCATGGTTTTAATAAGCCTTTGAAATGAATTTAGCATGTATTAGGAATTTATAAGATTTCCCTCCAAGTTCTATCCTTAAATATTTGAATATGTGATGTAAATTCTCTTTGTACAAGTGTAAAAAGTATAAATAAGTGTATTAGTCCAAAATAAGGTTAATGTTAGATGTTTTATGTGTGTATGAGTTGTCTTATCTCTATCATCTTCATAGGAGGAGGAGTGAAAAAAATTCTAAATATATTGTGTTAAAAACATTTAGTTGTATAAGGTCATGGTTGACCAACAAACTCCTTGTATTGTGCTTGTATAGTGGAGAGTATCTCTCAAAAATAGGAATTCTAGCTTAGATGAGGACTATGATAGTCAATTCAAGATCATTCAAGGAAGTAGAGGTCGAATTTCATCTACAAGGGGCAGAAAACATGAATAATGTGTGTAGAGGGAGTTGAATTTTGGAGAAGTGCTAATCGTGTATAGAGCTTATGTTGTAAGCATGTATTGAATATGGAATGGATATAATTGAACTTCTTGAGATACATAGACATCCAAATACTTCCTTATAGTATGTATATGCCATGTCTATAATGAAAATTCATGATTAAAGGATGATCTAAGCCTATTTTGTAGGTTACAGGGGGACTATATTGAAGGAACAAGACAAAACAGTGACGTAAAACCCTCCATATAATTAAAGCATCGAAAGGCCCTTGAATATTAGATAGGAGTCCTTACTTACATGTGTCAAGGAGTGTAACCATTATTTTGGAATATCTTGAAAGTATATGGTGTGGATTTTATAGCTAATTGTCCCCTCTCGGCTCGATTTAGGGCTTCCATAATTTTTGTTGAAACTAGTGAAATGAGCTCAGAATTTCAAATTATCTCTACCCTAACATGAATTAAAAACCCTACAAATTTTATTATGATTGGTAAATCACAGTTGAAGATATCGATGATAGAGTTTCAAGCTATAATGGAGAAAATGTAGTGTACATGAATGTTAGGATAAAGGACAAAATTTTCATTATGTCTTGAATTTTATGAACCTAGACTTGGTATAAAGGTGGAATAAGGTTTAAGTGATTAGTTGAAATTATCTTAGGGATAATTTCATGAATTAGATGCCATCATTCTAGGGAAATACTAATTGTGTAGGTTGTAAGACTACACTGGAGTACCTAAAAGGCTATAATAGGAGGTGAGTTGGGTGAAATACATTAAGAGCTAGTGCATGTAAGTCTAGGAACACTCCAAACATGGTGAGGGATGTCAATAGAACATGGATCCATGGCATGAAATCCTATTTCTTGAATTTTAGGCTTTGAATTGGGAAAATAAGTACCATAAGAAGTTTGGGGTAGAATACTAAGAACTCAACTGGAAGACCAATGTTAGATCATTCATAAGGGAGCCTAAGTATTTAATATGATGCCTTCAACATGAACAACTAGGTATAAGTGATCTTATGACTCTATCTGTAGTATTATTATATTGTAGGGTAAAGCACGGCCAAGAATTCTTAAAAGGTATATGTGTCAAGAAACCTCAAGAATTGGATTTTGGAATGTGTAACAATCTTCTCATGAGAATATAAAATACTTTAACACTTATAAGGCATTGATTCAGTGATCACTATTTTCCCAAGATGATAACCAGTACTCTATACCTAATGACTACCATGGAATTAGTTTATGGAATCAAACTTGGACCTAGTACTAAACAGGGAAGCATTAACATGTTGGTTGATGATTTTGTATTCCATGCATGTGGAATGAGAATGTGAGGTGTATTGAAGGCCATTTGACATCTAAGTGGTTGTTATCAGGTAAAATCCCTCTTGTTTCCTTTAAGATACTAATCATGCAAGTGTAGGCAAGTTCTCAATATTACAAGCATATGAATGGAGAGATAGACTACGTAGGTATGGATGTTTAGGTAAGATTGGAGTACTTGAAAGGTAATTAGACTAAACTATCTTAGTTAGTTGAATTTCAACTAACCACGACATGTGAACACCTAATTAAATCCATTAGATAGTGATAAGAGTGATACAACTCAAGATTTCAGTTATGAATTAGATATCTAAACATGACAGAGGATGTTTTCATGTGAAGTATTGAATGTAAATGAAGAGTCAATAATGATAGTGAATCATTGAATATGCATGAGTTGGACAATGACAAATAGTATAAGGTTTATGGGTTGAGATTTCCAAGAGTATTATAGACATGATAAGGAGAGTTGAGATAAGAAGGGAACATCAATTTTGGTATCGAGAAGTGATACCTCAATTATATATTTATGAATTGTTAGATGATTAAGTCATTATTCCTTTTACTTTATATAATTGTGTTGATGATTGGATGAATTGGTGATGCAAGTTACAGGTATATGAGGCAAGAGAGACTCAAATAGTCAAGAAGGAAGAAGAGAAGTGTGGTTGAGGTGAATCCAAAAATATACAACTAGTAGAGAAAAAGATTAAGCCAATGAAATTTTCATAGGTTCCACTAGAGCTTGCAAAAGTGGAAACATTGTGAGAAAGAAGGAAAAGGTAATCAGAAGTATCCAAGAAGGAGCTTGGATAAGAAGGATAAAGAGGCTACAATCCTAGGTGATAGAACACTTGGATAAGAGATAAAGACCATGGAAGTTATACCATGGACATAGGTATTTACTTTGATGTAATTAATGAGAAAAATGAGAGTAGTAGATGAAAGGAGAAAAAAGAAATGAAGAGGACTAGATAAATTGTTGATATAAGGAGGAGATTAAACTCCTACAAGATAAAATATTAGTAACAAGGATTGAGTATAGGGATAATGAAGACCCTATAGAAGAATATTAATTGCTAGATAATGGAGGATATGATTAAGATGATTGAAAATAGGATAAGTTGATGGATACACAATAGGAGTTAAACTTCATGAGTGAAGCATGTGAATACTCTTGAAAAGATGAAACATATCATGGGTGTGAAAACTTCAAGGAAGGTGATGATGAGTTGTATGGTGAAGATTAAGAGAAGCCACAAAGAGAAGAGAAGAAGGTAATTATTAAAGAGAACAAGAGCAATAGAATTCCAAGGAGGAATAATTATTTGAATTCCATTAAGAGGACATTTTAAAATTCTAATGATATGTTGCAATCTGATTTCATAGGTATAAAGGGCATCCATGCCAAGGAAAAGGTCATGACACCTATGGATGATAGATTAAGCAAAGGATCCATGATGGAAATACAAACAAAGAATGTATTTGAAAGCATTCAGATATGAAGATGAAAAGATATTTTCTCACAAGAAGAAAGTGAATCAGATTTTTCAAATTGTATAAATGAGGAGTCTTCAATTCAAAATTAAGAAATGTAGAAAGTAGATGGGAAGGAAGATAAAAATATGAGCATAGATGATATTTCAAGAATACATGGATATATAATTCCCAAATTGATAAAGAAGACATCATATAAGAAAGCATGTGAAGACCAGAATAAGTAACAACATTCCAAGGGGATGCATATGAAGGTAAAAAGACTAGAGAACTAGTCATTGTTTCAAGGAGCTACTGGAATAAGGTTGATGCTATTTCAAGAGAGGTAAATGAAATGAGAAACAAAGGTAAACAAATTTAATTTGATACAATATTTTTGATATTTTAAATATGACTAGTGATAGTGATGATTGCATGAATGAATCTTACAAAGAAAGGATAGTGTGGACAAATATGGAAACACATGAATGCTCTCATGGAGACCAAAATTATAAAATGAAAGATACTGAAAACTTCTTAGAATAAGTACAAAAATGTTTAAATGCAAGCCAAAAATTTGATGAATATCATGAATAAATTGATGATTTCTTGTTGTAGGAAGAGTTAAAAGTGATAGAAACCATGTGTACATGTACAAGTTAGCCCAAAGGTGAAGATCTAATGGAAACATGGTAGAATAGTGGGAAGCCTCAAATGAATGAAGTTAATTTTATTCATGATGAAGATGTGAAACATGTAATTATTCAATAAAATTGTGTGGTTTTGGTTGATTATGGTGAAAATTTTGATGATTTGAAATTCCTTCAAGAAGTATTATGTTTTGAACAAGAAGAAAATAACTTTTTTATGAAAATATAGAACAATTTCAAGCTGAGATGAGTGCATTAGAGCATGTTTTTCATAAAATAAGAGGATAATGATTGTTTTGAGGAAGTAAAGAGAAATAGGAAGGAAATACAATAATATCTCAAGAGGTGAAAACCATGAATGAAGGATGGGAACTAATAAACCAGTTGTATGAGGGGATGGATAAGAATACAAACATATTGGAGTAGTATGGGAATGAGACAATGTCATAGAAAAACAAATATGTGAAGACCAAAGTGGAATTGGTCAATGAAAAGAAAAGAAGAAGAAGAAGAAGAAGAAGAAGAAGATAAACCTCACGAAGATCAAAAAGAGGCTTCATGGCCTCAAAATTTTGTATCTACGGTTTCTTTTAGTGTTGTGTATGCAGGTATAATAGATGATAAGGTGGATGAAGACCTATATGAAGATGAAGCAGCAATATGGAGCCTAGTAGATGATAAGTAGACAATAAGAAGTGAGTACATGAAGATACAAAGGAACAAGAAGATGAGATACATAAAATGCAACATGAAGACAAGAAAACTAACATGACCAAGGAGAACATGGGATCCAGAATTCAAGAAATGATGAAGATTCATGAGCAAGAGCTCATGAAAATTTTCAAGATGGATAGTCTGATGCGAAGCATCATGGTTTGAATAAGCATTTGAAAGTAATTTAGAATGTATTAGGAGTTTATATTTCCCTCTAAGTTCTAGCCTTAAATATTTGAGTTTGTGATGAAAATTCTCTTTAAATAAGTGTAAAAGTATAAATAAGTATATTAGTCCAAAATGAGGTTAATTTTGGGTGTCTTAGGTGTGTATGAGTTATCTTATCTTGATCATCTTCATCAGAGGAGGAAAAATTATAAATATATTGTGTTAACATAATTTAGTTGTCCAAGGTTATGGTTGACTAACAAACTCCTTGTATTGTGCTTGCATAGTTGAGAGTATCTCTCAAAAATAGGAATTATAGCTTTAGATAAGGACTATCATGGTCAAGTAAAGATCATTAAAGGGTAGTAGAGGTTGAATTTCATCTACAAGAGAAAAAACATGAATAATGTTTGTAGAGGGAGTTGAATTTTGGAGAAGAAGTGCTAATCTTGTATAGAGCTTATGTTGTAAGCATGTATTGAATATGGAATGGATAGAATTGAAATTATTGAGATAAATAGACTTCCAAATCCTTCTTTATATTATGTATGTGTCATGTTTATAATGAAAATGCATGATTAAAGGATGATCTAATCCTATTTTGTAGGTTACATGGGATTGTATTGAAGGAACCAGATAAAAAAGTGAGGTACAAAAGCCTCCATATCATTAAAGCATCGAAAGGCCCTTGAATATTAAGACAAGGAGTCCCTACAGTGTCAAGGAGTGTAACCATCATTTTTGTAGATCTTGAAAGTATATGGTGTGGATTTTAAGGCTAATTGTCCTCTCCCATGCTCAATTTAGGGCTTCTATTAAATTTTGTTCAAACTGATGAAATGAGCTCAGACTTCTAAATTATCTTTACCCTAACATGAATTAGAAAACCTGAAAATTTTAACATGATTGGGAAATCACAATTGAATATATCGATGACGCGAGTTTGAGCTATGATGGAGAAAATGTAGTATACAGGAATGCTAAGGTAAAGGATAGAATTTTTATTATGTCTTGATTCTTATGACCCTAGACTTGGTATAAAGGTAGAATAAGGTATAAATTATGAGTAAAAATGATCTTAGGGATAATTTCATGAATTATATGCCATCATTCCAGGGCAATACTAACTATGTAGGTTGTATGACTAAACTAGATTACCTAAAAGGCTACAATAAGAGGTGAGTTGGGAGAAATACATTAAGAGCTAGTGTATGTAAGTTTGGAAAAACTCCAAACATGGTGAGGGATGTCAATAGAAAATGGATCCATGGCATGAAATCCTCTTCCTTGAATTTTTGGCTTTGAATTCAAAAATAAGTACCATAAGAAGTTTGGGGCGAATACTAAGAACTCAACTTAAGAGCAATGTTAGATCATTCATAAGAGAGCCTAAGTATGTAATATGATGCCTTCAACATGCCCAACTAGGTATAAGTGATCCTATGACTCTATTGTAGGGTAAATCATGGCCAAGAAGTCTTAAAAGACATATGTGTCAAAAAACCTCAAAATGGATTTTGGAGTGTGAAACAATCTTTGCATGAGAATATAGAATACTTGAACACTTATAAGGCATTGATTTAGTGATCACTACTTACTCAAGATGATAACCAGTACCTCTATACCTAATTACTACCATGTAATGAGTCTATGAAATCAAACACTAGGCCTAGTAATAAATAGGGTAGTATTGACATGTTGATTGATGATTTTGTATTCCATGCATGTGGAATGAGAATGTGAGGTGTATTGAAGGTAATTTGACATCTAAGTGGTTGTTATGAGGTAAAATACCTCTTGTTTCCTTTAAGATACTAATCACGCAAGTGCAGGAAAGTTCTCAATATTACAAGCATATGAATGGAGAGCTAGACTAAAGGTATGGATGTTTACGTAAGATTGGAGTCTTTGGAAGGTGTTTGGACTAAAATATCTTAGTTAGTTGAAGTTCAACTGACCATAGATAGCTAAATGCCAAATTAATCCATTAGATGGTGATAAGTTTGATACAACTCAAGAGATCAAACATGAATTAGATATCTAAACATGAGATACGATGGTGTTAGGTGAAGTATTGAATGTGAATGAAGGGTCAATAATTATAGTGAAGCATTGAATATGCATGAATTAGAAAATGAAATATAGTATAAGGTTTATGGTTTGAGATGGCCAAGAGTATGATATACATGATAATGGAGAGTTGAGCTAAGAAGGGAACATCAATTTTTGTATCAGAGCAGTGATACTTCAATTATATATTTATGAATCGTTAGATGATTAAGTCATTATTCCTTTTACTTGATATAATTATGTTGATGATTGGATGGATTGGTGATTCAAGCTGCAGGTATATGAGGCAAGAGAGACTCAAATAGTCAAGGAAGAAGAAGAGAAGTGTGGCTAAGGTTAAGCCAAGAAACCAAAACTAGCTGAGAAGAAGAGTAAGCCAAGGAAATTTTCATAGGTGCCACTGGAGCTTGCAAAAGTGGAAAAGTTGTGAGAAAGAAGGAAGAGGTAGTTATAAGTATTCAAGAAGGAGCTTGGATAAGAAGGAGAAAGAGGCTACAATCCTAGGTGATAAAGATGTGGATAAGAGAGATAGACTATGGAAGTTATACCATGTACACATGTATTTACTTTGATGCAAGCAATGAGAAAGATGAGAGTGGTAGAAGAAAGGAGAAAAAAGTAAATGCAGAGGACAAGAGAAATTGGTGATATAAGGAGGCAGATTGAACTCCTAGAAGATAAAATATTAGCAACAAGGATTGAGTATAGGGATGATGAAGACCCTATAGAAGAATATGAAGTGCTAGATGATGGAGGATATGAATAAGATGATTGAAAACATGATAAGGTGATGGATACACGGGAGGAGTTAAGATTCATGAGTGAAGCATGTGAAGATTATTGCAAAATATGAAATAGAGCATGAGTGTGAAAACTTCAAAGAAGGTGATGATGAGTGGTCTTGTGAAGATGAAGAGAAGCCAAAAGAGAAGATAAGAAGGTTCTTATTGAAGAGAAAAAGAAGAAGAGATTGCCAAGGAGGTAGAATGATGTGAAGTCCATTCAAAGGAAATTTTTAAATGCTAATGCTATGTTACAATCTTATTTTTCAGTATAAAGGGAATCGTTTCTATGGAAAAGGTCATGAAAACTATGGATGATAGATCAAGAAAAGGATCCATGATGGAAGGAGAACAAATAATTCATTTAAAAGCATTTAGATATGAAGATAACAAAGATATGTGCTCACAGGAAGAAAGTGAATTAGATTTTTCAAATTGTATAAGTGAGGAGTCTTCAATTCAAAATGAATACATGCAACAAGTATATGGTAAGGATGAGCATAGAGGATCTTGTAAGAATATATGGATACATAATGCCCAAATGGCTCAAGAAGACATCATCTAAGAAATCATGTGAAGACCAAAAGATGTAAGAACATTCCAAGGGGCTGCATATGAAGGTAAAAAGACTAGAGAACTAGTCATTGTTCTAAGGAGATGCTTGAAGAGGGATGATGCTATTTCAAGTGAGGTAATTTAAATGTGAAACAAAGGTAAAACAAAATTGAATTTGATACAACAGTTGATAATATTTTAAACCCGACTAGTGATAGTGATGAATGCCTAAATGACTCTTAGAGAAAGGATAATATGAAAACATATGGAAACAAGCGAATGCTCTCATGGATATGAAAATGAGAAAATGAAATATAATGAAAACTTCTTGGAATAAGTACAATAGTGTTTAAATGCAAGCCCAAAATTTGATGAATATCATGAAGAAATTGATGATTTCTTGTTTTAGGAAGAGTTAAAGGTGATAGAAACTATGTGTACAGGTACAAGTCAGCCCAAAGGTGAAGATGTAATGGAAACATGGCAGAATAGTGGGCAGCCTCAAATGAATGAAGCTAATTTTATTCATGATGAAGAGGTAACACATGTAATTATGTAATCAAATTTTGTGGGCTTGTTTGATTATGGTGCAAATACCGATGATATGAAATTCCTTCAAGAAGTATTATGTTTTAAACAAGAAGAAAAAATCTTTTTTAATGAAAACATAAAACAATTACAAGCTGAGATAAGTGCATTAGAGCATGTTGTTCATAATGAAGAGGCTAATGACTATTTGAGGAAGGAAAGAGAAATAGGAAGGAAATACAAGAGTCTCAAGAGGTGGAAACCATGAATGAAGGATGGAAAATGATAGACCAGCTGTATGAGGGGTTGGATAAGAATAAAAACATGTTAGAGCAGCTTGGGAATGAGACAATGTTAGAGAAAAAAAATATGTGAAGACCAAATTGGAATTGGTCAATGAAAAAAATAGAAGAAGAAGATCAACCTTATGAAGATCAGCAAGAGGCTTCATGGCCTCATAATTTTGTATCTAAGGTTACTTTTAGTTTTTTTATGCAGGTATAACAACCGATAATGTGGATGAAGTTCATGATTACATGAGAGATCTCTTTAAAACAAGAGAACATGAAAATATTGAATACCTATATGAAGATGAAGAAATAATATAGAGCCTAGTAGATGAGAGTATTGTGTTTTCATAGTTGAGATTATCTCTCAAAAATAGGAATTCTAGCTTTAGATAAGGACTATCATGGTCAAGTCAAGATCATTCTATGGCAGTAGAGGTCAAATTTCATCTACAGGGGACAAAAACATGAATAATGTGTGTAGAGGGAGTTGAATTATGGATAAGAAGTGTTAATCTTGTATAGAGCTTATGTTATAAGCATGTATTTAATATGGAATTGATAGAATTGAACTTATTGAGATACATAGACTTCCAAATCCTTATTTATAGTATGTATGTTCCATGTCTATAATGAAAATGCATGATTAAAGGATGATCTAAGCCTATTTTTTATGTTACGAGGGATCTGTATTGAAGGAAAAAGACATAACATTGAGTTATAAACCCTCCATATCATTCAAGCATCGAAAGTCCCTTGATTGTTAAGATAAGGAGTCCCTATAGGTGTCAAGGAGTGTAACGATTATTTTTGTAGATCTTGAAAGTATAAGATGTGGGTTTTATGGCTAATTGTCCTCTCTTGGGCTCAAATTAGGGATTCCATTAATTTTGTTGAAGCTGATGAAATGAGCTCATACTTTCAAATTATCTCTGCCCTAACATGAATTAGAAACCCTAAAAATTTAGTATGATTGGGAAATCATAGTTGAAGATATCAATGATAGAGTTTTGAGATATAATGGAGAAAATGTGGTGTACAAGAATGCTAAGGTAAAGGACATAATTTTCATTATGTATTTATTCTTATAACCCTAGACTTGGTATTAAGGTGGAATGAGTTTTAAGTGATGAGTTGAAATTCTCTTGGGGTAATCCCATGAGGTAGATTCCATCATTCTAAGGCAAGACTAAGTGTGTAGGTTGAAATACTACACTAGATTACCTAAAGGGCTACAATAGGAGGTGAGTTTGGAGAAATACATTGACAAATATTGCATGTAAGTATAGGAACACTCCAAAAAGGGTGAGGGATGTCAATAGAACATGGATCCATGGTATGAAAACATCTTACTTGCATTTTAGGTCTTGAATTGGGAAAATAAGTACCATAAGAAGTTTGGGGCAGAATACTAAGAACTCAAATGGAATACCAATGTTAAATCATTCATAAGGGAGCATAAGTATGTAATATGATTCCTTCAACATGCACAACTAGGTATAAGTGATCCTATGACTCTATTTTTAGTATGATTCTATTGTATGGTAAAGCATGGACAAGAAGTCTTAAAAGGAATATGTGTTAAGAAACCTCAAGAATGGATTTTGGAGTGTGAAAAAATATTTGCATGAGAATATAAAAGACTTGAACACTTATAAGACATTGATTTAGTGATCACTATTTGCTCAAGATGATAACCAATACCTCTATACCTAATGACTACCATGGAATGAGTTTATGGAATCAAACCTAGACCTAGTACTAAACAAGGTAGTATTGACATGTTGATTGATGATTTTGTATTCTATAAATGTGGATGAGAATGTGAGGTGTATTGAAAGCCATTTGACATCTAAGTAGTTGTTATTAAGAAAACTCCCTTGTTTCCTTCAAGATACTAATCATGCAAGTGTAGGCAATTTCTCATTATTAAAAGCATATGAATGGAGAGATAGACTACATGTATGGAAGTTTAGGTAAGATTGGAGTAATTAGAAGGTATTTGGGATAAACTCTCTCAGTTTGTTGAAGACAAATTGACCACAAACAGTGAATGGACAATTAAATCCATTAGATGGTAATAACTATGATACAAATCAAGAGATAGTACATGAATTATATATCCAAACATGATAGATGATGGTGTCATGTGACATAATAAATGTGAATGAAGGTTCAAAAATGATAGTGAAGTATTGAGTATGCATAAGTTGGTCAATGACAAAAAGTAGAAGGTTTATGGGTTGAGATGGCCAAGAGTATGATAAACATGATAAGGAGAGATGAGCTAAGAAGGGCACATAAAATACATTCATCTTCAATTAATTTTTCATTTAGGAAGTTATGGATTCAATATTGGGTACTAATCCATCCGAATATTCCATCTCATCATGCAAATTTTCAATTTTTCCTTGGAAGCTTCCATCCGATCGATACCTCTTTATAGAACTCAAAAAACAAAATCGTGGACTTACTACCTTTCTTTATTAACTCTTCTTCCCACTTATTAGGTATATTGACTCCGTATTTTGAGTCATATGTAGTTAATAATTCATCTATGATTATAAATGCAATAACCTCTTCACTTTTAGTAGGTGGTTGTAGCCATTTTGCACATAGGTTGATAAAATATCAACCTTCTCCTTTAATTGCTTCTTGGTCTCCTTATCTTTGTCAATATTTTGGAAGAGACCTCCCATGGCCACTGATACTTCATGTTTCAATCCATCTATGGTAGGCTTAATCCAGGGTATTTGTGTGACCTAATAATAAGAATGGGTGGCCTTATTTCTTAAGATATCCCCCTGGGAGTTGCAATCTCTACAAAAGTTTCCCCTTACGTACCTTCAATGGTATTTCATAAAATCCTCTCCTTTTAGGGGCACATTTTTTCTTGATGAAATAAAACTTCCAAGGATAAAAAAATACGTTTGAATTATTACATTTTCTTTAAATGTAAGGGATTCTCCTAACCACCTTGTAGTTAGATTGTTTCCTTCCCTCTGAGTTTGTGGTTGTTTTTAGGAAGTGTTTGGGGTATCTATAATTTCTTGTGAGATAGAGGGGTGGTATCAAGAGTAGGAATTTTCAATTGTGAAACTTCCACACCTTTCTCTACTTGCTTAGGGTCATATTGTGCTATGTTTGCATCAGTTGGCCTAGCTCCTTCAACATTGGTCTTAGGCTCTTTAGGTGGAGCTACTTCATGAGATTGGATCTTCATGTTTTTCTTGAAAAATTTCCTCTTCTTTCTCCTTGAAAACCATGAGTTTTCAATGCCCTTTCAACTACCTCTAATTATTTTTGGAGAGGATCATTCACGGAGAATTTTTCTTCATGAGTGGTAATGTTTTTTCAATCTCGGATGTTCTTCTTCAGATAAGATTGTCTTTGTTAAGGGTGTATCCACTAACTTATTTGCACTAAAAAAATGCCTCAAATATAGGTTGTTGATACAATATGGAAATTTCACCATTCCCATCAATTTAAATTTTTGGGACACTTACATGTCAGTTTTCAAGTAGAGGAAGATCAACTCCTATTATAAGGCCTTGGAGAAAATTAAAAAAAAACCTAAGTTTGTGTTCTCTCTTGTTCCCCAATATTCACAACATCAACTTCCATGGTTGGATTATCATGGGTACTTGTTGTAATAATATTTTCTTATGTTGTTATGGGTGGAGTAGTATCAACTACCTTAGGTATTTCCACCTCTTTGACATGTATTTTAGGAACTGCAACATTATTAATAATAGTCGCACTTACGATTTATTCTGCTACATATTTTTTAGCTTTAGTTCTCTTACCCCTTTACAAATTTCCTAACTCTAGGATCTTCATCATCTTCTTTATCTTGTACGGGCCCATTATTGAGCTAATTTATTTATTTTGTATGTGGAAGAGATCCCCTCATTCTTTTCCCTTTACTTGGGGGTCCTTGAGGAATTGAAGGGGGCACACTTGCATGACCCTCACCATGTGAAGTAGATGTCTTAGGATTTGATACATGTGGGGCATAGACTGAAGTGGAATTTCCTAAGTAATGGGTGCATATTTCATGGTCCTCATCAACATTTCTTCCACATTTTACGTTAGTTGATACATTGAGGTACCCATTCTACTTGTTGTAGTACTCCATTCATCCATTAAACTAGAAGTAGGCCTCTGGATGAGACCTAAGGTGCCTTTCCTTTTAATGGATCCATGATGTATACACATTAATTCAAATAATTACTATCTTCCTTGAGAATCCCATAAGTTCTTTATTCTTTTAATACCACATTGTTTTGGAGTGACAATTATATACCTTTCGCATGAGCCAAGTTAGGGTTCTTCTCATGACATCAATAGTTCTCTCATGTAGTTGTGTTGACTTTATCCTGCTCCAATCAATTAGATCAACTAGTTGTGTATCCAATTTATTATCAACATAATATCTACTCACTATTTGATCATCATCCACAAGGCCTTATGGAACAACTACAACCTTGTAGTCAATAATTTGTGGCAAGGTCATCCTAGAGAAGTCTCTAAGCCTGACCTCCTTTTCATCCATACAATCCATCTAATAATATTTATAGTGAGGCTCATGCTCATATGAGATCCCTATTACTATAATAATTATCCATTTGATATCATAATTGGGCCTTGCTTGGAACTTTTGCATCACCATTCTATTCATTTATTCCTACATGATTCTTACTTTAACAATAGTTGAGCATGTATATATCCTAATAATAATTGGTAACTTGATATCTATTTTATGTTTTCATAAAATTAGCCTATGTACCTCAACAAGATTCCTTGACAATTCAATGAGTGACCACTATTCATTTAGGTACCTTGAAACATGTATGGAGTTCCTTAAAAGTCACCCACTCTAATGTAGGTAAATAATCTAAAGTGTATAAAATAACACCCAAACTCATTGATCACTTTCATTGCACTATAGGATATTTTTATAGTTCCCATTCTGTCTTAAATAATCAAATGATGGGTCCAAAGAAAGCATAATGATATTTTTTGAAGTAATCCCTATGGTTTTCCAAATTCAAATGAAGGTATATATCATAAAATTTGAAATCTGAGAAATCCCTCACTCTTAGAATTCCAGGAAATATTTTTTTCATGCTACATTATACACAAAATAGGTTGTCATGAAGAACACACTACTCTATTTTGATCTATCATGGATTTGTACAATCATTTTTATGAGTTGATCATGGATTGATTTACTAATGATTTGTGCTAACAAATACTCTCCTTGAAAATGAGAATAATTTGTATGTAACTAAACATCCATTCATGGAAGTAATTGGTAAATTTCAAACCTTAAATTATGGTGAATAGGATGTTTAGATCCTCAAATTCCTCAATGATGTCAGACCTTGTCAACTTCTTTGGAAATCTTGTGTAGGAACCCCTAGTATTCTGTAACCAGTGATTATTCATAATTTTAGATAATGCGACATTATAGGTAGCCCATAACATCTCAATTGATTCAATAGTTATGTCTGCTATCTCTTCTCTTGTAGCAGCCCTAGAACTTCTTGAAATGTCTCTGGTGTCAATGATAGGACCTTGGAACCACTTCCATCTAACACCTCCATGGTTTTTGGGTTATAATTTTTAGCACATGCCCATACCAATTCTAGGAATTGAATAGATGGGGGAAAGTAAATTCCAAGGAAATTATACTTACATCAATAGATGTCATTTGGACACTTATATCAGGAGCACAAAGCCTTAAGAGAAACTTAGAAAGGTCAATATTCCCCAAATTGGTATCATTTACCTCATCTAGGTTACTCATGATGTTGGATTTGATGAGGATATCATCCAATTAGATCTTAAAAGAGGATTTTAAACTAAAATATAGATTATGGACTAGGGAGTATAACCAATAGGAGTAAAGGGATAAATCACACTTAAAACCACTCAAACCCTTGAAACAATGATAACAAAGAAGTATTAGAATGTGAAACTTACTTATGTACATGCAGTTAAAAACTCCCAATTATAGATTGAGAAAGGACACAAATATGCTAATTCTCCTTCGAGATCACTCACTTCAATTCATGTCCTCAAAATTTACATCTATTGTTTGCTTCCTATGTCTCATAAAATTCTTAATATATTTGAAATTTAATAGCACAATGAGGGACTTAGTCGAATTCTTTAGCATATATCTCTATACATGCATCTCATTAATCATGAAATATTTCTTTCCTCTCACATGATCATAGGAATTTATTTACAACTCAATTTTAAATGTGGGTCATCCATGTGTGCAGATTTAGTAGGGATCGGGGATGAGGAAGTGTTTTTAGTTTCACAAAAACTACAAAAATGTAAAGTACAAAGCTACATGGGATGCCTAATCCTAAAATGCATTAATATAATTTTTCGTGTCCTCATTTGGGTCTCATGTAACACCCATGTTATGATTCATCCAAATTAAGGGAAATTTTTATTTAAACAAATCCCTTAAGTTCCTTTTATGTTGTAATGTTTATCATTAATACTTAGCTCACTACTAAGTAATCCATCATTGTTTAATATTCCAAAATCCATCTTGACAACATACATTAACCACATACAACTAAAGTGTCCTAAATCTTTCGATCTCCTTTAATCACTCTACACGAGTGTGTATACACTATATACATTTGATTAAACCTTTGTATAGGTGAAGAGAACCAACATATCTTCTTAGTTCCAGATAGTAAAGTATTCAAGTACTTTCCTCCAATTCAATACATCGTTGAATGAAGAAATTGTGAACAAAAAATGAAATCAGTCATTTGCACTACTATGGCCATAGTTATCCAACATTGCACTAATAATATAGTTTTGTGACTCGCACACTAGCCTACAAAACTTTTCTTCACTTCACCACACAACTGTCTCAAGATAGTTATCAGGATTCATTTCTGTTGATTAAGTATTTAAGTTTCAGTCTAAAGAAATAGAGATCATGGCTCATCCTTCTAGAGAATAAATCCTATCATGACCACATTATGATCCCTATGGGAAAGTTAGTTACCACATAATGACTTTATTTATTACGTCCTCACTACCCTTCCTATAGCCATCCTAAGCATATATGGGTAAGATATTGTCGATAGGATGATAAGACATAGTTACTATAATTTGTTTACATTTTACGGGTATCCAATAGAGTAGGTAGATGAGTTGATCTTACGATAGGTTATTTAGTATCCAAACATGACATTCACTTTTTTGAAAGAGAGTCATAGTAACTTACTGAGTTACTACCTTCAATAAGTATCTCTCGAAGTGTAATTTTTGTATCACAATGATTGTTAAGGGCTTTAGGATAACTTATCGTGTCTTATTGATAAAATCATTTCATAGATAGTTTCATTCACGTAAGTATAATGTTAAATAAGAATAACTCTCTTAATTATTATTTGGTCATCAAAGGCCATTCATAGAACAACTTATTTTAATATGGTATACTAATGATATGACCAAGTTTACATTTCACCATTTTCCATAATGTACCTTGTTTGTCAACGACATTTTTGATTATCCACAAGGATACTATACAAGTAATCATGATTACCATAATGAATCATTAACTTATATTTAATTGTTGCAGTATTAAAATCAGCACTTAATCACTTTTAAGTATAACAAGGTACTCGTAGTGACTTATCCTGGTGTCGTCATATTGTTTATCCATTTCAAACTATATCTTAATTGCTCATATTATATTACACTATCACAACATATATTTGTTGTTAAATTTAGGTCTATCAATCTTATTTTGCATGATATAACACAATTAAATTCTCAATAAGATAGTACATATTATCATAAATTTATTGTCAATAATGAATGAATAATTATTTCATAAGTACAATAATATCATCATTGTTTAATCATGTTGTTTTAGTTATCGAAATATGTTGTTTAGAAACATAATTAATAAATCATAATGACATCATAAAATCAAATATTATTATTATCACATTATAACTTAACTAATTTCAAACATACTTTGTTGTAAAATAAAAGTTTAATTATTTCATTTTTCACAATCATAATGATTCAAAATATAATATCGATAGTACATGTTTATAAAATGATTATCAACAGATAATCAAAAAGTAAAATACACTCTTTTTCCTTCATTTAACCCATGAAATGATAGTTTCACATTTTATATATTATAAATGCAATCCATACAAATATCTGAAATAGATTAATATAATCATCACATGAAGAATCATGCGTATTGAATCCATTATATCACTTAGTAATAATTAATTTTTCCTACATGATGTAGGAGAGATAAAATTGTATACATGGTCAGTTCAAGGAATTGACATGAATTATCCAATCATAATCATGTTACATTAGTTTGAAATAAATAAGTCAAATTTGGATATCTATTGTTTTATCTTTATAATACATTAAATCAATTAACATATACATGATCAAATTAAATGATAATACAATTTTTTTTCCAAACCATCAAATAAAATGATTACTTAATCCTCCAATCTTATCAAAGTATAAACTAGTAAGGCAATGTAGCTTAATGGGTATTAATGATCAAGATCTTATTTCAATAAAACTAGTTTATAACTAAGTCTTAGAACTAATATTCATTAATAAATTTTGTATGAATTAGCCATAGAAAGATCCTCAAATATTCACCCTCATATTTTCTAAACAACACTATTCACACCCTCCGACAATTTGATAACAATGAAATCTCAAGGCCAATAATACATAAAAAAATTATTTCAACCATTTAATCTCACAACCAAAAGTTCAATCATATCCTGTAAGAACAATCAAGCTTTTACTTAAATATGGGGCTTGGAATTAAAATTCTACCAAATGAATATCTATATATATATATATAAATCAACCTCTGCATTTAGAACACCAAATGAATTCCTACCAAATAGAAACTATACGACTTAAGTTATAAATAGTAATCATGTAGGGTTCTGTCATCACCAATCCGGCACTATGATAATTCTTCACCGGAACTCCTCGTGCTATGATTATTTACTAATGCACATCCTTTAGTTTGGTGGATGTAATCTGAAACAAAACAACAACATAACAAAAAATACCATCAGACTATGATAAGACGGAATGATAACAAATCTGAAATATCAAAGTAAATTATAATATTAACATGAAATCTGTTAATCTCACCCATGAGGTACTTCAAATGTTATTTACTTCACTTGCCTTTCACCAAGACTATGGGAGAAACTTTACAATTACACCTCTTAATGGCTTCTTCAACACACCTTTAAACCGATGGCTTCCTTCGCACACTTCCTACAATATTTCTCACTACTTCCTTCTATGCTAAATGAGGGGGTGGCCTCTCTATTTATATAACTTTCAGGCTTATCCATCTTATCTCTAAGATAGGATAAGAAATCCACTCTAACGAATCATATTTCATACCTTAACTCTTATCTGTACATGTAAGCTTATCTTTTAAGATAATATAAACCTTATCATTTTACATGGGTTCCACATTTTTAGACTTTTTACAAATAAAATACACAAAATATTTATGACCTCACTCCTTGTCCTTATTACCAATATAATATTTATAATTCCTAATCATGTAGACCCTACTTCTCTAATTACCCAAACTTTGACATTTTAACATTACTGGACCACTTATGACAAATATTTACTTTTTACAACATTCCTATTGTACTTTAATCACAGTTACTGTACTCCACATTATTGGCGACACACATCGACGGTGTTGTTATCTTCTACCAGACGCCGCTACTAATTATGCTTAACAACATCCTATTCCTAATACATACATTAATGAAATAGAAATTACGGAGGAAAATTTTAGTGTCGACATCTTCCCCTTCCTAGCTTCTACTCCGTCCCTGAGTAGACTATTCTCAGTGCTTGGAAAATCTTCAACTTGTCGTGGTTGACCCATTTCGTAATGGGAGTGCCATCCAATTCCTCCAAATCGGTATGTACCATTTTCATGCGCACAACTGCTATTTTTAGGGCCCCATCCATTTTGGAAGAAATTTTCTCTGCCTTCTTTTTTTTTGTATCTGGAATCATATACTAGAACCAAGTCATTCACATGAAATGGAGACCACTGGATCTTTTGATCAAAGTATTCCTTCTGCTTCATTTTCTTCTTATGGCTTGTATCCTTTGCTATTTCTCTCATTTCCTTCAAAGAAATGAAGATGTATCCAACCTTTCTTTTTCTTGAATCACTTTCATCCATCCTTTCATTTTTCATAACTCTCATAGTGGGAATATCAAACTCAATAGGAAGAACTGGATCAATTCCATAAGCCAACTGAAATGGGGAGTATCCTGTTGCTGACTTTGATGTTTCCCTATATGCCCACAATGTTGCATGAATCCTTTTATCCCACTTATGTACCTGCAAGGCTGCATCTTTTGCTAGAATTTGACACAACAAAAATTTGTTCGCTCCACTCCGTCCATTTGTGTTTGGCTTATATGTTGTTGCCTTCCTGTGCTTAATAGAAAACTTATTGACTAGGGATTCTACCACCTCATTAATGAAGTGGCTTCCTTGATCTGTTACAATTTCTAATGGACAACCAAATCTGTGACAATGCATTCATATATGAACCTCGCCACTTCATCCATGGAAGTTGTTTTCAATGGCCTAGCTTCAACCCACTTGGTTAAATAATGTGGTAACTACAATATACTTATTTTTGGCGTGAGGTAGTTGGAAGTGGACCTATAATGTCTATTCCCCACTTTTCAAAGGGACCAAGTGGAAGAATAGGGCATAATGGAGTTGATGAAGTCTTACGGTTACCATGTGTTTGACAAATATCACATGTCTTACAATAATTATAACAATCTTTAAAAAGAGTGGGCCAGTGATAACCTGCATCCAAGATCCTTCTTGCTGTAAGTTGTCCAGAGAAGTGCCCTCCACATGTACCATTGTGGAATTCTTCTAGCAGTTCCTTCCCTTGATCACGTCCAACTGCCCTCTTGTACTGTCCATCAGGTCCTATTCGAAATAATACTCCATGCAAAATAGAATATGGACGACTGGCTTGAGTAATCTTTCTCTTAGTCTTTGCATTGGCACCATCAGGAAACTTGAATTCATTTAGATAATTCCAAATATCTATGTATTCACTAGGGATTGTGTCAAGGGATAACAATGCTGCATCGGGGAAATCATCATCATCACAAGATGATCCTAAACCATCATAGGCTCGAGAGAGTGCATCTGCATTGACATGCTTCTTTCCTGGCCTATCTATAATATCAAATTCAAATTCTTGTAGAAAAATTATCCATCTTGCTATCCTCCCTGATGGGTTAGGCTTATTTACAATATATTTTAGAGCCTGATGATCTATTACAACTAGAAATTTTTACCCTAGCAAGTAATTTCTAAACTTCTTTACAACAAAAATGATAGCCAGAGCCTCTTTTCAGCTTCATGATATAATTTACCTCAAAGACCGCTCATTTGTCTGCCTCCCAAAGTAAATTGGATGTTCATTCCCATTTTCATCCTTTTGGCTCAAAGTACTTCCTAGTACTACATCTCGAGGCATCGGTGTACACAATGAATGGCTTGCTCCAACTGGATTCTTCAAAACAGTGAAGACACTGGGCTTCCTTTAGTTGTCCAAAAGCTTCATGCGCCTTATTTCTGGTTCATAAGTAACATCCTTCTTCAAGAATCAAGGTTAGTGGTCATGCAATCTTTGAGAAATTCTTGATGAACCTTCTATAGTAACCCACATGGCCTAAAAATGATCTCAACTTACTTCTATTAATAGGAAATGGTAAATCTTTGATTTTTGAAACTTTATCAGATCGCACCAATACCATCTCTGGATACAACATGCCCTAACAAAACACCTTTAGAACATCCAAAGACACAATTTATAGGGTTTAGTGAGGCTTGTGCTTCATCTAACCTTTGAAATGATGTCTCCATCTCAGTGCGGGTGGTCCAACTTGCTCCCATAGATGCAAAAATCATCCAGAAATACTCTGATGAAGGTCCCAATGTAGGGTTCAAACACCCTATTCATCAAATGCTAGAATGTTGTTGGAGCATTACACAACCCAAAAGGCATAACTCTATAAGCAAACGTTCCCCAAGGAGTGGTGAACGTGGTCTTGATTGATCTTTCTCTCTGCTATACAAACTTTGGTTATAGCCGCTATATCCATCAAAGAAAACTATAGCACTCTCGGCCATCTACTTCATCCAAGATCTGATCTGAGAATGAAAGAGGGTAATGATCCTTCTTTATTGCCTTATTGAGCTTCTTGTAATCAACACAAATGCGTAGCTTCCCATTCTTTTTTATTGAGATCACAATGGGAGAAACCCATTCTGAATTCTCCACAACAAATATGAATCCTACATCAAGCAACTTATCTATTTCTTCTTTTACAGTCTTGGAAAAATTAGGATTCATTCTATATGGCATTTGCTTTATGGGCTTAGCACCATCTACCAACTCAATAGAATGTTCTACCCAACTTACTTGACGGAGTTCCTTGTAATCAAAAGTGAATAGGTGTATGTAACTTCGAAAGAGCTGGAGGTAGGATTCCTTCTCACTCTCCATCATAGCATCACCAATCTTTATTTGTTGGAGACAATCATCAACTTCTTCTTCAGATAATTTTATGGGGTCATGAGTTGGTGTGACTGGAAGGATATCCATGACTGAAACATCAACCTCACTTTCTTCATCTTCAGTGTCCACTTCACTGGTACTAGAGTAATCAGAGGATGTCCAATCATTAGTTTCATCACTTGAATCCACAGGTTCTACTTTATGATGTCGAGGGATCACGTTTATCTTCACCCTCTCTCTACCACGTCCAAGTGTCATGAAGCCTTCATTCCAGTAGTTTCTTGCATGAACTCTCCTTAGCCATGGTCTTCCCAGCAGCATTGGGTACGCAACAGTACCATTTTTCATCACCTGAAAGTCTACCACACATACAACACCCATAACAGATATTGCCACATTTGAAACTACACCTTCTCGGTTTAGTTTTTCCTTTATTTAATGACCTTAACATAAGTGTTGAAGGGCGATCAATTTTAAACCCAACATATTCATTACAGGACTCGGTCATTACATTAATCGAGAACCCCCATCAACTAAGACATCATGAATTGAAATACCATTACATAATACCTCGGCTTGTGGAGAATAGGGATACCTCTGCCTCCACAACAGGACCTCAACCTCCTTTCTTCGCCGAGCATTGAGTCCACTTCGCAACTCCCGCCTCTTCTCCGAAGACATAGCCAAGAAATTGACCATATGTAATATTTGTAGGCCTTTTGGACAGATCTTCCAAGATGGAGTATGGTCCTTGCCCCGTGAAATCAAAAATCCTACACACCCAAATTTCTTCTCCTATGTTTCTTACTAGTTTCTCCTTTCATCTTCTTAGGATCATTTCCATCTTGATTATCTTTTTCTTTCTTTCTTTTTGTTACAAACACATCTACTTCATTATTTCTGCTCTTATCTACTACATCAAAAGAATTCACAGGTGCTTTTCCTTTATCATTATCTCCTTTACCAGATGTAGAAGCTCTATCTAGACAATTATACTTATAATGACCCTTTTTATAACAACCATAACATACAACTTCAGAAATATTTCTTTTTGGACCTCTATCTCCTCCTTGAGAACTAAATTATTTTCCTTGAAGAAGATTAATAGTTAACTGACCCATCTTTTTGAGCAGATCTTCATACTCAGTAGATGTACTAGGAGAAATATTTGTGCTCACCGGGAGTGGTTGTGGATTCTGGACCAAAGGTGCTGGTGTAGGCTCTACTTTAGCAACAATTTCTTTGGGCTCCTCTTCCATGCTTTCTTCTTACCTTCTTGCAATCTCCTTTGCTTGTTCAATGGTAGTCGGGCGGTCATACTTCACTCGTTGTCTGATCTCTGGCTTCATCCCAAGAATGAAGTGCTTACAGAGGAGATTATCCATGCCATTCATCAACCCATCCACTAATCCTTCCTTCCGGATCTGGGCATCGAGCTTCCTCCTTAGCTCTAGAACACGAGCATGATAATCCCTTATCTTCTCCTTCTCTCCTTGGGATATCTTTGTGATCTCGATCATGAGATTTTCATATTTCTGTTGTTCACCAAATTCTTCAAGAAAACTTTTAGTTAATAAATCCCATGAATTTTTCACATTATCACCTAGTGTTTCAAACCACCTAAGTGTTGAACCATCCAAAAAGGTAGGAAAAAATTCAGTCCATTGTTCCCTTCTTATAAGGCCATTACAAATACAAGATTGTTTAAACTCTTGAATGAAAGAAGAAGCATCTTCATTAGATTGAGCTGAAAAAACAAGAATCTTCCCCATTTTCAAAAGTAACCACCATAAAATACCAATCCACAAGTAAAATCAACAAGACTTATGTGCACAAATAATTGGAATCACTATACTAGGAAGTGACTTTACACCTTTCTACAAAGAAATAGAAATGACCATGGTAAACTATGGTAAAACTTGACTTACTTGCCATAAAAATCGACTTTCTGTGGTAAACACTATTCACAAGAAAAGTGAAGTTATCTGCGGTAAATACTATTCACGGTAAAAAGTGACTTTCTTGTGATAAATACTATTCACAAAAAAAATGACTTTATCATGGTAACTACTATTCACAAGGTAAAAATGACTTTACCATGGTAACTACTATGCATGCAAGTAAAAATAAGGTTACCCTCCAATTGATTTTTGACTAAGTGGGAATATCTCTCCGTAAAATCCACCAACGAGGAATGGTCCTCAACGAAAACCAAAATGTCATCACCAATCCGCACTATGATAATTCTTCACCGAGAACTCCTCATGCTATGATTATTTACTAATGCACACCTTTAGTTTGGTGGATGTAATCTGAAACAAAACAACAACATAACACAAGAATACCATCGACTATGATAAGACGGAATGATAACAAATCTGAAATATCAAAGTAAATTATAATATTAACATGAAACTATTACAATCTCACCCATGAGGTACTTCAAGTGTTATTGACTTCATTGCCTTTCACCAAGACTATGGGAGAAACTTTACAATTACACCTCTTAATGGCTTCTTCAACACACCTTTAAACTAATGGCTTTCTTCGCACACTTCCTACAATATTTCTCACTACTTCCTTCTATGCTAAATGAGGGGGGTGGCCTCTCTATTTATATAACTTTCAGGCTTATCCATCTTATCTCTAAGATAGGATAAGAAATCCACTCTAACGAATCATATTTCATACCTTAACTCTTATCTGTACATGTAAGCTTATCTTTTAAGATAAGATAAACCTTATCATTTTACATGGGTTCCACATTTTTAGAATTTTTACAAATAAAATACACAAAATATTTATGACCTCACTCCTTGTCCTTATTACCAATATAATATTTCTAATTCCTAATCATGTAGACCCTACTTCTCTAATTACCCAAACTTTGACATTTTAACATTACTGGACCACTTACGACAAATATTTACTTTTTACAACATTCCTATTTTACTTTGACTACTCCACATTATTGGCGACACTGCATCGACGGCGCCCGTTATCTTCTACCGAGATGCTACTACTAATTATACTTAACAACATCCTATTCCTAATACATACATTAATGAAATAGAAATTACGGAGGAAAATTTTAGTGTCGATGAGTTCAATAAATAAGTTTGAGTAAGCTTAATCCAACACTGCAAATTTGATAAAGAGAATTAAAATTTAATATAATAAACATCAAATAGGGAAATTTAGTATTACTGTTCTCATAAGAGAACCAAACACAAACAATATATATGATTCCATGCACATCCTATTAAATAATGAATATTATAAACCGTTTGAATTATGTTTCATAAGTGGGAGAGAGAGACTCACACCCTCAACCAATATCAAAATGTTTCCATACCTATATATAATATACATATATTATTAAAAAGACATTCACCGAGTTTTCATTAAGCTAGAAATTCATAATAAGAATTCACCCAGATCAAAATTCATGTCCTAGGTGATTTCGACCCACAAACATAAAAATTATCAATAACATTAAACATATTAAATGTAATAGTCAACTTATAAACAATATTAGACCTCCATTAATGACACAACATATTTCAAGACCATAAGATCAATTTCATCACTTTTACATGCAAATAAAAAATATAACAATATTGTAATATGGAAAAAATACATACCTAGAATGGGTAATACCAAGAATAAACCATTTACAAAATACCTTTTTATTTATATGAGTTTTTACAATATTTATTTATCAAGTTTTATTGATATAACTTCATATTTTCCATATTCGAAGATAGAATAGAAAATCTAGCCATATTTTCTTATTTTAAAGCAATATAACATAATCGCTAACCATACCTGATGTAAGTTATGGATTTTTCCAAATTTCCTTCTTCACATATCAGTCACAACCCAAAAACTAGATGCTCTTGTCATCAAGTAAAAACACCTAAATTCTCATATCGAAAATTCCCAATATGCTTTGCAAAAATCACCCTTGAATAGTTCCTTATTCATGCATGCAACTACAACATCTTACATTTATTTTCCATTTTTTACAAAGACAAAAATATCTCCATAAATGAAAATGCATATGGGGTTTGCATGCCCTAAACTTGTTTTGCAAGTTCCCAACTTCCCAAGAAAATCATTCCCACAATTAATTCCATTAATTTTATGTTAGCTATCTCATTAGTTTCCCACTTAACTTTCCATACCCATACATACCAACGCACATTTTCTCCATGCTAGGTTTGGTCTATGACCAATTCAAATTTTAACTAATCATTTCCAAATTTAATCATTATAAAATCCTCATGCAATATTCAAATGGTCAATGACTAGAATAATAACTTAACAATTCCATATTTTGCATGGTGGTTGATGACCACACCAAACTTGTTATATTTAAATATATCTTAATGTCAAAGGTAAGGTCGATGACCTTGTTAGTTATTCAAATTAAAACATTAACCGTACCATCATAAGCTATGGTTGAGGACCATAAATAAAACAAAACAATATATTTTCTTGAGGTCAAGGACACATATCCTTCCAACATAACATCGTTGAGTCAACATGATTTATGATCATGTTATTAATAGACAATAAATATTCAAATGTTTCCAAATTTATATGGCATGTGACCATCACAAAATCATTAATTAATATCAATATCATCGAACTATGGCCTAAGGCCTATTTGAATTTATTTTAATTACCAAATAATATAGTCAAAATAGTTAAAATTTTACCTTTTCGATGGTAGCAATAAAGACAATTTTTTATATGCCTTGTGGTCATTTGATCCAATTTAAATACCAAGGGAATTAGTAGTTTTAAGAAATAAACATAATTAATATTATTTGTGAAGTGTTCGTAACCAAAAATCAAAATGTTAGAAACCATGAATACTTCGCTAATTGGTCCAATACCAATTAAGAACATCATTCACCATCACAAAAAAATGTTCATAAACAAATCAATTTATTGAATAATAATGAAATCACCAAATACAATAGGCAAGGAGGTGTACAATCACCCAAGTCAAATAAGGAATGATAAAAATTGTGATCAAATTAAACAATTATTAGTGTGAGGTTACAAGTGTAGGTACAAGATCTTTGGATATACACCTATGCACATGTATATATTAGTTTTGGCAATATGTAAATATATATATCTATATACCCAGCCTTGTAATTTATCGATCATCTAACTTTAACTAATTATTGAATAACCCATAATTTATTTTCACAACATAACAAAATGAAAATGTGGGATGTGACATATTTCCCCCTTTTAAGAATCAACACCTTGATTATTTAACTCATAATTAAAAATCATATTAATAAACAATAGATCATAAAAAATGCTAAGAAAATAGTCCATATTTTTATTCAAAACTTGAAATTTTTCAAATTTTCAATCAATCAATATTCAATATTCTTGGCTATAACACCTTTATAATCAACAAAAATTGCCAAACAATCAATAATATGAATTTTTTTCATTATAGTCAATAAAATTATGGAATAATATCAAATATATGATAGTAAATAGCCAAATAATATTTTATTCACTAAACTAATAAAGAAAAATGTAGTTTTTAATTCACCCAAGTTTTTCCTAAGTTTCATAATTTATTAGATCATCACCATATTAGACCTTGATTTACGCAATATATCTTTTTCAAAATGCAACCAATGAGTTTCCTCTCTCAACTTGCTTCTACCAAGATAATTCCTAGTCTGCTCCAATTCAATGTTCAAACATAGGAAATGTGGTATATCTTAAACACTTGTTTTTATATAGGAGTATGTAAACATCATGCATCCCGGATGATTTAGGTGATAAAAATAGCATTATAGGCTACTTTTATTTTCCCCAAAATTTCCAAAATATTATACACATCTAAGCGATAATTTTAGTAGCCTTGTTGCATAATTTAGTGTGATTTTCAGGTTTTACCCATGAAAATGAATTTATCCATAAACTTGGATTATCAAAAACTTAACCAATCAGGTAGTTTTATTACCCCATAAGCCCGTAATATCTTGCATTAAGTAATTTTTTCATAATTTCCATTTTCATATCATTGTCTAAGGGTACTTAAATATGTTATGTATTGTAAGACTCCTTCATTTTTCACACTTAACACTTTATTTTCCTATCATTCAAATTTTCTTCTTAGACCATTCTCATATGTTGATAACATGAATAATTTTGAATTGTTTCTTTCCTTATTCCAAAAGTTGTGTTTTGCAGATCACCATAGTGGAATTATGCTTCTTGTGACTCAAAGCATACCAACCATTTGGTTCACCTTTATCTCTTAAAAGTAAGTAATGTCGATCATATTGGGAAAAAAATCCAACCATCTATGCTAACTTGCGTCTAGATTAGGCTACATGAAGATATAACTTAGCTCCTAATAGTTCATTTCCAATTTCTAAAAAGATTTCCTAGTAGGTAAGACCTTAAATATTGCAATTCATGAACTATGATAAGAATTTTTAATATAGTGGGAGTATAGTTAAATTCATGCACCTTCAGATTTTCTACTTTCATAAACAATAACAAGATCATTTTGTAGAAGTATTCCACCCAACCCCTCACCTAAGGCATCGATTACCCTAGTGAGTTTCCTATTCAGATTTAGAGCCTTCAAAAGAAGTGTTGTTGTCGGTTTATCTTCAATTGATGAAATGATATTTCAAACTTTTCACCACACAAATCTCTTGTTATTTTCAGCAAGGATGTTATCAGGTGTGTAGCCACTAAAAATAAACCTTTTATAAATTTTCTCGAATAACTAGCCAACTTTATGAAGATTTTAGCTTCATGTATTTCTTAGGTTTTGGCCATTATTTAGTGTATTTTTCTTTTGATGGGTAAATTGAAATCCCATCACAAGATATATATGTGCCCATGATACTATACTTTTTCTTGGTTAAATAAATACTTCATGGTCTTCTTCAGTACATTTTCTCTTTCCAAGAACATTCAACACTATTATATAATGTTCTTGATGTTATTCCAGGTTTTTAGATAAAATCATAACATCTTCTAAGAAACTAGCACAATTTCATGTAAGTATTAGTCATGATGTCCATGAATGCAACAGATGCATTAGTAAGTTCAAGGAGTAACATTGTAACTTCAATGCTCTTATATTATTTTGCATGCTATCTTATGGATAAATTCATAATTTATACATAGCTAATGATAACCAAATCATCAAATTGATCCTTTAATACTTAGATAAGACCTTTGATAATAGTTTTATTTCAGGTTTGATTTCTAGGGTGAAATCAAGCTCTTTTTTCGGATAAAGTTCCTTTTTATGCCATGTATGCTTGTTGTTTCTCTACATACCATCAAGAATTTTTTTTCTTTCAAACCAATCTATCATTGTATTATGTTTGGGTAGACAATGATAATCAACAATTCATATGTCCCTAAAATATATTAAGTAAAAATCTAATTCCTTGATGAAGTTAAGTAACATCAATGTTGCATTGTGAGACATAGGTATGTAGTTTAGACAAGATTCTTCTCATATGGTAAAGACCAAATTTCTCATTATGTTTTAAGATAATTACTAGATATAATTAACTCACTTGTACTAGTGTTATATTAAAATAGTAACAAGAATTCCTACATAACTTACCCAATTTTTTAGGAATAACGTGTTCCTCTTGTAAGGACCTCAAAAACCAAGATCCAATTTTTTTCCATTAACCTCATTGTTAAGTGTTATGTTGATTTCAAACATAAACAACTTACAAAACTTAACATTCAAATCATACATGCATGAAACAAAAATCAGATTTGAATCCAATAAACATTTCATTATTTTCAATACCGCAATACAACTTATAAGTTTACATGCAATTTCAAAGATCCTTAAAAGCTCATACAATATAACTAATTATTTTAGTAGTACATCAAGTGCAATTTTGTCAATAATTAAAATATACAAGCGACCAAACAAGATATAAAAAATATCTTAAATCCCTTTCAGATTCTTTCCTTTCCTTTGTCTCTAGAATGGCTTGTATTTTCCACAAAGGGTTAGTTCCAACTGAAATGGCAAGAGTTTTCATTTTCATACATGTAGTATTCTACAAATGAAAACATATCAGCAAGAACCAATCATGCATAAAAAAAAACTCATACATTACTATTATAATGATGTCAATAAGCATGTATACATGCATGAACTAACCAAGTTCAGAATCTCATTCTTAAGTGGTGCCTTTAACCCTCATACATGAAAATACATAAAACTTACCTCACATAAGACTAATTACATAATGCATTTCATAATAATCATAAAACAATATTCAGTCATGCATCCCCATACAAAGTCATCCATTATTATAATAATGATGTATATAAGCATGTATTCATGTATGAACTAATAAATTTCAGATTCTCATTCAAGGAAGAAGCCTTTAATTGACATACA
Organism: Taxus wallichiana var. yunnanensis; assembly: GCA_018340775.1. NCBI lineage: Eukaryota > Viridiplantae > Streptophyta > Pinopsida > Cupressales > Taxaceae > Taxus > Taxus wallichiana. The sequence goes on from CM031241.1 coordinate 733,700,255, forward strand.
GATAATGCATAAAACTTACATCAAGTAAGGTTGATTACATAATGCATATCTTACTAACCGTATGTGTCAAAATGAACAACATACCAACTGTTTAACTAAATTCCATCATAATAATTTTGTAATCCAAAACGAGTTAGCATTCTAACTGTTTTGACATAATGTTGGCATATTAATATTTATGCCCAAAAATGGAACAACAACAACCTTTGACAAGATTCCAACAATAACATCTTATATGCCCATAAGAGAAAGCATACTAATTGCTTGGAAAAATTCCATAAGCAATAATCTCATAACCATAATGAGAAAGCATACAAATAGTATGACAAAATTCCTTCAACAATAATCTCATAAACCATCATGAGAAATCATACAAATTGTATGACACAATTCCTTCAATAATAATCTCATAAACCATCATGAGAAAGCATACAAACAATATGACAAAATGCCTTCAACAATAATCTCATAAACCATCATGAGAAATCATACAAACTATATGACAAAATTCCTTCAACAATAATCTCATAAAACATCATGAGAAATCATACAAACAGTATGAAAAAATGCCTTCAACAATAATCTCATAAACCATCATAAGAAAGGATACAAACTATCTCGACATAATACCTTTAATAATAATCACATAAAACATCATGTGAAAGTGTACAAAATATATGAAAAAGTGTCATCAATAATAATCTCATAAACCGTTATGAGAAAGAATACGAACATTATGAAAAAATGTCATCAATAATAATATTATAAATCATTATGAGAAATCATATAAGCACTATGATAAAATTTTGACATATATATCAACTTTACATTCCCAACACGAATCAACATGCCAACTACTTGAAAAAATACCAACATAGTAACCTTATATGCAAAAAGGATAATGCATACATAACAAATTGACATAATGCCAACATGTGCATCATCTTAACATGCCAAAAATGGAACATCATTCCAACTACTTGAAAAATCCCAATGTAGTAACCTTATATGCAAAAAGGATTAATGCATATATAACAAGTTGACACAATTCCAACATATACATCATCTTAACAAGCTCAAAGATGCAGAACATGCCAAAATAAATCAGCAACATAACATGTTTATAAAATGGTCTAGCATAACCTTGATACTTAAAAAATAATGCATGCCCATTACATGAAAAAATGTCATATTATGAACTTCAAAAATAATCCAAATAATGCATGTCAATAGTATGAAAAATTTCATATAATGAAATTCACAAATAATCCAAAGAATGCATGCCAATAGTGTGACAAAATGTCATATAATGAACTTCACTTCACAAGCTCAAAATGAACAACATGCCAAATTAGATTAACAACATAACGTATTTTTCAAAAGGCACATCAAATCCTTTATACCCAAATAATGCATGCCATCCATATGAAAAAATGTCATAATATAAACTTCCAATATAGTCCAAGAATGCATGCCAACAATCATGACAAAATTTCATAAAATGAACTTCACATAAAGTACAACGAATGCATGCCAAAATCATGACGAAATGCCATAGAAATAACTTCCCATAAAGTACAAATAATGCATGCCAACAACATCACAAAATTTCATAGAAATTACTTTCCATAAAGTCCAAAGAATGCATGCCAACAACAAGACAAAATTCCATAGAAATAATTTCCCATGAAATCCAAAGAATGCATGCCAATAACATGAAAAATTTCATAGAAATAAATTCCCATAAATTTTGAAGAATGCATGCTAACAACATGATAAAATGACATAGAAATAACTTCCCATGAAATCCAAAGAATGCATGCCATCGGCATGACAAAATTCCATAGAAATAACTTCACACAAATTCCAAAGAATGCATGCCAACATCATGACAAAATGCCATAATAAGGTATTTCATACATTTTCCCAACACAAGGATTCACATAAACTATTTGACAAAATGTCACAATCCATACTCATGTATTTATGCCAATTAAAATATTGCATACCAACTATTTGTCAAAATGTCTCAACACTTAATCTTTTAAATTTGTCAATCAAGAGATTGTACAATTTGTTTTTGACATAATGTCATAACACGTAATATTTATAAAATGCCAATCAAAAGATTTCACACTAACTATTTGACATAATGTCACAACTCATAATCTTTTAAATATGCCAATCACAAGATTTCACACTAATTGTTTGATATAATGTCACAACACTTAATCTTCTAAATATGCCAATCAAAAATTACATACGAAATGTTTGAAAAAATGTCACAACACATTATTTTTTAAATATGTCAATCAAACGATTGCACGCTAATTGTTTGACATAATGTCACAACACTTAATTATTATATTTATGCCAATCAAAATATTGCATGCTAATTGTTTGACATAATGTCACATCACTTAATTCTTATAATTATGCAAATAAAAATATTGCATGTTAGCTATTTAACATTATGTCACAACACAACGTTCTTTAAATATACCATCCAAATGATTGCACACTAACTGCTTGAAAAAATGTAGCGAACTAGTAGCAAAAATTGCAGCAAAGAACACAACTATCTACTAGCAAATATGAAGTGTAGAAATCACCCCAAAACACTGTGATTTTTTAGCTAATGCTGCAGCAAAACAACACAACAAATAAAAACTAAACACAACAATGAAACAACCAATACTCAACACTATAATAGCCAATGTTGCAGAAAAAAAATGTAACAATAAATCAATAAAAAAACACTTCTTGCAGTCATTATAATAGAAAATAACACAACTTATAATAACTAAAAGAAAACCAACAAATCAACAAAAATACAACACTCTATCAGTTAAAAATCCAGATCTAAAATGAAAAAAAAAAAAACCTTCTCTAAACACCCAAGTGAATAACCTCATTAATATCAGTTATCCAATAAGGAGGTAAAACAAAATCGCATGCTCTCATACTTGAGAGATCTGAAATATATAATGCCCATAATAAAATAAACATATTTTCCAAATACCCATAAAGGCTTGATTCAAAAATATTAATACCCAAAATAGATAACCCAGATTTCTCATTACCTAGAAAGGGATAAAACTAAATATGCATTTATTTGTAAAATATTGCATAGATAAAGCAAGAAACCCTTTTTTGAAATATTTGGAATGAAGAAGACCAAAAACCCTATGTGCTTTTCCTCTTTCCTTCTCTATTTTTCTTCCTCTAGCTTCTTAGCTCCACACCATACAAAATAAAATCCAAAAACCTATTTATTTTTCCAAAATTATTCTCCACCACATTTCTACAATAAAAATGGTGAGATCCCAAAATACAAGCCCAAAATCAGCCCCAGATGGCCATAATAACCTCCAACAAATCCTCCAAAATAAATTTGACATAATCTCCCCTCTATTTCCTCCTTTCTTCACATCATGCTAAATGGAAAAAATAAAAACCCAAATCTCTTTTAATCCATGGATTCTAAAATCCATTCAAATATCATTAAACTCCCAAATTGTCACCACTTAACTTTAAGATAAGTTTTATTATTATTATTATTATTATTTAAATAAAAATATGTGTCACATTCCACAAGGAATGGTTAATACATAAGTTAATGCCAATATAACTCATAAGTACAATGCCACCAAATATCATTACAACTAAGCACCAATTACATGCCAAGCCCATTAACCAAGCCAAATACCTTATACTAATAAAATTTCATGTATTTATTAAGGTTGAGTCAAATACATCTAGATGATATTTTGACACTTGGTTAGGTTACCAACTTACCATCGTCAGTTAGGCTTAGGTTAGATCACTTAACCTAGATATTAGGTTAGTTAGGTTAATAACTAACCTTAAATAATATCACACCGAAATTTTCCACAAACACCACCAGTCACTATCAAAGTGTGACTAACGAAACATGAAAATGTAACCAAGAAGAAACAACCAAACAAGGTTTCATTTTTAATACGGAGTCCCAAAATAAGGAATGTTATACCTCTTTTTGACGGTTAGCCACTATAGTGTGCATCATCAACTTCTAATTATTCATCTCATTCCTTTGGGGGAATTTATTAAGATAATTCTCACTACCACATTTAAAACATCCTTCTATAGGTCCTTTTAGAACTCATCTATTTTTACCACAAACAACACTATTTTGTGTATTCTTTCTTGAATTTACAACATGTTTTACTAATGTATTCCCTGGATAGTCCACATTTTATTGCCATATTTCTTCCACCACTTTTTCCTAGAATTTAATGGTGAAGAATATTTGACACTATTATTACACGTTTCCTCTTTAAAAGTTGTAATTACATAAATATTTTATTCTATCCCACTGGATTTTCTGTATATTACTTCCATAGTAGACAATCCATGTTTATCTACTTCGTCTCCCATATTTGGGTTTAATTCCACATTGGATTTATAGATCCAAAACCTATCATCATTAGAAAATTCATCAGTCAAGTGATTCCCTCACCGATTGTTACCGATCATTCAAGTTATTTTTCCTTCAACTTATCATTTCACCCTTTACAATCTACTCTAAGCCAACTATTTAGTTTCAACTGTCCCAAAGGATTGTTATAATTTTATCTAACTTCTTAACCTGTTGAAACCACATTATAATCTAATCCATTTCATTTTCCATATTGCATCCTTCTCAAAAACATCATATTCTATTAAATAAGAATAATATGTTCAGTTAGTGTATGAACCCATTAAGTCCAAGAGTTAATAAACCTTCAACTCTAATACCAAAATGTAACACCCATGTTATGATTCATCCAAATTAAGGGAATTTTTTTATTAAAATAAATCCCTTAAGTTCCTTTTATGTTGTAATGTTTATCATTAATACTTAGCTCACTACTAAGTAATCTAGCATTGTTTAATATTCTAGAATCCATCTTGACAACATACATTAACCATGTGCAACTGTAAGGGTCCTAGATCTTTCCCGATCTCCCTTAATCACTCTACATGAGTGTGTATACACTATATACATTTGGTTAAACCTTTTTATAGGTTAAGGAACCTACACATATTCTTAGTGTCTACCAAGAAAGTATTCATGTACTTCCTTGAGCTCAAGACACCACTAAAAGAAGAAATGGTGAATAGACAATGCAATTAGTCATTTGCACTACTATGGCCATAGTTATCTAGAATTATGCTAGCAAGCCGCTTTGTGATTGTACACTAGCCTACAAAACGTTCCTTCAATTCACCACACAACCATACCAAGATAGTTATCAAGATTCATTTATATTGATTAAGTATTTAAGTTTTAGTCTGAAGTAATAGAGACCATAAATCATCTTTCTAGTGAATGATGCAACCGCAACATGAAGCCAACACATGCTCAAATCATGAGAGTTTCTACACACAAATTTCACCTTATTCTTCCTTTTATAGGATCAATAATAAGTTTGGAAAGATCAAAAACCTTCTATGCTTGCTCCATTATTGACTAAGCTGATATAACATTACCTTTATTGGCCTCATTGAGATTTTATCATGCTTATATCTTTAAGAAATTGTACAATCAATCACTAAACTCACCACATGCATTGGAATTATACTCACTTACCTTATATATTTCAATAGCCCAAATGTTTTCTTAACTAGAACTTGTCAAATAAAGGATTCCTTAATCACTTTTACCTCTTCTCTACCTCTATAATTCTCTCCTTGTTCCACACACTAAAAAACATACGTCAAATCAATAAGGAAAGATATTCAAAGTCTCAAAATTCCTCTTACCCTTCCTTTTACAATCTTGTCCTTATACCGCACTATTGACTCAAGCTTGTCTCAATACTGTAGCCTCTTTCCTTTAATATTCCCAAACCACTACCAAGACTTGTACCTTATCTCTCCACTTCCCTGCACTCCTAGGACAATCACTAATCTTGATGCAAATTTTTAGGATTACTCTTTCTTACTTGACCCAACTGTCCCTCTACTTGTTCTCAAGAAAATTTCATTATATTGCTTAGGTTATTATATTTTATGGTTTCCCTTGAGGAATTACCACTCATAATAGTTATATACCTATTCCCTTGACATGCTTTCCAATCCTCAAGATTCAACTCCTTATACTTCACCCTTTACAATTTGCCTCTTATAGGTCCTACTAACCTTCCTATACTATACTCTCATATCTAACCCATTTTTTAGAGGGTATCCATGCACACCAATTATATTTTTGAGCACATACTAATCCATTTATCACTCCTTATAATTTTCATAAACTTACTCTAAGTAAAACATAGGGTTCCTTTTTAAAACTTGCTTTCATAGTGGCCCTCAAGGACCGTGCATGGTTTCTCGGTCAAAATGTCAAGAAAATATAAAATCTCACCCACTAAAATTCTATCTTTCCTCTAGAATAATATTATACACCATCTCATTTCCTTATTACTAATTTTAGGCAAAAGGATATTGTTTGTTACTTCAAACTTCCTACCCTAGCTTAGGTTGTGCAAACCCTCTCTATGAGCCCAAGAAGGGTTGATTAAGTATTACTTTTATAAATATTTCTTTCAAGAATTAATATTTGGATGAGAGGTATGTTTACACCTCATACATAAGAAAAACTTGACAATGGAGCTCTAATCCTTCTAAGAAACACAAATACATCTCCTTCCTCAAGAAAATATAGATTGTACATGTGGATTTATACATATAAACAATGACTTCAAACAAGAATAGATTTTGAGCTCTAACAATGGAATTTTCATCTCTTTCTCATAGTCTCCAACTATAAATTATCACTTACATTCTCTGAAAATAATAAACATCACAATAATACCTTCTTCACATAAGTACATGACTGAAACATGGCACCCTTAGCAAGTTAAGCTTGAATCCGGATAATTTTATCAATTTCAAAAGGAGTTTCTTTAATCTATTTTCCTCACTAATTCTCATACCTATTACACGTTATGCATGCAAAGGCTATTCAATCATTTTACACAAGGAACAATAATAGTTAAGAACTCATCAAGTCATTTACAAGTTCACCCAACTTCCCACAAATCATACACCTTAGTATCGATTAAATACTTAGTCACAAAGAGCATTTCTTACCTAAAACTCATTCTTAGAAGTTATCACACTTACTTCTTCATGAGTATAATAGCAAGAACAAATAGATGACTCCAAAAGATCAAGATACTCACCCAACTCTCAATTTTTTTACATTCTCCCTTATCAATGCATGCACGAAGCTTTCAATACTCAAACAATGGAAGCCTCCCTCTTCCAAGGCGAAGACACTCACAATACCATCTTCTCACTCCCCATTAACGCAATATTGAGTCACATTCTTCCCTTAATACTCACTTTCTATCTAATTTAAAATTGTTATTAAACACCAAACCCTCTTGTTACAGATTTGCAAAATTCCCAAGAAAAATTTATCACACACATAAATGCAACAACACAAGAATCAAGACAAAAACACGAGAAAAATCCCTTCTTACTGTTCATACTCTTTCATGATTTTAATTCCTCACTACCATGCTCAAGAATACTAAACTATAACCAAAAATACTTATCATAGAGGATCCTCAAAACTTATCTTGAAAATTTTCTCTGTGATTCTCATTCGAATGGAATGAGAGAAATAGTTACAATAGGATATTTATACCTTCTCTTTTTAGTTTTACACTTTGAATTGAGGTCTTCCCCATTCTTACATGATTAAGTCCTAATACAAGGGGACTCTTAATTGGATGCCTCATGACATAAATCCTCATCATTGAATTAAGGCTTCTAACACATGAAATACCTAATACAACTCATTATTCTCCCATTTCATCCTTTTTACAAAGTTTATAAGCTACAAGATCCTTTTATAACACCTATCACAAGCCAAAAATGGCCTTCAAAACTCAAATTGCAATTTTGGAGGGAAAGTGAGTAATTTGAAATTTGAAAGGCCTAAAACAAAACTAGTAACCCTATTAGAATTCCATTGACCTCTAGGAATCATGACTATACTTGATAAACCAAAAAATGGGTGATTTCATCCTATGTACACTTTAGATTTGATGATCTTACATCAATGAAGAAATACGATCGGTGCCACATTAGGATCCTAATGGGAAATGTATTTACCACATAATGAATTTCATCATTATGTCCTCACTACCCTTCATGTAGCCATCCTAAGTTGGTACAGGTAAGATACCATTGATAGGATGATAAGACATAGTGATTATGCTTCATTTAGATTTTAAATTTATTCAATATAGTTGGGTAGATGAGTTGATATTATGATAGGTTATTTAGTATCCAAACACAACATTCATTTTTCCAATAGAGAGTCATAGTAACTTATCAAGTTACTACCTTCAATAAGTATCTCTCATTGTACTTGTCCTATCACGGTGATATTTAAAGTCTATAAGATAGCTTATCATGTTTTGTTGATACATTCGTTTCATACATAGTTTCATTCACATAATTTTAACATTCAATAAGAATAGATCTCTTAATTCTTATTTGGTCATCATAGGCCATTCATAGAACAAATTATTTTAATATATTATAATAATGATATGACCAAGTTTACATTTCACTATTTTCCATAGTGTACCTTGTTTGTCAATGACACTTTTGATTATCCATAAGGACACTATAAAATCATTCATGATTACCATAATGAATCATTAACTTATATTTAATCATTGTTGTATTAAAATCAGCACTTAATCACTTTTAAGTCTAACAAGGTATTTAATTATTGTTTTATTAAAATCAGCACTTAATCACTTAGTGACTTATCATGGTGTCATCATATCATTTATCCATTTCACACTATATATTAATTTCTCATATTATATTAAGTTATCACAACATATAGTTGTTCTTAAAGTTAGGTCTATCAATAATTTTTCACATGATATAAAATAATTAAACACTTAATAAGATAATGCATATTATCCTAAATTTAAATTGTCAATAATGAACAAATAATTGTTTCTTAAGTAGAATAATATCATCATTGTGTCATCATGATGTTTTCATTATCAAAATATGTTGTTTATGAACTTTATTAACAAATCATATTGACATCATAAAAGAAAATATTATTATTATTATCAAATTATAATTTTAATAATTTCAAACATACTTTTATGTAACACAACATTTCAATTATTTCATTTTTAGTAATCATAATGATTCAAAATATAATATTGATAGTACATGTTTATAAAATGATTATCAATAGATAATCAAAAATATAATTTAGGCCAATTTTCCTTCATTCAACCCATGAAATAATAATTTCACATTTTATAATTTATAAGTACAATCCATATAAATATGTGAAACAAATTAATATAATCATCATATGAAGAATCATGTGTATTAAATCCATTATATCACTTTGTAATAATTAAATCAATTAGTATGGCGCGCATGGGATACCTTCCTCTTTTAGTGGGAGTGCGCGGTCCTCTACACACTCATAAATTCTCCAAAAAATAGCAATAAGGTTACCAACGCCTGAGGTGCAAAACAAAACAACAACGTGAAAGGGAAACACAAGGAAAAGAAAATGTGTAAGGGAAAATTCTAGACTAACTGGAAAAACTACCTTATTTACAAACACCAAGAAGACTTATTTATAGTAGGGCTTCAACCTACTACCATTGAAGTGTCCAAGAAACTCATTCCGTCCAATGCTTGTAATTGGCACGTGCCCAAATCAAGGATGTACAAGATTGTGTAGGGACCTAACCAATGGACTTTCAACTTCCCAGGATGGCACAGAAATTTAGAATCATACAGTAACACCATCTTCCCAACCTCAAACTTCTTGTTTCTAATATGGTGATCATGCCAAGCCTTTTGCTTTGCCTTTTCCCTGTTTGGCTCCAATGGGCAAGTGATCATCTCTCATCTAGTTTCATTAGTTCATCAATTCTTTCTTCCAGTGCTTTTTCATTGGCTAATCCTCCTGCATGTACTATTCATAGAGAAGGTAACATAAATTCAACCGAAAAACAGCTTCCTATGCCAAACACCAATTGAAAAGGTGTGGCTTTATTTAGTATTTTATATGTAGTCCTGTAAGCCCATAAAACTATTGATACCTTGTCATCCCAATCCTGTCTTCCAACATCACAGATTTTGGTCAAGGTATGACTTAGTATTTTGTTGAATGCTTCCATGGTTCCATTTTCTTGTGGGTGATAGGGCATAGTCTTATGATGAGCCACCATGAACTCAGATAGTAGGATCCTCATGGTCTCATTTAGAAAATGCATACCCCTATCACTAGTCAAACTCAAAGGGCATCCATACCTTGTGATAATGTTCTCCCATAGGAACCTTGCTGCCATTGCTTTCATCATGTAATATTTAGTTGGGGCTGCTTCTTCCCACCTTGTGAGATAATCTATGCAAGTGATGACATAACGTGACCCAGTCCTACATGCTACCGGTGTAATAGGTCCTACAAAGTCTATCACCCACTTTTCAAAAGGCTCCGCTAGGAATAGGACATAAAGGCATTTCATCTCTCCTTCTGGTTTTCCAATGCACTGATAGTGGTCACATGCTTTACAATAATCTCTACAATCCCTGTATAAGGTTTCCCACCATAAACCTACCATTAAAATCTTGTGCGGTGGCATCACCTATAATGCCCACCCGCACTTCCTCCATGTGCTTCTTCCATGATGGACAAGCATTCATGTTCTAACACACATCTACACAAAACTTCATCACGTCCCAATTTGTATAAGTCTCCACTAATCAACATGTAGGGCATGTGGTGTGTATGCCAACTAATTTTTCTCCAATGCCTTCATTCCATCCGGCACCACACCTTCTTTTAAAAATACAGCAATCTCTTCCAAATCTAAGGGCACACCGCAATCTAAATAGTTGCATGTGTCTAGCATTGTTTCCTCAATACTTTGTGCATCCTCTCTGAATCAATTCTTGACAGATGATCAGGTCCACAATTGCTTTTTTGGGTTTCACTACAATGGTGAACTCAAACTCTTGAAACAACAACACCCATCGACATATGCACCCTTGAAGAATGGGCTTGTTTACTAAATACTTTAATGCCATGTGGTTGGTGTAGAATACAAAGGGTGTTGCCAGCAGATACTATCGAAATTTGAAAAGTGCATAGATCATTGACAATGCCTCGTGCTTGGTTGTGGTATAATTTTTCTCTATTGGTGTTAACTTCTTCTTGCGAAACAGAGAGGATGATCAACAATCCCCTCACCTAGTTGTGCAAGTACTACTCTAATGGCGGTTCCTGAGGCATCTACATGGACATGGAAAGGCTTGTCCCAAGAGGGAAATCACAAAATAGGTGTACACAGTAATAAGCCTATCTTTTAATGTATCAAACGCCCTCTATTGCACCTTTCCCCAATGGAAGGTACTTTTGTGTCTAAGAAGCTCTCTAAAAGGTGCGGTAATCTTGGCATACCCCTTAATGAATTTTCTATAATATCTCATATGCCCAAGGAATCCATGCACTGCGCTCTGGCTAGTAGGTTCCCTTAACCCCACAATAATTGCAACCTTAGCAGGATCTACCAACAAGCCCTCCTTACATATGATATGCCCCAATAAAGTCCCAAAGGGTGTAGCAAACACACACTTCTTAATGTTGAGGGATATCCTCAACTGCCTACACCTTTCAAACATTAATCTCAAGTTGTCACAATGGTCCTTAACTAGACCATATACTATCCAATCATCCAAGTAAACCTGAAGAAACTTATGAATGAAGTCCTGGAATGCTTGCACCACTATGCACAAAAAGACAGCAAGTGCATTTTTCAACCCAAAGGGCATGACCGTGTATGCAAAACTTCCCCACTCGGTGGTGAAAGTTGTCTTCTCTTGGTCTTCCTTTGCAATCTGGACTTGGTGGTATCCTGAAAATCCATCCGTAAAGGAATAGATTTCATGCCCGAATCCTTCCAAATTTCTTCAGTGAAGGGGGTTGGAAATGGATCAATGACAAAAACTACATTCAATTCCCTATAATCCACACAAATTCTAATCCACCCATCCTTCTTGATGCTAATTACCATCAAACTTATCCATTCTGATTCTTCTACTACCTCAATGATCCCAGAAGCTATCATCTTATCTATCTCCTCCTTAACCTTCATGCGTAAGTTGGGATTCATCCGGTAGGGCCTTTTTCTAACCGGGCACACCTTCCTTCAGTTTTATCCTCATCTCCCCCAAGGAATGGTGGATGCCTTTTAGCTCATGGTACCCGCGTGGAATAAATCCTTGAATTCACACAATAGATCAATGATCTTTGATACTTCCTTCTCCATCCAATAATCCCCAATAATAGCTTCCTTAGGTTCTTCTCCTGAACCGATGTTAACCTTCTTTGTCTTTAAAGGCTCATGGTAGGCACACATGTGAGCATCTACACTACCCACCACTTCATGTGTCCCCACAGAATGGATAACATTTAAACTCTCTGATTCCTCTCCATCAATCACATATACTAACTTTCCCTTTTCCTTTTCCAAACACGTGCACTCAAGCTGGAATTCTTCTATTTCTTCAATCTCTTCGAAGTGCACCCCAATCCTAGTTCACCTAGTAGTTCTAATAGCCTATCTTCCATTCTGGAACTATCCCCCATTGTAAGGTGCTTGATACCTTGTAAGGCCTTATCAACCGATGGTTTGGTACTCTGATACTCAAAGGTTTGAATAAGATCAGCCATGAGCTCTTGCCAATTCCTTATTTGGCGGCATGTGTCTCCAAATGAATGTACCATGCATGTGCACAACCCTACGTAGTGTAGAATATAACTTGTGCACCCAAGAGGGATGGTGGAAGGCTTCCACCTTCTCTCTCCAGACCCATTCACACTCTTGGATATGAAAAGAGGTGGGCTCCTTCCCATGGTACTCCTTGATGATGGTGGGTATATTACTTCTAGAAAATCTGATAGAGAGAAATTCTTACCTCGTGCCATTCTAAAAGGCTCTCTTGATGTGTGGCCCACCAATGAGCTGTTGTGCTTGAGCAAGACGTAACTCAACATCTCCCTTCATTCCTTTTCATTTTCCACTAAGCTTCTATCTCCTGTAGAAAGACCTCAGGGAAGGCTCCTCCAGAGTACTTGGGCAGTTCTTTCCCCCCAAGGCATTGAACCATGCGTGCCTTAGTTACCTTGGTCACCGATCCTCTCAACTACCATCCCATTAATTCATAAGTCCCATGCACCCAATTATCACATGTCAGGCTGGTGGTATCACTCACTGACTGAGCATCCTCAAACTGGATAACCCCATTAATAGGGTGTACCATCTCAGGGTCTCTGATTGAGCACACATAAATTTTGTCCAAAACCTCTTCTCCCAATGGTTCAATGTAGGGCATTGACTTCCCATCAACCAGGGGTATAATGACCTGCTCCTCTTTGTTCTCAAAACTGATGTACCCTTTGTTGAACTAGAGGTCCGCATTGTTCTTATAACACCAAGGGCACCCAAGTAGTGTTGGGAAATTTTCCGCCTCGGTGAGCACCAAGACTTCAAAGTCCCCAGTAAACTTGGCTCCCTGGATAGTAATAGTTGCATCCTTCAAGACACCGATGGGCATTTCCTTAGTCTTGTTTTCCATATACAACACATTTGAAGATGGCTATAATGCAGGTCTCCCCATCTGATGCCATGCATCCAAAGTCAAAACATTAACCTCACGCCAGTGTCAATGAGTATATTGTTGAGGAGCCATCCATCCAAAATTACATTCAATGTAATCTCCTTGTCATAGTCGAGGTTGTGAGGGGAAGGTTTGCATGTAAGACCTACCTCTCACGCTCTTCTCTGGCACATGGTACCTTCTCTCTCAACAAGGATCCTAGCAAAGGAATGATGTTCTCCTACCTTAGCATTTTACACACCTCCTTGACCTCATCTAGGTCATCTTTTTGTGCCTCGATCCTCCTTCCTTGTTCCTCCCTCTGGATTTCTCCTTTAGACATTGGATCTCCCCTTGCAGGCTTTGAATAACATCCATGGTGTCTTGATATATCTCCTTTTGATGCGTGAGGTCTAGGTACTTTCCATGAATGACCTCTTCTCTTGAAAATGAGGCTCTTCTATCTTGGTATCTCTCTTGCATGTGTGGCTTCTACCCTTGTTGTTACCAAAATAGGCTCCAAACCTTCATCCCATGTTACCCAAGGCATCCATTGTATGTTTGCCTTCTTGATGCTGACCATCACAATGCCCTTTGTCCTTCCGGTGCTGCTTTGATTCATATGCTCATATAACTCTAGGCACTCCTCATACTTATGCTTCTTTCCACACCATGAGCACTACAACAAGTCTCGGGAACTCACGCTTGTAATGTTCTATGTAGATCCACAGTTGAAACATGTCCCTCACGGAACTCACTCCTTCCTCCATGGTTACCTCATCCACGAATCCTCCTTGAAAACCTTTTCCTCACATGCCTCCATCTGTGCGCTCCTCATAATGATCATCATTCTTAGAACTACTGGCAATGCTGGTTTAGCGCACCCCATGATCAATGGCCTCATGTATCTAATCAATGAGCCTACAATATTTAGTATCATGGGTCATGGAGGTGTAAATCTTGCAATAACAAGATACATTCTTTTTTATCGCCGTTAGTAGCAAGGGACATCTACTGGCATCATGGTCCCCATGAAAAATTTCACAATCTAATGTTACAACATGTACCATCCTCTGGGGAAATTATCCTTAACGTGCCCCTCTATCTCACAATCTATGCACCACAAACCACTACGCGAGTCTCATGGACCGAGTTCACAGATAGCTTTTCCAACTGTTTAGCCATAGCAGCAATTTGAGCCTCCAAGAATGGGCTAACGCCAGTATCAATACTACCAATGGCTTCGGCACGCAAGGTAGCCTCTAATGCTTCACGTGGGTCTATGAAAGTCTTATGAGATAGGGCCCTTCTAAAAGGGGTGATCAATCCTCCAACAAACCACTATGCATGCTGAGAAGGATGTATATCATATGATAATTTAGACAAGAGAGTCTTAAAGCACACATCATACTCCCACACTCTCTTCCATTCCTTGTTGTATCTCCTTCAAAGCACTAATGCTTTTTTTCTCAAACTCAGGAATGTGGAACTCTACCAAGAATGCATTCTTTAAGGTAGTGTAATCCACCACTATTTGATGAGGATCATACTTTCTATACCAGCTATGTGCGCGCCTTGTAATGTGGTTACAAATTGACTAGCCTTTCGTTCTGGGGTTGTGATACCTTTCACATGCCATAGCAGTTCACACTTGTGAACATGTTTTACATAGCATCCTCAATGCCCTTGTAATCTAGTAAGTGTAGAGACATTTCAAAGAAAACTTGAGGTGGTGGCTGGGGTCCTTGTCCTGAACTAGAGCCTTGGTTCCCTCCGGTGTTTCCTCCACTCTTGATCCACTAGGTCCACCGGGTCTTGTACCTCCAGAGCCACCAAATCCACTAGAACCACTGGGTCCAATAGGGCCTGTAGGAGTTGTGCCAAGTGCCCCCATGGTCCCACTAAACTATGTGCACCGATGGTCTGTGATGGTGCCCCACCACCGCTACTTTGTCCCATGCCACTCCCTGGTGCGAGACCAAAAGTTTGTACACTTGCTTGCCCCTTGTCCAAAAACTCCTCCAAATACTAGGAATATGTGCAGCCATAGAAGAAGGGAATGTAAAATTGTATCTCCTAGTATGGATCTGTTTCTTCCACTAGTTTCAACTGGATCAATACTTCTTCTTGGTTCGGAAAACCAAGTGCCAGGGCTTGGTCACTAGGTGGGTTTAGATATGTGCCAACGACTCTCCTTTCTCCATGCGAAAAACTCTCACTAGAAGCCGAAGGGGTCTCCCTCACGCGCTTGCCAAGATGGGGTAACATAGACTACTCAGGCTCCACGTCCTCCACGTGAACCTCAATTCCTTCCCATAATGTCTGTCTCTCCATAGATCCATCACACTAGCAGCTTCACGTCATCTAGTAATCTCCCTTTCACATGCTTCACCATACTTGAGCCATCTTTCTTCCCTCTCCTTTTCTATTGTGTCATCTTCCATCTTCCTCCACCCGAGCTTCCTTACCCAGTGCTCAGAATGGTTTAGCCGGCCATTGGGAGCACTTCTAGACTCATGGTAACCATCAATATCTTCATAGCTAGAGGGATAACATGTAGAAATGATCCCTAGGTTCTCGTAGAAACTCAAACTCAGCAACCTCTAGACAAGAATATGTGGAAATGGTGTATTCCAGAGTGTAGCTAGCTAGTACTCCTCCCCACCAGTGATCTATAACATGGGTCCACATCAAATCTACATCCTGTAACCTTTGGTAGTCTTCTTTGGTCCATATCCATGATCCATAATGCCAACTTGATCTAGATGCATAGGCTAAAAGCCACCCAAATAACTCTACTAGGGAAGTAACAGAAAAAAGTCTCATATAGATCATGGTAGAGATTCTCCTCTACCCATCTACGTGTATCAAACTCAGGTCCAATGTTGAATCTCTAGGAAAATTCATCCTCCATGCTCTTGAACCATGATTCAACATTTTCCAATGTTAACCGATCCATCATTACTCTTTACACAGATCATGATGCATGCTATATCCCACTTCAAGTCAATTTTACTCCCACTATAAGAGGAAGGAATCCCATGCATGCCAGCCTATCACCCAACAGAAGCTGAGTGCTCACCCGAGGCACGCACGGGTGCCGAGTCTCTCTTTTATGTGAGTTTTTAGTGGGAAGCATTCATCAATGATTAGTATAGGAGTATTCAGGAAAGAAGTTTAGACATACAAGGATTACAGGGCTCAGGATGGCCTCCAGATCCTTGTAGTTTCTTCTTAGACTGTGTTTTAAAAGAC
Source organism: Taxus wallichiana var. yunnanensis (assembly GCA_018340775.1). NCBI lineage: Eukaryota > Viridiplantae > Streptophyta > Pinopsida > Cupressales > Taxaceae > Taxus > Taxus wallichiana. The sequence continues at coordinate 733,717,202 of CM031241.1, forward strand.
TCCATAACACATAATATAATAGAAAGAAAGCTACAACCATTCATTCATAGCATGAAAGGAAAGAGAACTTCTATGAATGAAATATACATGAAACCCACTGATATTCATATCTAATTGCAATAGGTAACCTCATTGTATTCATCATTTCATTACAAAGAGCCATAGAGGGTAGAAGACTGCAGTCATGCACATCACTAGGCTTGTATAACTATGCAAAAAAAATAAAAAGAAATTACAATGCTTGAGCTCAGTACATTCCTTTCTACATCATAGCCCCACTCATAGTAATCCTGTAGAGCTTTACCCATGTTATCTCTCTCTCTCTGTGTATCTCTCCTATCTTCTCCTCTTATGTCTATATTCTTTTTTTTTGGTCCACAGGAACTTGTATTTATCACCTTCCCATGCTGCTACAACTCACCTTGCCACACCCTCAGATCCATCACCAAGTGTCGAATGTGGTCCTTCAGCGAGCATGTTTCCTCAGGCTTGAGCTCTCCACTCCATCTCATGATGGTCTTCTAGAAGATTCCTTTGTTGGCATGCTCTTTCCTGGGCCACCTGTTGCTAGGCTGGCATGTTATCCACATGTAAACCGATCATGCTTTTCACATGTTCTACCTTTGTTTCTTGAATCGGCTAAGTCCTGAACCTCCTTTCACATGCCACGCACTATATATGCTTCCTTGAGCCTTTTCTCTTGTGCTTTTTCCTTGCGCGCCATCCTATAACTGGGTCCCACGCACCCACGCACGCCTTCATACTTAGTCAATATTTTAGGGGCCCAACATCACCCCACACTACACCTGTTCTCCACCCTCGAAAACATTCTACTTGACCAAGGTGCAAGTTGGTTCAATGGAACCAAGATGTAGATAAATATTACAAAGATGAATAAGGAATGAAAGAATAGGGGAAAGAATGAAGAATGGGGGAACATTAAACCAAAAGGCTGGGAAGTCCTTCCATAAGACTACCTCCAACTTATTCCATGTATCGACCTCATTCTATGCCTTCTGACAGAGGTCACCAACCAGGAGGTTTACCTCATCAAAACTTAGGCCAGCTCCCTGGGCACCCAAAGTGTCCACAATTTGTTCCATATCTTTACCTAGGTCTATGAGCTTGTCCATTCTCCTAGTAATTTGAGGATATAGTTCCTTCAGTCATGTCTTGGTTGAGCCCCTTAGTGCCTCAATCTCCTCGGATCTTCTTTCTACTTCCACCAGGACTCTATCCCACTCCACCCTATTTCCTTTATTCTTCTCCTAGAACTCTTTCAGCTCTGCTTTGAGTGTGGTGACCAAGGAGCTCACCACCTTATCTCTATCCATGCATGTGTCATATGTGGCCTCAGCAGATTGGGAAGCAACCTTTACATCTGTGAGCACCTTGCTATACTCGGAAACTAAGTGCTATCACCTTTAACCGGTCCTCCTCCTTCAGGCATGTGGCTACTTCCTCCATAGATTCCAATGCCAAGGGTCACCTCTCCATGGTGAGGATGCACATTTAAGTCTTCTAGGCATTCCAACATCGATGCATACCTCTGGGGGATAGGCGTTAGATCTGGGTGTTTCAAGATGATGGCACTTTTTATCGAGTCTACTTTCTTGTAGACCTCTTGCACCTTTTCCTTTTCCTCCTTGAGCTCACACCTTAGCTTGTGCATGCACTAATTAATTCCTCCTATTTTAAGTTTCTAGCCACCTTAGCCAACTCTTCCTCCTTCTTGGCCAGCTTTCCCTCTAAATCCCTTATGTTGTCATTCCACGTGAATAGTCTTGCCTCCATTTCCACCGCGACCTTGTTTAGAGCATTACATACTTGCTCATCTGTGAGCTCCTGGGATTTACTAAGGGGTTGTCTCCCTTAGACTCTGGCAGCAGTGATAAGTGCCTTTTGGTAGACTTCAAAGTCTAGGCTCATCGACGTGGGATTCAAATGCCCAAGAAAGCATCTTCTTGGTCCTGGGGTACGTGCCCTCCTTCTCGAATGATCCCATGGCTATAAGTCTTTTGGTGGGTACCGTGCTCTGGAATCATGCACATAGCACCTTCCTTGAGTCATCCACATAGCCCATTATCTACCTCTATTCTACATCCAGAGGTCTTCTACCCAAGCGTGCACCTTTGGGGAAGCTGACTGTCAGAGCGGGGCCTCCTAGGCTATCATGTCCCTTTTCACCACTCTCTTCCCTCCCTTCCTTTAGCACTATATGTCTGCGCTCCACTCTAATTCCTGGTCTACAAGGATCTCGAGCATCTTCTTCACTTCTCACTCTACCACTTTGGTTATCTACTCCTTGGTAAAATCTGTGGCTCTCTAGTCCCTCGGCATCCCTCTCATCTGCCTTTGTATCTTTAGTGCCTTCATCTCCTTGTGCACCTTTCCACCACGTGAATATGAACTCTTGCTTTTCTTCTCCACTCTCCTCCTCCGAGTCATAGACACTAACTATGTGAGGTTCCAAAGGTTCCTTGTCTTTTTCTAGCTCTTTCTCCTCATCGCCACCCTCTTCACTCTCATCCTCTCCTTCTCCCAGATATCTCTCCATGTTGTCGGTCACCTCCGAGTCAGCTTCTTCATCTACCTTCTACTTCTTCTTCCCGAGAGGTTGCTTCTAGTCAGGAGATTCTACCTTCTCTTCTTCCTCTTGTGACTCCTCCAAGGTGGTGGGTTGTTTGGGTGCCTCTACTTCTGCATCTTCTCCTTTACTGGGGACTTCTTCCTCCGAACATAGGTGCTTGGCTTGGCACTCGTAGAAGGCATGCTCACTGTCTGAGTAGTTGGTACACTTGGTGCTCCTTCCTCTCCTCTACCCCTCTTCTTAGACACTAGCTTCTTCATTCCCAAGGGGTCTTCAGGTATGGAGATCTCATCCACCAAGTACGCATTTTTGAATTTTGGCCTTATGCACACGTATATATACGCACGGATCCTCCAGCAATAGGAAGTGTTATTGGTCTAGTCATGTGGATCTCATGTGTGACACGTACTTCTCCACATATGCATGCTTACCTCCGAGATAGTTCAGTTTCTTCCTCATATCCCTATGTTCCTGGTCCAATTTTCCTAGCTCCAGCCTTAGCTTTTTTGATTCTTTAAATCTGTTCACTCCCACTTGGAAGTACTTGGGTAGTGAACGTGAAAGGGAGCTTGCACCAAGGGCTCCATGATTCATCAACAAGTTTGAACCTACCCAAGCAATAGTGTTGGTACACCACGAACTCAACTTCTCCTTGTGTGGCTTGCTGGGAGTTGTTCGGGATCCTCCACTCCACCCCCGAATGCATTTCTCAAGTGCGTATACCATTTTTTGAGCCGCGCTTTGTGGGGAGCCATCATTGTATCACATGCATACTTTTCAAACCTCTTCACGGGTGAAGGGTCTTCGGCTGGGTACTCCCACACAAACTTATCTGGTGCATCCGACACTCCAACTTCTATAAATACTATGGTGAGTAGGACATTTCCAAAGAGGATCATGTCCCCTTCCTTTGCACACTTTACAATTTCCTCGGAAATGTATGTGGAAAAGTTGTAAATAGTCCCCTCTGCGAATCTTCCTATAGACATGCAAGCCATGGCTTGTTGACTTGCGTCCACCTTTCTTGGCCATTCAGTTTTAGTTACCAGTGTGCATGGCCATCTTCATAACTAGGGTCCTTGATGTCTAAGATGTCATAATACCATGACCCTTTCTTGTAGGCATACTCTGTGATGGTCTCCTGAATAGCTTCCTTGTCACTAAGGTCATCTTCCAGGCTATCTCCCTCACATATGAGGCCTATAAACTATGTAATCAACTGGGAGTTATGCACATCTTGCACCCAAAAAAGTGGAAGTAGTCCTCATGCACCCGAGACATCAACCACTAGTACAAGTGATCTAGCTTCCCAAAATAAGGCAACTCATAGAGTTGCAACAACCCTACCTTCACCAACTTGACCTTCACATCATCATTGTAGATAGGAAACCCTTCAGGTGTTCACTTGTTGGTTGGGCGTACCAGTTCTAATGTCATTTCTTTCTCTATAGTGTTGGTGTGGTGATTATAGTCACTAACTGGTATGTTCTCAAATGGGATTCCCATTCCTTTCCCATCATCACTCCATCAGGGTACTGCATTTCTACATACCATTCTTCATTTGTTTCCACCTCGGGTTCTAGTTGTTTAGCCTTCACTTTTCCCTTCCCTTTCTTGGTGCCATGGTCGAGGTAATTGTATTACTCTAGTCCTCTCCTTGTTACTCTACTTTCCTTCTCCCAACCTTCGATCTCAGATCCATGATATAAATCTCCTAAACCCATGCCCTAGTTTTCCAACCCTAACTTTGATAAATTCTTCACAAAACAACGTCTTTTCACTTCATTCCAAGCCCATGTAATTCCTTCCTTCTAGTTCACAATCTCAAACTTGGCTCTTTACTTGTTTGATCACACAGATCTTCTCTCTGATCAAATCTAAAAATTCCTAGCTTATATCTTTCACTTATATCTCCAACTCTTCATTTTCACAAAGTAAAATGAGAGTGCCCCGACCCTCTATTTATAGTTTTTCCTTTTTCTGTCATTAAATGCTACTTTACCTACCCCATACTTTGTTCATTTAATGTGGATTTTTAAAACAAAACCCATCTTCAAGCACCTTTACTCACGTGAAAACTCCTTCCTACGTGAAAACTCCTCCAACCTTCTGGCACGCAACCAAACCAAACCAACCTGACAGAGACTCTTACGTGCGCTCAACCCATGCCAAAGGCACTTCTTCTATCTAGATTCTTTCTTTCACCTACCTCATGTTTGCTTTAAATGTGCTTCATTTTCCTTTGTATATGGGATCTATGAGTAGCTTTACCCTGGCACCAACCATTCTATCTTTTCTCTTCATCTCTCTTTTAACCGGGCTACTCAACAAGGCTCTTCAACACAACTTCCTTGGTACTTTTAATCACGTGCTTCTTCACTTTTCTCCACCCCACACTTAAATGATGCATGGTCCTCTGCACACTCATAAATTCTCCAAAAATAGCAATAAGGTTACCGGCACCCGAGGTGCAAAACAAAACAACAACGCGAAAGGGAAACACAAGGAAAAAAAAATGCATAAGGAAAATTCTAGACTAACTGGAAAAACTACCTTATTTACAAACACCAAGAAGACTTATTTATAGTAGGGCTTTAGCCTACTACCATTGAAGTGTCCAGAAACTTCATTCCATCCAAGCACTTGTAATTGGCATGCACCTGAATCAAGGATGTACGAGATTGTGTAGGGACCTAACCAATGGACTTTCAACTTCCCAGATGGCACAAAAATTTAGAATCATACAGTAACACCATCTGCCCAACCTCAAACTTCTTGTTTCTAATATGGTGATCATGCCAAGCCTTTTTTTTTCCTTTTCCATTGTTTGGCTCCAACGGGGCAAGTGATCATCTCTCATCTAGTTTCATTAGTTCATCAATTCTTTCTTCCAGTGCTTGTTCATCAGCTAATCCTCCTACGCACGCTATTCATAGAGAAGGTAACATAAATTCAACTGGAAAAATAACTTCCACCAAACACCAATTGAAAAGGTGTGGCTTTATTTAGTCTTTTATACGTAGTCCTATAAGCCCATAAAACTGCTGATACCTTGTCATCCCAATCTTGTCTTCCAACATCATAGATTTTGGTCAAGGTATGACTTAGTATTTTGTTGAATGCTTCCATGGTTCCATTTTCTTGAGGGTGATAGGGCATGTAGTCTTATGATGAGCCACCATGAACTCAGATAGTAGGATCCTCATGGTCTCATTTAGAAAATGTGTACCCCTATCACTGGTCAAACTTAAAGGGCATCCATACCTTGTGATAATGTTCTCCCATAGGAACCTTGCCACTTGCATTGCTTGCCATGCAATCTTTAGTTGGGGCTGCTTCCACCCACCTTGTGAGATAATCCATGCAAGTGATGACATAACGTGACCCAGTCCTACGCTGCTTCGGTGTAATAGGTCCTACAAAGTCTATCACCCACTTTTCAAAAGGCTCCGCTAGGAATAGGATGCAAAGGCATTTCATCTCTCCTTCCTAGTTTTCCAATGCACTAACAGTGGTCACATGCTTTACAATAATCTCTACAATCCCTATACAAGGTTTCCCACCATAAACCTACCATTAAAATCTTGCGCGTGGTGGCATCACCTGCGTAATGCCCACCCACACTTCCTCCATGTGCTTCTTCCATGATGGATAGGTGCTCATGTTCTAACACACATCTACGCAAAAACTTCATCACATCCCAATTTGTATAAGTCTCCACTAATCAACATGTAGGGCATGACGCATGTATGGCCAACTAATTTTTTTCTCCAATGCCTTCATTCCATCCGGCGCCACACCTTCTTTTAAAAATACAACAATCTCTTCCAAATCCGAGGGCACACACAATCTAAATAGTTTACGTGTCTGGCATTGTTTCCTCAATACTTTGCATCCTCTCCTGAATCAATTCTTGATAGATGATCAGGTCCACAATTGCTTTTTCTAGGTTTCACTACAATGGTGAACTCAAACTCTTGAAACAACAACACCCATCGACATATGCGCCCTTGAAGAATGGGCTTGTTTACTAAATACTTTAATGCCATGTGGTCGGTGTAGAATAAAAAAGGTGTTGCCAGTAGATACTATCAAAATTTGAAAAGTGCATAGATCATTGACAATGCCTCGTGCTCTCGGTTGTGGTATAATTATTCTACTCTGCTGGTGTTAACTTCCTACTCATGAAATAGAGAGGATGATCAACAATCCCCTCACCTAGTTGTGCAAGTACTACTCCAATGGTGGTTCCTGAGGCATCTACATGGACATGGAAAGGCTTGTCCCAAGAGGGAAATCACAAAATAGGTGTGGTAATAAGCCTATCTTTTAATGTATCAAATGCCCTCTGCTGCACCTTTCCCCAATGGAAGGTACTTTTGTGTCTAAGCAGCTCCTCTAAAGGCATGGTGATCTTGGCATACCCCTTAATGAATTTTCTATAATATCCCATATGCCCAAGGAATCCACACACTGTGCTCTGCTAGTAGGTTCCCTTAACCCCACAATAACTACAACCTTAGCGAGATCTACCAGCAAGCCCTCCTTACATATGATATGCCCCAATAAAGTCCCAAAGGGTGTAGCAAACACACACTTCTTAATGTTGAGGGATATCCTCAACTACCTACACCTTTCAAACATTAATCTCAAGTTGTCACAATGGTCCTTAACCAGACCATATACTATCCAATCATCCAAGTAAACCTAAGAAACTTATGAATGAAGTCCTGAATGCTTGCACCACTATGCATGAAAAGACAACAGTAGTGCATTTTTCAACCCAAAGGGCATGACCGTATATGCAAAACTTCCCCACTCGGTGGTGAAAGTTGTCTTCTCCTAGTCCTCCTTTGCAATCCGGACTTGGTGGTATCCTAAAATCCATCCGTAAAGGAATAGATTTCATGCCCAACGACTCCTTCCAGAATCTTCTTCAATGAAGGGGGTCGAAATGGATCAATGACACAAACTACATTCAATTCCCTATAATCCACACAAATTCTAATCCACCCATCCTTCTTGATGCTAATTACCATCGACTTATCCATTCTTGATTCTTCTACTACCTCAATGATCCCAGAAGCTATCATCTTATCTATCTCCTCCTTAACCTTCACGCGTAAGTTGGGATTCATCCGGTAGGGCCTTTTTCTAACCGGGCGTGCACACCTTCCTTTAGTTTTATCCTCATCTCCCCCAAGGAATGGTGGATGCCTTTTAACTCATGGTACCCACGTGGGAATAAATCCTCAAATTCACAATAGATCAATGATCTTTGATACTTCCTTCTCCATCCAATAATCCCCAATAATAGCTTCCTTAGGTTCTTCTCCTGAACCGATGTTAACCTTCTTTGTCTTTAAAGGCTCATGGTAGGCACACGCGTGAGCATCTGCACTACCCACCACTTTGTGCATCCCCACAGAATGGCTAACATTTAAACTCTCGATTCCTCTCCATCAATCACATATACTAACTTTCCCTTTTCCTTTTCCAAACACGCACTCAAGTTGGGATTCTTCTGTTTCTTCAATCTCTTCAAAGCACACCCCCAATCCTAGTTCACCTAGTAGTTCCAATAGCCTATCTTCCATTCTAGCACTATCCCCCATTGTAAGGTGCTTGATACCTTACAAGGCCTTATCAACCATGGTTTGGTACTCCGATACTCAAAGGTTTGAATAAGATCAGCCACAAGCTCTTGCCAATTCCTTGTTTGGTGGCGTGTCTCGAATGAATGTACCATGCACGCACAACCCTACCCTAGTGTAGAATACAACTTGTGCACCCAGAGGGATGGTGGCAAGGCTTCCGCCTTCTCTCTCAGACCCATTCACACTCTTGGATATGGAAAGAGGTGGGCTCCTTCCCATGGTACTCCTTGATGATGGTGGGTATATTACTTCTAGAAAATCTACAGAGAGAGAGCAATTCTTACCTCACGTGCCATTCTAAAAGGCTCTCCTGATGCATGGCCCACCAACGAGCTGTGTGTCTGAGCAAGATGTAACTCAACATCCCCTTCATTCCTTTTCATTTTTCCACTGCTTTCTATCTCCTACAGAAAGACCTCAGGGAAGGCTCCTCCAGAGTACTTGGGTAGTTCTTTTCCCCCAAGGCCGAACCATGCATGTGCCTTAGTTACCTTGGTCACCGATCCTCTCAACTACCATCCCATTAATTCATAAGTCCCATGCACCCAATTATCACATGCCAAGCTGGTGGTATCACTCACTGACTGAGCATCCTCAAACTAGATAACCCCATTAATAGGGTGTACCATCTCAGGGTCTCTGATTGAGTGCACATAAATCTTGTCCAAAACCTCTTCTCCCAATGGTTCAATGTAGGGCACTGACTTCCCATCAACCAGGGGTATAATGACCCACTCCTCTTTGTTCTCAAAACTGATGTACCCTTTGTTGAACCGAGAGGTCCGCATTGTTCTTGTAACACCAAGGGCACCCAAGTAGTGTTGGGAAATTGTCCACCTCGGTGAGCACCAAGACTTCAAGTCCCCAATAAACTTGGCTCCCTGGATAGTAATAGCTGCATCCTTCAAGACACCGATGGGCATTGCCTTAGTCTTGTTTTCCATATACAACACATTTGAAGATGGTTGTAACAATGTAGTCTCCCCATCTGATGCCATGCATCCAAAGTCAAAACATTAACCTCCACTACTGTCAGTGTCAATGAGTATATTGCTGAGGAGCCATCCATCCACAACTACATTCAATGTAATCTCCTTGTCATAGTCAAGGTTGTGAGGGGGAAGGTTTACGTGTAAGACCTACCTCTCATGCTCTTCTCCGCATGTGGTACCTTCTCTCTCAATCAAGGATCCTAGCAAAGGAATGATGTTCTCCTACCTTAGCATTTTACACACCTCCTTGACCTCATCCAGGTCATCTTTTTCTACCCTCGATCCTCCTTCCTTGTTCCTCCCTCCTAGATTTCTCCTTTAGACACTGGATCTCCCCTTGTAAGCTTCAAATAACATCCATGGTGTCTTGATATATCTCCTTCTAATGCGTGGGGTCTGGGTACTTTCCATGAATGACCTCTTCTCTTGAAACGAGGCTCTTCTATCTTGGTATCTCTCTTGCGTGTGTGGCTTCTACCCTTGTTGTTACCAAAATAGGCTCCAAACCTTCATCCCGTGTTACCCGAGGCATCCATTGTATGTCTACCTTCTTGATGCTAACCATCACAACACCTTTTTCTTCCTTGCTGCTGCTGATTCATATGCTCATATAACTCCGGCTCCTCATACTTATGCTTCTTTCCACACCATGAGCACTACAACAAGTCTGGGCACTCACGCTTGTAATGTTCTATAGATCCACAGTTGAAACATGTCCCTCACGGGAACTCACTCCTTCCTCCATGGTTACCTCATCCATGGAATCCTCCTCAAAAACCTTTTCTCACGCACGCCTCCATCTCATGCGCTCCTCATAATGGTGATCATCATTTTTAGAACTACTAGTGCTGGCTGGTTTGGCACCCCATGATCAATGGCCTCATGTATCTGATCAATGAGCCTACAATATTTAGTATCATGGGTCATGGAGGTGTAAATCTTGCAATAATAGATACATTCTTTCTGATCACACGTTGTAGCAAGGGACATCTACTAGCATCATGGTCCCCATGATAGATTTCACAATCTAATGTTACAACATGTACCATCCTCTGGGGGAAATTATCCTTAACGTGCCCCTCTATCTCACAATCTATGCACCACAAACCACTACGTGAGTCTCATGGACCGAGTTCACAGATAGCTTTTCCAACTGTTTAGCCATAGCAGCAATCTGAGCCTCCAAGAATGGGCTAACGCCAATATCAATACTACCAATGGCTTCGGCATGCAAGGCAGCCTCCAATGCTTCACATGGGGTCTGTGAAAGTCTTATGAGATAGGGCCCTTCTAAAAGGGGTGATCAATCCTCCAACAAACCACTGTGCATGCTTTGAGAAGGATGTATATCATATGATAATTTAGACAAGAGAGTCTTAAAGCACATCATACTCCCACACACTCTCTGTCCATTCCTTGTTGTATCTCCTTCAAAGTGCTAATGCTTTTTTTGAAACTCAGAATGTGGAACTCTACTAGGAATGCATTCTTTAAGGTAGTGTAATCCACCACTATTTGATGAGGATCATACTTTCTATACCAGCTATGCGCATGCGCCCTCTTGCAACGTGGTTACAAATTGACTAGCCTTTCATTCTGGGGTTGTGATACCTTTCACACACCATAGCAAGTTCACACTTGTGAACATGTTCCATAACATCCTCAATGCCCCTATAATCTAGTAAGTGTAGAGACATTTCAAAGAAAACTTGAGGTGGTGGCTGGGGTCCTTGTCCTAAACTAGAGCCTTGGTTCCCTCTCGGTGTTTCCTCCACCACCTAATCCACCAAGTCCACTGGGTCCTATACCTCCAGAGCCACCAGATCCACTAGAACCACTGGGTCCAATAGGGCCTATAGGAGCTATGCCAAGTGCCCCCATGGTCCCACTAAACTGTGTGCGATGGTTTGTGATGGTGCCCCACCACCGCTACTTTGTCCCGCGCCACTCCCTGGATGTGAGACCAAAAGTTTGTACACTTTCCCCTTGTCCAAAAAATCCTCCAAATACTAGGAATATGTGCAGCCATAGAAGAAGGGAATGTAAAATTGTATCTCCTAGGCATGGATCTATTTCTTCCACTAGTTTCAACTAGATCAATACTTCTTCCTGGTTTGGGAAAACCAAGTGCTAGGGCTCGGTCACTGGGTGGGTTCAGATATGTGCCAATGACTCTCCTTTCTCCATGTGATGAACTCTCACCAGAAGCCGAAGGGGTCTCCCTCACGCACTTTCCAAGATGGGGTAGCATAGACTGCTCAGGCTCCACATCCTCCGCGTGAACCTCAATTCCTTCCCACAACATCTACTTCCATAGATCCATCACACTAGTAGCTTCACATCATCTAGTAATCTCCCTTTCACGTGCTTTGCCATACTTGAGCCATCTTTCTTCCCTCTCCTTTTTTGTCATATCATCTGCCATCTTCCTCCACCCAAGCTTCCTTACCCAACACTCAGAATGGTTTAGCCAGCCATTGGGAGCACTTCTAAACTCATGGTAACCATCAATATCTTCATAGCTAGAGGGATAACACGTAGAAATGATCCCCTAGGTTCTCGTAGAAACTCAAACTCAACAACCTCTGACAAGAATACATGGAAATGGCATATTCCAGAGTGTAGCTAGCTAGTACTCCTCCCCACCAGTGATCTACAACATGGGTCCACATCAGATCTACATCCTACAACCTTTGGTAGTCTTCTTTGGTCCATATCCATGATCCATAATGCCAACTTGATCTAGATGCATAGGCTGAAAGCCACCCAAATAACTCTACTTGGGAAGCAACAGAAAAAAGTCTCATACAGATCATGGTAGAGATTCTCCTCTACCCATCTACGTGTATCAAACTCAGGTCCAGTGTTGAATCTCTAGGAAAATTCATCCTCCATGCTCTTGAACCATGATTCAACATTTTCCAATGTTAATCGATCCATCATTACTCTTTACACAGATCATGATGCATGTTATATCCCACTACAACTTTGAAAAGAGGTCCCGGCAAAATGGAACCAAGATGTAGTCAATTTTACTCCCACTATAAGAGGAAGGAATCCCATGCGCATGCCGCCTATCACCCAAAGCTGAGCACTCACCCGAGGCACGCGCGGGTGCCGAGTCTCTCTTTTATGTGAGTTTTTAGTGGGAAGCATTCATCAATGATTAGTATAGGAGTATTCAGAAAGAAGTTTAGACATACAAGGATTACAGGGCTCAGGATGGCCTCCAGATCCTTGTAGTTTCTTCAGACTGTGTGTTTTAAAAGACTCCATAACATATAATATAATAGAAAGAAAGCTACAACCATTCATTCATAGCATGAAAGGAAAGAGAACTTCTATGAATGAAATATACATGAAACCCACTGATATTCATATCTAATTGCAATAGGTAACCTCATTGTATTCATCATTTCATTACAAAGAGCCATAGAGGGTAGACTGCAGTCATGCACATCACTAGGCTTGTATAACTACGCAAAAATAGAAAAGAAATTACAATGCTAAGCTCAATACATCAGAGCCCCACTCGTAATCCTACAGAGAGCTTTACCCATGTTATCTCTCTCTGTGTGTATCTCTCCTATCTTCTCCTCTTATGTCTATCTCCACATTCTTTCTTGGTCCACAGGCACTTGTATTTATCACCTTCCCACACTGCCAACTCACCTTTCCATGCCCTCAGATCCATCACCAAGTGTCAATGTGGTCCTTCAGTGAGCATGTTTCCTCAGGCTTGAGCTCTCCACTCCATCTCATGATGGTCTTCTAGAAGATTCCTTTGCTTGGCATGCTCTTTCCTAGGCCACCTATTGTCAGGCGATGGCATGTTATCCACGCACAACCGATCACGCTTTTCACGTGTTCTACCTTTTTTTCTTGAATCGGCTAAGTCTGAACCTCCTTTCATGTGTTGCACGTGCTATATGCTTCAACATAAAAAAATAGTTTAATTATTTCATTTTTAGTAATCATAATGATTCAAAATATAATATTGATAGTACATGTTTATAAAATGATTATCAATAGATAATCAAAAATTATAATTTAGGCCTATTTTCCTTCATTCAACCCATGAAATAATAATTTCACATTTTATAATTTATAAATACAATCCATATAAATATGTGAAACAGATTAATATAATCATCACATGAAGAATCATGTGTATTAAATCCATTATATCACTTTGTAATAATTAATCGCCATGCATGTTGTCGAGAGATAAAATTGTATACGTGGTTAGTTCAATGAACTAGTATGGATTATCCACTCATGATCATGTTTCATTAGTTTGAAACAAAGAAGTATAATTTGGATATATATCCTTTTATCTTCATAATTCATTAAATCAATTAACACATACATGATCAATTTAAATCATAATGTAATTATTTTTTTGCAAACATCCATCAAATAAATTATTTATTTATCCTCCAGTCCTATCCAAGTATAAACTAGTAAGGAAATTTACCTTAATGGGCATTACTAATCAAGATCTTATTTCAATAAAACTAGTTTATAACTAAATCTTAGAACTACTAGTCATTAATAAATTTCGCATGAATTAACCATGGAATGACCCTTAAACAACTAACCCCCTATTTTCTAAAAAACACTATTCACACCCTCCAATAGTTTGATAACACTACATCTCAAGGTCAATAATACACAAAATTAAATATTTCAACCATTTAATCTCACAACCAAAAGTTCAATCATACCCGCAAGAATATTCAAGCTTTTACTTAAATATAGGTCTTGGAATAACACTTTTACCAAATGAATATTCATATATATATAAATCAACCTCTACATTCATAACACCAAATGGAATCCTACAAAATAACAACTATATGGATTAACTTATAGATAGTAAGCTGTAGGGTTCCTTCAATAAGTTTGAGTAAGCTTAATCCCAACACTACAAATTCCATAAAGGGAATTAAACTTTAATATAATAAACATCAAAGATGGAAATGCGATGTGCATATTATCATAAGAGAACAAAACACGGATAATAGATAGGACTTCATGTACAACCTATAATGAAGGTTATAACCAAACTAGGTAAAAACTATGTTTCAAAAGTGGGAGGAGGATACCTACACCCTCAACCCATATCAAAATGTTTTCATACTTATATAGACATATAATATCAAAAATATGTTCACCTAGAGTTTCCATTAAGCCAAAAGAACTCAATAATGGATAAGGAATTTGACACAAGATCAACAACCATGTCCTAGGTGATTAAAACTCACAAATAGAAAAAGCACCAACAGAAATGAAACACGGTCAATGTAACATACAACTTACAAATGAGATCAGGTCCATTAATGACTGATATATTTTAAGACCGTAAGATCAACTTCATTACTTTTGCATGAAAATAAAGAAATATAAAAGTTCTATAATATGGAAAAAAATGCATGCCCATAACAGTAACAATAATAATAAAATTAAAAAATACTCTCTTATTTATGAGTTTTTGCAAGATTTATTCATCAACTTTTTATTGATATAACTTCATACTTTCTAGATTCGAAGCTAGAATAGAAAACCTAATTATACACTCTTATTTAAAATTAAAACAATAGAATCAAAGTTAAATAACCATGCCTAAATAAAAATACCCCTTTTCTAAATTTTATCCTTCACATATTAGTCACAACCTATAACTCTATATGCTCTTGTCAATAGGTAAAAACTCCTAAATGCTCAAATTATAAACGCTCAATACGTTTCCAAAACTCTCCTTGAAATAGTTCCTTATTCATGCATGCAACTTTAACATATTCCATTTATTTTCCCTTTTTTTTACAAAGCCAAAACTACCTCCCTAACTGAAAATGCGCATGAGGTTTGCATGCCCTAAGCTTCCTTTGCAAGTTTCCCAACTTCCCAAGAAAATTGTTCCCACAATTAATTACCATTAATTTTAATTTCATTTATCTCATTAGTTTCCCACTTAAATATCCATATCCATACATGCCAATGCACATTTTCTCCATTCCAGGTTTGTTCTATGACCAATTCAAATTTTAACTAATCATCACCAAATTTAATCATTATAAAATCCTCGTGCAACATTCATTAGTGTTCAATGACCGAATAATAACTTAACAATGTCATATTTTCATGGTGGTCGATGACCAACCCAAAATTTTATATTTAAATATATATTAATGCCAAAGGTAAGGTTGATGACATTGTTAATTATTCAAATTAAATTATTAACCTTTTCCATCATAAGTTATGGTTGAGGACCATAAATTAAAAAAAAAAACAATATATTTTCTTGAGGTCAAGGACCCATATCCCTCCACTTAACATTGCTAAGTTAGCATGATCTATGATCATGTTATTAGTAGACAATAAACATTCAATTTTTCTAACTTTATATGGTCTCGTGATCATCACAAAATCGTCACTTATTAAAAATATCATCGACCTATGGCCTAAGGCCTATCTTAAAACAATTATTAATTACCAAATAAGATAACTAAAACAATTAAAATTTTACCTTGTCTATAGTAGCAATAAAGATAATTTTTATATATCTTGCATTCTTTTGACCCAGTTTGAATGCCAAGGGAATTATCACTTTTAAACAATAAAAATCATTAATATTACTTGTGAAGTGGTCTACGACTTATAAATCAAAATGTTAGAAACCATGAATACTTCACTAAGTTGTCCAAGACCAATTCAGAATGTCACTTACCATTGCAAAACAATTGTTTAGCAATAGATCAATTTATTGAACAATAATGAAATCATCAAATATAGAAAGAAAGGTGGTGTCCAATCACCCAAGTCAAATATGAATGATAAAAAATTGTGATCATTAAACAATTACCAATGTGAGGTGACAAGTGCAAATACAAAGTGCATATATATATATAAATATATATGTATATATGTATATGTGTGTGTGTGTGTGTGTGTGTGTGTGTGTGTGTGTGTGTGTGTGTGTGTGTGTGTGTGTGTGTGTGTAACAAGATCAATCATCTAACTCGCTAATTATTTAATAACCCACAATTTATTTTCGCAAGATAAAAAATGAAAATCAAGGCGTCACATCTCGGATCTCAAGATGCATTTTACATTTTCATAGGATATGCAGATTTTCAAAGTGAAAGGATGCAAAAAGTACCACCCACCTACCACTTGTAAGATCCATGAAATATTCCCTTCATCAGGCATCAAATATTTATTTGCACCTTGCAAATTCACATAAGTTGCATACTTGTTCAAATGGCTTGCATGCACGAAGATACCCCGAATATTTTGTCTAATCAGGTGGCAGGGATGGATTGTCATTTTACATTTACACATCAAGTGTAAACCTGCAAATTTTCACAAGGTAAATTTCTAAAGGTATGAATCCATTCTTCAAAGGTTTAAGTACACCATTAGGACCACCATGACCTCATCTATGCCCTCGAAACTTGTAAATCATGAAAACATCATAAAACATGCAAAATGTTAAGATATTAGTTTAAAATACATGAAAAACTTACATATGGCATAAATTTCTTTAGACACGAAGCTAATGGCTATTGGAAATACTGCAAGAACTAATAGACCATTTAACGGAACACATTTAAACATTCGAGGAGATTAAAAATGCATGAGGAGAGCATGATTTACTAAGTTCCAATCTCCATTTTAAGGTACAATTATAAATGTTCAATTATGTAATTTAACTCAAAGGTTTACATAAGTTTCATATTCATAATATTCAATTTGTGGTTTCCCACTACATCATATTTCAATTATGTAAACACTTTCCATTAGGTCAACCAACTCTATACAATATCTATGTTAAAAACCTCTATTTAATAATCTCATGTAGCTTATCAAATATACTTCATTTCGCATACATGTTCTAAGTGTAGAACAAGTGATCTATATTAATCCAAGGTTATAAAGTATTAACTATATACCTAATCAACATAACTCAATTAAACCATTACGAAGTTATCTATATCATTACAAAATGTAACAACTATTTGGCTTTTCTTTCCTCATAATACATTCCCTATTTTGGTGTCTCCTTTTATTTTACTCTTTTAAGAAAAAAAGATACCTTTATGTTTCATGATATACTCCCTATTTCGTTGTCTCCTTTGATTTTACTATTTTAAGAAACAATATATCTTTATTTTTCCAAACTTAAGTCCCATAAAGTAAGGTATAATAAAAATTATAATGTTATTTACCCTTGATTAAAAGGTATAGTCTTTCTTTTGTATAACCCATGTTTATAAATTTCTTACTTTTCTTATTAATCAATATTAAGTCAAAATATTTCTTCCTAGAATATTCATCATAATAGTTCAATTTATTATAATACTTTTCAAGAGTTAAGACTATTCTCATTAGTTATCCTATCTAGGATTTTTTATAATTTAAAATATTGTTTTTACATTCCTATAGGTTTACAACGACTATTGTTTATTCTCAACATATTTCACAATAAGTGTAGGACCTTTGCTCCATATATGGTTTTACATATTCTTTTATATGCATAAATAACATGTTCCTAGGTTTTAGGATAAACAAATACCTCATTGACAAAAGGATATAAAATAAATCAATTTAACTTATATTATGATTTCCCAATATCCTAGTACGGAAATTCTTTATGGTTCACTTTAACATCCAAAATTCCTTTGGTTATTTGTTACCATGTCTCTATATAACACAAAAATTTCTTTTATCTTATAGTTGGATAAGACTAGAAATTATCTTTGACAATTATATATATATATATATATATATATATCTATGTGTGTGTGTGTGTATATATATATATATATATATATATATATATATACATATACACATATATATATGTGTGTGTGTGTGTGTGTGTGTGTGTGTATATATATATATATATATATATATATATATATATATATATATGTGTATATATATACATATATATATATATATATATATATACATATATATACATATATATATATATATATATATATATATATATATATATATATATATATATATATATATATATACATACATATATATACACATACATATATATATATATATACACACACACACACACACACACACACACACACACATACACTTTGTTAAATACATATTTCATATTCCTAAACCAATAACAATATAATGTACGAATATAGTCATATGGTTCAATAAGTTAAAATTCTAAAAGTTACACCTTGGTTTGAAATCAAATATCTATCCTTGTTTTATGTTAATTTCATGTTGAAGACTCTATATTTTATTATCAAGGTTCACTTGACCAAGGTTCACTTGACCAAGGTTCTCCATAATAATTCATTATCTCCATATGGTTCCTTATTTAGAATACTTAGTTCACTTTACATACATGTTATATAACTTCTTCATTTTTATGCAAAGTCGTTAAATGTTTCACGGCTTCACTAAATATTTAGTACTATTATTATTGTTATGATTATACAATGTTACGCCTTTCATTTAGTTCAACTTGCAAACTTACAATTAAGGTTATCTAAAACTTAGACATTTTGGTGGGCCGATTAATTTTTCATCTTGAACCTTCAATTTACACCAATATCCTTTACATGGTTCTAATATACATACTAAGTCTCTATAAGAAATAAAATGACTATTGTGGAGTTTAAATTTTATAACAGATATGAGTTGTCTCAAAACCAATATTACTCATCTACTAGTTAAGTTGCTTGATCATTTCCAGCAACTATGCTAAACCTAACAATGTTCATAATATTATTATTTTTATTTTTCCTTCTAAATTGTTTAAGAATAACAAATATGAGGTTTAACTCTAACACTATTCATTTATAAGTTAAGAATTTATCATTAAACTATATGTAGACACCAGTTTTTGGTGTAGCTCCTCTCCTTCACCCCACATTCATTCTCTTTCAATAAGATTTCCCTCTCACTTTTCCTTTTCTCTAAATTTGTGTAAATTCCATCTATCTACTAAACCCTTAATTAATTAATTAACAAGCTCCATGTAAACCCATTTGATAATTAAAATTTGGCATTATCTCACCTAATAATCAATATCCCAAATTTATTCAATTCATGAGACCCACCCACAAATTGAATAATAATATACACATCCAACATCCCACTCCTAAATTCAAAATGATCCTCATGGGATGCATTATTACACCTAACCATTTCAATCATGCTCCCCACTCCATATCACATCCTTATCTCTTTTACCTAATAATTCAAATCATGAGCCCCACTTGATCACATCATATCCAAATCAAACCTAACTACTCAAATCATGTCCCTTAACTAGGGTTACTTTATCCAACCCTGATTACCTAATAACCCACAATCTAACCTCACCCTAGGATATAAAATGGGCCTTCTCCCCTCATTCAAACAAGTTGGAAATTTTGGGAAATGTTGTTTTGAATTTTTAGCCGCTTGTTTTTCATAACATCCTCATAATGTCATTGTAATGCCAATGGAATTCCCACAATACTCTTCTCATGATTTGGTGGTTCACTTAGCTTGGTTCATGTTACAATGTTATGCCTTTCATTTAGTTCAACTTGAAAACTTACAATTAAGGTTATCTAAAACTTAGACATTTTGGTGGGCCGATTAATTTTTCATCTTGAACCTTCAATTTACACCAATATCCTTTACATGGTTCTAATATACATACTAAGTCTCTATAAGAAATAAAATGACTATTGTGGAGTTTAAATTTTATAACGTATATGAGTTGGTCTCAAAACCAATATTACTCATCTACTAGTTAAGTTGCTTGATCATTTCCAGCAACTATGCTAAACCTAACAATGTTCATAATATTATTATTTTTATTTTTCCTTATAAATTGTTTAAGAATAACAAATATGAGGTTTAACTCTAACACTATTCGTTTATAAGTTAAGAATTTATCATTAAACTATATGTAGACACCAGTTTTGGTGTAGCTCCTCTCCTTCACCCCACATTCATTCTCTTTCAATAAGATTTCCTCTCACTTTTCCTTTTCTCTAAATTTGTGTAAATTCCATCTATCTACTAAACCCTTAATTACTTAATTAACAAGCTCCATGTAAACCAATTTGTTAATTAAATTTTTGCATTATCTCACCTAATAATCAATATCCCAAATTTATTCAATTCATGGGAAATAATACACACATCCGACATCCCACTCCTAAATTCAAAAATGGGATGCATTATTACACCTAACCATGTCAATCATGCTCCCCACTCCATATCACATCCTTATCTCTTTGACCTAATAATTCAAATCATGAGCCCCACTTGATCACATCATATCCATATCAAACCTAACTACTCAAATCATGTCCCTTAACTAGGGTTACTTTATCCAACCCTGATTACCTAATAACCCACAATCTAACCTCACCCCTAGGCTATAAATATGGGCCTTCCCCCTCATTCAAACAAGTTGGAAATTTTGGGAAATGTTGTTTTGAATTTTTAGCCGCTTGTTTTTCATAACATCCTCATAATTTCATTGTAATGCCAATGGAATTCCCACAATACTCTTCTCATGATTTGGTGTTTCACTTAGCTTGGTTCATGTTACAATGTTACGCCTTTCATTTAGTTCAACTTGAAAACTTACAATTAAGGTTATCTAAAACTTAGACATTTTGGTGGGCCGATTAATTTTTCATCTTGAACCTTCAATTTACACCAATATACTTTACATGGTTCTAATATACATACTAAGTCTCTATAAGAAATAAAATGACTATTGTGGAGTTTAAATTTTATAACAGATATGAGTTGGTCTCAAAACCAATATTACTCATCTACTAGTTAAGTTGCTTGATCATTTCCAGCAACTATGCTAAACCTAACAATGTTCATAATATTATTATTTTTATTTTTCCTTCTAAATTGTTTAAGAATAACAAATATGAGGTTTAACTCTAACACTATTCGTTTATAAGTTAAGAATTTATCATTAAACTATATGTAGACACCCGCTTTTGGTGTAGCTCCTCTCCTTCACCCCACATTCATTCTCTTTCAATAAGATTTCCCTCTCACTTTTCCTTTTCTCTAAATTTGTGTAAATTCCATCTATCTACTAAACCCTTAATTACTTAATTAACAAGCTCCATGTAAACCAATTTGTTAATTAAAATTTTGCATTATCTCACCTAATAATCAATATCCCAAATGTATTCAATTCATGAGAAATAATATACACATCCAACATCCCACTCCTAAATTCAAAATGATCCTCATGTGATGCATTATTACACCTAACCATTTTAATCATGCTCCCACTCCATATCACATCCTTATCTCTTTGACCTAACTACATATCCAAATCAAACCTAACTACTCAAATCATGTCCCTTAACTAGGGTTACTTTATCCAACCCTGATTACCTAATAACCCACAATCTAACCTCACCCCTAGGATATAAATATGGGCCTTCCCCCTCATTCAAACAAGTTGGAAATTTTGGGAAATGTTGTTTTGAATTTTTAGCCGCTTGTTTATCATAACATCCTCATAATGTCCTTGTAATGCCACTGGAATCCCCACAATACTCTTCTCATGATTTGGTGGTTCACTTAGCTTGGTTCATGTTACATGTTGTGTTTGGATCATATCAGTAGCTCATCTACATACCAACATCTTCAGGTTTCTTTGTTCATCAACTTGCATATTATCTGTTTATCTTGCATTTTATCATTTTTCTTTATCACACGGGGGTTGACAACCACCGAGGAAGTGAATGCTTCTCGGCTCGATTTGTCGGGAACCCCCACATAAAATATCTAAGAAATTTTTCTCTAGTGTCTTTGAGTTGCAGGTTTGTTGAGATCACAATGAGGATCTCATCATCTACTTTGCGCCGTATCACTATCATCATCATCTCCAAGGTACTAAGCCCTTGCATATTTGAGGTTGTTTGGTGTTTATTGATTTCTCGCACACTAAGATGAACAGAAGTAGAAAAATCAAATCAACATTTTTGACAAAAGAAAGTCTTACGAAGAAAATTAAAAATTAGTAAGCTAAAATAAAACTGGTTTTTCGAGTGCAATAATGTGAAATAAGCTATGAAAGTTATACAAATGTATACAAATATTGACAATATTAATAATAATAATACTAATAATGCAAATATAACCAAACAATGTTAATAATGCAAATATAACCAAACAATGTTAGTTGCGGATGCAAATAAACAATGTTAATAATACAAGAAAGAAACAAATGAGGAAATAGAAGCTAAGTGATAAGTGATTCGTGGATGAAAATGTGGTGTTTTTTTAATTAAGATGTGTTCCCAAAAAAATAGCATGGGGTCGAGCTACGTGGAATTCATGTGGGGAGGTTATACGTGGTCAAAAAAGCATGCATGGAGTGGGGCAGAGGCCACATGGGTCGGCGTATGTCGCTGGAAAGTAATGGAAACATCCAATCAAATCTTGCTTTAGAAAAAATGAATGCGTGGAGGTTGAATCATGGTCAAACAGTGGATGACTCTCATTTGGTCATACTGCACATGGTCATGGATTTTCACATGTGTGATGACATACTGAGAATCAAAGAGAATTTAAATGAGAAATATATGATTGGCTACGTTGTTGCAAGTAAAGCAATTACTATGAAAAGATGTTACAATAACTACCCACGAAGCTTGCGTGAATTGAAAATTGAGCTCCTACCTCACAACTCAACCCCCTAAACTACCCGTAACTGGGACGAGCCATAATCTCTTTTTGCTGAGCTTTATTCCAATTATCCAATCCCGAATCCCCTCAACGAACTCTCCACTCGCCCCATCCCATGACCGCAAAATATATCGTACTCCCCACCTATCTCCCACTCCCCTCACCTCGTCCCCGAGCTATTCTCCACTCACCAAACAGATCACATATTACCCTTCACCTTGATATCCTTATTAAATCTCTTCTCTGCGCGGGTTTCCAATTCCCTCCCGCCTAGCTCTAGTTTACCACCATCAGGAATGCACAAAATTCTCGATGTGCGTTGAGATTAGATGACAACCATTCCTCTTCTGGTGGATCAAGATCCTATTATTCAGCTTGTTGTTGTAACAAGACAGCTTTAGTTAGAATATGGATAGGAACGCATTAATGAATTTAGTTTTGTGAGAATGTTATAAATCCATGTATGCCCATTGAGGCTATACACAAAAAAATAGAGTTGTAAGAGGAAGAGCTGTGCTGATTGTAATTTCCAGATTTGAACAATAAGAGAATCGATACCATTGCTCCATGGATGTTTCCCTCTTGAGGGTTTTACCACGTAAATCTGTGTTTATGGTTTGTGTCTTTTTTGGCTATTTAATTTCATTTACTCGCTTTATATTTTTCTCTCGCTTAATCTTTTCGTGGCTATATAAGTTTCCAATAAGTGGTATCGTGAGCAAGGTTGGAGGGAGACCATGAGGGGCGAGCTTGAAGGGAAAATTCATTCACCGCATTGAAGCATGATGGTAAAGACACAGAGTGCTAAATTCGAGATTGGGAAATTTGATGGTAGCAACAATTTCGAGTTATGGAAGGTCAAGATGTGGGATATACTGTGTGTGCAGGGTGTTGTGAAGGCACTCGCAGGAAAGGAAAAGAAACCCGCGAGTATGGAAGATGATGACTAGGACGAGATGGAAACTCGTGCTCTCAGTGCTATTTGCCTATGTTTGGCCAATGATGTATTATTCAACATCGTGTCTGAAACAACAGTAGTAGGACTCTGGACAAAACTAGAAAGCTTGTATATGACTAAATCCTTGACGAATAGAATCCTCCTAAAGCGTCAGTTGTATACCTTGCGTATGAAGGAAGGTATGACAATTTCGGAACATTTAAATACTCTTAATACTCTTATTTGTAAATTGGACAGTACGGGTGACAAAATTTCAAATGAAGATAAGACAGTAACATTATTAAGTTCTCTGCCTGAATCTTGGGATCATTTCATAACCTCTATTAGTTTTAGTTCTAAAGAGGTCATTAGCTTTGATGTTGTTGTTGGAGCTATGATATCGAGGACCTTGAAAGAGATCTTCTTTGGAAACTTCAAAAACGAAGTTATGATGGCTAGAGGCGTAACTGCGAGAGGGGACAGCATTCGAAGGGCCCAAATGGATCAAGTCGAAGGGCAAAAGATCAAGTTGAAGTGTTGGTTCTGTAAAAATCAAGACACCTCAAGAAAGATTGTTGGAAATGTAAAGAGGCATCTAAGGAGGACTCTACAAAGGAGGCTAACATAGCCGAGAAGGATTCATGTATGGTTGATGAGGTATTATCTATGTCTATTGTCTCACAGTACCATTATGACTGGTTAATTGATTATGGGCATCCCATCACATGTGTCTGCATAGGAATTGGTATTATACATATCAATCTATTGATGATGGGGTAGTTTATATGGGTAATGATGTTATATGTAAAACTGTTGGGATAGGGAGTATCAGAATTAAAATGTATGATGGGATTGTTAGAACACTGACAGATGTGAGACATGTGCCTGACTTGAGAAAGAATTTGATATCTTTGGGAGTTCTAGATTCTAGTGGACATAAGGGTTCAGTTCAAGGTGGAGTTTTGAAGATATCAAAAGGTATCTTGATAGTCATGAAAGCTAACAGAGTCGGGAACCTATATAAACTTGAAGGAAGGACAGAAATTGATCAAGTAGGAGTCGCATCAGAGGATGTAGGTGAATCCACTCGCTTATGGCATCAACGATTGGGTCATATCAGCGAGAAAGGAATTAAGGTACTTGCTGATCGTAAACTTCTTCCTAGTTTAAAAACTATAGATTTAAAGTTCTGTGAGCATTGTGTTTATGGGAAACAAGCTAGACAGAAGTTTAAACCTGGAAAACATACAAGTAAAGGTATCCTAGACTATATTCATTCAGACCTATGGGGTCCAGCTCCGAAACTCTCATATGGAGGATCATCATATTTTGTTAGTTTTATAGATGATTACTCGAGGAAAGTTTGGATCTATTTGTTAAAGAGGAAAGCTGATGTATTTAACACTTTTAAACAATTTAGAGCTTTGGTTGAAAAGAGCACAGGTAAATCCATTAAATGTCTTAGAACAGATAATGGAGGGGAATTTACTTCTAAGGAGTTTGAGAATTATTGCAAGAATGAAGGGATCGACAGGCATAAAACCACTGTGTACACTCTGCAGCAAAATGGCATTGCTGAACGCATGAATAGGACTCTTCTTGAGAGAGCAAGGAGCATGCTCAGTAATGCAAAGTTGCAGTAGGAATTGTGGGGAGAAGCCTTGCTTACAGCTTGTTACCTAGTTAATCAATCACCATCGACAGCAATTGACTGCAAGATTCCACAAGAGGTATGGACAGGCCAACCATGTAATTATTCTAGTCTTAGAGTTTTTGGTTGTGATGCCTATGCACTTATTCCGAAGAGTCAGCGTTCCAAGTTAGATCCTAAGTCACAGAAATTAGTCTTTGTTGGATATGGTGATGGTGTGAAGGGGTATAGATTATGGAATCCTACTGCCCATAAGATCATCATAAACAAAGATGTTATATTTGATGAAATTTCCCTCATGAAATCGGATGGAAAGAATGTTATGAAATAGGTTGATGTACCATAGTCACAACAAATTCAATTTGATATACATTCATCCACGGGTGAAAATCATGAAGATGTCCATGAGCAGGATATTCATGAGGAAATCACTCAGGAGGATGAGTAGATTGAAACACCTCAGGAAATTAAGGAAATACCACAACAAGCTCTACGAAGGTCTACACGGATCAGATCAGTTCCAAGTAGGTATGATGATTTTGTCACTTCTGTTGCTTTAATTTCTAATGAAGGAGAACCAAGTTGTTACGAAGAAGCAATAGAGGTTTCAGATAGTGATAAATGGAAACATGCCATGAAAGAGGAAATTGATGCTTTGATTAAAAACAAAACATGGGATCTGGTGGAACTTCCTAAGAACAAGAAATCGGTTGGTTGTAAGTGGGTATACAAGTTGAAGAAAGGTGTTGATGATGTTATTTCAAAGTACAAGGCAAGGCTGGTCAAAAAGGGTTTTCTCAGGAAGCAGGTATTGACTTTCATGGGATTTTTTTGCCAGTTGTAAAAATTGTTTCTATTCGTATGGTGTTAGCACTAGTTGCATTGCATAATCTTGAATTAGAGCAGCTAGATGTTAAAACTACATTTCTACATGGAGATTTAGATGAGGAAATTTACATGGAACAACCGGAAGGGTTCGTTCAAAATTGCAACAAGAGGTTTTTTTGCAAACTCAAGAAATCATTATATGGCTTGAAGCAGTCTTCAAGACAATGGTACAAGAAGTTTGATTCCTTCATGGTGAGCCATAATTTTACCAGGAGTGAATATGATCATTGCGTTTACTTTAAAAGGTTAGATAATGGAATGTTCATTATATTGGTATTGTATGTTGATGATATGCTTGTTGCAAGAAAGAGCATGGTTGATATCAGCAGGTTAAAGGCTCAGTTGGCTAGGACATTCAATATGAAGGATCTAGGAGCAGCAAGATAGATCTTGGGCATGGAGATACACAGAGACAAGATGAAAGGCAAGCTATGGTTATCACAAGAGAAGTATGTGGAGAAAATACTTTAGAGATTCGATATGGATAAAGTGAAACCAATGAATATCCCTTTAGCTTCGCATTTTAAACTTTCTTCAGGTTTGTGTCCTAGTAATGATGAAGAAAAGGAGTATATGTCTCGTGTACCGTATGCTAATGCAGTAGGAAGTTTGATGTATGCGATGGTTAGTACTAGACCAGATATTTCACATGCAGTTGGTGTTGTCAGTAGATACATGGAAAATCTAGGTAAAGAACATTGGGCAGCAGTGAAATGGGTGCTTCGGTATCTTAGAGGCACAAGCAGTTATTATATCACTTTTGATGGTTGCAGTGATAAGGTTTGCGGTGATTTGGACAAAAGAAGATCTACTTCAGGTTATGTCTTTACTCTTGCAGGTGGTCCTATTAGTTGGATGTCAAAGCTTCAAAGCATTGTTGCTTTATCCACTAGTGAGGCAGAGTATGTATCTGCTTCACATGCTTGCAAAGAGGCAATATGGTTAAAAGGTTTATTGGGTGAGTTAGGACAGTTTCAGAAAAGTGTAAAAATTTTCTGTGATAGTCAAAGTGCACTTTATTTGGCTAAGAATCCAGCTTACCATAGTAAGTCGAAACATATTCCGCTTAAATACCATTATGTAAAACATGTTTTTGATGAAGGAAAGGTGATTCTTGATAAGGTCCACACTCAAAAGAATTGTGCAAACATGTTCACGAAACTCGGTTATATTAGAGAAGCTGCGGTGGTGCTTGGTTTCTCTTGGCTTGCAAAAAGGTGATGAGCAATGAGCAAGGTATCAGGTTAATTGTTGTCAAGGTGGAGATTGTTGAGATTAGATGACAACCATTCCTCTTCTGGTGGATCAAGATCCTATTATTCAACTTGTTGTTGTAGTGAAAAGACACTTTAGTTAGAATATGGATAGGAACGCATTAATGAATTCAGTTTTGTGAGAATGCTATAAATCCATGTATGCCCATTGAGGTTATACACACAAAAAAATAGAGTTGTAAGAGGAAGAGTTGTGCTGATTGTAATTTCCAGATTTGAACAATAAGAGAATCGATACCATTGCTCCGTGGATGTTTCCCTCTTGAGGGTTTTACCACGTAAATCTGTGTTTATGGTTTGTGTCTTTTTTGGCTATTTAATTTCGCTTTACTCGCTTTATATTTTTCTCTGCTTAATCTTTTCGTGGCTATATAAGTTTCCAATAACGTGTTGAAGTAAATTCATGAAGATCGTCCCTTTTCTTACGTGCAATTCCCTTCTTTCGGTAATCATCCAAGATCCCAACAGATAGATATTGAGCTAATCTTGTTACTTGTCAATAATATTAGGCACCTAATAAGTATTTCTCCTTTTCAGTGAATTCCCAACTACCTCTCCACTCACCCGATTCCCATTTCTCCCTACCCAAGCTCTATCCTCATCTCCCCAACTCCACCCCAAAATCCCAAGACGAGTCATTCCCTAACTTCTTCCCCGCAGAGAGAATGGACATACACATAATTGACAACAAAAATATTTCCGTCTTGGTGACCTCGAAACCATGAAATCGATAGCCACATCCTCCAAGAAGAAATTTTACTATAATCACGCTCAAATTAACAAGATTTTGATAAAGTGAATATCTATGCAAACTTGCAAGATTTCGATGCTTGGTGCTTCCAAATGTTTCTAGTTCTGTTTCAAATTCACGTAAGCTTTCTCGGGTAGAGAATGTCAACGCTCTCTTTATAGCACTCGCTTATAATTATTTACAATGCATTATAAATATTGTTGACCAATAACCTACGAGTCGGGCTAGAACTTCAAACTACCCGTGCCCAACATGAATTTGTGGAAGGCTTAGTTATTTTAGTTGGTTGTACACTCCAAGAATATTTATAGGTTTTATAGATATATCTATAATCTTCTCACATGTTATCTACATTTTGAAAAACAAACTAAAAACTAAAGCACAAAAACAATCTTATTCACTTGTATTACACATTTTGCATATAGGAAAAGCGTATATCTAAGAAAACTCACGAGATTCCGATGCTTGATTACTTAACCTTCACACATTCACTTTTTCTTAAAGAAAGTTTTGATTGGATGTTTTCATTACTTTCTAGCTGACATACGCCACCCATGTGGCCCCTACCCCATTCCATGCATGCTTTTTCTGACCACGTATAACCTCTCCACATGAATTCCACATAGCTCGACCACATGTAATTTAATTTTTTTGGGGGAACACATCTTAATTAAAAAAAAGCATCAAATTTACATCCATTAATCACTTATCACTTAGCTTCAATTTCCTCATTTTTTCCTTTCTTATATTTTTAGCATTGTTTATTTGCATTTCGCAACTAACATTGTGTGGTCATATTTGCATTATTAACAATTTTTCGTTATATTTGCATTATTAGTATTATTATTATTAATATGGTCAATATTTATATACAACAGGTTGTATAACTTTCATAGATTATTTTACATTATTGCACTCGAATAACCAATTGTAAATATTAGATTGTTCTTTTTAAAATATATTTCTCGTAATAATTAATTATCTTATGTTCGTTTGCAGGTAACATCTATGATACTATGACCACTAAATTACGTCGTCAAAGATCGCTTGTTGAAACATAAACATGCCACCAATATCCTTTCACCGACCTCGTATGAGATTATAAATGGTGTAATTTTAAGGTCAATAGATGTTTCAGGTCAGTGATTAGTACTTCCAAACACCATGTAACCAGATAAAAAGGAACGAGTGATATCCAAGTATTCCTCATTTTTCCCTATTTGCTCCTTTTGCATCACAATTTCCCCTTTTCTATGTGTGTTCTCATTGAAAGATCACATTTTTTTTGGTTTAAACAAATCCCGTGCATCCTTCTTGATTATATAGTTTAAATAGGAGGTTTAATCTTCTACATCGACGTTTGGCCACACATTGCCTAAAATTTCATGTAACAATAAACACATCAAAACACCCATTTTCACTGGTTTACTGATTGGGATTTGATCACCCAATAGCAAACCATTTCAAACATTTCCAAGCCACAACTTACCCAAAACCAAACATAGTTTTCATCCTCTTAGGTCTAGTTACAACCATTTTATTTTCCTTAATTACAAAAAAAAAAAACAAAAAAAAAATGTTTTCCTGACGTGTTTGGTTAGTATAACAAGAAATTGATTTTATGCATGTAATCACTCGATCCACCACTAAGAAGATGGAACACAACCTCACTTCACATAGTGCTTCATCCCAACCAATAACCACCTCAGCAACTTCATCATCCATGCCTCTCGCCTACCTCCCTCATAGACACCCATTATCTCATCAATATACCTCACCAAATACCCTTTGGTCACACTTCAATTTTAGACCATCATTCCATCCCATCTAGGCTAGCCACTCCACCCTCTGTCAGATCAGAGCCTATTGGTACTCTCATCGTCCCTCTCGGTGATCCAAAATTCCAACAACTTCTTGATGCCAATCCTATAGCTCTTCAAGACTATCTTCTGAAAAGATACATACAAATTCCTCTAGATGGCCCACCGCTTCAACAAGTTTACCCTTACAATACCAATTCTGAAATTGTTCCATCCACAGCCCCACATGATTTTGCTTCATCCTCTACCAACCCACCATCCCACCAGACTACTCAGTTAGTCACACCCATTCCTCCTAATCTTCCCCAAATCAACACAACCATTGTAACTACCATCCCCATCACCACCGTAGCCACAACTATCACTAGTACTCTTATCCAACCTCCCCATGTATCATATCCCTTATCGTAAACAACAAATCCCTCTCACATCACATGTCTATTCCATTGCTTCTCAACCTCCTTCGACAATTCCTTTGTAGTATTCAGTGTCACCTCCAGTCTATCAACCTATCTATGCCCATATCCCCACTCAGCAATTACCACAACAATCTGCCTAGTCCCAACAATCGTATCATGCTCCTATTTCTTAGCAACAAGTATTCTATCAACCTCCACCTCAACCACAACCCATGATTTACACCCACCCATATCAAGTTCCTCAGACACCCATGCATCTGCAAGTTCAACCACCACCTCTCATTTCTCAACAAGTTATTCCTAATGATCCCATGCAGGTCTTAGTAAGTCGGTTAGCCAACCTAGAGGCCACTACTTTGGGATCCAAAGTCACATTATCTTATGAAAAATATGTAATGAACCCATCCATCCATCCGTGCCAATTAAACCCTATCCTCTACACTGGAATTGCCAAAGTTTTCCAAATTTAACAATAAAGAGGACCCACAACAACATCTCCAAGCATTCAAACATGTGTGTTATCTTATTGCACATGACCAAGATTTGATGCTCCGTACATTCCCCATGTCTTTGGCTAGCCCTGCCTTAGATTGGTATAATAATATCCCCCAATATTCCATATTTTCTTTCTCTCAGCTTGCATAATTATTTCTAGAACATTTCTCAATTAATATTGTGCGTAAGGTAACCATCAACGATCTGTACACCATCCAACAATTCGAAGATGAATCCATCACGTATTTCATTGCATGATGGTGTAATATTATAAATCAGTTATCTTTTCCTCTTCCTCAAACTGACCTAATCGAGCTCTTCATGCACTCTTGTGTGAAGCATATTTCATCAACTTTGCAAATTCAATCATTTCAAACTTTTGAAGAAGCTTTCACCATGGCTCATAAGCTTGAGACATGTGCCCTCGAACAGGGCATTTAAAATTAAAATCAAATAAGCCCAAACCATAGTTTATCAGACCATCCACATCAAATGATAAGTCAAAAATAATAGCCAATGCTATCATCGTTAAATCATCTCCTACATCTACATCTACTACAAGTAGCCCAACAATGATTCACATGACCAATGCCCAATTATACTCCTCTAGGGAATCATATAGCACCATCTTTGAAAAATTAATGATAGTAAATTTGATCATGTTGCCACCTATCTGACCAGTTAACGAGTTTAGGCCAAAACCATGTGGTATTGTGAGGACCATTACTACAAATACCATCAAGTCTGAGGACATGACATAGAGAGATGTCAGACTTTCAAGGATTTGGTCCAAAGACTCATTAATCAGGGATATCTTCAAGTAGATAATCCAAATGCTTCACCTAATCAACCATTAGACATTTTTAAACAACCATTTCCAAACCATACACCCACATCAACAAGTCAAACCACCACTACTTCTATATCCCAAACTCCCAATACCCACACCATAAATACTATCCATGTTGTTGATAAAGATCTAGCTTCATCCACAAATTTACCTTCTTCATCAACCATCATATCCACCCCTAGACACTCTCCCTACATCCACAAGCTCATCAACACTCATCCCCATACCAACATCAGTCATATCTACGTCCACCTCGATGTCTCTTCCTACACCCACACCCATTTCCACACCTATCACACTTTCCCCATTTACAAATATTACTCTTGCTTCGTCACTTATTATACCTACTTCATCAAATCCAATTACCTTATCTGCAATCATTCCACCTTTACCCATTATCCCATCCTTAACATCACTTCCAATCCCTCTTTCTACACTTTTACCCACACCTACTACATCCACTATTGTAAACACATCTATGTCATCTTCCTCTTCTACGGAAATGTCATCACTTGAAGACTTTTGGCAAGCATTTCAACTTTCCTTGACTTCAAATTATCATCCCATCTCCTCTATACAATCAGACACCCACACATCTAATCAATCCCCGCTCATATCTATGACAATATCATCTTTAGTTCCTCCTATAGAAATTCTTGTCATTCCTTCCAAGGATCCCTATTCACAAACAAGATTTAGACCCCCATTTCCCAAATGTCCTCCTTCACATCCTCACAAAAAGTGGACCTCACTATCCCCAATACCAATCCCCTTGAAGTCACACCATCTTCCTCTATTTTAGGACCACACCCTTCGTCATCCTCTTCCATTTTGGGAGCATCCCCTTCATAAAAACCTATGCTACTAATAGAGAAACACAATGACCCTTTTCCAAACAACACCTCAAAATTGAGTCAAAGGCATCCGCATCCTCCACCAATATCCCACATCAAACACATTCATCTCCCCTTCCCAAATCTAAGACAATGTCAAAGGCTACCATTACACCACCACATGTCTAGGCATCATCCCAAAATCCTCCATCTATGGCTCCAGGGTATTATACCACCATGTTTCATCAGTTACTCCAAGCCTCAGCAATCACCTTACCACCAATTAAATCTTTTGACCCAAGTGCGCCAAGGCCATCATGGTTTAATTCTAATATTTTTACGCATTTCATCATGCCCCTAGACATGACACTGAACACTGCAAAGCTCTCCAAGCCATTGTACACCACTTTGTCAATGAAAATATTAATGACGAAAAACCAACTCTTTCACCAACCCAATAAGCCCCTCATCCCAACATGCATCTGTTAAAACATCTAGACCACCCCTTTCATCAAGGACTCCTGCCACTACTCTGCCACCAAAAGAAGATACATCCAAAGACACCACAAACCTACCACCAAAAGAGGATGATCCCAAGGATGGTCCTCCCTTTTTGATCAACGTTGTTCAGATAACCACCCATTCAAGACCACATAATCCTAACTCCACCTCACAACCCACTCCAAATACTTTTGTCGCTATCCCTCCTCCTAAGGAACTTGCTGCCTCCACACCCCCGTCACAACCAAAGGTTGTCATCGTTTCTCCTACCACTCATCCCACATCAGCATCTTCATCTTCCTCTAAGGCCAAGGTATCTATTCTAACTACTCCTAATCCTGCTTCCATCGAAAAAATAATTATTAAACAACTCCATCAGGCCCCGGTCAAAATGTCACTTTATGAGCTCATTCAAATCTCTCCACACCACAAATAGGCTCTTATGGAAATTATGAAATGCATCTTGGTATCATCTAATTAGCCTCAAACTTTTACAGCTTTATCTCACGCCTTCCCATCGTCATCTACCATGTCTTTTGAGATTTTAAAATCCCCAAGATACCACAGGAAGAGCATGATCTACCTCTATTCATCACAGTCCACATCAATGATACATGTATCCGATGAACCATGATTGACAATGGTGCTAGTATCAATATCATTTCTTCTCATACCTTCAATCAGCTCAAACTTCCTAACACCATTGTTGCTAAATATCCTACCATCCTTCGTGGATTTAACGATGTTGTAACTCCCCCATTAGGAACAATTTTCCTTCCCATCTGTGTTGGCCATAAACTCCTCCATGAGCTCTTCTACATCATCGAAGGATAATTCCAGTACAATCTTTTACTTGGATGTCCTTGGATTCATGCCATGCATTGTGTCCCATCTACCCTCCATCAATGTATCAAATATGAACATGAAGGGACCATTTATGCTCTTCTTTGCCGAGGCCCCTCCTTTCAAGACATGTCGCATGATCTATAGACCTAAGGATGTCCTTGTCCCCAAAACTAATTTTTCTTCTGATGCATCCACCATTTCTTTTGTACCTCCATCCACATTACCCCATAATGGATCCTCTGATACTGTAATGCAACATCTTGCCTTGGGAGAATATCAACTCCTCACTCTTAATACTCTTCCTTCTCCCAACTACCTTGGCTGTTGTGATAAGGCCCCTATGTATCAATAAAATGTTGGGGAAATAATCTCATTTGGACCTTCTTCTCTCAAAACGAACTTAGTTTATGGCAGCCTTGATCAACCTTCTTCTCATACTGAAGATCACCTTCACACCAAACGATATACATGTGATTTCGTATTATTTTCTCATACATACCTCTATCATTGTGCATGGAAGGGGTTTGGCTTGGGACATTATGAACAAGGCCCTCACGAAATATCTTCACCCAAGCCCATAAATCATGTGAAAAATTTGGCTTGGGATATAAAGATCCCTCCATCCCTCCTTCCAACACATCCGCATCTTCTCCCATCCACCTTGATTCACCCACTTCTTCTCCATCTGGCTACCTTACTAATTCAGATGACACTTCTTCTCCATCTGATTATCCTACTAATTCGGATGATAAAAAAATCTCCATCCAACTATCCTACCAATTCAGATGATACCTTCTCTCCATCTAACTATCTTATAGATCCAGATCTAGATGACACTATCTTTGTTCCCCCTAGATTTTTTTATAATTTCCACCATTTCTCTCGACTAGTTACTTATCAAGTTGAAAACGAAACCCGGTATTTTCCCTTAAGAATCTAGAGATGGTAGAGGAATATTCCCCTATCATTGACATTATTCAATGTGATGATGATAATTCCATTCTTTCTTACATGGGGGCCAAAGATTCTCATATCTAGAAATCCCTTCCCCTAACACATCCAATCTCCTAAATGAATCCACTATCAACATTAATATTGGAACTCCTCAAGAGCCCCACATCCTTAAGGTGGGCCAATATTTGAAACCTCAAGAACTTGAAGCCTTCACCTCATTCTTATCCAAACATAGCCAGGATTTTGCATGGTCATACTTGGACATGCCAGGTCTTGATCCCTCCATCGTTTTTCATAACATCGTTACCATCCCCAATGCTAAACCGGTTAGGTAGAAGCTTTGCCATATATATCCTTAAATTGATCTTCTTATGAAAGAATAACTACAATGTCTTCTTTTCTTAACTTCATCATCCCCATTGACTATCCCCAATGGGTTTCTAACATCGTACCCATTGCTAAAGCATCCAATAAGCTTTATATATGTACCAAATTTTGAGATCTTAACCTTACCCTAAAGATAATTTTCCACTTCCAAATATTGATCAACTTGTAGATCTTACCATGGGACATGAGATGTTTTCTCTGATGGATGGTTTTTCCAGCTACAATCAAATTCTAATTACACCTAAGATCAACACAAGACATCCTTTATCACCCCATGGGGTACTTTTTGTTATCATGTCATGCCCTTCTGGTTTGAAGAATTTCGGGCCACGTATCAACAAGCCATGACATATATCTTTCATGACCTCATACATCAAACTCAGTAGAAGAATATGTTGATGACATCTTGGAAAAATCCAAACATCGATGTGATCACCTCTCAGTCCTTGAAATCATTTTCAAATGTCTCATTCGTTTCTTCCTTCACCTCAATCTGAAAAAGTGTGTTTTTGGAGTTCTTACTAGAAAATTCCTTGGCTTCATCGTGTCTATCAGGGGCATTGAGGTTGACCCACAAAAATTAAAGAAATCCTCAAATGCCCCCTCCTTCCAATCTCAAGAAGCTTTGTAGTCTTCAAGGCCACCTCCAATCTATTCGTCATTTCATATCACAACTTTCGATCGATGTCAACCCTTTCATCACCTTCTTTGAAAAGACATAAATTTTGATTGGGACCACAATTGTCAAAAGGATTTTGATGATCTTAAATGATATCTTTTATCTCCACCGGTACTCACACCTCCATGTGAGGGGGAGCCCTTTTATTTATATATCTCTATAACCAATCATGCTCTAGGAGCCATGTTAGCACATTGTGATGGCCAAGGCCATGAACATGTCGTCTATTATATCAGTCATACTCTTCATGACTACGAAACATGATACATTGAAGCTGAAAAATCTGTGTTGCACTATTTTCTTTGTTACATCGAAACTTCGACACTATCTTCTTAATCAAAAAACCTATATTGTTACTAGCTTCCAACCTCTCAAAATAATGCATTCTAAACCATATCATAATGATCGCATCACTCGGTGGCTTCTTCTCATGACTGAGTTTGACCTTGAATTCATTCCTCAAAAATATATTAAGGGCCAAGCTATTACCAACCAATTAGTAGAAGCCCCTCTTCCCAATACACAACCTCCTCATGACCACTTCCCAGATGAATCCATCAATCAATTTCATCATGATCCCCTTAAAATGACTCTTTTCTTTGATGGTTCTAAATTCCAACAAGGGGGAGGAGTAGGTGTTGTTCTCATTCCTCCTGGAGATGCTCCTATCTCCTTAGCATTCAAACTAGATTTTGAATGTATGAACAATATGGAAGAATATGAGGCCCTTATACTAGGACTAGAAACTATTATCTTTCTAGGCGTCCAGATTCTTGACATCTATGGCGATTCTGAACTGGTAATAAAGCAAGTCACAAGTGAATATCAGTGTAAAAGCAATATTCTACAACAATATCATGACATTTCTCATCTTTTTCTTAAAACCTTCAATTCTTACACTATTCAACATGTCCCTCGATCGACCAATCATTTCACCAATACAATGGCATCCCTCGCATCCCTTATCCCTTGGACAATGTAAGAGCCCAAGCTTTCGGTCATTATACACCATCATAAAAAACCATTCCATGACATACCTCAAATTCATCTTGTTGAATCTAATTCATCAAACCTTTGGTATTCTCAAATATTTGATTATTTATCCAAATCTATCACTCCTCTTGATCTTTCTAAAAATTCTAAGAGGTATTTTATCCAACGCGCTACTCATTATGTGATCCTTAGTGAAATTATTTATAAGCGCGGGTTTGATGGTATCCTTCTCTAGGTGCCTTAAATACCATGAAGCCTCTTGAGCTATCCAAGAAGTCCATGACGGTATCTGTGGTGGAAACTTTAGTGGGTTATCTATTGCTAAGCACATTCTTCACCTTAGCTATTATTGGCCTTCTCTTAACCATGATTGTTGTATGTCAAGAAGTGCACAAAATGTCAACAACACTCTAATCTCATCTGTGTTCCTAGCCAAGATTTACAGCCTGCCCAAGATCTATGGCCCTTTTCACAATGGGGTCTTGATCTCATTGGTCTAATAAATCCTGTTCATCACAAAAACATCATTTTATCATCACTACTACAAAATATTTCACTAAATGGGTGGAAGCAATCCCACTCACCTCAACTAAATCTAGCCCAATCATTAATTTTATTTATCAACACATCATCTCGCCACTTTGGTGTTCCACATAAACTTGTTATGGATAACAAGAATTCCTTTAAAAATAAGGATCTTAAAAAATTAGAGATGAATTCAACATCCAACTTAGCTTTTCTTCCCCATATTATCCTCAAGCTAACGGCCAAGCTGAGGCTACCAATAAAACTCTTCAAAATATCCTTTCCAAGACTATTGATCAAGCAGGTCGAATTGACATCTCCAACTTCCCTTTTCCTTATGGGCTTATCACACAAGTATCCGCACTTCCACAAAGGCCACTCCATTTTATCTTGTTTACGGCTCTGAAGCCATTCTCCCTCTTGAAGTTCAAATTCCATCCTTACGTGTGTCTCTTCGTGACTTCATTTCTAATGAAGATTATCACCAGGAGCGTCTAATGTAACTTGAGTTATTAGACAAGCATCACCTTCTCACTCTTGAACACCATCATGTTTATCAAGAATGTATCCAGCATGCTTATAACAAACATATCAAAGAACGTGATTTTAAAATAGGTGACCTTGTTTTAAAGGAAAATCATAACGTCACTACCTTAGAAAGGAGCCAATGGGGAAAGTTCGCTCCCAACTAGATCGGACCATATATTATCATGCATAAGTATGGGTTTGGGGCTTATCGCTTGGCTTCCCTTGATGGTAAACCAGAAATTGAACCTCTTAATGCATTGCACTTATGGCCATTCTATTGTTAGTACATGCACCCATGAGCATAGTCATATCTTTAGACCATTCCTCCATCACTAGCCCCTTCCATCTATCATGGTAATGATATGAATTATGTGGTCTACCATCACTACTTTGATATGACCTTGAATATGAGTACCACGGCTCTACTCATAGCATATTCATTGTGGATAAGTTATCCCATTTGGTGAGAACTCCATAATCATTACATCCATCACCCTCTCATTCTCCTATTGCAGTCATGCAAAGGGTCTAGGGGTGTCTCTTGTACAATCATCATCCCCTCCTAAGTGGTCTACTTAGCTATTCCCACTCTCCCCATGTAAAGCTAAAATTCATGCATGCAAAAAGAAAAATCAAAGTTATTAAAAATAGACTGATCCTCGAAAGACAAGATTTTCATGCCAAAAAGAATAAGAAGAAGGAGAAAAGAGGAAAAGAAAAAGAAAAGCATAAAAACCAAATTCAAGGAAAAATCAAAAGAAATTGATGATCCCTCAAAGGATGGCTATATTTACCATCCATATTATGTATAAAGTAGACCATACCCTTGAAGGATGGCTACTCTTTTATTATGACATTTTGAAGGCTTCCCGCATTGATCAACTTTCCTTTTATCAACATTCTCAGAAAGCTTCCCACATTGATCATCTTTCTTCTATTATTATTCTTTCCCTTTCCCAGAGCTGGGCATAGACATAAGGAACACCACCTTTGGAGAACCCTCTTCCCACATACAAGTTACATCTCAAACCCCTTGTCATGTCAACATTAGGTTTATGAGAATCTTTCATTTATATCTCCCTCAGGGTCTTTTGGTATAATCAATTGTCATTGGTTATATACTAACACCTGTTATCGACTACAAGTGCAATGCCTTGAGTGGTACCTTTTTTTACCTCCTATCCGGTTTGAAGCATGGTTTTCTTACATGCCCCTTGTTATGGTCATGTGACACTCATCTCATCAAAGTCATCTTTTATCATAATCACATTCTTCGAAATCAAATTTCAAATCATAAATCTGCATCCATATATTTACTCTTAAGGATGTCCCCTATTAACGTCATCCATAAATCCATGAAATCAGTTACTATTTCTAAACACTCTCTTTAATGCACTATTTGGTTTGGGAATTCTACTTGATCTATGTTGCAGTTTGTGAATTCTACTTGAGGATATCTCTCAAGTAGCATTCATTATCTAACAACTCCTCATCCCCCACCATGACCAATATGACCTTTCTCCATCCATCCTCTCGCATCGTCCTTCTCTTCTCACCAATTATCCACCCATTACCCTTCTCATCATTCTTATTCATGTCTATCACTTAGCACAAACATCATCTTCTTCACCATTCTAGGATTTTCATCCCTAGCTTGGCATGTCTACGTAACTACCCATGCAAAGACAAAAATCCTACTTGAAGTAGACCTATCATTCTAGACAAGGTCTCATTCGGAATCACATCCAT
Source organism: Taxus wallichiana var. yunnanensis (assembly GCA_018340775.1). Classification (NCBI taxonomy): domain Eukaryota; kingdom Viridiplantae; phylum Streptophyta; class Pinopsida; order Cupressales; family Taxaceae; genus Taxus; species Taxus wallichiana. Next base: position 733,757,243 of record CM031241.1, read on the forward strand.
TGACCATTCCTTCCTCCTAGTCTCCTTTGTCAACCAAATTTTCTCCTAAAATTCACCCCATCTCATTCTCCATTGCTCTTCTCACCCACTTTGTCCTTCTCCATTATTTCTTCAATCCTTCACCCATCCTCCACCCTGATAATTATTGTTGTGTTTTTCCTCTAATGTCCTTTTACTGGCATTTGTTTTATCATTTCATTTCCCTTTCATTATTTCAAATTTTAGCTTGATGATCTTACTTAATCACCCATTTCGTGCAAGCCTCTTAATTGAAATATATCCCTTTCCTAAGATCCTCTTTGTTATAGAAACTCCTCCACCATTTTCCATTCCATCGAATGATAATCATCACTAGAAATGTCTTCCCACTCCATATCTTCCACTTAACGCTTTGGCATCATCACTCTCACAACATGGGCATCCTAATTAAGGATTCCCCTCACACTCTCCATCCTACACCACATACATTCCTCCATCCATTTATGTTACACTCCTTTGTTTCCTTCTTTCCTTATTATCATCCCCTCCCACCTCTTGTTCCACTCTTGCATATACCACTCGCTCTTTTCTCATCCTTCCTAGTATCTATCTTCTACTCAATCATCTTACTTACACACTTTCACAATATGGAAAATTTACTTAAGGGTTCCCCTTTAGTCCATATTGTCATACATTCTTCCCATCAACCCTGTCAATCATCCACTTCTTTTCATCATTCTTCTTCTTCTTTAGCTTGGCGATCTTACTTAACCACTCCTACGGCATGGCGATCTTACTTAAGAGTTCCTCTTAAGGATGATCCATCATCTTTCCTTTCCCCATCGCTCCACATTCCCACCATCCACATTTTCTCTTCATTCCCCATAAACACATCCTCTTCCCTCCTCTTTCTTCCTCGCACAAAATATCTCCAATTTCCCCAAATATCATCTCCATCATCCCTCGTTTGGAAATATAACTTAACCACTTCATACCATTTCTTACTATGTCTCATTTCTTCATCTTTACCTCATTCATCCTCATCCACTACATCCTCTCCTCACCTTCATCTCTGCATAAATTGTTATCCCTCCTTTCTTTACTCTTTCCATTCCATCTTCTCGAGTTCTCCCACATATCTACCCTCATGCTTACCCTCCATTGTTGTTGATATTCACCTAACATCCTTTCATCATCATCTTCCATTTCCACACTTATAATTATCAGTGGACTTCTCCTAATATTCACTCATTCCCATTCTACACATCTTTGTCCCCTCTTTTTGACCTCCTCCATTCTATCTTCATTCCTTCCTTCCTCTGTGTCCTTTGATCATTATCGGGGACTTATCCTAACATTCCTTCACTAGCATGGCCTCTTCTAACCCCCATTTCCTCTTCCATCACCTCCCTTTTCCCCACTCTCACACTTTCTTGTCGCTTCTTACCCACCTCTCCATCTTCCCTTCACTCTCTTAAATTTCCCTAGTGTTTTCATCATACACCTTCTCCCTATTTTTCCATCATCGACTTATCCTCATTTCATGCATCTCCACATTTCTTCCAATCCATACTATTCCTCCCTTCCAGCTTCTCTTTACATTCCTTATACTACTCACTCTCCACTGCATATCTCCCATTTTGGTTTCCTCCCTTTTGCATCATTTTCTCTGTTGTCCTCTCCTCCTTTCTACTCATGGTTTTCTTTCACTTCCCGTATGGATTATGTATTAGACACTATTTTGGCTTGGTTTAGTATGATGTTGGATTATGGACTTCATTACTGATTGGACTTATACAGGATGCATGATGATTATTATAAACATTATATATAGATGTTGATGCTTTATTTGACGTAATTATATCATTGATGCTATCCGGATATGTGATGTTTAATCATTTGATTATATATAGAAAATGAAAATTTTCAATGATGATAGAATGGTTGATTTAATTTATAAAATGATATAGTCGCTATTTTGATGTTGTGTTATGTAGTTATACTTACGATGCTTAGATTTATATTATATTATTTTTTAGCATTCTGATATGGCCATGAGGCTGAAGGAGGTATTTGTATTTTGTAGGCTATTTTATATCACAGCAGACATCGGGGGGATTGGAGACTAACCACAAGAAAATTTTGGATGGATTCAACACGGTCACCATGGCAACTAGTCATTTGCATGTTGTTTGTTGTTGGGGGGTTCCCATGGGGGATCGCCTTTATATGTGACCATGGGGGTTTGTGTGTGTTTGTATGTGGTCCTTCTTTTATTGTTATCTTGCATGTGTTTATTTGTGAATGTGTCCATTCCTTTATTTAAATAGAATGTGAAAGATAAATTTAAATGAGACTTGCTTAAATATAGTTATTAATGTGTTGATCCTTGCATTTAATGTGTGTAAGAGAGTTGATCTTTGGAGTATAAAACACCTCACCATCTTGAAACTCGGATTTGTACTTGGAGGGTATTTTTAGAAGCTTGTGGACAAGATAAACTTGTCCCACACCCATTAAAATCTTCATACCAACTTTATCTTGATTGGAGTGTTTACTTTTGCCTCTTAAATGCATTTTTGCTTGTCAATCTTGCTTGTGTAAGTGTACTTTCTTACAAAAATTTAATTGGCTGTCCTTGAGGTGTAAGTGGAGGCTTGCAAGTAAAGTGGATTTGATTGGCATGAGGACATTTACATTCTTTTTTTTTTTGAGGGGTTTTCATTTTTGGGAAGAGGATTATTTTTCCACTTTGCATTTTTGGAGAGAGCTGGGAAAGAGTCACATTTTTTCTCTTCTTCTTCTTTTTGCTGTTTTGGGGCTGCATGTTTTGGAAGCCATGGGAGTTCTTCTCTCTCTTGCTGATAAGATTGTTTTGAAGTTGATAGATTTTCCTCTTGGTTGTTTGAATCTATTTTTTTGAGGCTGCTGTCATTTTGGAATGTCTTTCACCTTCATTCAAGCTTGCTTGTTGGACTATTTCTTAGGCATTTGAAGATGCTATTTTTCAATTGTCATTTCACCTTCATTCAAGCTTGTTATTGGACTATCCTCTTGGCATTTGAGGTTGTTGTTTTTGGACTGTCATTTCACCTCCATTCAAGCTTGTTGTTGGACTATCTTTTTGGGCATTCTTGTTTTTTTGAGGATTGTTTTGGTGGACATGCAAGTGATTGTTGGGGATGCATTCTTGGCATTTGAAGCTGCTATTTTTGAACTGTGAGTTGGGCATTCCTGTTGTTGTTTTGAAGACTATTTTGTGGACATTCAAATTAATATTTGGGGCTATCTTTTCTTGCTTGCAAAGGTGTTGTCATTTCTATGGCAAGGTAAGAGCTTGTTCATCTTTATACTATCATTTTCTTGCATGTTATTATGGAAAGTAAATGTGTGTCTCTCCTTCCATTTATCTGGTTGGGTAGACTACCTAGGGATGGTGTAGGAGAAGGCTATGGGGAATCATTATGGGGGCATAAGGGAATGCCATGGGCATCAGAGTTTTATGGAGGGAGTTTTGGGTTTGGGATCCACCATGGAAAATAAATAGCTTGCATTTCTTACTTGTGGGGGCATAAGGGAAAATTTGTGGGGGCATAAGGAGGGGTTGGGAGGCATAAGGTTTACGAGATATGATATGTTATATTGGTGGTATGATTATAGGTGGATGTCCAATTCCCAATTGGGAGGCATAAGAAGCTTCCCCATAGTCCTTGCTCCTTTGGCTTGATTAAATATAGCCTATGTGTTGTTTGATTGTGAAATACAGTGGAAATCTGTATGTGTGTCTTGGCTGTTTTGTTGTTAAAAATTCTCTATGTGTGTTGTGGAAGCTGGGATGTTGCCATGCATTGAACCCCATATTTCATTGTGTTGTGGTTGGGGCTCGGGGCCAATGACGAGAGAGGCTTCATCTCTTCATTGGATATCTTGGTTGGGTGGAGAGCGTTGCCTTTCCCCCTCTCTTCTTGTTGTGATCAATCGAAGGAAACATCTAAAGCATGTTGTTGTTTTGGAATCAGTCATGATGTAGAGTTAACATCCATCATTGTTAGTTTACTTCTTGCTGTAATTTCCTTTCCCAACTCTTTGTGGATGGACTGTAACTTTCATTATATTGTAAAGATGTTGTATTGACCATGCAAGATGTATTTTGATTTGAGAAAGGGAAACAATCTTGTCTTCTTGTTGTTGAGAGAACTGTAATGGTATTGTATTTGTGCATTCATGGCATAATGGAAAAGAGATATGTTGTTGCCTCCATTGGATTGCATTGTCCAAGTTGATTGCTCAATCGTAATGTAACTTCATGTTTGAAAGAATGTAAAGGGATCGAGTTGTGTTTTGTATATTCATTTGAAATGATAAAAAGAATTACTTTGTTGCATCCATTGGTATGAGTTGGTGTAAGAAAGAATCATTCAAATGCATGTAATTCTCTATTTTGGAATATTGGAAGCAAATCTTGCCTAAGGGAATTATGTTATTCTTGTTACTTGTCTTGTTGGGAAATGTTCAATCTCTTAAGAATAAGAAGGACTTCATTTAGATCTTGTTATCAATCATTGAAGAAAGAAGTTTGTTTTAAGCTAGCATGAAAGGAACTTTAAATGATGTTCTTACATACTTAAGAGTTGTTGTTTTAGTCAGTTAGAACACAGTAATATGATCTTCCCTTACTTCACTTTGCATGCATGCTTAATCAACCAATGAATGAACCAAACAACCCCTCAAACCATTAAGTAATGAATGAAGTGAACCAACTAAGCCTTGCAAGACCAAAATAGACCCAAGATAGACCTACACACTCAAGGAATTTACCTTAGAAGCTTTCAATCAAACAAATTTAACAAAAGGATTCACTCAGAAAATTGCCAGTCTTGACTGTAGGAGCTTGTAGGACTATTTTGCAAAAATGACTATCTAAACCTCATCAAATCCTAAGTTTTATGATTTTTATGCAAAGTAGACATCATCACCTTTCCAAAAAGTCCAATTTTATCAAAACCAAGTTCCCAGTCAAAATTTATAGCATTTTGAAGTTCTTGCTTGTAGGTAGTTCTAGGCACTGGAGTTGTACATGCTATGTAGGTGCATAGCCAGAGTTGCTACGGGCAGGCCTGGAGTTGCTACGGGTAGGACTAGAGTTGCTACAGGTAGGTTTAGCTAGAGTTCTTTGCACGGGTAGGCATGGAGTTCTTATGGGTAGGTTTCTAGTTGCTATGGGTGGTAGGTACAACCAGATTGACGAGGCTTGTAGGAGCACAACCGAGTTGCTTCTACGAGTTGGGCCTACTACTTCAAAAGCTTATGGAACCTTGTATTTTGTACTTGGAGACATCTGAAACATCAATTTACACAAGGGACAAGATTCACCAAAGCAAATAAGTATATTAGATCTTAATGAACATATAAAAATAAATGTATGTAAAATCATAACTTTGATTTCATCTTGTGGTAGACTCAAATGTAGGCATACATAACATCTAGTTGCTCTATAGGAGGACAACCATTCTTTAGGGCTTTGTAGGAGTATAGCTAGTTTAGCTTTTTTAGGAGCACAACCAGAGTTGCTACGGGCTGGGGCCTACTACTTCAAAAGCTTATGGCACCTTGTATTTTGTACATGGAGACATCAGAAACATCATTTGCACAAGAGACAAGATTCACCAAAGTAAATAAGTATATTAGATCTTAATGAACATATAAAACTAAATGTATGCAAAATCATAACTTTGATCTCCTCTTGTGGTAGATTCAAACGTGCGTGTGTCTTAGACTATGCTTGTGATAGTATTTAAAAAAAAAAAATTATTCCTCTTTCAGCTAACTAAGTATAGGTTAATCATAGATCTGCAGAGGGTTGTGTTTAAGTGGGCATTACATTTTGGTATCAGAGTAGTGGTTCAAAAGCTTGGACCATTGGGCACACTAGAAAATTGAGACTTGAAACTTTAAAACTAGCAAACCTATTAATCTAGAAAACAAAACTGTTTGAAAATTGTTCATGATAGTAAACTTAGAAACTAAAGAAGGCTTGAAGTAATGAACTAACTCTCACTTTGGTCTATGTAGGAGGCTCAGATGGAGTGAGAGAAACATTCACAGAGACCTAGACTCACCACCACCACCACCCCCACCGGATTAGGGTGTAGCAGCCATTCTACCCCAGATTCTTAGACCCTTCAGGATGTTAATGCCACTCTACATGGAGGATCAGTAGGAGGGCATTCAGGACATGACAGAGTGACTTATATTGAGGGACATGCACCTCCTCCACTCAACGAGGAGCATAGAGGAGAGAACTCCCATGCGGAGTCAAAAAGTGGATTCACCACCGAGGAGATAGGGTGACAGAGTTCCGGAGCATAGAGAGAGGTCTCGAGCCCTAGGCTTAGGGATGAGCTTGCAGAGAGGCCTAGAGGCCGATAGACCATAGTAACAGATCACATCAGGGAGATCCTAAAGCTTAGGCCCTCACATTACTTAGGTGATATAGGTGGATTTCAGCAGAGGCCTGGCTAGTGAGCTTGAGTGGTTGCTTCAAGCTTTGTCCTTGTTCTAGTAACATGAAAGCTCATGTTGTGATCCATCTACTGAGGGATGGAGTGGAGTATGGTGGAGGATAGAGGAGTAGAAGCTCCATGTAGATTCAAATACAGTCACTTGGGAGCTATTTGAGGAGAGATTCAGGAGTAGATACTTGTCACATGAGATTCATACAAAGAGGATCGATGAGTTTCACATGATCTTCGACAGTGCCTCCCTTACTGTGGTAGAATATGAGAGTAGGTTCTTAGATCTACTCCAGTACATTGAGTACATGTAGGATGAGCAGGTGTGGATCCATAGGTTCATCAAGGCCTTAATCTAGACATTGGAGGTGTGTTTGGATCCACTACCCACAAACTTTACAGAGGCCGTAGAGAAGGCCTATATTGCGAGAGGAGACTCGGGGTAAAACCCAACCCAAGCAGGCTAGAGACCAGTCGAGCCGCATTCGTAGATGTAGGACAATAGATCGAGAGGTTAGTCCTCCTCCTCATGGGGGTCAACATTCTTCATAGTCATCCTTTAGCCACAGCGGCGAGTAGCAGCAGTCCCACCCACCATTTAGACCTCCTCGAGAGCTTGATGCACGAGAGAGGTCGAGTATGGGGCCTCCTCCTAGGGTCCCATCAGACATAGGGTGGACCCAGAGCTCAATCAGTTGGAGCTTTCACCATGTAGAGGCCACAAAGACTATAGCTAGATCATCAGGATCCACAGCACCTACTTCTAGGGCACCTTCTGGTGGTGCTTGCTCCTTGGAGAGGATCAAGTGGTTGTTTGGTGTGGAGTAGCTGGACATTTTTGGAGAGATTTCCCTCAGAACCCTAACAAGGGTAAGGCACCGATTCGAGCCAATAGTTGGGACATGGGACAAAGTCACAAGATCTATGCAGGTGGTTGAGAACCACTAGGCCGAGCACTAGAGAACACATCATTGAGACCACAGGTAGTATTGGAGGTGTTCCTACCTCCATATTATTTGATTCTGGTTCTTCGATTCATTACATGCACCATCTTTAGTAGAGATGATGTAGGCTAGTGGTAGTTAGGTAGGGTCTTAGTTGGGATGTCGAGATGGCTTCTGGAGCCAAGATCTCTATGGACTCCTTAGTTAAGGAGTGTGTTGTGGATTTGGGACCTTTCACCACCACCTCAGATCTCTGTATTCTTCCTTTGGGCTCATATGGAGTTATATTAGGCATGGATTGGTTATCTACACATAGGGCCAGATGGATTGTTATCATAAGACTATATCTTGTGCAGATGATCTTGGAGTTGAGTTGGTGATCTCGGGGTCAAGAGATCCATTTCTATTCACACCATTTCCACTATGCAGCTTAAGTGGTGTGTGTGACGGGGTTGTCAGATGTATGTTATTACAGTTAGTGATAAGTCAAAGGATGGGTCTAGTGGACCATCGCTAGATGATCATCCCATCTTGAGAGAGTTTTCTGATGTATTTCCAGGGGAGCTACCAGGGATGCCACCCCCACGTGAGATTGATTTCCATATAGACTTAGTCCCTGGAGCAGAGCCTATCTCACGGGACACCTTATCGATGACCACCCCGGAGCTCTGTGAGCTCAAGTTATAGCTTGAGGGCCTTTTGGAGAAGGGCCTTATCCATCCTAGTGTATCCCCTTGGGGTGCACCGGTGATCTTCATGAAGAAGAAGGATGGATCATTGCGGTTGTGTATTGATTACCGCTAGTTGAACAAGGTAACGATCAAGAATCATTATCCTCTTCCTCGTATTGATGACTTATTTGATCAGATGAAGGGAGCCATGGTGTTCTCTAAGATTGATCTCAAGTCAGGCTACCATCAGTTGAGGATTTTGGAGGTGGACATTCATAAGACCACCTTCCGCATGAGATATGGGCACTATGAGTTCACAATGGTGCCTTTTGGTTTGATGAATGCCCCCACAGTGTTCATGAGTTTGATGAATGGGGTATTCAGGACCTTTTAGATCGCTTCATGCTCATCTTCCTTGATGACATTTTGATTTACTCACGTACACGTGAGGAGCACGAGGGGCACCTTTGCACAGTTCTTCAGGTGTCTTCGTGAGCAGTAGCTTTACGGGAACTTGGAGAAGTGTGATTTCTTTCAATCAAAGTATAGTATTTAGGTCATATATCATCTCTGGGGAAGGTATCACAGTCGATCCTTCCAAGATTAGAGCCATTATGGATTGGCCAACACCCACTACTATGACCAAGGTGTGTAGCTTCATGGGATTTAGTAGGATACTACCAGAGATTTGTTCAGGATTTCTCTCGATTACACACCCTATCACTTCCCTTCAGAGGAAAGGGAAGAAGTTTGTTTAGATGGATAGATGTGAGTAGGCCTTCAAGACATTGAAGGAATGCCTCACTACAACACCCATTCTTGTAGTGCCAGATCCATAGGGTGAGTTCTTTGTTTGCATAGATGCTTCTTTAGCAGGGCTTGGAGGTGTGTTGATGCAGGATGGTAGGGTTGTAGCTTTTGAGTCTCAAAAACTCAAGGATCATGAGCTTAATTATCCTACCCATGATCTTGAGCTTATGGCAGTTGTGCATGCTTTGGTTAGATGGAGACATTTTCTTCTTGGATGGAGATTCACACTCAAGATAGATCATTTGAGTCTTTGCCACCTCTTCATGCAGCCCAATCTAAATGCTCATCAATGGCGTTGGATGGAGTTGCTTTGTGAGTATGACATGGAGATAGAGCATGTGAAGGGGAAGGAGAATGTGGTATCAGATGCTCTCAATAGATGGAGACATGTGATTATGGCTACTTTAGTAAGCACATATTTGCGGAGTAGGATTCTTCAAAAACTTCCTCTTGACAGCTTCTACATTGCAACGAGCAGAGATCGAGTCACAAAGACCCCTTGAGGGGAAGTTTGATGGTTTCTCACTTAGAGGCAGATGGTCTTCTCGAGCACAGGGTAAGATATATGTTCCCAGAGATGGAGGCTTGAGGTAGGACATCTTGACCGAGGCACATCGTGCACCCTATTTAGCCCATCTGGGGTGAAGAAGATGCACGCTACTTTGAGACAATTATACCACTTAGAGGACTTCATCAAGACATGGCTTGGCTTATTTGTGTCATGATTTTTAGAGTGCCGAAAGTGAAGGCTGAGCATCAACATCTAGCTGGCCTTCTTTTCCTCATGCCATATCGGAATGGAAATGGGACACCATTTCCATGGATTTCATTGTTGGGCTACCAATGTCAAGATATCACCATGATGCCATTATGGTCACGGTTGATAAATTGACAAAAGTGGCTCACTTTTCTCCGGTGAAGACCACTTATACAACTAGTGTAGTAGCATGAGTATACTTGGATGAGATCGTAAGTTACACGGGATCCTGTGAAGATCATTTGTGACCGCGATCCCTTGTACACTTCACATTTCTAGACTACCATGCAGTATGTCCTCGGATGAGGATTAACTTCAGCACAACATATCACCCTGAGACAGATGATAGACAAATCGAGCGGAGTGAATCAGATTTTGGAGGATATGCTCAGGATGTACGTGATGGATCAGTAGTCTAAGTGGGAGGAGTACCTGTACTTAGTGGAGTTTTCCTACAATAATAGTTTCTAGAGTTCTATAGGCATGGCTCCTTTTCAGGCTTTGTATGGTAGGGAGTGCAGGACACCCCTTAGCTGGGATAGGTTGGAGGATAGAGTATCTCTTGGACCAGCTCTTTTGCAGGACATGGAGTAGTAGGTAGTGTTGATCAGGCAGAGATTGCAGGAGGCACAGAGATAGGCAGAAGAAGTATGCTAATCAACATAGGATTGATGTAATTTTGATGTGGGCATGAAGGTGTTCCTTCGTGTTAGACCACATAAGAGCCCTATCCATTATGGAAAAGGTTCTAAGTTAGCTCCTCGATTCATTGGTCCTTTTGAGATCTTGGAGCGTATCAACCCTTTGGCTTACCATCTAACTTTTCCACCTAGCTTGTCTCGCGTACATGATGTGTTTCATGTTTTTGTCCTTAGGAGATACATTACATATCCTTCTCATGTGTTGGAGATTGGACATCATTGTAGGTGCAGGATCAGGGGTAGGTGATGGTGGAGCCCATCTGTATCATAGATCATCAGGACCCTGGGCCTTTGAGGTAGAGATATTGATTAGGTATGGGTATAGTGGGATAGATACAATGAGACTGCAGCCACTTGGGAGGATGCCACCATGTTACGAGTGTAGTTTCCACATTTGTTCCAGTGACTTCCAGGAGGAAGTCAAGTCTAAGGGGAGGGGGATGTAGTGCCCACTTCCCTTCGACACTATTTTTCTGATCATCAGACTATGGATTATGTATTAGACACTATTTTGGCTTGGTTTAGTATGATGTTGGATTATGGACTTCATTACTGACTAGACTTATACAGGATGCATGATGATTATTATATATATATATATATATATATATGTTGATGCTTTATTTGATGTAATTATATCATTGATGCTATCCGGATATGTGATGTTTAATCATTTGATTATATATAGAAAATGAAAATTTTCAATGATGATAGAATGGTTGATTTAATTTATAAAATGATATAGTCGCTATTTTGATGTTGTGTTATGCAGTTATACTTACGATGCTTAGATTTATATTATATTATTTTTGAGCGTTCTGATATGGCCACGAGGCCAAAGGAGGTATTTGTATTTTGCAGGCTATTTTATATCACAATAGACATCGGGGATTGGAGACTAACCACAATGGAATTTTGGATGGATTCAACATGGTCACCATGGCAACTAGTCATTTGCGTGTTGTTTGTTGTTGGGGGTTCCCATGGGGGATCGCCTTTATATGTGACCATGGGGGTTTGTGTGTGTTTAGTATGTGGTCCTTCTTTTATTGTTATCTTGCATGTGTTTTATTTGTGAATGTGTCCATTCCTTTATTTAAATAGAATGTGAAAGATAAATTTAAATGAGACTTGCTTAAATATAGTTATTAATGTGTTGATCCTTGCATTTAATGTGTGTAAGAGAGTTGATCTTTGGAGTGTAAAACACCTCACCATCTTGAAACTCGGATTTGTACTTGGAGGGTATTTTTGGAAGCTTGTGGGACAAGATAAACTTGTCCCACACCCATTAAAAGCTTCATACCAACTTTATCTTGATTGGAGTGTTTACTTTTGCCTCTTAAATGCATTTTTGCTTGTCAATCTTGCTTGTGTAAGTGTACTTTCTTACAAAAATTTAATTGGCTGTCCTTGAGGTGTAAGTGGAGGCTTGCAAGTAAAGTCGATTTGATTGGCATGAGGACATTTACATTCTTTTTTTTTTCATTTTGGGGATTTTTATTATTTTTTTGGGAAAAGTTGGGAAATAGATTATTTTCCACTTGGCATTTTTAGGAGAGAGTTCTTCTCTTGCTAGAAAGAGTCACATTTTTTTTCTCTTCTTCTTCTTTTTTTATTTTGAGGCTTGCATGTTTTGGAAGCCATGGGAGTTCTTTCTTGCATTTGAAGGTTGTTTGATAGATTATCCTCTTGGCTTGTTTTGAAGACTATTTTTTTCATTTGTCATTTTGTCTTCATTCAAGCTTGTTGTTGGACTATCCTCTTGGCATTTGAAGATGCTATTTTTTGGACTTGTCATTTCACCTTCATTCAAGCTTGTTGTTGGACTATTTTCTTGGCATTTGAGGCTGTTGTTTTTGGACTATCATTTCACCTCCATTCAAGCTTGTTGTTGGAATGTCTTTTTGGCATTCTTGTTGCTGTTTTGAGGACTGTTTTGGTGGACATGCAAGTGACTGTTGGGGCTGCATTCTTGGCATTTGAAGCTGCTATTTTTGAACTGTGAGTTGGGCATTCCTGTTGCTGTTTTGAAGACTATTTTTTGGACATTCAAATTAATATTTGGGGATGTCTTTTCTTGCTTGCAAAGGTGTTGTCATTTCTATGGCAAGGTAAGAGCTTGTTCATCTTTATACTGTCATTTTCTTGCATGTTATTATGGAAAGTAAATGTGTGTCTCTCCTCCATTTATCTGGTTGGGTAGACTACCTAGGGATGGTGTAGGAGAAGGCTATGGGGAATCATTATGGGGGCATAAGGGAATGCCATGGGCATCAGAGTTTTATGGAGGGATTTTTGGTTTGGGATCCACCATGGAAAAAGAAATAGCTTGCATTTCTTACTTGTGGGGGGGCATAAGGGAAAATTTATGGGGGGGCATAAGGAGGGGTTGGGAGGCATAAGGTTTACGGGATATGATATGTTATATTGGTGGTATGATTATAGGTGGATGCCCAATTCCCAATTGGGAGGCATAAGAAGCTTCCCCCATAGTCCTTGCTCCTTTGGCTTGATTAAATATAGCCTATGTGTTGTTTGATTGTGAAATACAGTGGAAATCTGTATGTGTGTCTTGGTTGTTTTGTTGTTAAAAATCTGCCTGTGTGTGTTGTGGAAGCCTATGGATGTTTCCATGCGTTGAACCCCATCTTTCATTGTGTTGTGGTTGGGGCTCGGGGGCCAATGACGAGAGAGGCTTCATCTCTTCATTGGATATCTTGGTTGGCGGAGCATTGCCTTTCCCCCTCTCTTCTTGTTGTGATCAATCGAAGGAAACATCTAAAGCATGCTGTTGTTTTGGAATCAGTCATGATGCAGAGTTAACATCCATCATTGTTAGTTTACTTCTTGTTATAATTTCCTTTACCCACTCTTTGTGGATGGACTGTAACTTTCATTATATTGTAAATATGTTGTATTGACCATGCAAGATGTATTTTGATTTGAGAAAGGGAAACAATCTTGTCTTCTTTCTATTGAGAGAACTATTATGGTATTGTATTTTTGCATTCATGGCATAATGAAAAAAGATATGTTGCTGCCTCCATTGGATTGCATTGTCCAAGTTGATTGCTCAATCATAATGTAACTTCACATTTGAAAGAATGGAAAGGGATCGAGTTGTGTTTTATATATTACATTTGAAATGATAAAAAAATTACTTTTTGCATCTGTTGGTATGAGTTGGTGTAAGAAAGAATCATTCAAATGCATGTAATTCTTTGTTTTGGAATATTGGAAGCAAATCTTGCCTAAGGGAATTATGTTATTCTTGTTACTTGTCTTGCTGGGAAATGTTCAATCTCTTAAGAATAAGAAGGAATTCATTTAGATCTTGTTATCAATCATTAAAGAAAGAAGTTTGTTTTAAGCTAGCATGAAAGGACTTTAAATGATGTTCTTACATACTTAAGAGTTGTTGTTTCAGTCAGTTAGAATACAGTAATATGATCTTCCCCTACTTCACTTTGCATGCATGCTTAATCAACCAATGAATGAACCAAACAACCCCTCAAACCGTTAAGTAATGAATGAAGTGAACCAACTAAGCCTTGCAAGACCAAAAAAGACCCAAGACAGACCTGCACACTCAAGGAATTTACCTTAGAAGCTTTCAATCAAAAAAATTTAACAAAAGGATTCACTCAGAAAATTGCCAGTCTTGACTATAGGATCCTACAAGACTACTTTGAAAAAATGACTATCTAAACCTCATCCAATCCTAGGTTTTATGATTTCTGTGAAAAGTAGATGTCGTCACCTTTCTAAAAAGTCCAATTTATCAAAAACTAAGTTCTTAGTCAAAAGTTATAGAATTTTGAAGTTCTTGTTGTAGGTAATTCTGGAAGATGCTACGGGTAGGTCCGGGTTGCTACGGGGGCTGCTTAAGTAGGTGCACAACCAGAGTTGCTTTATGGGTAGGCCTCGGAGTTGTTATGGGCAGGCCTGTGTGGTGTTACTACGGGTGGTTGGGTGCACATCCAGAGTTGCTATGGGCAGGCTTGGAGTTGCTACAGGGTGGTTGTAGGTGCACAACCAGAGTTGCTACACGCGGGCCCGGAGTTGCTACAGGAAGGCTTGTAGTTTCTACGGGCTCTTTGTAGGATTACATCCATTTGCTACGGGCTCTTTGTAGGAGTACAACCAGTTGCTACAAGCTGTTGTAGGAGTACAATAGTTGCTACAGCTTGTACGGAGTTGCTAGTTGCTTCCTTGAGGAGGGACAATAGTTTAGTTAGTATGGGCTAGCAAGGGCCACAGGAGCAAACTAGTTGCTACGAGATGGGGCCTACTACTTCAAAAGCTTATGAAACCTTTTATTTTGTACATGGAGACATCAAAACATCATTTTGCACAAGGGACAAGATTCACCAAAGTAAATAAGTATATTAGATCTTAATGAACATATAAAACTAAATGTATGCAAAATCATAACTTTGATCTCCTCTTGTGGTAGACTCAAACATGCGTGTGTCTTAGATTATTCTTGTGATAGTATTTAAAAAAAATAAAATTATTCCTCTTTCAGCTAACTGAACCTAGGTTGTTCATGGGTCTCAAGTGGGTTGTTTAAGTGGGTGTAACAATTTCTTTCTCTTCTCTGTTCTACCTCATCTTTTGTCTTCTTTAACTTCTTCACCCCCTTAATTTTTCCATCCTTCTCTTCCTTTCTCATAATTTTACCCCCTACTCTCATCTCATCTTCTCGTTCATCTCTCTTATCATCCTTCTCTCATATCCTCCTCTTCCTTTTCCTAGGTCTATCATCTCTTTTTTGTTCCACTATTTCTCTCCCTTCATCTTTCTTCACTCCCTTTGTTTTTGATATTCATCTATCTCCCTTTAACCTTCTCCTTTGTCAATTTCTTGTTTTTTTCTTCTTCCCCTATCATCCCTATCTCTTATATCCTTCTCCATCTTTTTGTCTCCTTCACTTTTGACTTTTCTTGCTCTTCTCATAATCTATCATACTCATGTCCATTTCTTTCCACTCTCAATCGTCCATTCCTCTCCACCTCTCCTCGTCATCATAATTTCCTTCTTTTTCTCGATTCTGTCATTTGTGGACTACCTTCCCTCTCCATTTTTGGTCATTTCTCTCCATTATCTTCTACATGTTGTCTATTTTTTGGTTTCCATTGATTTCATATTGCACATATCTCTCTCTCGTTTTCACCCTTTACTCTCTTCTCTTTCCCTTTTCCTTTTCCTTTCTCCTTCACCATTTTTTCTATCCTTTTCTTGTCCTCTTCTTCTTTTTCCTTCATCATTTATTCCTTCCACCATCTTCCCTCTTTATTATATCTGTTGCTTCTTTCTTACGACACATCTCTTCCTCCTCTCATCTTCTTACTTTTAATTCTTCCCTCCTCTCATCTTGTCTTCTCCTTCTTGTTCATCCTTCCTCATTAATTTCTTCTTTTATTCTCTTTCTCTATTTTATTTTTCTCCAGGCCCATTGGACCCTCTCTATTTCTTCTCCTCTTATCTCTATCATCTATCATCTACATCCCTCATCCCATCTTCCTTTGAAATTTTTGTCTTGGAGGATACCATAACGGTCATCACCTATCCAATCTTGTTCTCTTTCATGAATGTTTGCTCTAATTTTGTTTCATCGCAAAAGTATCTTGACTTCTTATCCTACTTTCCAAAGAAGTGGGACTGCTTTCTCTTTTCTTCACCTACTAATTTTCCATCACTTATGAACCTTTCCTATGAAACATGTTTTCATCACCATATTTATCACCCTTTTAGGGCATTTTATCTCACACTTCTATCCTATATGCTCATCATGTCCACATTTATGATTACACTCATTCCCCTTGGGGAATTTTATTTACATATCCACCTTTTATATCATGCCCTATGTTGGGGCATCATTATTTTCATCCTCATCCCTTTTAAGGACGCACTGAATTTTTGCTCGATTCCTCGCAGATTTAAGGATTTATCATACCTTTCACATTTAGATTTTCATACTTTGATGTTTTCCTATGACCCGTTGGTCATTATGGCCTACATCCATATTGCAGTAGTCTCCACCCACTCACTAGTTTGTAGAATGTTACCGTCTATCTCTATTGAGACCGCAGCAATTGTCCTTTGCTAATGGGATATTGGAGTCACCACCATATTTTTCATTGTTATTGTGATTCTTTTTTGCTTGGGGCATCTTTTATTTGGTCATGTTTTACCCATACTTGTCTCTTTTACAGACGCATGATTTCATCCAACCCTTTTTGTTTTCATCTCGTGGTTTGCTATCACAAACCAATCAACATGTAGACACGAGTTTTTGATGTAGCTCCTCTCCTTCACCCCACATTTATTCTCCTTCATTAAAATTTCCCTCTCGCTTTTCTTTTTCCCTAAATTTGAGTAAATTCCATCTATTTACTCACCCTTAATTAATTAATTAATGGGCTCCATGTAAACCCATTTGATAATTAAAATTTGGCATTATCTCACATATCCCAAATTTATTCAATTCATGGGCAATAATATACACATCCGACATCTCACTCCTAAATTCAAAAATGGGATGCATTATTGCACCTAACCATGTCAATCATGCTCCCCACTCCATATCACATCCTTATCTCTTTGACCTAATAATTCAAATCATGAGCCCCACTTGATCACATCATATCCAAATCAAACCTAACTACTCAAATCATGTCCCTTAACTAGGGTTACTTTACCCAACCCTGATTACCTAATAACCCACAATCTAACCTCACCCCTAGGCTATAAATATGGGCCTTCCCCCTCATTTAAATAAGTTGGAAAATTTGGGAAATGTTGTTTTGAATTTTTAGCTGCTTGTTTGTCATAGCATCCTCATAATGTCCTTGTAATGCCACTGGAATCCCCACAATACTCTTCTCATGATTTGGTGTTTCACTTAGCTTGGTTCATGTTTCATGTTGTGTTTGGATCATATTAGTAGCTCATCTACATACCAGCATCTTCAAGTTTCTTTGTTCATCAGCTTGCATATTATCTATTTATCTTACATTTTATCATTTTTATTTATCACATGGGGTTGAAAACCATTGAGGAAGTGAATGCTTCTTAGGTCCTCTTTGTCGGGAAGCCCCAAATAAAATATATAAGAATTTTTCTCTAGTGTCTTTGAGTTGTAGGTTTGCTTTGAGATCGTAGCAAGGAGCTCATCATATACTTTGCACCTATATCATTCATCATCATCTCCAAGGTACTAAGCCCTTGCATATTCGAGGTTGTTTGGTTTTTATTGATTTCTCACACACTAAGCTGAACAAGAAGAAGAAAACTCTAATCAACACTATATATGTATATACACACTCAACAATTGATAATCACATAAATTCTATACAAAGACAAGATAGTGGAAAACAAGATTGAAGCTTAATCCCTTTATGATCTATTTTTGTTTCTTTATGTATGAAAAGGATTATGACACTAATTCCTCTCTTGTTATCATATATCTTCACTTATTCATTTTTCCATTTCCTTTTCCTTCAGATTACCTATGCGTACTTCCTTGGTAAGCTTTCTTATTTCTCTAATTATATATATGTAGGAGCATTCAATGCTTAGAGTAATCCTATATAATTTTGGCTAAGAATGATTTCATGCAAAAGTTAAAGAATGAAGAGGAAGTGCATCAAAAAAGGAAAATTTTGTTCCATAAGTGTGTGAACACTTTGTCCAATAGAAATCAACAAAGGAACAAAGCTCATGGAATGAATAGTAGATGTGGATGCATAATATTTCATGATAGGCTTGTGAAAGGTTAGGTGGAGTAGAGTAGGTGTAAATAATATTATAAAATGATGTGCATAGGATTTTTAGAGTGTAGTCGAGTAGTGTGGCCAAGATTAGAATAATGAAGGCATGTGGAGTTAATGGGAAGAATTGTGCTCAATTTACAACATTGCAGAGAGAGAAAAAAGATAATAAGATGAATTACCCAATAGTATTTATTATAAAGGGCATGTAATTGTTTTTAAGAAGTCCCATAAACCCAAAGGTAGTATTTGGGAAGGATACCAAGGTGTAACTCGAGAGATTATATTGTTCAAAAGAAGTTCAAGGATGGATGGAAAGGAAAATAAAACGAGTGTACGATAGAGTTGGTGGTTGGAAAAAAATACAAAAGAGGTTAGAATTGTCTAATCAAGGTGATTTATAGAGAATAAATGGTCAAATGATCCCAAAAACCAAGTTGTCATGGAATTTTAAGGACATCCATATAGTGGAAAAGTAGTTTAGAGTATTGATGAGCTCAAATTTAACTTTGAGTTTGAGTGGGAATATTTGGAAGCATATACAAGGAAATAATAAGGAGATAAAGAAGTGAAAAAATGTGACTATTAAGGGGAATGGGTTCACCATTTATGGTAAGAGAGGTTGAACCCAGTTTGGGAGGCCAAGGAAAGAATTTTTTTATGAACTTTACATGGTGGCATAATAAAACCAATCTAGGTTAGGTCCTTAAGAAAACACGAAGAGATTCTATAAAATCCCCATTAGAGAGTTTTTAAGCTCCATAATGAGTACTTACATGTAGATTCCCTGAAGGATTTGAAATTAATATAATAACTCATTGAGTTTCATTTTGATATGTTGGACTCTAAAACCAGCACCCGATCATCTCAAGCCATCATATTTTATCACTACTAGTATCATAGAAAGATACTCTCCTACAATAAAAAGGTGGAAAAGTTGTCATAACATTGAATGTGAGGTAGCTAGAAAGGTTATTGTGTTCTCCATTATGAGAAAGGTGGGTAAAGGATGTAAAGGAGATACCTAGTTATAGTATATGAAGGAGATAAAAAAATCACGTTAAGGAAATATGTCATCGATAAAAAGGGATGTGTCGAGATACACCAGCTTTGGAAATGTCGGAGAATATGTTAGAAGAGATATATGGTGTAAGGAATATATTAGGTAATGTAAGATAATACCACCAGATGAAAAGGTGTCTTAGAAGGAGAAGAAATAATTAACAAATAGTATGCAACATAAAAAGAAAATTTTGTGAATGGAGTTCCAAAGGAGTTCCAAGGAGGATAAATGAAGTGCACAAAGTCACATCCAAATATTACAAGAGAAGAGTGCAAGAGTGAAGAGAAACCATGCGTGAGATTAATGCTAAGGAATGCACAACTAATATCACTTAGATAAGGCTCACAAGATGATATAAGGGTGAAGAGAGTATTAACTTAGAGGCATGTGTCACTTTGCACAAGAGTATTATGTCAAATAAGGAGACTTTTTGAAAGGAGAATATGGTTTTTGTGGACCCTAAATGCACAAAGGTTTGTAAAATATTTCAAATAGAGGTGGAAGTAATAAGATAAAAGAATATTGAAGAGGTTGTGTAGATGGAGAAAGAATAACGATTGGAATAAAAATTCTTGGTAGAAGGACTAGAGAGCACAATGGATTGTGTAGGAAAATATTTCTAGAGGAAGGAAAGATGGGGAGTGCAACTAAGGATAACCTAGTATAAATTTAAAGCATAAAATATTGTGTGAGAGGATAAAATATAAGATCAATATTTAAGGAGTGCACATAAAAATTCACACACAAAAATAGGAGTGCCATTATAAAGGAAATGAAGAAGAAGAAATAAGTTTCGCTGAAGTGAATGAAGTATAGTAGTCCACAAAGGAGGTTATGAGAGTGCATGTGAAATATAATGCAATAGAGGAAGATATTTGTGAATATCTCAAGGAGTATGAAAATAATCATGCATGATTATAAATATGAATGGAGGAAATTTTCAAAGAATAATTTTCCCTATGGGAAAAAAAAAGAGGAGACTAAAAGAGATACACGAGAAGAAATAATGGGAAAACATGGAAGGGCATGGAAGCAATGCGAAACAATTTGAGGAGATGTGAAATCTATATTATAGGAAAAAAAGGGGGAGAGGATAATTACAAAGATAATCCATAAATTTTTCACAGTGAATAAAGTTCAAGAGAAGAGGAAGAGGAGAATAAAGTGGCCAAGAAAATCTTCCCTAGAATATGGAAAGAAGATGTGGCCCATAGCCACAAAGGTATTTTGTGTGGTGAAGAATAACGAGAATAGTTATAAAATAAGGCACCATGGAAATTATGTGATGATGAGGGTACATTAGAGAAGAGGATAAAATGGTAAAGTAACCAAAAGAAAGTGGAGGAGGGAATTTTGTGAGAAAATATATAACATCCTAACAATGTGCGGAAGATGAATGATGGCCCAGGTGAGAGTCAAGAGAAGGATAAGTGGAAGAGAATACTTATTAGAATATATTGGGAAAGGATATGATGACTAAGTGGAAGAAATTAATAGAGGGTAACACATGAGATAAAAAGTGCAAGAAAGAGAATCCCTAGGAAAAGAGGGGAGACAAATGAGAAATGGATTATCTGTGGTGGCCCAAACCCAAAAGTGTTTGAAGAGAAGGATGCAAAAGGAAGAAGAGGGGAATGTTCACAAAGAGAAGTGTATCCAACAAGTATGTAAAGGGATAATGTGCAAGGATAAATGGTCGTAGTAGAAAAGAAAAAATAAATAATTACATAAGAATAAAGCACACATAAAAATCATATGGAGAGAAAGAGTACAAAGAAGAATGAATAGGATGAAAATTTTATGAAAGAGAAAAGAACAACAAAAGGAATCCCAAATATGGAGTAGGAAAGAGAAACGAAAAGACTATAAGGCTTTAGGTGGAGGTGAATGAATATTGGTGAGTGTAGAATTACATAGGATAAAGTTGAAGAAGAGTGTAGACTCACAAATAAAAAGGCTTAGCAGAGAATACTTAAGATGAGGAGGACAATTTGCAATAGGTAGAAACTTGTGAAGAAGGAGAAGGATTGTAACAATTAAATACTTGAAAAGGATAAAGTATAAGGATTCATTTGGAGTATATGGTTGGATGGTGGTGATTTTACCTTGTTGTGTAGCACAAGATAGTATGAAGGAGTCACCGAGTAGTGATGGAATGGAAGAGACGTCATAAGAAGCACCAAGGCCAGGATAAGGCTCAAATGATGAATGAGTTGAAAATATCAACCTCAATAATTTTAAGAGTTTTTCTACTACTCACTTAGTCTACTTTATGTGTACCTCACTTTAAGTACCCCAAGTTTTGATTCGAAGCATCCAAGGTTTATAGAAATCTTACAAAATTTTGGCTAATCATGGATTTGTATGATTCTATGAGTTGGAGAAGGTTGAAGAAGCCTAGATAAACAAGGGAAGTTTACAAGAAATTTCATGAGCAATTAATGCAATAGAAATCAGTAAATGTGTAATACACATGGAATGCATAATAGACGTGGATACAAAATAGTGCATGATAGGAATGGGGAAGGTTAAACAAAGTATATTAGGCATGGATTATAATATGTAGGTGCACATATGATTTTATAATCACAAAAAGTGGTGTCGATTATCTTGGAAGATTAGAGGCACTCGAAGGTTTTAGGAATAATTATGCATAATATAAGAGAGTGTGTAGAGATTTCAAGAAGATAAAATGAGTTACGTAATAGTATTTATTGTGAAAGGTGTATGGATATTTTAAAAAGTTCCAGAAACCTTAATGCAATATACGGGAAGGATGAAAATGTAACTCAAAGCTTAGAGTGTGAAAGAAATGTGAGGAGGCATGGTGAAGAGGAAGAAAGAAAGGAGTGTAACATAGTTGGTGGTTATTCGAAAGTGACAAAAGAGGTTAGAATTGTCTCGATCATGGTGGTTGAGAGATATTGAATAGTCAAAAGATCCCAAAAAAAGTTTATGTGGCATAACATAGACTTATAGATGGTATAAAGGTATTTTAGAACATTGATGAGCTTAAATTAAAATTTTAATTTGAGCGGTAATATCTGGAAGTGTTTATGAGGAGTCAATGAGGAAAGAGACATGGAAAAGTTTGACTATTAAGGATAATGTGTTCACCATTTAGGGTAATAGATAATTTGAACCTAGAGTGTGGGAATCTAAGAGCATGATTCAAAGTAGTTAAATTGTGCATGGAGGCACAAGAAAACTAGTCTATGTTATGTTCTTAACAAAACACCAAGAGAGTTTGTAAAATATCTATTAGAGATTTTGTAATTGTTAGTGCAAAATCACAACACCCCCAAATAAGTTGGCTAGATCTTCTTTTCTAAGGCATATTCATTTGGTGTGATCCACATAACATTGAGTTGATCCCCAAAGTGTGGGACTTTGAAGATGGGAAAACAATCTCCAGATTAAAGGATGGTTCCTATTCCTCTATTTAGGTGCATATGTGGGAACTAGCAGAGGGCCTATTCCTAATCCTAATCTAATTTTTACCAAGGAGACAGGATAAAAGGAATACAAGAAATAAAAAACTAAGCTACAAGGTGATGCACCAAAGGAATGATGAACATTTGTTTTCACGAGAGACACAAACCAATAAAAATGCATACGATAACCAAGAAAAGATAACTAGATCTATAATGAAATACCGGATGAAAGAAAAAGAGACAAGAAATGATCAAAAATTGATCACAAATTTGTTCTATTGCTCTGTAGATTGATACAATGCATTAAAAATGGCCAAAGGAAGGGACGTATTACAATTTTGAAGGGAGATCTAAAACTCCACGAGTTCCTTTGCCATAAGAAAAGGGGAGCCTACAAAATAGAAGAATGTCCAACCCTTTACAATTAGTCTCGACCGTATTTATAGACTCAATCGAGACAAAGAAAGAAATAGAGATAAGTGTGAAAAGCAACAAAGCTCAACCACTACTATTAATGTCTCTTACAAAAATCTTCCCCCAAATCTACCTTGACTGCATCAATCTCTAGTTTGGTGCCTCGAAGGAGGAAATGGCGGGAAGATCTAATATGATCAGGTTATTGGGGTAGATGGATCCCACATTAATGGCCCTAAAGACATTTTCCCCATTTTCCTTTACCTAACCTCTCCAAACTTAAAGTTTCATATCTCCATGGTGTGGGTGAAGCTAAGATCTTAAAAATGGTGTGAGATTTGTAATATTTTGAGCCATGAGTCAAAAGATATGCCCCTTCGAAGTTTGTATCGGATCTGTAAAAGGGCGGGAAAACTAGTTTGAAAAATGGGCCCCCTTTTGACTTCCTCGGGACACGTGGAGGGCTAGTGCTTTTCTAAGGTGGCCTCTGTATTTTACTCTAGGAATGGTGTGCGGGCCGACACATGGCTTCCTTCTTTTTGTTTCTTAGCCAAGTTATTTGTTTGGCGGGTCATATTCCTTGATCGGGGACATGCGATAATCTGTCACTTGTTTGAGAACCCTTTCTCTAATTTACCATAGGAGAAGTGCCATTTGGACACTTGGCACTCTCCGCCGGCTGCCGCTATGCATTGAATATTCAACCCAACTTTATTCCCTTCAAAAAGACTAGACACGTGGAGGATCTATGCTTGCTTGAAAGCCTGATCAAGATTTTTCCTTTAAAGGAGTGTCAAGTTGACACTTGGAAGCCTCCGCAAGTCTTGGAATTTTCAATGATTTTTACCTTACCTTTTCAGACCCTGGGCTACGTGGTGAACTGGTTCTTGTTTGAGCTTCCACATTTGGATTTAACTTTGGAGATGTGCCACTGAAACACGTGGATCTCTCCGCTAGTACTTCTATACTTAACTCCTTTTGAGGCCTGCCCTATCTACCTTTTGACCTCTATTGACCATTTGCTACGTGGAGGGCTGGTGCGAGTTTGAGAACCCACCCTTTGGCTCCCATCTTGGATTTGTGTCGAGCCGACACCGGCACCTTCCTGTCTAGTCGAAGAATTTTCAATGGCCACACAACTTTTGGGGCACTGGACGTGTGGAATCTTGGTACTCGTTTGAGATTCCTTTCTTGGATTCACCCTTAGAGAAGTGTCGTTTGGACACTTGGCCCTTTCCGCAACATCCTCTATACTTAACCCTTTTTAGGCCTCATTTTGAACTGCTTTTGAGTCCAGGACTTTGGATCTTCACTTTTTCCACCTTTAATTGCTCCTGGCTTCTTTGACATTGTTCCTCTTCCTCTGACCCTGTTATTATTTTTACGAGCCTACCTGAAACCTATAAAATGAATTTAAGGCCCGGATCCACTTGATAGAGTCATATTATGGATTTCTCTTACACAAGGTTATTTGACCTTTGTAGGCCCCACCACTTCCATTATAGATTCCCTTTGTTATCTGCATTTACGGAGTTCTAAACATGATTTCTCGTGTCTTTTCATGCGGGGGTCATTTTGATCCAATATTTTACCTAGGGGTAAAAATATGGATAACAATTTGGCGACTCACAGGGGTATCTACCTGCTAGATGAAAATACCAATTTCCTTGTCGTATCCATTGGGAATGGAGTCGAGAATGTTGATCTTATACTGTTTCCATCTCTAATTCACGAGCCTAACTATTTGCACTCTCAATCTTCATAAGAAATCTTGGAACGATGGTTTCTGAGAGTAGAAAATTATTTTGACCCTAGGCTTCATCTGTTTCTGAATGAGTTGTATAAGAGCAAAAAAACAAAACCACAACTATATACAAAATTTTGAAATCATACATGCTCCAAGTAGAACATGCAGAGTGTGCGAAGCACTTAGGAGAAAAGAAATCTAGACTACAACAAGACAATGTGCAGCTAAACTAATATATATAAGGTGAGAACTTCCTTCTAGTAGCAAAGTTTAAGATAGATGCCATTCATGGGAATCTGAACTCTACACCATCCCGAGTAGACAATTGGAAATCATTACTACTTTTACATCCTGTGACCATGTAAGGGCCACTCCAAATGGCATCAAACTTGGAATGTCTTCATGGTTTTTCCCTATTTGCATCCCATTTCAAAACTAGGTCTCCCTCCTACAAGTTCCTTTCTCTTGCCTTCTTGTCAAAGCATATCTTGATTGAAGTTTGATCCTTCTCTATTTTTTGAAGTGCATGTTCTCTGGTCTCTTCCAATTCCATTAGCTCTGCATACCGCCTCCATTGGTTCAAACTCAGACACCTCCAGTTGCTTCATGAGTTCTAATGCGGCAATTCAAGTGATATAGGCAACACTGCCTCTTTCCCGTAGACAAGTTTGAATGGAGAGTTTCTGTAGACCTCTTGGGTGTTTTCCTATCAGCCCATAAGGATGATTTGAGTTTCGTGTGCCAGGTTCTCTGATTTTCATCTAGATTTCTTCTGATAATCTTGAGGTTCTTGTTTGTAGACTCTGCTTGGCCATTACCCTAAGGGTAATAATTTGATGAAGTGCTTAGGTAAATCCCATTCCTCATGGCCCATCCTGTGATTTTGGAACCTATGAATGCCAATGCATTGTCTGATATAATAGTGGTTGGCACTCCGAATCTGGTCACTATCCCTTCATAGAAATCTAATATGCTGGACTCATTAGCCTCTTTGAGTGCCACTGCCTCGTCAACTTGGTGAAATAGTACATCACCGTTAGGATCCATTTGTGGCCTTGGCTCAAATTTGGATTGATGAATCTAATGAAGTCCAATCACCATTGCTTGAATGACCAATCTACTGAAATTAGATGTAATGGTAGTGCTGTTAGATTTTCCTTGCCTCTTAAGAATGCACAGTTCTTGCACTTTTTGACCCATGCATAATAGTCACTAAACACCTTGGGCCAATAATAACCCACCTTCATGATTTTAAGCACCGTCACTCATGGATAAAAATGGCCTCTAGCTACTTCATCATGGAACTCTTGTAACACTCTCTCAACTTGATTTGTCCCAATGCACCTTAACAGAACGCCATTGATGTCCCTTTTGAACAAGATGCCATCAATGAGCACATATGGGATGGCCTATAGCCTAAAATGTCTCCTTTTTGTTTTATTCATTTCTGGAGGACACATGCCTATTTGAAGGAAGTGCACCATGTTCTGAGTCCAACAAGGAGTGGGCACATCCTCATTTTCTTCCTCTTGACTATCCTGTAGGACCAAAACAACTTCTTTTTCATCACTTGCTTCTTCTTGTTGACTTGAGGCCAGCTGCTCACACAATCCCTTCCCATGGACCAGCTTAGTGACCTTGATCTCAATGTCATACTCCATGACATGAGTGATCCATCCTACACGTTTTTCATTTAGATCCTTGTTGAGAAGGAAGTCTTTAACTCCTACATGGGAGACCAATAGTTGGATTTTATTGTTTGAAACCAAATGCTTAAACTTCTTCAATCCTCTGATCACTACCAGGACCTAATTTTTGATGAAAGAGTATTTCACTTCATAATCTTCTAGACCCTAGCTAAAGAAAGCAATTGGCTGCTTTGTATCTTCTTTGTTCTATTGTACTAGGATTGCAGAAATCGTGTCACTACCACTAAAGGCATATAGTATGAAATCCTTAGAAAAATATGGATTCACGAGAGTTGGGGCTTGTGATATAGCTTCTTTGATGGCCTCAAAACTTTATTTTCCTTTAGTTGTCCACCTAAGTGTCAATTTTTTTAACATCAAAGTTATTGGCTTGACAAGAGTAGAAAAGTTTAGCACAAACCTGTGGACAAAGTTGATTTTTCCTAAGAAGCTTTGAAGAGCCTTCTTATGGCTTGGTAATGGCAATGCTCTTATTACTTCAACTCTCTCTAGATCAATTACCAAACATTCCTTTGACACAATGTGGCCTAGAATTCTGCCCTCATGGGCCAAGAATATGCATTTTTGGGGTTCAATGATACCCCAAATCTTCTACACCTTTGAAACACCTACCTTAGGTGAAAAAGGTGGTCCGCTGCATTTTTAGAGAACATAGTAATGTCATCTAGGTATATCAACCCTATTTCATTGATCAACCCTTTAAATTCCATATCCATTTCCCTTTGGAAAGTGGCTCGACATTAGACAATCCAAATGGCATTTTTCTGTAGGGCATAGGTGTCCCATTTGGTGGTGAAAGCAGTCTTGAACTGCTCATCTTATTTCACCATGATTTGGTTGTACCCTGAGTAGCCATCTAGGAGAGAGAATCTCTCTTATCTAGACACCACATGCAAGATTTGGTCCATTGAGGGGAGTGGGTAGTGGTCCTTGAGAGATGCTCTGTTCAAGTCATGGAAGTCAACACACAACCTAATCTCTACACTCTTCTTCCTGGCTAGGACCAAGTTCGCGACCCAACTTGAGTGTTTGATTGGAAATATGATACTTTCCTCTATCAAATTATTTAGCTCTTTCTTCATCAGAGGCTCAATATGTGGATTGAATGGTCTCTGCTTTTTCCTAATGGGCTTAGCAGCTAGATCTAATTCGATTATGTGTTGTGCTAACTTCGGATTGAAACCTCTGAGGTCCTCATAGCTCCAAGAAAACACATCTGGAAACTCTTGGAAAAGTTGCACGAATTCATACCTTTCTTTCTCGGTGGCCACTTTTCCAATTTGAAGCACTTTTCCTTCTCCAACTAGAATTGACTCTGAATCTTCTCCTTTGATCTATATATTAGCCTTTTCTTTTCAAAACTGATCATTGGGATTGAAGATAGACTCCAATGTCACTAAGCCTTTGGGAAGCTTTTTTGTATGCAGCTACACTACTTGATCTCCATATTTCCGCTCTAATCTGCTTTGATTTCTAGCCGAGAACTCAACTTCCTCCTACAAAAAATTGATGATCTACTGATCATTTTTGAACACCTACCAGCACATGTTATTATCTGGCACTTCTAGCCTCATAACCACATGGATATGTGGCTATTATTTGTCCCTCTTGATGTTGTCAACCACATCAAATGTTTCTCCAACTACTGCAAGCCTATCAATAGCTTTGTTATCCTTTCTGGGTATGGACACAATGTTGAAGGCTTTGAAATCCTTGATGAGATCCCATACCCTACTCTTGTAACTTTTGAGCAGGTCATTCTTGATAGCATTTTGTCCTTTGAATTATTTGGAAACTAGCTCACTATCATCAAACACTTGAAGGTTATTGATTCCTCATCTTCTCGCCCAATGAAATCCATGGACCAAAGCCTCATAATCTGAAGTGTTATTCGAGTAGGTAAACTAAAATCTGAAGGATGAATAATATTTCATACCTTGGGGGGATACAATCATAGCTCCTCCTTTGGCTCCTTGTTTTCTCCTCGAGCCATTGTCATCATTGCTTTCTATTTTAATGATGTCGGAAAAGGATAATTTTCTTCATGTAGGTAGTAGAATCATAGCTCGATTTTTCCATCTCCTTATAGGGGTCAAAATCATGTCTTTTGACCACCCATTCATCAAGAGTCAAGTCCAGATACACCCTACTTTGGTATCTTCCTCATAAGTGTTTAGGAGGTCCTCTTGATCAAAGGTTGAATAGTTTGCATTAATTGGGCTAGGCACATAGGACTTAATGTGATAATCTGCTATGGTCTCGATTTGATTGTGGCCTTCACCCCATACCTTGTTCTAAAGAGCATATGTGACCAGTCAAAGAAAAATATCCTCCAATTTTGGTAGTGAAGTCCCTGGACAAACACAATGCAAAATGTGGTGGCAAGTCTATGACTAATACGTTCTACAATACAGTCACATTAGGGCAAGCATGTAGAGTGAGACTCAAATCCTTGATGATTCCAACAGTGGTCACTGTTGTCCCATCTAATTGTACTACTCCTTTAGAGATGACTTCATACTAGAGGCCCAGTTGGTCAGCTATTTGTTTGGGCATTACAAAACTACTTGCCCCTGAATCAATCATGCAATTATGCACCAATTTTTCTCCAATGATTAATGAAACATAAAATGGAGGAGGCTTCAGATTCTTACCTCATTTTTCTCCATGGTTTCTCTCAGGTTGAGTTGCATTGGTAAGCACTTTCTCTTGCTAGCTAGGGGGTTGATTTGAGCTTGACCAATTTTGCATGGCAGTCTACAATAGATCCCTCTACCTTGGAATGGCCAGTGACTCCCATAGTGAAATATTCACACTTGTCCTCTTCATTTTCTCAATGATATTAAATGAACTATCTTTTTGTTGCCCCTTCCCTGACACATTTTTCTCTTACACATGGGTTGTTACAACCGGTGCACAGGTAGGTCTCGGAAGGTGGCTTGGATGGAATATGTACATTGGGAGTTGTATTTTGAATGTCAATACCTTGTGGAGCAATGAAGGGTTGAGGATCACCTGCGTTTGGTGAATTTCCTTCTATAATAATTCTCTTTTTGGACCATGTATTGGCAGTTATACTTTGAGAAGGGTCTCGATTCATTCCACAAAATTCCTTAACCTTCCAATGACAAGCATAGTCTTACTTGGGGTCCCTCTTCTAAGCTCCTTGCTGCTGATTTTATTCTTGGATGGGTTCTTGTGACACACCAATAGTTTGCACCATCGATCCTAATTTAGTGCACCATTAAAACACATCAACTTATTATGTGGTTGATTATATGAGAAACACCAATCATATTCTTATGATATGTTATTCCATGCTAGAACCAATGCTCTTGATGTTGAAGCTATTTTGGATCATATGACGTAAAAGGTTTAGCAGCTTGAGGTTGTCTTTGGTTTTGAATTTGATTTATAGCTGGGTTGGTGGTCTATTTTGTTGATACATGGGTCTAACACGATACTAAGCCTAGGGATGGTATGGCCTAGAACTCCTAGCCTACTATATTTTGATGGTTACTAGCTCATTTCCTAGGTTTTGTAGTTGTTTCATAACTTCTTGAATCTCCTTTAAGGTGTTAGATGATGAAGTGGAGGTTTCAACTAAAATTTGACTCTGGGGTGGGTATAAGAGCTAATGTGTGTTTAGGTAATTGGTACTGGGTTTCCTAACTTGGGGTAAAGAGGCGGGGATGGCCTAGGAGAAAGTTTTTAGCTTTGAATCAAATAGTTCTCAGCTCCTATGGAAATTATATAGGCTACGGAAAGGTTGTTCCCACCATTGACCGAATCATCAAAGAAATATCGAATTCAAAGCTCTAAGGAAGTACAAGAAGGAACCTTCATTAGTGGGTTTCTTGTTGGAATCCTGTCCCAAGTTCATTGAAATATGAGGTTGAATTTTGTCAGTTTCTCATTCGGAGCCCTCTTGATTATTGTCAGTTGCTCCAGCAAGGATAGGTTATCCCCCTTTTCTCCAAATTGGTTGTGAAGAGTTGTGCACAACTGGTCCCAATTTTGAATAGATCCTGCTTCAAGGCTCTTGAACCATTGTGAAGCTTTACCTTTGAGTGAAGAGGCTAGAAACTTGACTGCAATATCCATCTCATTGATCTCATGGATTATACAGACATTTGCAATGTCTTGAACGTGGTCACCGGACAAGTCTGGTTTTCTCCAGTGAAATATGGGATGCTCTTCAATGCTACCACCGGACTGGGTTTTGTGCATTCAGAGTAAGTGGGCTGCTTTGCTAGTGAAGTTGACATAAGGATTTGGTTGTTGGTGTGCCATCCTGATCCTGAGAACCCTTCTTGATTGAAAGAACGACCTACTAGGAGGAGGTGTTGATAGGGATTTGTTTGGTGGAGATATATACTTCTCGACTCTTCTTCTTCTTCTCCTTCTGTCTGGAGACAAGTGTATGTGTACAAATTGTCCTTATTCTCTTGTTCTAGACCTTGTTTGTATCCTTCTCATGAACTTGGGAAACTTGGACTATTGGAACCAGTGGATTTTGTCCCTTTTGGAGTCATCAGATGTGTAGTTTTTAAAACCTTCTTAAAAGCTAGAATCACAGCAAGTGCACATCAATCTTACTGTAATAAAGATGGAGACTTCTTGATCCCAGCGGGAGTGCCAAAAATATTATTGCAAAATCATAGAACTCCCAAAATGAGTCGGTAAAATCTACTTTTCTAAGGTAGATTCATTTGGTGTGATCCGCATAACATTGAGTTGTTCCCCAAAGTGTGGGAATTTGATGATGGGAAAAACTCTCCAGTTAAAGGTTAGTTCCTATTCCTCTGTTTAGGTGCATGAATGGGAACTAGTAGAGGGCCTATTCCTAATCCTAATATAATTTTTACCAAGGAGACAGGGGATAAAAGGAATACAAGAAATCAAAAACTAAGCTACAAGGTGATGCACCAAAGGAATGATGAACATTTGTTTTGTTGAGAGACACAAACCAATAAAAATGCATACGATAACCAAACAAAGATAATTGTATCTATAATGAAAGACCAAATGAAAGAAAAAGAGACAAAAAGGATCAAAAATTGATCACATAAGTGTTCTATTGCTCAGATTGATACAATGCATTAGAAATGGCCGAAGGAAGGGACATATTACAATTACTGAAGGGAGGTCTGAAAATCCATGATTTCCTTTGCCAGAAGAAAAGGGGAGCCTGCAAAACAGAAGAATGTCCAACCCTTTACAATGAGTCCCGACCATGTATTTATAGACTCAATCAAATAGAAGAAAGAAAGAGGGAGAAGTGGGAAAAGTAGGTTTGAAGCTCAACCACTGCTATTAATGTCTCTTACAAAAATCTACACCCAAATCTACCTTGACTACATCAATCTATGGTTCGACACCTCCAAGAAGGAGGAAACGGTGGGGGCGAGATCAATTTTGATCTAG
The DNA here is from genome assembly GCA_018340775.1 of Taxus wallichiana var. yunnanensis. NCBI lineage: Eukaryota > Viridiplantae > Streptophyta > Pinopsida > Cupressales > Taxaceae > Taxus > Taxus wallichiana. The sequence goes on from CM031241.1 coordinate 733,789,189, forward strand.
TTGTTGGGTCGAGATGGATCCCACATTAATGGCCCTGAAGATGTTTTCCCCATTTTCATTTACCTAACCTCTCCAAACTTAAAGTTTCATATATCCATGGTATGGGTGAAGCTAAGATATTTCCAACAGTGTCAGATTTGCAATATTTCAAGCCTTGAGTCGAAAGATATGCCCCTTCAAGTTTGTATTAGATCCATAAAAAGGGCGGAAAACCAATTTAAAAAACGGGCCCCCTTTTGACTTCTAGGACATGTGGAGGGATAACACTTATCTGAAGGTGGCCTCTGTATTTTACTCTAAGAATGGTGCGGGGCTAACACGTGATTCCTCCACTAGCCCACTCAATTTATTTTTTTCTCGGCTAAGTTCTTTGCTTCATGGGGCCATATTCCTTAACCGGGGACATACGGCGATCTGTCACTTGTTTGGGAACATTTTCTTTGATTCACCCTTGGAGAAGTTCCATTTGGACGCTTAGCACCCTCCACCACCCTGCTTTGTTATGCATTGACTATTCAACTTTGACTTTGTTCCCTTTGAAGAGATGGACATGTGGAGGCTCCGCACTCACTTGAAATCCCAATCAAGATTTTTCCTTTGAAGGATCATCCGGTTGACACTCGAAGCCTCCTTGTAATTTTCAATGATCTTTACCTTACCTTTTCGGACCCTAGGCTATGTGGCGAACTAGCGCTTATTTGAGCTTCTACATTTGGATTCAACTTTAGAGATGCACCGCTGAAACACGTGGATCTCTCTGCTAGTACTTCTATACTTAAATCCTTTTGAGGCCTGCCTTGTCCACCTTTTGACCTCTGTTGACCATTTGCTACATGGAGGGCTGGCATGAGTTTGAGAACCTACCCTTTGGCTCCCATCTTAGATTTTCATCAAGCCCGACACTGCACCTTCTTGTCTAGCCAAAGAATTTTCAATGGCCACACAAATTTTGGGGCACTGAATGCATGGAAGCATGGCACTAATTTGAGATTCCTTTCTTAGATTCACCCTTGAGAAGCATCGTTTAGACACTTGGCCCTTTCCACAACATCCTCTATACTTAACCCTTTCAAGGCCTCATTCTGAACTATTTTGAGTCCGAGGACTTCGGATCTTCACCGATTCTGCCATTAATTTCTCTTGGCTTCTTTGACACTGTTCCTCTTCCTCTGACCCTATTATTCTATTTCTAAGCCTACCCGAAACTCCATACAATGGATTTAAGGCCTAAATCGCTTGACAGATCCATCTTATGGATTTCTCCTACACAGGTTATTTGACCTTCGTAGGCCTTGCCACTTCCATTATAGAGTCCCTTTGTAACTGCTTTTGCAGGTTACGAACGTGATTTCTTAGGTCCTTTTATTACAATGTTGTTTTGATCCAATATTTTTCTCGGTGGCACAAAATATGGATAACAATAATCTCTATAGAGATTGTTTGCATGTATATTTCATGAAGGCTTTGACATTAATAAAAGAAACCATTGATTTTCATTCCACTATGTTTGAATCTATAAATGGCACCAAATCATCTTGGTCTATCATGTTATATCATAGATTAAGCTAAGAACTATTTTTTCCATCCCAAAAGATACCTCTATAAAATCCCATTGATACATTTCTCTCTCTTCCTCTCATATATATTTTTATTAACCTTAGAATATATATGTATTCTCAACTATTTTCCTCTTTGTTTAATGTTAAAAATTATCTTGAAAATATTTCCTTGAGAAATGCTTAGCTCTAAGTGTGAACAAAAATGTATATCCCTTTATAAGGATTTTCTCATCACTTTTTAACCTCTATTATCTATGTTTCCACTTTGTGTTTTCCTTTCATGTAATTCTCTATCAAAAACTCAAATCTACCCCATTATCAATTCCCTTATGGTTTATTATGTTATTATCAATATCTCTTCCCACATAATGGATATGGGAGATTTATTCATTGGATTGATTGTTAGCTTAACATTTTATTAAAACTATTTGTCTTAACTCTTACCAATCATGGCTAAATAGAACCTCATCAAATTCCTATTAAATGGACATTATCTATCCCTTTGAATGGTTTTACCATTAAGTTTTAAAATATCATTAATTTTTTATAGTTAATATTCTATTTTAATCCCACATTCACTCTACATAATAGTAATCTATTATATGTAAGCAAACCCACTTCTACATTAAAGTGGAGTCATGGCTATGACCATGCCAACCTAAGGCTAGCCTGAGATAAAATGTTGTAAGATCATAGGGCACCTTGAAATCTATGCCTTAGATGGAGAGATAAACATGATCATAATACTTGGAGGAGAAAATCTAAACTTAGATGAATAAGGCCAACCAAGACCCAATAAGCCACGTCACCCCTACAACAAAATACCCTTTTCATGTACCTACAATTAATTATATTTTTCTAATATAACCCTTTTGTAATTTTATTTTACTCTTTTCATGCTCAATAGAATAATGTTATCACATGTAAATAATCAACATAAATTCATTCCACAAATGATCCATTGTCACTAAGTAACAATACACCGCTAAACAAATCCTACATTATGATGCGAAAGAGTGTGCAACACTATATCATTGTTGCAATGTGAAAAATCTATCCAATTGCACAAAGAGACACATAAAACATATTTTAATCACATGGAGGGAAAAATAGGACCTTAACTTATGGTTTGACACCATTTCTTATACATTAATGCACACATGGAAATTCTCTCTCCGTACTCATTTTTGAATCTTTACGCCTCTCTCTTTCTCTCGTTTGATGACACCCTTTCTCTATCTGGAAAACATATGCACACAAGTAAACAAGAATACCCAATGCTTTATCCATTCAAATAATCAAATCAATAGGAAGGAACTGTAAGCAACATATATGTATAAATAATAATCCCAAAACTATAATATGAATCAATTTTCATTTACTGCAATTCAAATCAATGATAATAACTATTTTACTCATAAACATGTCATAATCCTAACTAAATAAAATAAAGGTAGTATATAAAGTATTGTAATAATGTGAAAAAAACCTAATCAGCAGATAGTTCCCAAAACAATAATGTGGAAATATGGGATATGACACTCGACACAAACTCTTTATAACCTTCACAACTTACCTCCAATGAAAATGTTCTCTTAAGTATATTGTCCTTAGTTCCATGGCACGAACATCGGTATCGAGTATATATCTTTCCTATGCTTGTAAACACGCAAGAACAATGTGAGAAGGAAGGAAAAGAAGTCATTAATTTCTACATAGAGATAAGAATTTCATAACAAGAACAAGATAAATGACACATAGAAGTAACTTTGATGTAACCCCAAATGTCTAAAATATCAACAAGGTTGCATTGTAAATACATGGAAATGAATTCTTTAACCCAATTCCTTGATTTAACTCATCCTAACAAGCACGTCATATTTCTCACAACCATATTATATGAAATTTAAGCATTAAACCCCTTTAAATATCTATAGGAATCTCAAAATTTCAATGTTTGAAGGAAATATTGACACTATAACATTTAATATGTGGGTTCACTAGCTTGAGGTCTACATCTCCATTTATCACTTTGATGATGACAAGAATATAAAATTTTCAATTATGTAGATGTCCATATCAATGTCCCTTTAGTTGGATACATTCAATATGTAATGAAAAATATCCTTTGATCCCACCAAACAAAAAGAGTTTTTTTGTGATTTTCTAAAGAATTTATAACACCTAAAACACTATGAGGATTACTACATGAAGTTTCAAACTATAGGGATAAATTGATGGAATATTATACAAGAACAATCTATGGATATTTTTCACACCATTGGGAGGAACTAAAAATTAAACAAAATGTGTTGAAGTACATAAATATAATTTATTCTTATATACATGTCAAAATGGAATTTTTACTTTTGACTCTTTAGGGAAAGCCTAACACAACACCACCAAGACCGAATCCAAGGCCAAGATAAATTGTATTTTTTCCTCTTCACCTAAATATGTGAGAAATAATGTATCCATAAAAAACACACCATTCCATCCTTATATGCAATAAAAAAACAAGTCATGCGAAAAGAACAACCTAATAAGGTTGTCAAAGACCATAAGTATTTTAAACCTTCTAACAAATAAAAGAGAAAGAAAATATTAGGTGAAGAGTGGTTCCATTTTCATCACTTGAAAAACTACATAGGATATAAATGTTTTCCATGTCAACATTTTTGTGTGCACTCTACTATATATACCTAATTTTTCACTTTTCATCTTTCATACATGTTATTAAAAATTTCCTTTATACGTGAGATAAGGGTCATTACTTGCTCCTATTTCTTAAGCGGGTGCATTAAGGGGCTTATCGGGAATGGGGAATGGTTATTCATGTAACCATTATGGGTTAGATACAATACACATATTATTTCTATTTGGTCTTGGCCTTAGTTTTCCTTGCATTAGTTATCCTTGTCCCCTTAGGTCTCATATACATTGCATTCATAACTTCTTACTTGCATCTCATCACTTTACACCTTGTTTATCCATATCCATGATCCATGACACATTATTTTTACTTTTCATAAAACATCACCTCTTTTCACCATCTTAGGATGACACCATCTCATATGGGTAATGTTTTTGGTGTTTGTTTCCCTTGACCGACGCGATACACACCTCACATTGACATCATAAGAGAGGAAGATAAAATAATTTGAATTTCCAAATTCTCTTCTCTTTTGTATCATATTCGTATATTCTCACCCGAATCTTGGTTCATCTTGCACTTTTCTTGGATTGGATTAGAAACTCTTATTCTTGGATGGTTTTCTTGCACTATTAGGTAACCTATAATGAGTCTAGGATATGAATTATGTTCCCCTTCTCCACCTAATAGTGATTATCTCTTAGTGTGTTGCTTCTCTAGAGAGATAGATGTATCAATGACCACCCTACAGGTATAAGGTGATTTTAGCCATGTTTTTTTCATTTTTCATAGATTAGTTTGTCTCCTTCCCTCATAGTGTTATGTTAGTTTAGTGTTACATATACTTGGATGCTATTTAGCATAGTACTATTATTTATGATCAGCTCCTTATCTTTACATTACATTAATTTCAATCATATTGTGTGCATCTATCATTGATCCATACCTCTCCTCACCCAATCATCGATAACTTATTAGGGTTCTCTCCTCTATCTTGACTCGCGCGCCTTGAAATCCTAGGTTTATCTAGTGTAGGGATTCCTACACTCTAGATATGTGACCATAGTGCTCATTGTAGCCCATTTAAATACATCCAATGTATGTCGGTTCATGCATGTTTCTTACTTGCCTCCTTGATACCCTTGTAAAATGGATAAGTTAGGAGTGCAATTTATTGAGACATATTCTTTTCCTACCTTATATCTCTCGGTAAACCCAACGTAAATCCTACAAACACCCTTTTTGGAGAGAAAATTTGTTAGGGGACAAATTTTTGGATGTCTTACTAATGCTCTAGGACTCTAGGTCCATCTTCTTGGGTGGTACAAATCCACTTTATTGTGAATGAACATAAATAAAAATTCGTTGTTAGCCTAGAGGTTGAGGATACAACAAGCACACTCCACCATACCTATGTAAAATACTTACAATAAATTGTAAGGGAGGAATTTTTTTGAAAGATGGGGAAGGGGAATTAACTCTATGAGTATAAAATCATATTCTCACCAAAGCTAATTAGAAATTTCACATCCACAATTTATAAGAAAGAAACAAAAAGTTTAGAGTGTTAATGATCAGAGGAAACCATGCACACAAAGTTGCACACATTCATGAATCATGAAAATAAACAATCCATTTCTTTATTGACATCTTTCATCAAGTTGTACAATGTTGGAAATAGAGGAAAATGGTGAAGGAAAGTGGAAGAATTGCTATCTCTCTTACTTAGCTCAAAAATATCTCTTTTGAGTGTACAAAATTGATAACCCTTAAGCAAGAGTATGCCATTACATTATATAAAATAAGAAAAGACTCTTTGGATACCCCCACATGACTTTTTGTTTCTCCTCACAATGTGTGACTCTTGAAATTCTTAGGAATGAAATTAATTTTCCTTTTATATTAATAAAGGGAAACTTATTACAATGTTTTTTAAAGCCATATTTAAATGAATAGGAAAAACATCATGATTGTTCACAACAAGAATTAGAAAGGGAGTAGAAAAGAGGAGAAATAATGAAGAGATAAGGGAATAATGCTCCAAATCATGAGTGGAGATACCTCTACCTTCAATGAAGATCCTACTAGCGATGATCACAACCTCTCGTATGATTTATGCACACCCTAGACCACTGAATGAGTGTTTAGAAACATTGTTCGAGATTTCCTAATGTGAGATTAGGATGAGCACATACAATGCCCATGATGATGTTTTTAGGACCTCTTTGAAGTTATCATTCCTCCATTTGACCCATGAAATGATCTTATAATCATGTGAAGAGTCCAAAAAGTGGAAATATGAGTGAGAATGAGGCCATCTGCAAATTTTTGCTCCCAAAGTGAAGAATTTCTATTTTTAGCAAGTAGGATCGTGACCTACTATTTTGGGACATATCACCTGTTTTGCTCCAATTTCATCCTTTGTGTATTTTATTTATGATACACTCGCTATTTTTTAGCGCATTTATATTTTTAGAAGGTTACTATTTTGGGGACCTGGTATTTTGGGAAAATTGTTGTTTTTTTCCTACTTCTCATTTTACAATCTTTCCTAACTTTTCTGGGTGATCAAACGTGCAAATCAGGGGACTTATTATTTTTAGCATATGGGGAAGCATAAAATATGACATTTTTAGTAAGTGGTGAAAATGACCTCGGTTTTGATGTGAAAAACATTTGTTGATTCTTCTCTTCGTGGCGATCTCGTGGTCCAATTTTCATTGTGATTCGCTCACCGGAAAGCTCATAAATAAAAAATGAAATTTTCTTGGTGCGGGTTTCGGTATGGGGCTACCAGAGAAGCCATTAATGGAGTCAACAAGATTTTTGAATTTTTATTCCCCACATCCGATTGACATGAAACAAATTTATTGGGATAGGTTTTTTATTTAGAGTCTATGTGTAAAGTTTTAGCTTCACCTGCCCTTCGGATTAAAGGGAAATATGAGGAGTGAGAGACATGGAAAAAATTTTTTTGTTAGATTTAATAATATAAATAATCATTATATCTTCTATTTTTTGTAGCTTTATGGCCTCTAAAAATGAATAAGTCTGTAAAAAATCTCACCTCAATCCGTGTACTGGATTTTGAGATATGAGAATTTCATGTTTTTAGTTACAAAGTCATTCTGGCACTAAAAAACATGGTGCCAGTTGAAAAAGTGATGTTTTTGGTTCCATAAAATCAATGAAGTGAGTGTAAAATATGTGCAAGGATAAATGGAGGTTATGGGAGCATAATCAATGGATGAGAGATATTTCTGGCAGTGAGCTTCACGGATGCATGGGGAGGAAGAAGTAGCACGAAAATAATAAAAAATGCAAAAACTTGCATATTTTTAAAGGTTGGGAAGGAGCACACTTTTTTACACCAAGGCCTTGTTAGTGCAAAATCACAACACCCCCTGACGCACATCAGGCTTCTAGGTTGATGTTTAGGCATCCAGCGTGATTGCACAACATGGAAACCTCTCTCCAAGCGTGGGACTTGTGAAACCGAGAGAGGAATCTCCAGAGAAGGTTGGTTCCTACTCCTAAACTACCTGCCACAAGCTATTCCAGTGTAGGCAAGCTAATCTAATCCTAATCTAACCATGCCAAGGAGACAGAGAGAGAGAGAAAAGGGAAAAACAACAAAAGCCTACACTAAAACGGTGATACACTAGAGAAGGAGGATGTTGAACATCTATCAAAACTGCCATGGGACAAAGAGAGGTGAGCAATGGGAAGGATGGACAGATGCATCACAGGCCCAAGGATAGATTTCACACAGAAAATGTCCCAAAACTCCATGAACACAGCTCCAAACCTGCAATGAACATTTAGACATGCACAGATACCTGCAAATGAAGAGAGGCAAGGAGAGAACAAGCAAAAATGAGAGAGGATGGACAGATGCATCACAGAACACGTTTTGTTGCTCCAGAAGTTTGCACAGAACATCATTCCATTAGTAAAAGGCAAAAATGCCATTACAGAGCAGGGAGGAGGCTCGAACTCCATTTTCAACCCTAGAGAAGAAAATAAGGGAGGGCCAAGCCGAAAGAATGAACAACTTCTTTTTTTTAAAAATGAGCCAAATCGCTTTTTTATTGCATGGGTCGAGCCTGGGGATGAAACGTGGGAAAACATGTAAGCCCATTCCTCATTGAATGCCAACGCATTAAAACGGCATGGAGGATCTTACCAACCCATACCACCGTCACTTTGAGTGATTTTGAGGAGAATGCGACCCATTCTGCATTAATTTGGCCACTGAAATGTCACTTCTGGCCATGCAGAAGAAGAATGCGACCCATTAGCATTAAAACGGGTTGTTGAAAGGTCGCTTCTGGCCATTACCACACGTCAGAGCCGTTTCTCGATTTTCTCTCTTCAGACTACACCAAAACTCGAGATTGATCCCAGAATCATGTAGAGCATCTCAACAGCTTTCCGTTGATATAAAGAACGTGGAAATCCGAGCTCTGGATCAAAAGATATGGCGATCTGAAGATTTAGGGCACGGAACAGACCAAGACAGATTTCGAAATATTTTCCCGCGCTTCGCCACCTAGACGACACGTGGCAGGCTCTGATTGGTCACGCAATTCTCTCTCCTCTACCTTTCGGCGGGATGTCTTTTTGAAATTGCTTGTGGGCCCCTTAAACTTGGACACGTGGCGCCATTTCATTGGTTCGGTTCAGCGCTCGATAACTCGCCCCTTTGACCTTTTGACTTTTTCTCCTGTGAGGACACGTGGCAGCTTCTGATTGGTCCTCGGCTCCTTCGCGTACTTCACCTCCATTTGTCCCGGATGTCCCATTTGATTTTGGGCCCTTTGGACTCATTTCGGCCGGTTCGGGCATTTCGCGTCCATTTGTCCCAGATGTCCCATTTGATTTTGACCTGTCTGGCCCTTTTCACCCGATTCGGCTTAGGTTTGAGCCTTTTTGGCCCGATTGTCCCATTTGATTTTGGACTGTCTCGGCCCTTTTTCGCCCGGTTCGGCCGGTTCGCGCCTTTTTGGCCCGATTGTCCCATTTGCATCCCTCTCAGCAGTTAGCCAATTTTTTCTTGGTCGAACCGGCATTTCGTGCTCATCGCCGCGTACTTTTGTCCCAGATGTCCCTGTTGCTTTGCGGGCTGTTTGTGCTTACTTCGGCCGAGCCGGCCGGTTCGGGCCTTTTTGTCCCAAATGTCCCGACTGCCCCTAGGACTAGGACTTAGTCATTTTTATGATTTTTTCCTGGATCAACCTACTTGCCTTCTGCAACCTTTTTCGCATTTTCTCAGAGCTTGCTCTTTTCCTCTCAGACAGGGAACTTAGAAAATATTTGAGGGACTCTAAAGAACATGATTTTTGGCCCCGAATCAATCAATTTTCCTGGGACTTGAATATTCTGATGCATGTTATCAAAATTACCCAGGGGGGGTGAAATTTTGACAACAATTTGGCGACTCAGTGGGGTCATCTGCCCAGATGAATGATCGGTAACAAGCATCCATTGGGCATGGAGTCATGAGTTGCAACCTGCGCAACCGATCTTTTGAAAACCTCCCTCTGAGCCACTTGGAAACCCATTGAACCTGGAGTGTCTTCACCAAGATGCCACTGAAATGAACTGTGCAAGAGCAGAACCAGCAACACCAAAACTATGTACAAAACTGAAAATCATACATGCCCCAAATGGAACATGCAGAGTGTGCACAAGCACTTCTTCTACTTAAAGCAAACCTAGCTACTTACTCTAATCGAAGCAAAGGCAAGCTAAAAAACCCCAGAATCGGTTGTGAGAAATAGCTTCCTTTCTTCAAAATTGGCAGCCATGCAATTGATTTGCACGATCATGGCTGTTTGGATGGATGGAAAATCAACAAGAAGTCGGTCTTCTATCCAAATCATCAAGGTATCAATCAAAAATCCAATACCTCTTTTAGTTGCTCGCATTTGGATTGGAGAGGTATGGTAGCTGATCCTTGGTACTTTGTAGCTCATCCTCATGCTGAAGCAAGCATGGTAGTTGTGGCTTCTCCTTTGGCTCCAATGAAGCCAAATAAGCCGATTGGGCAAGGTCTGATCCGTTTGATATGCCCATAGCTCTGATTTTCAACTCCAAGAATGGAGTCTTCTTGTAGACCCTCTTGAATGGATGGTGTGGAAGAAATGGTGAAATTATTCTGTCCTTTCTCTTCCTCCAATGAATAACATGGAAGATAAAAATCTTCCAATCTTGATCCCAAAGAGCTGCTGTAAGATGCAGGCTGCTGCAAATGAAATCTCTCCTTCATGGCAGCAGGCTCTGGTGTTTGGAATGTGGATGATGAAAGAGAGAAAGGTGAAAGCTCAACCGGCTCTTCTCCATCAAAACAGTCCTCCAAATCTGACAGGTAAACTACCTCATTGCTGTCCTGCTGCTCGTTTCAACTTCCTCCATGGTGTCCTCTTGATCTGCAACTTGACCACCATGGTTTCCTTCACTCTCCAATATTGAGTTTGAGAGATCAAACTCCTTTTCAGTATTAGAACTTGAGAGAGGTGAAGTAGAAAGAAGAACTGAAGGTTCTCCTGTAGCCTGCTTTGTGCTCAAAGCCCTTGGATCTGCACTTTTCTCCTCCACAGCTAGAATGTGCTCCTCTTCTTTTGGATTTGGAGCAGCTTCTCCTTCCTCCAATGTTTGAAGACAATCTTGCTCTTGATTGAACTCCTCCTCCAGCATGAAGTTTGTCAAGTCAAACTCTTCAATTTGCTGCTCTAGAGGACAAGTTGGGACTGCAAGATCTTCTTCTTCTGCTGCAACAGAATCAGTCCTGACCACCATTTTTTCTCCAACCCTAGCCTCTTCTGTAGGCTTAACCATCAAGGGGATCTTTGTCATCCCAAATTTGGTAGCCCAAACCTTCAAGTCATCTGTCATTTCTTTTCTGTTGGGCTCCTCTTCTTGCTGTCCTTGATGACTGATTTTTTCAATTCCTTCTTCCCCATATGAAATTGGGAATGCAAGAGGAGGAATGGGTTGAAACTCAACTGATTTGACAATTTTGTGTGGTGGTGGAGGCGGTGAAACCTCTTGTTTCTTTGGAGGAGGGGGTATTTCTGTTAGCTCTTGTGGAGGGGATGACTGTTTGGAAGGGAAAAGGAAAGAAGAATCGAGATGGGATGGAAGACTAGGGGGTGGAGAGATGGATTCAATATATGGGACAGCAGATGAGGAGTTTAAATGAGATGATGCTGCTTGAGTAATGGAAAGAGAAAAACCAGATGATGGTGTAGAACTTACCCATTGACAAGGTTGTTCAACAACAAGTCTGTAGGCCTCTATTTCTGCTGTCCATTGTGCAAGCAAAGGCAGCATTGCAATCATGAAGTCAAGCTTCTCCTGAGGGCTGTAATGCCTTGGAAAAGGTCCCACCCATGGACAGGGTGCTCCATAACCGATTCCAAAAGCTTTCATTTGTGCTTGAGCCCTGGACTGCACCATCCCCACCTCCATCTTTTGGATTTTCTCCAACAGACCAGCATCTTGGATCTGATGGTCTTCATTGTATGCACACTCTTGCTCTTGGAAAGCTCCATTGCCAAACTGACTTTGGCACTGCTGTTCATATGAGTATGCATGCTGATCTGGAGGATTTGTAAAACGTGTTGGAGGTGGAATATACTGCTGTTGTTGATGTGAAATCCATGATGGAAATGAAGTCATGATTGCACAACTTCATGGAATGGAAAAGAATGAAAGGGATGGAAAGAAAGATGGATGAAAATGTATGGAAATGGGTCTGCAAGCTCAGAGAAATGGGTTGCTGATCAGATGGAGTCGCCAGATGTGTTTGCAAGTGCCTCCAAAGGCTGAAATCTTCACAGGAACACACCAACCTACAAAAGATGAAGTGAAAGACCTCTAAGGTCCCACCGGGCATGCCAAAACTGTTAGTGCAAAATCACAACACCCCTAGACGCACATCAGGCTTCTAGGTTGATGTTCAGGCATCCAGTGTGATTGCACAACATGGAAACCTCTCTCCAAGCGTGGGACTTGTGAAATCGAGAGAGGAATCTCCAGAGAAGGCTGGTTCCTACTCCTAAACTACTTGCCACAAGCTATTCCAGTGCAGGCAAGCTAATCTAATCCTAATCTAACCATGCCAAGGAGACAGAGAGAGAGAGAGAGGGAAAAACAACAAAAGCCTACACTAAAACGGTGATACACCGTAGAGAAGGAGGATGTTGAACATCTATCAAAACTGCCCATGGGACAAAGAGAGGTGAGCAATGGGAAGGATGGACGAGATGCATCACAGCCCAAGGATAGATTTCACACAAAAATGTCCCAAAACTCCATGAACACACGGCTCCAAACCTACAATGAACATTTAGACATGCACTGAGATACCTGCAAATGAAGAGAGGTAAGGAGAGAACAAGCAAAAACGAGAGAGAGGATGGACAGATGCATCACGTAACATGTTTTGTTACTCCGAATTTGCATGAAACATCATTCCATTAGTAAAAGGCAAAAAAATGCCATTACAGAAGCAGGAGGAGGCTCAAACTCCATTTTCAACCCTAGAGAAGAAAAAAAGGGAGGGCCGAGCTGAAAGAATGAACAACTTCTTTTTTTTTTTTAAAATGAGCCAAATCGCTTTTTTATTGCATGGGTCGAGCCTGGGGGACGAAAAACGTGGGAAAACGTGTAAGCCCATTCCTCATTGAATGCCAACGCATTAAAATGGCATGGAGGATCTTACCAACCCATACCCTGTCACTTTGAGTGATTTTGAGGAGAATGCGACCCATTCTGCATTAATTTGGCCACTGAAATGTCACTTCCATGCGAGAAGAAGAATGCGACCCATTAGCATTAAAACGGGTTGTTGAAAGGTCGCCTTCGCCATTACCACATGTCGAGCCGTTTCTCGATTTTCTCTCTTCAGACTACACCAAAACTCGAGATTGATCCCAGAATCATGTAGAGCATCTCAACAGCTTTCCGTTGATATAAAGAACGTGGAAATCCGAGCTCTGGATCAAAAGATATGGCGATCTGAAGATTTAGGGCACGGAACAGACCAAGACAGATTTCGAAATATTTTCCCGCGCTTCGCCACCTAGACGACACGTGGCAGGCTCTGATTGGTCGCGCAATTCTCTCTCCTCTACCTTTCGGCGGGATGTCTTTTGAAATTACTTGTGGGCCCCTTAAACTTGGACACGTGGCGCCATTTCATTGGTTCGGTTCGAAGACTTGATAACTCGCCCCTTGACCTTTTGACTTTTCTCCTGTGAGGACACGTGGTAGTTTCTGATTGGTCCTCGGCTCCTTCGCGTACTTCACCTCCATTTGTCTCGGATGTCCCATTTGATTTTGGGCCCTCTGAATCATTTCGGCCGGTTCGGGCATTTCGCGTCCATTTGTCCCGATGTCCCATTTGATTTTGGACTGTATCGGCCCTTTTTCGCCTTGGTTCGGCCGGTTCGCGCCTTTTGGCCCGATTGTCCCATTTGCGTCCCTCTCGTAGCTTAGCCAATTTTTTCTCGATCGAACCAGCATTTCGCACTCCGCGCCGCGTACTTTTGTCCCGTGATGTCCCCGCTGCTTTCAAATGGCTGTTTGTGCTTACTTCGCCGAGCAGCCTTTTTGTCCCAAATGTCCCGACTACCCCTAGGACTAGGACTTAGTCATTTTTATGATTTTTCTGGATCAACCTACTTGCCTTCTCGCAACCTTTTTCGCATTTTCTCGAGCTTGCTCTTTTCCTCTCGAGACAGGGAACTTCAAAATATTTGAGGGGACTCTAAAGAACATGATTTTTGGCCCCGAATCAATCAATTTTCCTGGGACTTGAATATTCTGATGCATGTTATCAAAATTACCCAGGGGGGGTGAAATTTTGACAACAGGCCTTGGTGTACAAAAATGTGCCCCATCCCTATTGGGCCACTTGGCATGACATGGTTGGCTGAGGTAAAAAGGTGAGGGGGCTAGGAAAATGTGCATGGGGGCATAGATTAAAAAAGGGGCTTAGAGGAGGTCACACTGAGGTACATGGGCCTAAATGGGAGTGTTGTACATTTTATTGGACCATGTGATTGAAATCCTTGGTGCAATTGGTGTAAAAAATTTTGTTGCTCTCTCATTGGTCGAAATTTTCACCAAAAAAATGATTAACTCATTTACCTTGTGGAATAACTTGTCTAGCACATAACTTGAGCTCCTGCATATTTTTACATGCTTATTTGTATGAAATTGCATGGAAAATTCTTTTTAACAAAATTATTATGGTATTATATCTTTATTTGTCCTTAAACTCCTTGAAATGACTCCTTTTTATCAAGATTACTAGTTGTCCCATCAAAGAATGAGCTCCCTTGAAAATCACCAAGGGATTGTTAAAAATATTATGATTCCACCTTTTAGATTATTCTCTTATATTTCTAATGAGTATTTTTTTCCTTCTAACTCCTTACGAATCTCCTAGAATCATTTGTTGATGATTAGGTACTGTTTTGACTAGCTTCTCCCTAGGTCCGAGACTAGGTCGCATGGGGGACCAAGGGGAAAAAGGGAGGGGGCACATTTTATTTCACCATGTCCACCAAGGAATGTTTGAACTTGGTGTACAAATTTTTTCCACTCTCCCATTGGTCCAAATTTCAATGCAAAATTTGACTAACTCCTTTAGTCGTACCTTGGGAGTGGTTTGTCGAGGAACCAACATGAGTTCTCGAAGCGCTTTTTGATGAAAATTTATATTATTTTACATGATAATTATATTTTGAATCTAATTATGGGTTTATAAGATATTAATTCTGATATTTACTCCCTAAAAATATGAGTTTTAATCTAGCTCCCGGGTTGTGCCCACCAAAATAAGGTGTAGACAAAGTATGCCTAGGTGTTTTGAAAATTATGGAATCACCATATTATATGTCTCTAAATGATATTTCCAATTATATATTTTTTGACTCTTAAATCCTTATGAAACTCTTAGAATCACTTACCAAAGATTAGGAGTTGTTTTGGCACTGTGCATTGCTTAAGCCTTCAAAATCAACTATTACTTGAAACTACTCCAAAACTTCTAGAACCTCCCAAAATCTTCCAAAAATGGTTGAACAATGCTATTGTCCCTTTGAATACCTCCCCGATGATTTTAGGCATTCCATTTAGTACCTGTGGGTGCGCAAAATCCTTAAGAAGACCAAAGAATGACCTTTCCCAAGCTTGTCAAAAGGCTTGTCTTGATGGATATTACCTTGGAAGTACTTGAAATGACTAGATATCCCTAAATCACCTATGGACCCAAGAAAAATAACATAAGACTTCTCAAATGGATGGGATAGGAATGACTCATGGGTTAGGGTGATATGAAGGAGGGCTCGGATGACCTTTGAGTAAAAATTTTAGGTAGGGTATGGTTGTCATGCTTAAAAATGGTGATTTTATTGTTGCACATTTGCATGAAAACAATAGGCTCTAGCTTAGAGACATCCCATAGATCAAGTATAGTGAGGACATCATATGAGAAATTTTGAATCTCTATACATAACATTTATCAGTGCCTTATCCATTGGGCCTTGCAAAACACACACAACTTGCAAGAGATAGACATAAAAGGGGAAACACATAACTAAAAGGAAACACACCACACAACAAAGGGAAAAACACATGAAAAAATGGAAAGGGAAAAAAATTTAAATCACCTACAAGAAAAGGTAGGGGAAAACCTTCTTTCATTGTAGCACTCTTCTCTTCTCATAGGTTACCCCTAAGTGGGTAACACTGAGTGATGATGTTCCATGAAGTCATTTATCGGTTCGAGAAAGTAGCCTCCTCTCCTTAACTACTTATGAAATATAGGTGCTTTCATGACTGTCCTGTACTCTAGAGGAGTGAGACTACATGAGCCTTTTGATGCTCAAATATTAACTCAAAAATTCCATTTCTTTTATTCCCTTTGAAGTCGTTTCGTATTGCAATTTTCCTTTTGTGCTTACATTTATGATATTTCATTGAACATCTCATCACCGCCCCAAGGTTGGTTTTCATTCAAATTACTTGAATATACTTGAGTTATTTTCCTTCCCAAGTATATTCTCATTAAAATATTTTCCATGAGAAATCTTGGACATATTTTCATTCTACTCCACTATGAGGTGCTTGAATATTGACTGGAGAATTAGTAGTAACCTCATATCTTTCTTGTATGGCTATAACATGAGATAAGAGATTAATACTTAGCTTAGGATCTTCTACACTTTATACTTGTATCCAAAATTTCTTGAACGAAGTTGTAGTGCCCAAAATTTTTATAGCTCGGTAGCTTGTTGTTTCTTTGCTCAGATACATGTTTTGATAGAATTTTGTTTTATCGTGGACATTATATCATAGATTTGATCTTATTAGAAATTTGTGGACATTCAGGCGTATAGCGCCAATTTAGCTTAATTTCTATGTTGTCACATTTTCTTATGATGTCAAGGATAATAATGGATATGATGTTGTGTTTGGAACATAATTATATGGATGGATAGTTGTTGCATGTGGAAATTCCATGGTTATGTGTCACTTTATCATCTTGTCTAACTTTTGGAATATTGACTATAATTGTGCATGTTGTCGCATTTTGATTTCAGTAGGATGTTAGGCTAGTTTAGAACTTATTGATATCTTATTGTGTCGTTGTTTTATATTTTATCAGACAGGTACAGGTTAATGTGTGCAATGAGTGTGCAGGTGACAGGTTTACAGGAGAACGTGGGAATTCAGGCCAGCTACACAATCTTGCACAAGCAGCCCATGGGCTGAGTCCTAGCCATGTTCATTGTGTGAAGCCTTAGTATAGGAGATTATTATTTTGGGCACTATGAGTGACCCCAATTTTTGTAATGTATTGTGCTTTGAATTATTAATATTGTTTAGGGTTATTAGTGATGTTGTAAACTTGTTTTGGGAATTAATAATTCCACTTGCAAGAAAAATTTTGATTTTGTTTAATGAGTCACTTAATCACAAGGGTTTAGGGTCACATGTGAGACCCTTGGGTGGTCCCCACACCCTCTACCCTTGTGCCAAAAATGCAAAACCCGAAATTAGGTTATTTTGGGCATTTTTGGGGACCCCTTTGTAGCTTGGGAGTTCCCCTAACATAAAAATGAGCCCTTGGACCCTACCTAATGGGTAGGGGGGCTTATTTTCAAGGCTAGAGGGAGTTTTCCCTCCCTTTTTACCTCTTGTTTGGTCACATCCATGTAAGGGGTGTGGATTGGAGTGCTTATTAAAAGTTTCACTAATTTTTTCTTGCTAACATTTAGGGAATTTGGGAGAAGAGGGAAAAAAGACAATTTTACCCTTTCTCTCTTTTGTTTTGGCATCTTTGACCTTGTAGAAGGAGAGGGGTGACACATGTCACCCCCTCATTTGTGAGGATGCTTGTTTGCTCCTCTTCAAATTCCCATTCATGGGAAAAGAGAGGAACTTTTTTTTGGAACTTCTTGCTTGGATGCTTGGGTGATTTGGAGCTTGTGATTTGCTTGAGTCAAGAGTGGAGAAACTTGAAGTTGGAAAGATTTTTGGAGAGCTTTCCTTGAGGTAGGCTCTTATGTCTTATTGTTGTGTTGCTTTCTTTTTAGTTGTTAGATTGGTTGCTTGAAATTGTTATTTGTTGTATGTAGATTTTGGTTTCTTGCTTGTTTTACTCCCTCCATCATATGGCATGATGGAGTTTTGGAGTGTGGGGGAAGAGAGAGGGAATTTTCCCTCTCAATCCTCAAGGCTTGATGGACAAGCCTTGTAGGGTCTTAGTGTTTCCCCTCAATGGTTGAGGTGGGGAAGTTGATTCATTTGGCTTGAATCTCCTTCCCCATTCTTGGTAAGGAAACCCCTTTGGGGTTTGAAAATCCTTCCAAGAAGGACTTGGAGAAAGGGTGGAGGAATAAGGAGGATTTTGATTGAATTTAGGAGCAATAAGGAGGGTAGGGAGATTTTTGCTTTGTGCAATCATTTTGGAATATAACTTTTGGAGAACTTTCTCCTCTCTTCCCCACTTTTGAGGAAGAACATGGGTTCTCCTCCTTGTATATTTTGGAGTCTTGTGTTGTATTTATCCCATTTTTGTGTGCTTGTATCATTGTTAGTTCACCCTCCATATTGTGCAAGTTTTGGTTAGTGACCTCTTTCCCATGGGCTTGGGGGAGGCTAGCATGCATCCCAACCTTGGGAGAGGCATGTAATGATGCCTATGGTTGGGAGGTAAACAAGCTCTTTCTCCTTGTTGGATTTCTTGAAGGCATGAAGGATGTATCTCAAGCTTGGAATCTCTTGTCATCTTGGTGCTCATTGTCTCCTTCACTTTGTTGGCATCTCTCTCTTTGTGACTCTAAGGTAGGGTATTTGGAGGGTATGCTTATTTTGTAAAGTATCCTCCTTGTGATTTGGAATCACTTGTAAGATTGGAAGTCTTTTTGTATTTGAGGATCTTCTTTCAACCTTGGAAAGGAATTTTGTTGGAATGTTGTTTTGTATATTTTGCATTCACATGTAAACTTGAGACATGGTGATTAAAATGAGAAATCTCTCTCCCTACTTGCAAGAAACTTGTTATAGAAATTATTGGTTGTTTGCATATTGGGAATATTTATTCAATCACCCTTGTAGTCTAAGCTTGTGGAAGAGAAGTGTTGTATCAAAAGTCTCATTTATTTGTAACTTAATGTATCTCCCATATTTTATTTACAAAAAGAAAGATATATTACTTGATGAGGAATCCTACATGTGTGTAAATCTGAAATGATCCTTTGCATTAAATTTGAAATGAAATCTACTTGGTTATAAGAAGTTGTTCTTGTTTTAACTTTGGAAGAAACTCTTTTAATTGTAAAATGCACATCTCCTTTTATATTAACATGGTTTTAGAAATCTCTTTTTAATTATTTTATGCAAAGGAAATTGTACTTGGAAATGTGGTAGTTTTCTTGATTTTTGTCAAAAAAAAAAAAGTATATAAAGGTTATCAAATTAAATCTTAATATATATATATATATATATATATATATATATATATACATACATATACATATACATATACATACACATACATATAAATATACATATATATTATTTATATATATAATGTATTGTATATAAAACAAAATTTAAAATGAATTTATTTAAAAGCGAATTTAAAAAAAAAAAAATGTTTGGTGGGGGACCGAACCCCCACCCCCGCAATCGTCCCCATGGGGGGGCTGCCCTCCACAATACCCTACACCCCCTCCCTCCTTCTCCTTCCCTACCATGCCCAACCGCTGCCTCCCCTCACGCTGCGCGCCTCCACCCTGTCCTCCTTCCACCTCTGCGGCCCCCACCCCAATTTCAAACCCCACTCTCTCTTCCACCGCCCCATGTGGCCACACCTCGACACAACCTCCTCACACAATCCCCTGCAAAAATAAAATCCGCCCACACTTCAAAATAACAATAAATAATAAATATAAATATATACATATATATAAATATATATTTACATATATATATATATGTGTGTATATATATATATATATTTACTCCATAACTCCATAATAATACAACAAGAGTAATAAAAAAATAGTCTCTATAGCTTCTCTCCAACCACTGCACAAGGGAAAAGAAAGAAAATGAGAGAAGGAAATAAGATAAAGAGAAAATAAAAAGAGACATAAGGAAAATTTTAGAGCATCCTAGGGCAACTAGATCAAGGGTTGAGGATTGTCTAATCCTAGGGCTCAAATTAAACCCTGTTCACTTTTAAGTCTTGAACATTTCAAATGGGTTTGGAAAACATAATTAATAATAATAATAAAAAGGGGGTGTAGTCTCTATTAGATGTTTTTAGCTTAATCTAATAATAATTAAATAAATGAAAATTGTGTCGGGCTAGTGGTTAAGTAATGGGGTTAACCAATTTAGTTAAAATAAACAATTTCTGAAATCGGTTTTGTATCATTAGTTTTAGCATGGTTAGTAATCATTTTCAAAAAAAAAAAATTTACCCTAAATTTTTGCTATACTTTGGTTTGATTTTTCGGTGTCCTGACGGGGGCATTCTGAAGTCCTCATTTGTTTCTTCTAATAGCTCATATTTTCATTCGTTCAAGAATCTTCATTCTGAAGCTCAAGGAAACTATCTGGAGGGATTACTTCATCACCTTGAAGCACATTTTATTCCACTACTTATTTGTGGAGGTGAGCCTCAAACTCGGGGTCTTAAAATCCTTTACTTCAACTCCTTCATCATTGAAAGAGTCCTCTTCTTCAAATGGAAAAGAAAAATCTTTAATTTTTTCATCACATCCCTCAACCATTAGCTCGGGCGGGACATTATATTTATCATATTTCTTTATATCACCATGTCCAATATTTGAAGTGGTTGAGCATTCAAAATTAGACTCACACCTTTCCTACATATCCATATCTTGCATTAGAAGGTTAATACTATGCTCAAGGCCTTGTGTGTCTTTCGTAGCTCTTAGTGATTCTTACACAAGTTTTCCTTTCAAACATTTTTAGGGCTCATCATAAGATGATTTTGTTTCTTCATGAATGATATGATCAAGAGCATCTTCATTTCCAAATGGGAATGAAAAAATATCCTCCTCCTGAGTGAACATACAAGTTTATTTCTCCATTTTAGATTTTCCTAGAATCATTTCCTCTTCCTCATGACTCGCATCATCTGCCCATTCCGGGCTTCCTCTTACGTCTTAAATTTCCTCAATGATTTCTCTAGATCAATATTACTTTGGAAAGGAATGTTTGGCACTATCAAGATAGGAATATCATCTACCTCCTCGGATATTATGAAATGGTTCATCCTCCTGTTATTTTTGTATAGAATGTTAGTTCCTAGATTTCCTTCCTTTTACACTTTGTTTACCTCATCCTCTTCTTGAAGCAATCTTTCCATGTCTCCCTTAACCAGAATGGTTGTAGAAGACCAATTCATTTGGATTTTACCTCTAAAATATAGGAAAAAACTTCTACTCAACAACATTCCAAATGAAGTTGAGATATCTGCTACTAAGATCATCATTAAAACCTTCTTTCCTAGATATTTGGCAAGAGATACATGTGCATATTTGACCTTCCCTACAAGTAGGACCTATTTTGACTCTAAGGAGTAATAAGAGCCACATGGCTGAGTCATGGAGATTTTGAGATATTTGGCTACCTTCACGGGCATTACATTTCTAGAGGCACTAGAATATATGATGCAATTGTTCAAGATGTATTCTCCAATAAGAAGGGAGACGTAGAAAGGATTGACCTTGGGGTCAATATTGGATGCCCAAAATTCAATCATGTTCTATGATGGAGGTGTAGGTGAGTTTGGTAGTATTCCTTTAGAACTATGAGTTATAACATTGGGTGTTAAACTACTACTCCTAATATATCAGACGAATCTCTCAAATTGTTCGGGTGAGTCCACAAATATTTAGTTTTAGTAATTTGCACTTTGGTTCTGTTCACATATTCTATGAATTCAAAAGGAGAAGATGTGGAAAAGGGGGTGAAGGGACTATTTTTGGAGCCATGGATAGGTTTGGAAGAAGGGGTAGATGTTTAGGGAACAAAGGCTATTTTAATAGGTAAAGTGGAAGATTTTGAAGCACTATATTTTTCAGGAGTATATTTAGATTTAGAAGGGGCATTGGAATACTTACATGGAATTGTGGGGTACCTCATGCTTGCTATAAGATTAGGTTTCTCCAATGTGGACTCCATACAAGGTGGAAGTGGATATCCTCAACTTATTATTTTGTTTTGCTGAGTCGGCAAAGGCGGGTCTTCAATCTACTTATTTTTAAGAGCGGTGGAGGAAGAAGCTCCTTTCTTAGACTGGGAATGGGTGAACACTACAAATCAAAATAATAGGTTCATCTTCACTATCGTCTTCATCACCTTTGAAGTACTCACAAAATCTGATTTGTGTTTCATTATCTACATCCTTAACCTCTATAATATCATCATCTCTACTTTATTTTTTGATCTCTTCTTCATCTTCTTGACTCCTATAACTTGCATAAACAAGTGGTTACTCTAAGGAAATCCTTTGGGGTGCTCTTCAATCTAATTTTTGTTATTATTTAAAAACGATACTTGTTCAAAATTTCTCTCTTTAGTGAAGACATTTTGTTTTCCATTTTTGAAAAAATGATTAATTCTCTCATCTTCATGAGGTTGGGCCTTACCATTTGAGGGATTCTTCATCTTTCCAGATAGGATGAGATCATCACTAATTTCAATGACCATTATTTTCATTCCTATTAGATTTATTGGTTGAAACCTGCATAGCAAGAATCCTACTTCAAGTGATTGATCATTAATGAAGAATCTCTTGAAATTATTTTCGAGATGGTGAATCCTCTTCCGGTATCCCGCAAAGAAATCATTTGAAATGAGCCACAAAGTCTCTCATAGTTTCATTTGATTCTTTCCTTATTTTTTCCAATTACACAATGAGATCTTGACAGTCCTCGATAGATTTGAATATTTCATCGAACTTTCTTTTGATGTCTTCCCATAGGTGATTGATCGATAGGAAGGAGGTAGAACCTTTCTACTTATTTGTCTTGGAGAGATTCAAAGAAAAATATTATAGAAATGTATTCATATTCAACTCCAAGAATCATGCATGATGAGGTGAAGGTGGTGATGTGTTCTTCAATAATTTTTGTTTCGTCACCTTTGAAATTTGGAAAGTTCTTATGGGAACCTGTTGGTTTTTAAGAGGGGGTGTGAGAGTGAGTGGACTTGTATTTCTTCCCCATTGAACAATTGGTTGAGGTATTTTTGGTTCATATTTCATCATTGCTTCTATTTCAAATTCAAATTTTTCTCTTTCTTTGTAAAATTCTTCTTCCCATCCTTATTCGGTTCTCATTCTTCTTCGCTCTAGAACTCACTTTGCTTTCAATAGTAGTTGAAATATGGGAGAATTTGTAAGGGGAGTATCAATAGGAGTTTGGATGGGATTTTTAGGAGTAACACTTGAAGACCCAGATGGTAAATTGGTAAGGGTTATATTTTATTCGTTCTTGCTGATTTTGCAAAGTGGAATCAACAACACCTCTCAAATTTCTCAACCTAGTATATCTTTTTTCAGCCATTTCTTTGGGAAAATCCTGCAACAAGAATTTGAAAGGACACTATGAAATTTGAAGGTTCACTTGTAGGAAGTGACAGTGGGTCCTTCAATAATGGGTTTCATCAACTTCTTTTTTGTTTTTGGTATTTTTGGAATTTTTTTTTTTTGGATTTTCTGATCTTGTGATCATTTTTTGGGTGCACATTGTTGCCAAGTCTACCCCACGATGGGTGCAAAAAACTATTGGTGAGAAAAATTTTTGAGGGACAAATTTTTGGGCTTCTTTCCAATTATATGGGACTCTAGGTCTCTCTACTTGGGTGGTGTAGCTCCACTTTATTGTGAATGAATATAAATAAAAATTCCTTGTTGTCAAGAGGCCAAAGATAAAATGGGCACACTCCACTTTGTACTGTGGAAAATATTTACAATAAATTGTAAGGGAGAAATTTTCTCAAATATGGGGGAAGGGGAGTGAGAAATTAGACAAGGGGAATTAACTCTATGAGTAGAAAATTAGATTATTTCCAAAGCTAATTAGAAAGTTCACATCCATGGTTTATAAAAAAGAAACAACAGCTTTAGAGTGTTAACGATCAAAGGAAATCAGGCACACAAAGTTGCACACATTCATGAATCATGAAAAGAAAAAATCCCTTTCTTTATTGACATCTTTCATTAAGTTGTACAATGTTGGAAATAGAGGAAAATGGTGAAGGAAAGTGGAAGAATTTCTATCTCTCTTTCTTAGCTCAAAAATTATCTCTCTTGAGTGTACAAAATTGACAACCCTTAAGCAAGAGTATGCCATTACATTATATAGAAGAAGAAAATACTCTTCGGCTACCCCCACATGACCTTTCATTTGTCCTCACAAAGTGTGACTCTTGAAATTATTAGGAATGAAATTAAGTTCCCTTTTATATTAATCAAGGGAAACTTATTACAATGTTTTCTAAAGCCACATTTAAATGAATAGGACGAATGCCATGATTTCTCACAATGAAGAATTAGAAAGGGAGTAGAGAAGAGGAGAAAGAATGAAGAGATAAGGGAAGAATGCTCCAAAGCATGAGTGGGGATACCTCCACATTTGATGAATATCCTACTGATGATGATCACAACCTCTGTATGATGCACAGACACTTGGACCACAAAATGAGTGTTTAGAAACACTGTTATGAGATTTCCCAATGTGAGCTCAGGATGAACACATACAATGCCCATGACAATGATGTTTATAAGACCTCTTTAAAGTTATTGTTCCTCCATTTGACCCATGAAATCATATTACAATATTGTGAAGATTCTTACAAGAATAAATATGAGTGAGAATAAGGCCACTGCGAACTTTTTACTCCCAAAGTGAAGACTTTCTATTTTTAGCAGGTAGGACCGTGACTTGCTATTTTGGGACATATCACATGTTTTGCTTCAATTTCATCCTCTGAAACTTCTGACACACTCCATCCTATTTTATTATTAATGCACTACTATTTTTAGCACATTTATATTTTTAGTAGGTTACTTTTTTGGGGACCTACTATTTTGGGAAATTTTTGTTTTTATCCTGCTTCTCATTTTGCAATCTTTCCTAACTATCCCGTGATCAAACTTGCAACTTGAGGGAATTACTATATTTAGCATATGTGCAAGCATAAAATATGCCATTTTTATTAAGTGCTAAAAATGGTCTTTGTTTGTGATGAGAACAATTTTTTGGATCCGTCTCTTTGTCACGATCTCGTGCTCCAATTTTCATTGTGATTCACTCACCGAAAAGCTCAAAAATAAAAATGAAAATTTTCCGACATCGATTTTAGGCTTGGGGATACAAGGGAAGCCATTAATGGAGTCACCAATATTTTAAGAAGGTTTCCTTCCTAATGATATTAACAATAGTATTGTTGAATCCTACTAATGTTTCAAATGTCTTATAAGAATTCTTATAATATTTATGAGAAATTACTTCGTAAAATAATTTCAAAATCTCTCGAACCATTACAATGTAAAAAAATGCATCTTATCTTTTTTTATCTAGAATATCTCACCTTTGATTGAAATGAAAATAATTTTATTGGGATAGGTTTTTCATTTAGAGTATGTGTGCAAAGTTTTAGCTTCACCCGCCCTCCGGATTGATGGGAAATCTAAGGAATGAGAGCTAGGGCATAAAATGGAGTTTTTGTTGTAGTTAATAATATAGAGAATAATTCGATATTATATTTGTTGCAGCTTGATGGCCTCTGAAAATGAGGAAGTCTATAAAAAATCTCGCCTCAATCCATGCACCGGATTGTGAGATATGAGCATTTCATGTTTTTGATTACGAAGTCATTCTAAGACCGAAGGACATGGTGGTAGCTAAAAAGTGATGTTTTTGGTTCCATAATAGAAATGGAGTGAGTGGAAAATATGTGAAAATATAAATGGATCTTATGGGAGCAGCAATAATGGATGAGAGAGATTTCTGGCGGTGAGCTTCATAGATACACAGGGAAGAAACAACACAACAAGAATAAAAATGCAAAAACTTGCATATTTTTGAAGGTTGGGAAGGAGTGTACTTTTGTAAAAAAAATTCACTAAGGAATTGGTGTACTTTGTCTAAAAAAATGTGCCCCATCCCTATTGTGCCACTTGGCATAACGTGGTTGGCTGAGGCGGAAAGGTGAGGGGGCTAGGAAAATGTGCACGGGACTTAGATTGCAAAAAGGGGCTTAAAGGAGGTCACATTGGGGTTCAAGGGCATAAAAGGGGGATTTTATTGCATCATGTGAACCAAATCCTTAGTGAAATTGGTGCACAATAGTGTGCCACTATCCCATTGGTCCAAATTTTCACCAAAAAAATGACTAAACCATTTACCTTGTGGAGTAACTTGTCGGACACATAACTTGAGCTCCTGGATGTATTTTTGCATACTTATCTATATGAAATCACATGGAAAATTACTTTTGAACACAATGGAAATGGTATAATATCTTTATTTTTCTTTAAAATCTATGAAATGACTCATTTTGTTTTATCGGATTGCTAGTTATCCTAGTGAAGAATGATCTCCCCTAAAAAGCACCAAGGGCTTGTTAAAAATATGATGATTCCACATTTCATAGGATTATTTTATCTTTATAATGATTTTTTTTTTCCCTTATCACCTTATGATTTCCTGGAATCATCCGTTGAAGATCAAATACTTGTTTTAACTCTCTTCTCCCTAAGGCTAAGATCGGGTCACATATGGGACCAAGGGCCAAAAAGGGAGGAAGAACATTTTATTAAACAATATGCACCAAGGCCATGGTGAAATTGGTACAAAAAGTGTGCCACTCTCCCATTGGTCCAAATTTCAATGCAAAATTTGACTAACTCCTTTAGTCGTACCTTGGGAGTGGCTTGTCGAGGCCATAACTTGAGTTCCCAAAGGATTTTGTGACAAAAATTTATATGATTTTGCATGAAAATTTACTTCTAAATCTAATTGTGTGGGTCTTAGCTCTTTATTATGATATTTAATCCCTAAATAATAGGATTTTTGTTTTGGCTCCAAGGTTGTGCATGCTAAAAACAAGTTGCGAGACAAAGTATGCCTAAGTGTTGTGAAAATTATGAAATCACCATATTATAGGGCTTTAAATTATATTTTTGAAAACATATTTTTGAATCCTTACTCCTTAAAAAACTCCCAGAATTTCTTCTTGAAGCTTAGGGTTCATTTCGGCACTATGCACTACTTAAGCCTTCAAAACCCACTTTTGTTGAAACTACTCCAAAACTTTGGAACCTCCCATAATCTTCCAAAATCATTAAAAATTTCTCTTATCCTTATGATACAACTCCTGATGATTTTATGCCTTTCATTTAGTTCTAGGGGGTGCACAAGCCTTAAAAATACCAGAGAATGACCTTTCCCAAGCTTGTCAAAAGGATTGTCTTGATGGATCTTGCCTTAGAAGTACTTGGAATGACTAGATATCCCTAAATCACCTATGGGAACATTAAAATGACACATGGGACTGCTATGATGGATGGGATATGACCTATTTTGGGGTTAAGGTGATATGAAGGAGGGCTCAAGATGACCTTTGAGAAAAACGTTTTAGGTAGGGTATGGTTATCATGCTTGAAATTTTGATATTTTATAGTTGCACATTTACATGACAACACTCTGATTGATCACAAATCGCTAAAAGAACCCATCTTCAAATTTGGATTTATATAAGCATCCAAAAAACCTAAAAATCCTAAGAATATTTTTTCACATACATCATCACCTAGGGGTGATTCTCTCTATTTTTGTTGCACCTACTTCTAGAAACCTTTCACCCCATCTGCAAACCCTATTGCATAGTCTATTATGTATATTTATATTCTTGTTCTTCTCGAAACCATCGGCCCATGTTTGAGCTTTCGAAATGGTTGATTATGTCTATTCTTATGTAAATATTTTCCTTGACACCATTTTCCCTTGTGTAAACATTCTATAGGGATATTTTTTCTAAAACACATATTTTTAGAGCTTTATTTTTCATCTTCCAAGTTATATGGATCTCACCTCTAAGGATATTTTTTCCATAATGAACCCTTTTAACTTATCCTCGGTTATTGTTTTGTGCCTACATCTCTCTCCATGCTCCTAAATGATTTAATTCTCTTCCTACGAGCACTACTCTTTCTAGTCACCCCAATCTCAATCATGAAACTTTTTTGCCCCACCTTGTCCCTTTGATCAGTCAAAATAGGGTAACTTAGTAGAATGTAACATGGTTAAGATTGATAAAATAGATCTCAAATCTATTATTAAGAATGTTAACAAAAATGATTACTTTACCTCTAACAAGGATGGATGTTTTCGAAAGATATATAACGATTCCATAGAAATGACCATGCCCCATCCTAACCAAGGATTCCCATATCATGATAATACTCCTCAGTATAGGACTGATCAAAATTAATCTCCTAATACTCCCAATAATGAACATGAAAATCTTGAATAAGTACCCACAAAAAAATGCCATTCTTCTTCTATGGATCCTACTATGGTAATAATTAAGCTCCTAGATTAGATGACATTATCTCAAGGATACCACCATGGTTAGCATGACCTAAATACAAAATCATGTGTTAAAGATAGTATGTCAAAATGTGGTGCCTAACGTACCTTTTTACAACCCCTACATTGGTGGATGCATATGAGAATCATGTTCCTCCTCTTCCAATTTGGAGAAATGTGTTGTAAAATTTCCAAAATAAACCTTTAGCTCCACGCACTACTTTCATGGACACGGGAGAGATTGTCCCTACCATCTCTTACGATGTCTCTATGGATCCAACCTTCTATATCAAGACTTTTAAACATATCTACAAATAGTGTATTTAAATAAATACATATGCAAGTGGTAATATTCTAGCAAATAAATTTATGGGTGAGGCACTAGAATGATATAACCAACTTCCTCCTAATTCCATAGTTGAATTAGAAGGATTAGTCAATTCTATCATCTCTGATTTTTAGGAACAATATCTTCCTAAGAAGACTTTATAAATATTAATAAACCTTAAGGAAGGGGCTCACAAATATACCCATGATTTTATTAATAAATTGAAAAAAATTCCATATAAGCTAATCATAATATTGATAATCAAATCCTATGCCATATATTCCATAAGGACCTTACACCTACTCTCTAATATAAATTTAGGTAATTCTCTCCCAACAAGTTAAAGTAATCCCTCGAATAAGAAAAAATACAAGATAATCTCATGCGTGGATTTGGATGTACTATTTATTCATTTCCTAAGCTTAAAATAAGAATGCATGTAATCAACCCTCAAATTCTCCAAGAGAAGAAGGAATGGGAAATTTTCAGTAATCTCCTTGCCCTCCCCTCATACTCCTTTATCTCATGCCAAACTTCTCCAAATTTTTCCCACTCTACGAATAGTTCCCCCTTCAAAGAATCTTTCCTAACTTTAGAGGTGATCTATTTTATTGGTGGCATGTCACTATAGGACACTCTTATAGTGATTATAAGAACCTTAGGAAAGTAGTCCTTGACTTATTCCTTAGCTCTTCTTTCAATTACTCTACCATTATACAAGAGTGATATGAGAAATATCAATCTTTAGAAAAATCTCACTCCAACCATCAAAAAAGCGTCATAAAATCCCCATGAACAATGTCGTTGGAGCCATAGAATCTTCATACGATTAAATATTCCTAGATTATGAATACATCAATGTAGCTAAGGTAAAATATATTCATAAACTTTCCCATAAATTTCAAATTATCAAGCCAAAGAAATATTCGATAATCCACCATTGATTGATGTTTTCCAAGACCCACTAATAACAAAGCCTACTCCTACACTTAAGCCTCCACCCATGGTGTCACAAGAATTACCAATTAAGGATCTTATCCCACCTTCTTTTGACAAGATAGGTTCAACTAAAATATCATAACATTTGGATACATATTCCATTGTGCCACCACTATGGTATGACTATGGAAGTTATTCCAAGCCTAGTTGGATTTTTTAGATGAGTTAAATTCCCTTACATGAAATATATACTTTATAGAACTCATACATACCTCAGATTCACATCAAAGTTTTATCCTCCAAGAGTTGCAAATATTTGAGGATCTTTCTTATGTGGCCCCAAGATTCCCACTACATCCCCAAATCCAAAAATCCATCACATAGAGACTACAAGATCATCCTTACAACACTCACATATAGCTTTATTATCCTTGGGTTTTTATAGGATTACATGATTACTTGAAGAGTTCTTGTTTCATGCGAGATGACACACCCTTACTCATTAGTTTTATTTTCATGATGTGAAACTATGTAGGTTTCTCATGGATAAAGGATTGGGGATTAACTTAGTATCCTTCTCCCTCATCAAGAACCCCAATTATTCTATCGACAAACTTAATCCTACTCGTTTGAATTTTCTTGGCTTTGAAAAACTAATAAAAAACCATAGGATGTATTTGGTTACCCATAAAATTTGGACCCAAAATGGTTTGCACCAATATTATGGTTCTAGATCATCCTCTTTCTTATAACCTCTTATTGGGTTGACCTTTGACACATCGCAGTCACATTTTTGGGTACCAACATATTAAATTCATCCACAAAAACCAATGATTTAGGAATGATTTTTTATATCAATCCTTGCGATATCCTGATGCCATTTCCTAATGAGCCTTTCCTAATGACAATTACTCTTGAGATATAAAGTATTCCATACCTAAAGTTATTTGATCTTAGGTCCAAAATCCAAATTACATTAGTATATTCAGATGATGATGAACCTAATGATCTTCAAAACACATTCAATAAAAAAGGTTACCTAATGATATCATGCATCAATTACCTCCAGTTATCACACCTTGAGATTTATTTCCACCTCAAAATGATATGTAGGAGCCAATGAGAGATGCCTCAACCTACAACCACTTACAATGCAATAATCTAGGAATCATGCACATCTTTTATGATCACCCTCCATTTTCACCTAGATCTTTTATCCAGTCATTGTTTGAAAAGGATAAGGTGCCTAATTTTAAATGAAAAGGTATTTAATTCATGAATATAATATTGTTTTGCAAGGTCAGTATAGGAACTTAGAATTATTGTACTACCAACATGTCTCTTGGCCCAAATACAATATTCTTGGATTGAATCTAATACAATCAATGTATCTTATGAGTCCCCTAGCTATGATAATAGTGTTAATTAAAATGAGGAGTATACGATCCCTTATGTTCCTCCCATTAATAAACCATACCTTGATAAACCATGGGTCATCGATAAAATATCTAACTATGCTTCGCATCACTCTCCTGCAATAATTCCACCAACCAAACTAAATTCCAAACCAAAATCTGCACTTAACACTGTTCTTCTCCATACTCCTTGGGTAATCTTAAATTGATGTGGAATACCATGGGCCTCTCCCTACCCTATAAAATGATGAGGATATTCTAGAACTCCTATATGAATAATAATATAAACTCCCTCGACATCATCATAAGTTTGTAGAATTCTCAAAAAATAGTGTTTTGATGATTCCTCACACATCATCATGCTTAGTGATTTATTTCCTCACTTACGTGAGCTCCACATACAAATATTATGAAAACATAAGGAAATATTTATATGGGGATATGTCAATATGCCTGGAATTGATCCTGAAATTATTTCCCATAGTATCATCACCTATCCTAATATTGCTCCCAAGAAAAAATATAAGGAATTTCCCTCCCAAGATCAATGACTTATGTCATAAATAAATCATCAAATTTTTAGATATGAAACTCTTTAAATACGATGACTATTCTAAATGGGTGTCCAATATTATCCTGGTTAAAAATAAGGATACTTTGGCCAGCCTTATTTTCATTGAATTTTGAAACCTCAACCTCACTTGTCCTAAGGACGAAATTCATTTTCCCTCCATCGACATAATTGTCAATGTCACAACGATGTATGAAATGTTATCTCTTATGGATGGATTCTTGGGATAGAACCATATTTTTGTTGCTCTTGAAGATCAACAAAAGACTATTTTTACTACATAATGGGGCACTTATTGTTATGTAAAAATTCCCTTTAGATTCAAAACACCAGTATGACATATCAACATGCCATGACACACATCTTTCATGATCTCATACATAAAATATTTGAAGTCTACATTGATGATCTACTCATCAAAAATCACTACAATGATGATCACACTCATGACCTATAAATTTCCTTAGGGCACCTTCACAAATAAAAATTTCTCCTCAATATGAGAAAATGCATATTCGAGGTGACATGAGGAAAACTCCTAGGATTCTTAGTATCTAAGAATGGTGTCGATGTCAGTTTGAGAAATATTAAAGCTATATTCACATGCCATGACCATACTCCACAAAATACATATGCACATTCCTTGGAAACCTTAGGGAAATACGATGATTTTACCCTAGTTAACTTATCACACTCATGTCATAAATAGTCTCCTTCAAAATATACCAAACTAGAGCAAACCAAATATGTTCAACAATCATTTGAAAATATGAAACACTCTTTTTCCTCATTACCAACCTTACAACCTCCTTTTCTAGATCAAACTTTATTACTATATACCTCTTCCACTTCGATGTTCGTATGGGTAATTTTAGCATACGAAGATGAAAAGGAAAGGAAGATACCACCTATTATATTAATCGATCCTTACTAGACTATGAAGCACAATATACATCCATTGAGTTGGATTTTTATCCATATATTACATAGCTACAAAGTTACATCACTACGAGAATATATCATACCATTTATGTCATTATCCATAAAAATCCCATGTGGCACTTCTTATCACATGTTATTCTTTTTATGGATCACATTGAAAAATGGATTTCCCTCCTTATGGAATTTTACCTTCACATTATCACATGAAAGGAAGTAAAAGGCCAAGTCATAGTGGACCAATTGGTTGTCGCCCCCATCCTTGCTCCTCATTTAATTCATGATGTATTACTCGATGGGTACATACTCCTAATTGAGGGCATAAAAACTACTATTTCCATAAAATACTACTATTATAGCTTCACGAACAATCTTGAGGTGTAATCCTTCAATGCTATTGTTGAAGCACCCTCCCCACCTAAAACCAAACCAATGGCCAAAATCATTGAGTATTCCATCATCTATCTCCATGAAAATACATGGACACTACATTTTGATGTGGAAAATTTTCTCCAAGGATTTGGGAAGGTTTTTTCTCACCAATCCATCTAGCCGGGATTTCCCTCTTCCATATCGACTCAATTTTAAAGTCATCAATAACATGTTAGAATATTAGGCTCTTATCTTTGGTATAAAAGCTTCCTTAGATAAGGGTGTCTCTTATCTTCATGCCATGGGGGACTCTCGGTTGTTGTGCTTTGATAAGTTATTGGTACATATAAATACTTGTAATGAAAACCTTGTACTTATTATGACTTAGTTTAGGAGTTGATCACGCACTTCACCTCATTTACTATTGAATCAATCTCGTGTGAACAAAATTCCTTAGATGAATCTTTGGCCATGTATTCCACCCAGATTTAGTCACATTTTGGTTCTCATGATGATGCTTTTATGATACAAATTTGACATACTTTGGCTACTTCACTTCCTCCAAAATTTTATGATGTCTATCATATCAATCCACATGGCTCTATACAATACCCTTGGTATGTTGGAATCCAACATTTCATACAATACTAGACCTACCTAGATGGTACTGATCCACGAATGTGACTGGGAATATGTAAAAGGATCTCTAATACTTATTTATCAATGACATATTATATTATCCCAACTTTGAAGGTACCCTAATCAATGACGTGCTAACAAATATGAGGTTCCTCTTGTTTTAGAGGAAGAACATGGGGGAATTTGTGGTGCCCATTGTAGCCATCATGATACCACACACAATTTCCTATGTATGGGTTACTATTTACCTACACTATAATCTAACACTAATGACTTCACCAAAAGTGTTGACCTTACCAATTTCACGATGATTTTATTCATTCTACTTCATCTGAGATGTAATCTATCATGGTTCCCTGACCCTTCAACATATAGGTATTGGATTACATCAGTAAATTACCTTTATCAAAAGATGGTCATGTCTTCATCATTACAACCACATAATACTTTACTAAGTGGGTTGAATCCATGCCTCTCACTAATATGTTTGGCCTTACTACATCTAAATTCATCCTCAATAAAATCATTTTCTACTTTGGAATTCCCCATACCATCATATCTAACAATGGTGGGAGCTTCAAATGTAAATAAATGAAACAAATTTGTGCTAAGTTCAAAATTAAACATCAATTCTCAACACCATATCATCCACAATGCAATGGACAGGGACAAATATGTGAATACAATTCTTGAAAATATCTTACAAAATACAACCGTGAATCACACACATATTGACATTCAAAGTTGTATATTACATTATCGGAATACCACACCGGTGTTCATACAACTACAAGGGAAACCCCATTTTCACTTACTTATGGATTTGATTTGGTATTTCCACTCAAAGTTGAACTCCTTCACTCTATATTTCCCTTCATGGTATCATTCTTAACAAGGAAATCCATAAAGTTTGTCTCCATGATCTTGACCTATTATAATAATGATGTGAACAATCATACACTCGTAATCAGAAGCATAAACAATTCCTTACTAAACAACATAACAAACTCATTCATCTATGCACTTTTGATGTTGCTAACCTTGTCCTTATACTTGATTATACACATGAAAAATAAGGAAAACATGGTCATAAGTGGTGGGTTCCTTACCTCATCAGCGATATCATAGATCACAAAAATTATCTCCTTAGAACCAATGAAGGCCACATCTTCAAAGAATCGACAAATTATCAATTCCTCACAAAGTTTCATTCATGAAGGAACTCAAGAGTTTTTGGTTCTCAAATACCACATCTCTGCCTTCTTCTCAAATTCAATTACTTCATCAATCTTCTCTTACACACTAAAAATATTATCAACACCTTATCCTTGTATACCTTATTCTTTCCCATTGGATCACTATGGTATTTTTCACATCCTATATTAGGCTCATGGCTTTGTTTGGATTTATGTTGTTTCTATATGAAAACATTATTCTTATAACATCTACCTTATGTTTTTTTGAAATTTTTAGCATTGATATCCATCCTTTGGGATAATAATCCATATTATTTTTATTTACACCTTGGGTTTATGACAATTTCTCTTTGTAGCTTCTACCATATTTTTTTGCACTTTTCAGCGTTACTACCCACTACTTGGCTATGACACTATAACACCATACCATCACAATACTATGATATGGCATCCATCATATGGGCCCCTAGCTAGATGATTAATATATTTTTTTTGATGATCATCTATTGTTTCCTTTCGTTTTTATTCTTCATGATTTTGCAACAATGATTGCGCTTATGCATGGCGAAAAAAGTGGCACTTTGTCAGGTGCACATTATGGGTATATTTCATTTCGATATTCCTTTTAGCATTAATTTTAGAACTTACTTTCAATATCGGTGTTATGGAATTTATTTTTTTTTTTCCACCAAATTTTTTCTATTGATACATGCAATGATCAATGGTTGGGGTATATGTATACATTTAATTTTTCACTTTTCATCTTTCATACACGTTACTAACAAATTACTTTGTGCAAATAAGGGTCACTAATGCATCTATTTTTTAGAAGGCATCATAAGGGTCATACTAGGAATGGGGAATGCTTATTCACATAACGTTATGGATTAGAGATTGTACACCGAGAGAGTGTCATTTTTGGTCTTGGCATTAGATGTCCATGTACTAGTTATCCTTGTCCCCTTAAGTCTCATATAAATTGCATTCACAACTTCTATCTTGCATCTCACCACTTCGCACTTTTTTTATCCATATCCATGATTCATGAAACATTATTATTTACTTTCATGACACATCACCTATTTTCACCATATTTTTCCGATGTCATCACCCATGGGAAATAGGTTTGGTGTTATGTTTCCCTTGGTTGACATGATACACACGTCACATTGATATCATAAGTGAGGAATCTAGAATCATTCAAACTACCATATGCTCTAATATTTTGCACCATCTTTGCACCTACTTGCCTAGCTCTTGGCTCATGTTTCACTTTTCTCAGATTGGATTCGACACTCTTATTCTTGAATGGTTTTATTTCACTAGTATGTCACCTATAATAATTCTAGGACACGAACTATGTTCCCTTCTCCACCAAATAGTGGTTCTCTCTCAATGTGATACTTCTATAGAGATATAGATGCATCATTGACCACCTTATAGGTATAAGGTGAGTGATCTAGCCATCTTTTTTAATTTACATAAATTAGTTCATTTCCTTTCCTCATTGTGTTACGTTTGTTTAGTGTTGCATATACTTGGATGTTAGTTAGTATAGTACTCATATTTATTTATTTTAGATTAAATAATAGTTTGGTTTTGGGGGGACCAAAAAACCCACATTACCAAAAAGTAAGGATAAAAATTAGCCACAAAACCAACAAGGACCAGGTATGGACAAAATAACTTGACCAAGACACAAGACCAAAAAGGGGAAAGGCATAGAAGGAACACAAGGATTACAATACAATAAAATTTTTAATAAACACAAAAGACAACTTGACCGAAAAAAATAAGAAAAATTAGACAATCCCACCAAAGTCCGGATAAAATTTCTTCTTTTTATTGCTTCTGGTGTGAGAGCTGGGACCTTAGTCTAATTTGGTAGGCATGTGCTCTAGATTCATCTAACTCATTTTTTTAATATCCATGGCCTCTATAAACTCCTCTTCATCTTCCAAGCTATTGAGATTGAACAACATTTTCCTCTTCTATTTCTCTTATCTGGTCTCCCTCGAATCTTCCTCCTCCTCCATATTGTTGGTCTCCATCCTGGGCCCACTTCATATAATTTTCTAGTTTAGCCACTTGATCCTAGATGATATAAATCCTTTGATCTTGAAAATGTACTCTTCTTGGATACCATTAATTCTCTTATCTTTGGCCACTTCTTTGAGATTCCACTCCCTCATATCCTGCAAAAGATGCTTTATTATTTTGAGCAAGGTATTAATAACCACATGCATATTCTCCATTTTGGATTCTCTACTACTATCCCCAAGATTTTCATCTATGATACCCTTTCCTTGGAATATTACCCCTTCCTTAAATCGATAGGGCTTCAAATTGTAACATCCTCACTATCCTTCACCCTAGGGCATTGAATCCTTCTCAACCTACTGGAAAGAAATTCCTCATCCATGGGAATGGTTTACGCTTCGGGGGTAATGGAAGGAATACCATTTTGAAAAAAGGATTAGGATAATGCCATGGTGGAGTGGAGTATAAACCTTTTCATCTATAAAGTTTGAGATGGAAAAAGACAGGGAGCACAATAGAAAAAAGGAAAAATCATGGCTTGGTTGTGTCTAAAATAATTCAACATATACATATGGTGGGTATAAATCTTGCAGTATTTACCCTTAAGAGTCATTTACCTCATTATGACCTTGTATACATCTACCCAACATTTCAAAAGGCACATATATGAGCATTTCCATCTTTGAATTGGTGGACCATTTCCCCAGGGCCAAAGAAAGTCACAATTTCTTGGTTCCTATGTTTTTTGTCCTTAAAAAACTTCAATCCCTCCATAGACATGCCCATGGTATCAACAATGAACTTCTCTATAACATGCAATTCCATACCTCTCATCTTCACTTTGTCATGGTCCTAGGCTTTAGTAAAATCTAGGGCGAGATCGGGTTCATTTCCTTTACTTTTTTGATATACTTTATGAACCCACCCTTGGAAAACAATGTCCAGATAGTAGCATCTTGTTTAATATGTGAGAAATAAGTAGGTTTTGCTCATGATCTGTCTCCTCCCATTGCGAGATTGTGGTAGTTATGCTTGCTCAAATTTTGGATACTCAAATTATCCCACTCAAAAATTATTTTTCTCTTATTCACCATAGTCACTTTGGTATTATATTTATTCCCAAAAGAATCTCCATATTGACCCTAGATCTCTCTTGGATCGTGTGAGATGTCCTAGCTAGGATTTTCATGATTAATGATTTAGTTGACATGGCTCCAAGGAACATTTCCAACCCATTCACTCTATTCATCCAAGTTATTACCCTAATTGGCTAATCCATCAAAGACTTTGTAATTGCATTCTCTATACACGAGGTGTAATATCACATCATCAAAGATGGAAAACAAGATTTGAGCATCCAAAATCATGTTTTTGACATTCCACCCCATCTTACATTTACCTTACATATATTTAATGATAAATAAAGAATCTCCTTCTATAACAATTCTCTTGAATCTAAGTCTTTTATCTATCCTAATAAGACCTACATCCAAAGTAACTTCACCATAATTATTTGAATTATTCCCTAGAGGCTGAGTGTAATCTAGAAAACACTTACCCATGTGGTCTCTAATAAGACCACCCCATCCAACTTTACTAAATCCAAGACTCACGGGCCCATAAAAATTGAATTTAACACAGTCCCTAGGGGTGGTGGTTCCCATTTAGAGTTAGACCTATCCTTCTTAGCCCTTTGCTTCTCACCTAACTTGATTAGACTAATTCTAAGTGAATGGAGGAAATTAATATCTTTTAGTACTAAGGGATCATCCCACTTGTTTTTGGACTTCTATGTTTTCTAAGATTTTTTTAATTCTACTTACACTCTAGGGATATTCACTACCTTGTTTCAAAATATCTTGATGTTCCTTTCAATCCAAACTCCCAAAAGAACATGTGGCAGTGATAAATCTCATGATTGCTTAAGGTTTTTGGATTTAAAAGGTATTTTCCATTGTTCATTTAGTCCCTTAAAGTTTCCAGGTAAAGGTAGATAGACCTTGAAGATGCTAAGAAACTTAGCCAAGATTTGAAAGGTGAACTTGCACTCCAAAAACAAATGATAAACTGATTCCTCATTATCTTTTCGAGAGAAAATATGCTTGTAAGGATCATGCCTCTTTTCCTTAGATTATCCACTGTCAAAATTCTATTCAAAGTTGTTTCCCACATGAAAATAATTATTTTGGGCATCATAAAATTGCTCCAAATCCTAGTAAAATGTTTTTTTCTTCCTCTTTTTCAAAGGCAGTTTCATATCCAAATTTAACTTCATACTCACCTAAAGTAGACTTACTCCAAATAATTTCATCCTCCATCATGCCAGAGGGGACAAGGGTACCTTTTATCTACCATTTAACACTTCAAAAGGTCTACTCAGACCATTATAGTCAGCAGGGGGAGGATATTCCTCTATGTTTTCCCTTGAGCATTAAGGATCCAGTAGTCCTTGACTTTATCCCCATAGATCTGACTATAGTAT
This sequence comes from Taxus wallichiana var. yunnanensis, assembly GCA_018340775.1. NCBI lineage: Eukaryota > Viridiplantae > Streptophyta > Pinopsida > Cupressales > Taxaceae > Taxus > Taxus wallichiana. Next base: position 733,828,480 of record CM031241.1, read on the forward strand.
ATCCTGAGAGCATTCTAGGGTTCACTCTCACAAAGGGGTTGCTTATCCATCTAGGCATCTTCCTAGAATCTTGCCTCATTACCATTCCCTATGTTCCATCTCGATTCCGATAAGGAGGAGGTCCTTAATCTAACTAAGATGGTTCCAAAAGATGAATCCCTAGAATTTTGGTGGGGTTTAATAGATCTTTCCTTCTTCCAATAATCAACAAGTATTTCATAGTTAGGATATATGCCCATAGCTATTGTTCTTTAAATATCCTCCATCCTATTTTTGCAACTAGGGCCTCATTCATGATTTGTAGGTTTTTAAACCTATTCCCTCATACTTCTTTAGCTTTGTAACATTTTCATAAGCCACCAGGGGGAATCCTAGTTTTATCCTTCATTCCTAACCATAAGAATCTTCTTTTTATTTTCTTGATGATGCTTTTGATTTTTCCTGGTATTTTAAAAACTGACATAATGTAAATTACAACTCCTTGAAGGGAGATTTGGAGTAGCTAAGCTTTACCTACTTGAGTGAGAAGGGTTCCTTTCCAAGAGGATAGTTTCCTTTAGAATATCTCAATCAGGGGTTCCAAATCTCAAGAGAAACCTTGCTACCACACAAGGGCATACCAAGGTAGTAGTTGGGGAGATATTTGATACTACAACCCATTATAGATGCTATCCTTTGCTATTGATTTGGGTGGAGATTAATAAAAAATAGGAGATCTTATGGAAGTTTATCATTTTTCTAGAGGCCTCCTCATAGAATTTAGTGATTTCTTTAAATTCTATGGATTCATTCACCTCAGCTTGGCCAAGCATGACTATATCATCAAGAAAAATTTGAAGACAAATAGGATCCATCGCTTTAGTGACCTTGATGCATTTGAGTCTTCTTTCCAACATAGCCTTCTGGAAGAGTCTACTCAAAGATTCTATAAGAATGATGTATAAAAAGGAGATAGGGATCCCCTTGTCTCAATCCTCTACCATACTTACAAAACCATAATTTTTATGTTAATAAGGACTAAAAATCTTGGGGTGAAAGTAAATTCCCTCGATAGATGGATAGCTTTGGGACTGAACCCCAATTTATCCAAAATCATATCTAATAATTTCCATGAAACTCTGATCATATGCTTTGTGCATGTCTAACTTGATCACACAACTTCCCTATTGGATTTCTCCACTTTGAGTGCATGGTTTCATGAATAGCTATGATACTATAAGTAATTTTCCTTCTCTAGGAAAAAAGTCCCATGATTTGGAAAAATGAAATTTTGTAAGAGCTCTCTTAGTCTAAAGGTTACGATCTTAGAGAAATATTTTATATAGTGTTTCATAAACTTATAGTTATAAATTCCTTAAGTTCTTTGGTGCCATTCATCTTGGGAATCAAGACCAAAAAGGTATGGCTCACTTGTTTTAACATTCTTCCTTCCAATTATAAATCCTAGATAGCAAGGACCACGTCATTTTTTACAATGTACCAGTACATATGGAAGTAAAGGGTAATAAAACCATCAGGACCCGGAGCTTTGTCCCCCTCCATCATAAAAAAGATAGACCTGATTTCCTCTTCCTTAGGAATTTATAGGAGAGATATATTTTCCTCCTCACTGATGACCCTATCAAAGAGCTCCTAGACTTACTCTGTCTTCCTCTCATCTCTTTGGTTGTCCTCAGCATACAAATATTTAAAGTAACTAGTGATAGTCTTAGCTAAGTCACCTTCCTCAATGGCCAAGGTGTCATCCTGTTTAACAATTTCTAAAATTCTGGTCTTGTTGTTCTTGATAGTGGCTGAGACATGAAAAAATCTAGTATTTCTATCCCCATCCTTAAGCAAGTTGATCCTATAATTTTTCCTCCAATAAACCTCTTCCTTGGCAAGAAAGTTGTGAAACTTGGAGAGAAGAACTTTCTCTTGATCCTTTTCCTGAGTACTCCAATTCCCCTCTTCCATAAGGTCCTCCAGGACTCTCAAATCTTCCCTCACCATTTTCTATTAGAGGAAGATTTCCCCAAACTCATATTTAATCCATTTTCTAATGTTACTCTTGACATTCTTCAACTTGGATATAAATTTATACATGCAATTAACTCTAAATGGTTGGTTCCACCACTCTTCAATTCTTACACGAAGATCCAGATGTAGAGTCCACATATTTTCAAACCTTAAAATCCTACCTTTAACCACCTATTGTTCATCTAACTTCAATAATAGGGGATATGATCAAACCCATTATAAATAAAGTAGATAGTGATTACACTTGGTCTTGAACCCATTGATGGTTCACTAGGAATCTATCAAGTCCGATCTGGATCAATTCAGAGCTTATTGTTATATTAGTCCAAGGATACTTAGATCCTCTCGAGTTCCAGGTTGAAAAGTCCATTATTATGTAGGAAGTCAGCAAGATCCTCCATGATTTTTAAAAAATTAGTGGTACCTCATTTCTTGTCCAAAGGGAGTAGGGGGTATTCATATCCCCACCTATCACCCAATATAAGTCTTTAAAATAGCTCTTAAATAAGTATAGTTCATTCCATATATCTTTCCTTCTTGAAATGGTGTTCGAAGCATAAAAATTTGAGAGAATTATTTTCTAGATCAAGTATGTAACACAAATTGTCAGATAGTGTCTTTGTTGAATCAAAATATCCCCTTCAACCTTACTACCATTCCATAGACATGCTAGTTCACCCGAAGCTCCTACAGAGTCAACACAAAAACAATTCTCTTCTTTCCAAAAATTTTTTTGGATTTCTTTAAAATTTTCTCCCTTCATTTTTGTTTCTTGAATCATGATAATATCAACATTATTCTTTAATCTAATGTCACTAATAATTATATGTTTACCAAGGTTTTTCAACCCTCTTATATTCCATGAGATAATAATCATTTAAATTTATATCCCCCTTACATGTCGGGATCTTTTGGTTCACTTTTCTACCTCTTTTCTTTTCGATCTATCTCTAGTTATTCTTTCTGGTGATCTACCAACACCTTGCTTGGGTGCCCCCACATCCATATTAGGATTATTTTTATGTCCCTTGGATTGGGATGGAGGGGTAGAAACCAGACTAAACATTTCTTCCAAAGACTCAATCTCTTCCAACCCTATAGCCCCAAAATGTTGTCTGACCAATATAGAGGAGAATCTAGTTTCGAGAAAACAAACTAGGACTAACAAAGTTTTCCTCAACCACCAAATATTCTACCACCCTTTCATCCTCAATGCTTCCCAAATCATTGTATTGGATCTTTGACCTTTTCTTGGTTTTGACTAACTTATGTATCTATCTGTTTTGTTTCTTCCTTTTCGCTTTCTTTAAATTCTTCATTAATATTCCCAATAGGTCCTTACATTATACTTGGATTACCCATATTATCCCCTTTTGATGATTCACCCATCAAGCCATCCAGAAAGGCTCTACTTCCTTATTTTTCCCTTTCTATGTTGTATATGATCCAGTGGCTTCCTTTTTCAGACTCTGGTTCTTAGATGAAATACCCACTTTCATCCATTCCCCCATCGCTAGCTTACTCAGTCCTATCTTGACATGGTTTATATTATTTCCCTTTTCCTCCTTATTTTCCTTGTTCTTCATTCATATTTTAGAGTGATGGTCAACCTTAAGACATGGTAGGCACATCATAGGACTCATCTCATACTCAATCCTCTGATGATGCTCCCCAGCTATGATGTTAGGACAACACTCTTAGGCATTACCTTATCCATCTCTACATTAACAAAAAATCATGTATGGAGGAGTTTTGATTTAGCATGGGTCATGGGATTAATCAAAATAATCTCCCTAGTTCCCTTAGTGATATCTTTAACGATCACATGCTCCCAATGTTCTAGAGAGATCTTGGGAAGCCGAACCGAGATAGGGCATTCTTTCAACTCGAGCTTCTATAGGATTGAATCTAGGTTTCCAGCTTTTGGACTAAGACCATATCCTGACCTATAAACCATGGTCCCCTATCAAAATATTAAGAGTATCCTCTTTTATGGCCAAGGTGACCACAAAATAGGCATTGGAATAAGCCACCACATCCATTCTCCTAGTGGCCCTTTGTTGAAATTCATTGATGTTGGGTCTTCCTCCAAGGATCTTGGCCAAGATGGTATGCTCCATCTTGACCCTTTCCCATCCACCGATCATATGTAAAATGGCCAGCATGATTCCATCAATACTTACCTTGGGTTGGATAGTTACTTTTGGGCCTCCTCCGTGCTCTTACCCAAGACTTTGTCCACCCATGTGGTAGGACCAAATGAGGTCGACTTATCTCTATATTTTGAAAAGGAACTATCTTCCTTTCATGTGACTGGATCTTGCTAAAGAATCTCCTCCTCTTTCCCTGGAATTTTGATTTTATGATCCTCATAATTTTCCCGCTCGCTGTCATTTTCAAATTTCTCCTCTCCCATTTGCTCATTCTCCATCTTACATTCCTCAATAAACATGAAAGAGATTTATTTTTATTCCATTTCTAGTACTCATATTTATGATCATCTCCTTATATTTACATTACTTTCATTTCATTCATATTGTGCACATATATCATTGATCCATACCTCTCCTCACCCAATCACTGATATCTTAGTAGGGTTATCTCCTCTATATTAACCACAGGCCTTTGGAAACCCTAGGTTGAACTAATATAGGTATTACATCCCTCTAGATATGTGACCCTAGCACTCACAGTATCCCCTTTAAATCCATCTATTGTATGTCATTTCATGTGTGTTTCTTGCTCGTTGCCTTGATAATCTTGTAGAACAGATGAGTTAGGAGTGCAAGATATTGAGGCACATTCTTGGCCTAACATACATCTAATTCATGTATTACACAAATTTATTACAATAATTTATACTTCTACTACCATAGGCACCTACAAAGAGATAATATTCCTTTTTTCACACCAATTTATACATGAAGGTTTGTCATCTTCATGTTATCATTGATAGATGGAGATTAAAGAACATAATATTTCAAGAGACAACCCAACAACTTGGTGTTAACACTATTGTAGATACCAAGTCATATTATTTGGGGTGGATTTAACAAGGAAGGATATACAAGTCTATCACTAAATTACTTTCAAGCACAAATTCAATCCAATGGAAGATGTAATCACTTGTGACATCATTCCTCTAAAATTCCATGAAATTATTTTGTGGGGGACGTATTTGTATGATTGAGATTTTATATGTCAATATAAACCACATCAATATATGGTGTGAAAAAAATATTTCCTCTTCAACCTCTTAGAGTCATCTCCAATAACGAATGTAACTTTAGTATTTTATAAACAATGTTTCAAGCTCACCATGTACATGATTTTTTTTGTTTCTAATGGTCTTCCTTGAGATGCCCATATGGGAGAGAAAAAATGTGGCATAACCATCATTATGTTATTGTATAACTTCCCCACATTTAAAAATGATGCTTGCATTTTACTTAAATGGTTAAGGACCCTTTTGGTTGTAGTAAGTTGGTAAATTTTAAATATTTACCTTTTGGTTTAAAAATAATCCTTAGTGGAGTAACTTTACCTCATAGTTGCTAGTAGTTGATCTTAATTAAATTAATTAAAATAAGTCCTCACTTAGTTTTAAAATCTTAAACACTTGCTCTTCAAAATTTATCTCCTTGTACTTGTTATGTGTGAGGAATTTCACTTATTTATTTCTTAATCCTTGCACTTGAATCTATGATTTTCTCACACTCGCACTTCAAAGTTAACATTTTTGACCAACTAAGAAGTTTTAATTTTCATCACACTCAAGAGTGATACCTCACACTTCCAAGTGTGAGAATTTCCAAGGAAATAATTTCAAAGAGTGATAACTTACATTTTATAATTAAAAGTATTACAAGGAGAGAACTCGCACTGCGCTTTCCAAGTGCAAGTATTCACAAGACCAAATACCAAAATTTGAATATTTAATTTTCAAATATCTCCCCTTGCACTTCATGGTAAAATCAACTTGCACTTCTAAGTGCAATAAAATTCAAAGAAGCTCAAATTCACATAAATTCAAAGACACATCATCAATTACGAAGGATGAGCCAATTCCAATGTTATATGTGGTATCCCATATATCATATACGTATCATACACATGACTTCGATGCAGAGGAGGTTGGTAGACCAAGCTAAAATCATAACAAAAATTTTAATTTCAAATTCAATTTCATCAACCATGCAAGAACTCAAGACATATTCACATTCATCCAAGTATACTTTTCATAATAGTATTGTTCTAAGGTTATTCTCCCATTTTACCTACTTAATCTAAAAGTGATTGTTAGTATAATGCAAGAACTTTTTCCTATGCATCTAGCAAGAATTGAACCCATGGCTTCCCAATTATGAGTTAAACATAATTTAAAACCTTTATTTAGAGATAAACTTCATCTGAACTCATTCACACTTTCAACCTTGCTCACACGTTATTAGCCCTTTATTAATGCAAACCTTATTGTTTAGAACAATTCACAAGGACTATTGGAAAAATAAAAGTGTTTTTAAACACCCTTTATATTTTTTACGCTTCTCGAGAAGTTTCAACAACTAACTCTTTAAGTTATTTCTCTACAATTTTCCAATTATCCAAATTTCTTAGCCCAACTCTTCACACACTTAGCCCAACTTTACCTCTCACGTCTTCAATTAGACCTTATAGGTCATATTTAGGTATTCAACTTAGTTTATACGGTTTTAATGTTCACACCATGTTTCATTCCTATATTAACCTCTTAAAATTGTTGAGGCTACCTCACAAAAATCCTTATTGGTCTTAGACCTATACTTATCTTCCCAATACAACTTTGCTACTTTTTAGTTTTCTTTTACTCTTGACCAAGGCAGAGGTATGATTTAGTTTTCTTGTATTTAGTTATAAAAACTTCTTGATTTCCTCTTTCTTACCTTTTACTTATCTTCCCAAATTATAACCATCTATAATGAAAACTTATATAACTATTCTTTGACTTCTTTTAGAGTTTTCATTCAAACTTTGCTCTTGACTATACATTATAGGGTTCTTAACGTATTTCTCTAGTTTTCTTCCACTTAAAATCTTAGGTTCATATGTTTTACCACTTCTTAAGGTATTAACACCACCATTAACACCCACTTCAAAAAATTTATAAGAATTTTTATAATGCTTTAAAACCCCGTGATGTTTACTCTTCTTTCTTGGCTTGACTATTACAAGACAAGGTTAAGACTGTATATTTTGATTTTCCTTCTTCGGTATCTTATATTATCATTTCTAAAATATTATTACACATTTAATACACCTTAATCCATATAAATTACCATTATTAGTAGGTTGAAGAGATTGGTTCTTGTAGTTTAATCAAATTGTCATTCTAAGCCTTCAAAACTAGGTAAATTAAACCTTGATAAGATGAGTTTTAAACTTTTGGCTTATCAAATCTCCTTAAAATGATACCAAAATTTCTAAAAACCTTTCTTATACCTATTTAAATCTTTTTACCAAATATCATCAAGATTAAAATGTTACATTTGGATTTATACACCGCTCTTTCCTTCAAACCCTAGATATTCTTCTATAGATCCAAGAGTCATCTTTTAGTTTACTTTTATTTACCTTACCTATTAAGATTTTTCAAATATTAAAAGGATTTTATAGGTCCTCCTTGACTCTATCAGTCCCATTTAAGCATGACAATACCTTGTAACATTAATTATAGCTTTAAAATAGACATGCTAGTCTTCAATGGATCAGTATCAACAATGTTAACCAATTTCAATTTCTTTTCAAATTGACCATGAATATGAAAACATTATACCATATTATTGAAAATTTAAATCCTCCTCCTAAATTATTAATTCATCACGAGTCTCCACACTCATTCATTCACTTACATATACAATAATACTATCACGTACCTCATATATCAACTTTTCTCAAGCACTTTTTATGAAATCTTGTCTCTACGATGCCCAATAATCTTCAAAATATTATTGCATAGTCTCCAGAGCCTATAAAGTCTCCATTCACCCTAAAATAACATTTTTTATACCTTATTAAATCAATAATAATTCATTATTTAAAAATCATACACATACTACCCTCATTTTTCATAAGTTTAACTCAAGAAATCCATTTTATTGATAAACCAATAGTACATTATAGGATTCTTGATATCTTGGATCTGTAGTAATATTTATTATTATTATAAATTATATATCACCTTACCTTCGCTTATTCAAATAATTCCTTTAAGTGACCAAAATGAGTTAGTTACATCTTGGAGTTAGGTCACCATACCATGACTAAATCTAGGTTAGCATAAGTAACTTTACCTTCATGGGTGGATAACATGTTGCTTAGGTTACATGAGAGTTTTTACATCTTTATAACCATAAAACACATCCTAACCTAGCTCCTAGACCACTAAACACAACATGTAGATTTAAATTTTTTTGAAATTGTTGTTTTTGAGGGAAGCTCCAAAATCTCATCATTTCAAGCCCAAAAGGATCCAAATGGACTAGGATCTAACCCAAGACACCCAATAATACAACCTACACCTAATTCCAAAAAAAAAAAAAATTGGAAATGTTTTTTTCTTTGTACATGATGATGCTCCTACATCAACCTCTAGGTCTTAAAAGGAAAAAAAGGATAATTAAAAATTGGCGCTTATGATTTAGCCTAGTGTTCACAAGTTTAACACACACATTAAAAAGGATAACTAATTAAAATTATTATTCCCTAAGGCATAAAAACATCAAGTCATGAATTATGTACCATTAATATAGAGCACAAAATTTTAGATGAAGGATTGCATAATTTATAAGAATACAATGTTAAATGAGGAAATTCATTTGAGGCTTCAAGTTGTAAGATTGATTGTGAAAGTTTAACCCAATTTCACCCATTTTTTCAACTAGTTTATTTCAAGGAATCCATTGAGCCTTTCCAAGATGTTAATCTTAAACTATGGGAGGAGAACCAAGACCTTCAAATTTGGATACATTCTTATATTCCTATTTTGAAACTAGGGTAATACGGAATACTATGTTTGACTCTACGCTTCACTTGACCATGAATTATAAAATATTCTAGCATTTTCTCAACCATTAAAAGGGAGAAAATCGACATAGATGGAATCCATGAAGCAGGTATGTCACCTGACAAAGAACAAAGGGCTAAGTACATTAGGGTGTTAAAATGGGTCACCCTCTATCCGATTACAACCAAGCTCAAGGTATTCCCATGTCCATAATTACTCTCCTTTATTCTTATTCATGTTAAGTCAAATAATTGGGCTCTATTTTCACAATATGAAACAAAGAGGATAGATCTATTTGTTGGATTCATTTAAATCCTATTATAAGTTGTTTACCTATGACACTTTGTATTAATCAACCATAATTTAATCTTGGACTACCACACAGAAAATTGGAATTATTTTACAAATTTAGGCCAATGACCCAATTGATAATATGGATAATCCTCATCTAAATGATATCTTTATTCAAATATTCAAGGCTAGATTCTATATTGGCATGGCATTGATGCATAGTTTATATGGAAACCCATCCATTGTTAAGATTGATGTATCTTGGATTCCACTACTTGCAATAATTATAGAAGACCACAAAATTTCTTCTCTAAGACAAGTGGTTACATCTAACCTAATATCCTAAAGATCTTCATTTTTATCATAAGATGCCATTATTCATGGCCTCTTATCTCATTGGATGTGTTTTGTGGAGTCCTCTAGTGTTCTAAATTTTATGACTTGTTGTCCCTATGATGCCTACTAGAAGTGCATGTTTTTTTGCAGATATGTATGCCCATAGATTCAAGGCCCATATTGAAGATATTTTCACCTTCTTTTACCCCATACTTTGAAAAAAATTCATGAAACACCAATTCACAAAATTTTAGAAAGTGTTCTTAAATCAATCAAACAAATGGGGATACTTAAATAAATCATGATTGAGGGGCTACCTACACCACCATTATAGCCTCCTTACTATGTGCCTGATAAGCTTTATGAGAAGGAAATTTCCTACCAAATATGTAATGGCATAGTGGGAAAATACAAGGACAAAAATCTTAGGCCTCACCCTCCTCTAGCAGCTTATAATGGGATGTACAAATTTCAAGACATGGTTAGATCTTAGAACTACGCTTTCCCACCATAAATCATTCAATATTCCCAAAACCCGTTGAGATAATATGACCTATGGAAGAGAGTGGTGACACATTTAGAGTCACTCAAGGGGAAAATCAATCTAGCATATTCCCATGAGGTTGATGTTAATGATTGGGTTTAGATCACCCAAACAGATGAAAACTTGTCCAAAAAACATGAAGATGATAGTAAAAATTCCTCCTCCAAGAGGAACAACTAAAAAAATCACAAAGAGAGGAAACCTAATATATAGAGCCTTTGAGACACTCCCAAGGCACAACTTCCCCAACTCCTTCTTTAAGACCAGTATGAATAGGAAATATCCAAAAGGTCCAAGAGGTTGTTCCTTAAAAAATGAAGGACCTTCTTTAGTGGCATATGATTTATCCTCCTCAAATGATGAAGCTACAAATACAATACCATAAATAGAGCAAACATGAGTTGATCCAATTCAAATAACCTCTGCAAGTGTTCCTCCTATAGAGCCTCAACAAGAATTGGTTGAGAAATCAATTACCACCCATAGGGAATAACTAGATTGGGCATCTCAAGAAGAACCCTGATATTCATTGAGTATATTCCTGAATTAGGGACTTTGAGAAGGGTGATAAGGAAGAGGATGTCTACACAACAAGCCATCATTTGGCATGAAACATACAAAGACCTCTTCTCCCTCACCAAGAAAAATAAGGTCAAGGGTTATCAAGTAGCACAATATGAGGAGGATATATTATCATAAATCAAGGCCTAAATATAATTGATATCAAAATTGGTGAGAGGAATGTAGGACAGAAACAAAGACACATAAACTTAGTCCAAAGCCACTGTCTTTGAGTGTATTGCCTCATATGTAAATGAATCCATTCTCATCCTATATGATGTGGTCAAGGAAAGCATTGATACCAACAAGAAAGAACATGATTTCTCTAACAAGACTAATGTAGTCACTGAAATAATGGATGTGATGTAGAGGATGTGAAAATTCATGGACCAAGCTATTGAAGAAGGAATATGCATGAATCTTGCTATAGTTATCATATAAGGCATTGGTATATACAAAACATATGCCAACTATACAAAAGTAGTATTTGAAGGAATGAGATGAACAAATGAATATAATTCCTTCTCAACTTGATGATGTCATATCAAGAGGAAGTCAACTATTTTTATAGGTAGCTCTCACACGGATCCTTAAGGAAAACTAAGAGTTAGTGCATATGGCTGAATTTGTATGATTTCTCACCAATTCTTAGCAAATTTTCTAAGGAATATAACAAATACCAATGAAATAAAACGTAAACCAAGTCATTGAGATATTTTCTCAAGATTAGGAGAAGGTCCAAAATATAGAGACCTTAAATGAGATAATAGGAAAGGCCACAGATTCCCTCAAGACCATACTGGATAATGCTCCTAAACTCTTTAGGAAGCCTATTTTTTATCTTAAAAATTTGTATGAAGACAACAAATTTGCAGGGAAGATTTGATTGAAACAAAAAAGGGGCCAACTCTAGCTAATCTAGATCAAGAAGATCCAACTTTAGCTAACCCATCTTAGGAAGGGACCACACAGCAGCCCGCTTAAAAATGGGCTCATGCGGTAAAACAAGAACACAATCATTGATAATATTATGTTATCCTAATGTCATGTTATCCCCTTTCCCATTGTAATCATCCCAATAAGAATTAGATATGATATTTCATGAATGGATAGTTAACTTTGCATATTTTTAATCATTATTGGGAAAAGGTATGTTAATTGAGACCCCCAAATTTTCTAAATATGTCTACTCCCATTCTAAAAGGAGGGGGATGTCATTCTAATAAACGAATGTGAGCCACTTTGAAATTGACTCATGTAAGATAATGTTTTTATGATTTATGTTTTCCCATCTCTATCTTAGGTATTATGTGTTCATGATATTTATAGATTGGTGTATTACAAATTAGCTTTCCTTCATTAATTTGTTCAAATTTTTCATCCGCAAGTTTATATTTAATTACTAGAGTTTTCTAAAAGTTAAGTTTATCATTTAAATGTGCATTAAGAAATTGATAAGATAAATTTGATTTATAGTTCATTATTTTTTATACCATTTGAATCCATGCATCAGTATAATTAAAATTTGAGAGATAACTGAATTTTTGTTTCTTGTTTAACAAAGAAAGAACGTTATTTCCAAAATCATGCATTAATAGTTTAAATGCAATTGTCTCAACAAATTTATTTTCTCTCTACCTTTTCTTTTCTAATTTGGTTTATTTGAACACTATCCTTAGATTAAATAATTTTAATAATCCTTCAAAGATAAATGAAGTTAAATAATTGTAGTCTAGTGGCACTATAAGGACTAATAATCTAGAAATATACCATTATTATTGGTTTAAATTATCAATACCCTACAACTTGTGCATTAAATCACACCATAATTGATCATAAAATGAGTAAAATGTAGATCCTATCATTTTTCCCCATTGTTGTGTCATTTTGGTGCATTAACAGAAAGATAAAAATTGGCGTTAAAAGGATTAATGATCCAACAATATACCCTTTTTATTGGTTTCAAAGATCGATACCCTATAACTCATACACTTTGAATCACACTTTAAGTGATCATAAAATGAATATGATGTAGGAGCCTATCATTTCTCCCCATTGTTGTGTCACCGTGATGCATCAATAGGAAATATTAAAAATTAATGCTAGGAAGGAGGGCCTAGAAGAATTTGTTAAAAATCCTTACATTAACACACTCAAGTCCCTAAAGCCACATAATAAATGCACTTTAATTCTATAAATCATGGTTTACATGATTTCTTATTTATAATTTATTTAAATTTAGTTTTCTAAATTGGGTATATAAATTAGATTCACCCATAATTGTGACCAAATATGGTTCTAATTTTTGAATCATTTTTCTTACAATATAAGCAAGAAGGAAAGCGCCGATAAAGGAAAATTTAATGGTGATTAACAAAAATTAACTAAGTTAATGTAGTAAAGTATATTTAATTTAATTTAGGAGGACATATAATGCAATAAGTAAATGTACTAAGATAGCATGTAAATATACTAAATAATAGAACTAATAAAAATAAAAACCCTAATGTGTAATAAGGGAAAGGAAAGAACTCAGCTGATAATAGGTGACCATTGGATGTCGTCGCAGATGATGGACATAAAATCGTAAAGTAGGAACAACTTTTTTTGGGGTCCCACAAAGGAAAAACCTAGATGATGTGGTTGGACTAGAGTGCCCTGGAAGATGATTGGGCACTCACGCACTCTAGTAAGGAATCTGGGCACCATGGTCCGGTAAAATGTCCGAACCGGTGCTCATAGTGGTCAAAAAGTGATCTACACCCCTAACTTCCTATCACATTAAATTTTTTTGTACTCGTTGAATTCTCCAAATATTCCAAGAGGAATAAAGGACCTATAAAAGACCAAAAGGAATTATCATAACCCTAAAAAAAAAAATTCAAATGAATGGGTCGGACTAACCTTAGATACCACAATAATAGGCTTACTAATTAAGTTTTGCACTACATTTTGGACCCGGATGTATTTCTGTGTATGTGTGTGCATGTGTGCGTGTCTTTCCCTAGGTTCTCTAATATCACCACACTTTGTGAAATAACGAGAAATAGCTAAATATAGAAAATTTAATAGAATGTGTGCATGAAATAAAATAGAATTATTGCCCCTATGAAGTGTGTTGTAGATGTCCTAGCTTGTGCCTTGATGATGGAGCTATGTGGATGCCAATAAAATAGATGGATGCAACTCTATATGGAGTGATATTAGTGTATGATGATAGGTCCCTCATTATGGTCTCGTAACTTTATATTTATTGGGTTCTCTTTCTCTAATTTCATAATTAACCCCAAAAAGTCTGACCACAAGAAAGATAAAGATGAAAAACGACTACAAGATGCCCAAAAAGTGGTGGGAAGGTGCTAGAGATCAAGGCGCCCCCAAGTGGGACCAGGGTGCACATGGGAAGCCCAAGATTAAAATTGGGGCACCCCAAACCAGGCTAAAATAACGTGGGATGTTCAAAAATAGTTTGGAATATGGGTGCAATAGGTAACAAATTACGAAATAAAATAAACAAGATGGCCAAAGGAAGGGGTTAATTAGTAATTTCTTCATTCATGAACCTTCTTAATAGTAGTATGAGACTAGATAAATAAAATGTCTAAAGCACATGATTTTGTGACTACATTTTGCCCCCACTTTATGTTGATGAGGGGAAATCTTGGTAACATAAAGTAGATAGAGATGTGTACCTAATGTCCACAAAGAGTGTATTAGAAGCATGTTGAAGGACTAGACAAAAGTGTGGAATGATAAAAACATGGAGGATCATGGAAACTATAGATGAAAAATATGCAAAGAAAAAGTGACAAGAGTGAACTAAGGGAAAAACATGTGTGTGTAGTTTTTGCATAGTGTACTTGCATAAAAATGTGATGTGTGTGTTATAGTGTGCTTACTTACATGGTGTTGTTTTCATTTTGTTTTGTTATTTTTTCCCCCATTTGACTACCTCTTTATCATAAGGCCAGACCTGTAAGGAGAAAATGATCAAGTAGTCAAATATGTATGTATGTAAGTGTAAAAATGTTATGCAAAAGACTCATGTGTATGAAAAATATAGAAATGTAAACGAGAACATGTGCACTGATCCATGTCAAGAAAGAGCATAGAAGGATATCCTTTACTATGATTTTTTTGGGGTGATCTCATGCCATAGGCCAAAGAAGTATAGGGAGGAAATGATTTTTTTCCTCCAAGCTCTAACTCGATTCCCCTGAATGTGTGTACAAATCTCTTTACTATCCTAGTTTTTTTGGTGATCCGATGCCACTGACCAAAGTAGTGTAGAGAGGCACACCCACTATAACCTCCAAAACCTATAATTGCTTCCCGAAAATGGTAAGGACATTATGTCCTATAAAATCCACTGTGTATGGGGTTCGTGAACTGCTCAACCCACTCTCGTTGAATAAAATTAAACTCAAACGGTGTAGAATCTTTGTGTTTGTATGTAAACAACCAAATGATGCCCCCTCTTTAGGGTAACATGCGATGTTGTTGATAGGAGATATAAAACCCCAAAAGAGGGCTAACAACATGTAAGTTGAAAATTTCTTGGTAGAAACCAAGGCACACACAAACAAGAAGGCTAGCCAAAGACATGTGAAAACACACATGCATGAATAAAATAATGTATAATCTATGCAAACAATGTGTAAGCTATCAAGCAAAGTAATGTAAACATGCAAGAAGAAAAGTATGCCACAAAAAGTGGGTTGAAAACATGGGACATCTCACGATATCACAATACATGCTAGGCCATCATGGCCACAAACAACAAACAAGTGTGCACACCAATCATAGGGAAATGCCAACAAATAATAACAAACAATGGGAAAATACAACAAACAAGTATGGAAACCAATATCCCTACATAAAAAAAATTTCACATGAAGCACTTCAAGTTAGAATGTTAAAAATATAGCTAGTGTGTCAAAAGCATGTATAAGGGATTAATGTAAAGTTATAAGTATAAAATGCAATAATAGAACTTAGAAGAGATGAATGTGGATGCCCCCAATGACCAATGTAGGAAGGGTAGAAGGTGAGCATCCATGCCACATGTAAGAAACATGTATCTATGATCACAACTAGGAAAATATGTGAACGTGCATGTGTAGATGGTATAGATAGATGAAATACAAGTAATCAAAATAACATGTGTAATAAAGTGATTATGACCAGAAAGATTAAGAAAGGATAATAGTAACCATGATATGTCGTTTGTTATGGATGGATAGAATGAAATGTAAAACGGAATGATAGGAGCCATTTTTTCCCCAAGTGGATGAAAATGTATGTGGTGAGGTTCATTTTGTTTTCCCCTCCAAGTTAAGAATGAACCGTGAAACGATAGTGCATCATCGGGAAATATTCGAGTGGTGTGTATCATGTCTAGTGCACTCGTGAGGAAATGTATATATGTGTAGTGGTGATGATATGCAATATGGAGAATAGATGTGCATGGAACTTATAGCCTAAGATTATACTACAATGAGATGAAATTTGGAGTGATGATTTATCCGAAAGCATATATCACTATGTAGACACCTATAATTTGGATCGAGCAATTTAAATAATTAAATTGCACTAATTGTCCTCTTTCCCACAAATTGATGACATATCATCAATAACACACCATTTATCCTCTATCACTGTTAATTAATTACATTATGACAATTAATTATCCCTTCTATCACTCAAAATGACAATTAACGACCTTTCATTAATTAATACCCCTTTCTATCTAGATTAATTAATTATTCTTAATTAATTAATTCTCTCTTCTATTTAATCAATAAATCATCATTTATTTGATTAAAATTCTCTCATAGCATAGATCATACTAACTTTCTTCTCAAATTCTTCTAAAAGCTACATCTACCTATTAGTTGATCACTTTTGATTAATTAATAAACCCCCTCAACTCCCATGGATCACTAATGAAATATTAATATCTTTTAAAGAAAACTTAAAGTATGCTTATCCTAACTAACCTAGCTTTGTTATTATCCCACATGTAATAGGATGCAAAGCTTCTTCAAACCATTGGGTTATAAAAGGAACCCTCCTCCTACCTTTCTACACACACCTTTGCATGCTTATAACATAAACTATAGGCATTTTCATCTTTGAGCATCTTCCATTAGTGTTGAGCTAGGTATCTTCATCTTGCATTCATCCATCCAAGCCTTTTGAGTCATATGGAGAAGATCAAGGAGGTCTTGTAGCCAAGTCTTGATTGAGATCCATTCTCAAACCCTTGGGATCAAAAAAACTATCACATTTTGATAGCTAAGGATCTACATAGGTCCATCTCTTGTTTAGCTTTCAAAGAGTAGAGGATAAATGTTTAGCATGTTAGTTTGAGTTTCCTTCAAAGTTCTAATGCATAGTGTTGATATTTACTCTCTTTAAGATCTTAGCATGATGATCTAGGTATAGTTTAGATTTGTTTTGGAACTATTAGGTGTTAGTTTCAATTCTCTTTACTTAGCTAACTAATACATGGATACATTTGGCACACTCGGTGGGACCGATTCATAGTCTCTTTGATTTTAATGAGTTTTACTAGTTTTTCTCAAGTTTTTCTAACCCAAATCATGCACATGTGAAATAGGTTAATATTCTTAGGTTATTTCACTAACTTTACATGCATTGAGTTTCTCTTATGGCATTTATTGTGATGGGTTGTCATTAGATTTGAGCTAAATTAGGAAAAAATTGAGCTTTTTGAAGTTGTATATGTCAGATTCTTGTGTTTTGATGTCATATATAGGTATATGCATAGGTAAAAATTTGTAAGGGGTGTGTACACATAAAAACTCACGCATAGGTAAAAAGACTCATGTACATGCTATAAGTTACACGCACACATTCTAAAACATGTTGCTACTTATACTCTATGTCATTTTTTAGGCACGTATGCATTAAAAGGTTCATGTATACATCGTTTTCCTACACACATAAAATTTACCCTCTGTATTTTTATGTAATTGTCTCAACCCACGTATATACTAAAATCTACGTGTAGACATCCATATCCATGCACACACATATTCTAAGCATTCTACATTTACCACTGCATTAGATTGGGCATGCACATGTATTAATATGCATGCAGTACACTCTCTCTGCCATGTACATATTTAGTCCAATGTCATTTTCACATAGGCATGTACACATTTATGAAGGCATGTACACACCCAAAAGTGCACGTAAACATAACATTGCAGATTTGAAGTTTATTTTAAATTTTGTAAAATATTTTTGTCTTGATGTGCTAATTCCTTGCGGGGTTTATCTGAGTTTAAATTTTTTTGCAGGAATATTTGCATGCTTTTTGCTAACTTGGTTTGTTTAAATTTAATGGATGTTGTTTGTTTGTTTATGAGATTAGAGTCACATATGCTCTTCCCTCGCACCTTTTAGGTGATCTTGGGAATCAAAACGATTTTTATATCTTTTTATTCTTTAAAAAACATCTCATTATACTTATTTGCTAAGGGAATGAATGTCAAAATTGGTTAAAATGAACTATCTTGCACTTTAATTTCACAAAGTGTTTTCCATTTCTTATTATAGTTGGGTTTTCACGTTGTGTATGCTCTTCCTTACACCTTTTAGGTGATATTGGGAATAAAAAACACTTAAACCCTCTTTCATGATATTTTGATCTTGTGGAAAATTACTAATATTTTGTGTGTAGGACCTAATTCTTGTCAAAGAAAGAGGTTAGAAACAAAAATAATAATACACGTGTGATTACAGGTTGCCAAATGGTGAATGACTAAACCACATTAAGTATAAAAGATAAAAAACACACCACAATCATCACATTATATTTGTAGGTTCGATAAGGGTACACCCTGTCCACTTTAACTAGGACATAACCCCTTTGGCATAATCCTTAAGATACAACAATGGGGTGGTCCTAGAACCCTAAAGTAGTCCACACAAGAGGGAACCTTGTGGATGAAATAGGAAGTGCTCCACACACCTACTTGACTAGTTTTACCTTTTTAAGTTAGAGTCAAAGTTATTTGTATCGCAATCCTAGTGAGAACACACGATGAATGCATTTTTTCTCACTATGTTTGAAGGGGGTAAAGAAAATATGAGATAACCCAAGACTATTTAGTGCAAATTTCTTGGTAAATCACACTCGAATTTAGATAACTTGTGACACCTAGTTGAGTGAACCACCTAGGAAGATATCTTGACTTGGAGCCAACTTATTTATACCAATCATCGTAGAGGCTTCACAAAAAGAGAGAAATTTCTCGAGATGAAACTTTGTTTATCAAACAAAGGGAGAGTCCATTAAATTTAAAACTATGCATTATTCATCATGAAATTTTTGTGAAATTACTTTTTCTTAGTTTTTCACTCACCGTAAGATGAGGCAAAACTCTGTCAAGTGAGGCCAAACACTTTTCAACCCCACTTGATCTACTTCCTTTTTTTTCTTTTGACACTTTTTTGATCAAAAGAAGAACACTATACGTGTGTTATCAATCATTGTGTTTTCCACTTTTATGTCCATTTACACTCATCCATGTTTGTGGCTGAGTTAAATGTATAAAGTGTGTGGGTGCATTTTACATCATTGATAGCTATTTGATCTTGATACCCAAGTCAATATCATCATTGTAGTTAGGCTTGTTTCTTCACTTGATTCTCCTTTTAAGTGTTATGTTGTTTGTATCGTATCGCCAAAATTTTGATACTTACGCCTTGTTTCTTGCAAACTCACCTAATTTTCTAGATTGTAATGTCATGTTATACGCATATTAAAATTATTTTGTATACTTTAGCCTTGGTTTGATTTCAAACATTACCTCGATTTTGAAAGGTGTTGTTTTTAATTTTGTGTGCATCATCCTATTATTATTTTGATACTAAGACCTTACTTTTCATAAATTTTGGTTAATGTATCTTAGTGGTATTGTTGCATTGTTCATATTCGTAACCCCAACTTTTTTAGAATTGAGGTCTTTATTAGATTTAAACTCACTTTACGTATACTTTGTTTGTAAATCATATCAACCTTTTTTATTACTTACACCTTGTTCATTCTTGAACTTGACATAACTAGTGACATTTTTTTATCATTTTAAAAGTCAAACTACCATTTGAAATAACTTAGGAAGTAGGTTCATTGATTGATTGGTTTAGAACAAACCTTGTGTGATTGTGTCTTGTGATTATTTGTCATTATGACTTATCCATTTAATGAGATCAATTTGACCGATTGATTCTTTATCATTCATTATTCTTTGGTCATTTTTTATCACTTAAGTTTGATGGGCATTCTGTTTTGAGCTTGCATGATTGTTCTTGTGATCATTCACTTTATAGACTTATATTTCTAAGGACAATCTTTTGAGCCTTTGATTCTTTTCACTCACAACTTTCTATCCAAACCTTGTTATATTTTCATAATTGCATTATCGTGATGTATATTTTTCCTTAGATCCCTTTTGGAAAATCACACACAGATCCCATATTTATGAAATTTCTACTTGGTTTTCATTATGTTGCCCAAATCGACATGAAACCTTCTTCACTTTAGAAGAAGTTTGATCATACAATCTAGGTCTAGGCCTTTGAACCCAACACACACCAACAATGACTGATTATCACAAGGTCCCTTATACATACGACAATAAGGAATCAAATTTTTGATGTTCACATCAAAAGATGCCCATCATGACTAAACCTCATTTGGTTCTTTGTGCTAGAGAACCCATCCAGATACACCTTTCCCCATCTTCATCTCATAGTCGGTGTTATGATTCTTTTGTTTCTAAGAATAACTTTTCTTTTAATTCGAGGCTTGCTTGTAATCCTAATTATTCATCTGATTATTTGGATTCTCCTGATTATTATGATCCAAACTACTATTCAGATTCTCATCTATCTCTAGAAATTCATCTAATCAAACTTATTCTAAGGAATAATCTTCCTCCTAAACAAATTTCTCCTCCTTTAAATATTTGTGTCACCATAAATTCTCCCCATCATTCATCTAATCTAACTCCTACATCATGGTCTTCCCTTTCATTGCAGGACCTCTTCTTTCAAACTTGTAATTTAACTCCTACATCATGATCCTCTATTTCTTGGAAGGACCCTCTTCATCATCCATATAATGTGACTCCTACATCATGGTCCTCCCTTTCTTCGCAGGACCCTCTTCATCATCCATATAATGTGACACCTACATGTGTGTGCTCCCTTCTTTGTAGGAACTTCTTCATAATCCATATAATGTGACTCCTATGTCACATCTCCTACCTTTTTTGAATACCTTTTTTATCAGTCACCTCAACAACATCTTCTTACTTTGAAGATATGTGTGACTCCAAGTCCCTCTAATCAAATATCTAATGATTCTTGAATTTGGTCATCCCCTTATTCATGGACCTTCTTCATCAATCACCCCCACGTATTCTTCCTTATTTGAAGATTATTATGACTCAAAGTCCTAGTCAAACATCCAAATCAACTCCTACATCACAATCTATAGACTTTTGAATTAATCCTACTAGTTTACAGAAGATATACCATCATATAAGTATGTCCACACCACCTTCTTCTACTCCTAAGACATCTAGCTCCATGTCTACTTCGTCCCCCATGTCAACTTATTTTATCAATCATCATCAAACATCCCTTATCAATCAATATTCCATACCAGTTAGCCCTTTTCATCCAATCAAACCCCATGGTTGATCGGAAACCCATATTGATTGATTTCTTTCAGAATGAAGGAGTGATCATGGCCTTTATAGGGGCACATGAAGATATCCCTCTAACAAGTTACGAGCAAGGATTCTCTTTAGAATTTGATGCATCTATGTATTGTGAGGAAAAGTTTGATTCCTTTTATCAAGAAATAAAGGAAGAGCCTCAAATCATGCAACTTGATCCTCCTCTTATTCTTCCATCTTCACATTATTCATTACATGATGAAACTCTTGGGTCTTGCATTGATCCATGACCTATCTTCTCATCACCCAATCACTATTTGTCTATCACAATTCCTCAATCACAATCTCTTATGAGGTTAACGTTAAGTATCCCTTCATCTTTGTATAGGTGTGGGTCACCTTCTAGTATCCCTCCCTCTACTATTTGTGGGACATTTTTAGTAGTCCACTATCTTCTATTCTTGGGACACGTCTAACTAGCCCCTTGTATTCTATGTATAGGTAACCCCCTGAGTAGTCCATCATCTTCTATTCTTGGGCCACATCCTATTATCCCATCATCTTCCATCTATGGGTCACATCCTAGTAGATCCTTCTTCTTCTATTCTTGGGCCACATCCTAGTATCCCTTCATCTTCTATTCATGGCTCACCTTCTAGTAGCCCCTCTTCTTCAATTCTCAAACCATGTCTTTTTCATCCATCACATTATTCTTCTATAAATAATTGTGGCAATCCCACCATCATTCCTCACATTCCTCCCATCAATTCTAAACATCCACATTCTCCTCCCATTTCTCGAGATCAAAAAGTCACGCATTAGTGTGTAAAAAACCTAGACAGGTTATTTATCAAGCTAAGATCAAAATGATGAAGAGATTCAAAGCTCCCAATAACTCAAACAATCATAAAATCCAAAATCAAATTTAATTCCAAAATACACACCAATATACCCATCAATTATGGCATAAAGTGCAGAATTTTATGGATAGGAACTCAAGCTCCCACATACAAAATCCATGTTTTAAAACAAATCACAATCATTTGTGGAGTGTGAGCTGACCACGATCATCGATATCGGGGATAATAGTATACTTGATAAGAAAACATTCTTAGTCTCTCTTATTAAGGAAATTTTGAACATCATTGTTAGATCTTGTCATGTAGAGTGACATGTTTTGTTCCAAAACCATCAAAAATCACAAAAAGTCAAAATAATTTGAAAATTAAAAAAATGAGAAAACATTAAAACATTGCAAAAACAAAATTAAATTTACAAAGATCCAACATTGCAATTAGGTATTGCGTACACATGGATGTTATTTCTTCCCTTTCTTTCATATTCATCCACCATTTTCATCCCTTCAATGTTATTTTGTTAGCCTATTCGCACGCATTTTGTGAAATTGATCTCTATGGTATCTATTCGACCCTGGTATTTTATCACCGTTTTAAATTAAAGAATGAATGAAATCTTAGAGATCCTATCACAATTCATATTTAATAAAAATTTTGCAAACAAATTTTGGATATATTTTTTCATGCTAGCTAAGGTTTTCATTGCAATCACTTCCATATCTTTCCATCAAGCCATCGTGGTTCTTAACCCCTTGTCAAAACAAGAGAGCTGAAGTAAGTTTTCAGAAAGTAAAAATAATCAATCAAAATAAAAAAATCAAAATCTAAAAGAACAATAAAATTGATATAAATACAACTCTCTCTTGGGGTATTTCCAATAATCTCTACCGGGGTGGTGTAGGGGTTATAACAATTTTCTCATATTATTATTTACACGTGATAACTTACCTTTGTAACACCTTCAATTTGACTTGTGATCTCTAAGCTTACTTGGACCAACTCTTTTAACCCTTGCTACTGAGGATCATTCTCATGAGGTTCAATAGAACCATTACTATGCTTCCAACACCTTGAGATATACCATGTCCTACTACACACACATACACTTGCATTAATAGTTATATGAAAGTAATGATTAAGTAGATACAATACCTTGGATGATCCCATATCTCCTTCATGATACACCTCCATCCTCTCGACATCCTTCATGTTCTTTTCAATCCATTATCCATGCCTTATATCCTTCAAGGTAGTCACTATGCTTGTGTGCTCTTAACAATATGAGACTATACTTAAGTAGCCTCTTGGTATAATGCTTAAAACCTTCATGTGGATCCATGGGTCACTCTCCACCTTCATCAATCTCTTCAACCATTCCATTTATTAGGTTTTTAGACTACTAGTTTGGTCATGTACTCACATTAAGGCCTAGTTCTCTCTATTAGGTCTTTTTGGTCTTGTAGCCCTCCAAGCCTACAAACACCCTTATATCTCAAGATTCCCTGAAATAACCATGCAACTTAATACCACATTTAAGGACCCTTTATAAATCTCTCATTCATACCTAAAACTCACCTCATGTTCCTTTTTACAAAATTGTTCCTTTGTAACTGTAGCATGCCAATTAGGTCTCCTATTGACCTATAAGTATGACAGTAGACCTTTGGGCTATGAAATCACCTGAGTAGTGTTAGATCCACCTCTGTAATGATTATGACATGCTCCCTACAAAATTTGGAGACTCAACTCCATGAATTTCCCCTACATGCACTTGATTTCTCTTTTGTAGTTGTACCTATACGCACTAGGACCGCAATTTCTAGCATAACTATTTCACACGTGTAAATTAGGATATGAAAATTTTTAGACTTCTAGTATTCACCTAGAAAGAAATGATCCTAAAATTTCATCCATTTTTATGGTTTGAAATTTAATTAGATCATTCCTAGTTAGGGCCCAAGAGCACAAAAGTTGAACTACATGTCATTGTACGGTGTTGTAAGAGCTATGAAAATTTGGGAATGGTTTCTCTTCATACCCTAACTATCCATCAATCTATAGATGTCAAACAATTCATTTAGAGAGGAATGTCAAGTTTGGATCATTGGCTAGAACATGATTCTTAATTCACATTTGATGGAACACCAACATAACATG
The DNA here is from genome assembly GCA_018340775.1 of Taxus wallichiana var. yunnanensis. Taxonomy (NCBI): domain Eukaryota; kingdom Viridiplantae; phylum Streptophyta; class Pinopsida; order Cupressales; family Taxaceae; genus Taxus; species Taxus wallichiana. Next base: position 733,853,005 of record CM031241.1, read on the forward strand.
TCAAATTATCAGTCTATTGCCTACAACATCACCTCGATCATATTTATTATGTATTGGAACTCTGTCTAGATCATAATTCATCATTAATATCTCTTCTATACTTCGAATGAAGTCCCTCTTAAATTTTAACTAGTTTTACTAACTACTAAATTTGGCTCCTACATGAGCTCAACAACTCATACGAAGACTCAACAACCTTACTAAGTCAAACATGACTTGATCACCTCCCTTACAACTTATGAACACTCTTTTCAAACAAATACCAAACCTTTTTATGGTTTACATGGCTTAAATTAGCCTATTTCCACTTGAAATTCCTTTAATTAGGCTTAAGACAACTATTCCAACCTCCTACATATCTACACTTACAAATACAAACATACCCCTAACCAAACATATATAGATGGTCTCACATGACCTTATTGCTTTTAGCCCTTGATGCTGCTATATCAGGTTACCCTTAAAGAAGAAATTGAGCTCCTACTCAATGTAAATTTGGCTTTTCTCTCTTCTTTATTTCCAATATTTCTTTGTCCTTTGCAATGGTATACTCTAACTATTATGTACCTTCTTTCTTACTTGTACTCTCTCTTTTGCTAGTGTTTCCATCCTTCCTATCACCACTCTAAACCTTGTATTCTCCTTCTTCTTCTTCATAGTCTTTACTTTCATGTTTGTCTCTTGTTATACTTCAACCTTATTCATCATGATCCTTAACTCTACCTTCCATTCTTCATATTCAATTGTAACTATAGCACTTAGGACAATATTAGGTATCCAAACAATAGTCTCAAGTGCCTTCTCCACTTGTATTATCAATTTATTCTTCTCATGTTCACTTTTGGAATTTTCACAGGATTTATTCACTTGACCAATAAAATGGAGGTTCTCAATATTGAATTTCAATTCCTTTACATGCCTTGAGAGGTCACATGTCTCCTTAGGTTGCAATTCACACCACTATAGTTGTTCATTCCTCCCTTCATTATTGTATGGAACATCATAACCTTCTTGTCCCTTGTAGTCCACTAAAATTATTTGTTTCTTATCCTTTTACATTTCATTTCTTCCATATTGGACTATACCATGCATTTCTTGTTCTTATATGGATTGGTTTCCTTTTGACTTTTCCTATGATTGTATATAATCAACATTTCTTCTCTCTTGTACACTTAGCACTCATTAATCCATGCCTTAACTGCTGCAACACGAGAATATTACTGGTTTTCTTAGTCTAATCTTGGATTCCCATTAAAAAAACATACCTTCCAAATGGTAATTACCTTGAATGATACTTAAGCCTTTGAGACTACTATTTACTTATCCTTGGTTTTTCTTTATACTAACCACTTGTGATATATTGCAAAGTGAAAGGTTCCATAGTCTTGTCTTTAAACTTAAATCTTCCTTAGTCCTAATGACCGATTTCTTGACTGTAACACCTCCTTTTCCCACTAATTTTTTCTCTATTATGTATTCATCCTTGCATATGATCACTCCTTATGGTCTTAGAATACTCCTCATGATCTCTCTGTATTCTATCTTCATCAACTTACTCTCCATTTCACACATTTATTATTCCTCAACTAATATTGTTCTAGTAGACTCACAAGAAGACTCCTTACATGATAACAAGACTTGTGAATAATCATTGTTTATCTATACATTACCTTTGATGACTGTCCTTATAGTATTTTGAAACCTTTTAAAGTGTTTCTTGTGGCTACACATCTACAATCTACTTTAATCTTGAAAGTATGCATAAAATAATCCTCATTTGTTCCTCTTTGCTAAGTTAGAGGTCTTATTTGGCTCTCTATCAACTTCCTGCTTGTGCTCAACTTTGTTCTCCATCCCATTGGTCTATATACAACTCTATTTTTCGTGAAAACTTTTCTTGGTCTACCTTCAACCATGTAGACTTCAAGATCACTCCAACTTCATTCATTGTTCCTTGGGTTTGTGCTTTTCTCCATGAAATTGCTTGATTTGAGTCTTCTCTCTCCATCATTCATTGACTACAATTGTCTTTTATGTTGGATAGTTCATCCTCTTAAATGGATCTATTCAGACGTTTTATAGCTTCTAGGAATATCTCCTTGTTCCTTTTTCACTAGATTCACTTATCCTTTGTCTATTCATGTTCATTCTTGATAAATGACTGCTACAACCTACATTCACACATGTCAAAACACATTTAGGTTTAAAAATTAGAACTCCACTAGTTTTTGGGCTGCTCCATGCTTGTTTTCATCTTGCTTGTCATTTGGTTCCTCTCTTGGCTTATTTTTTCATAAGCCGTGTATCTCTACCTTCCTTTGTTTCTCCTCATCTTGGTTTATTTTTCTTACAAGAACTGGTTGTCCTTATCTTTCTTTGTCTTGGTCTTCAAGAGAACCATTTGTTTCCTTCATTCCCATGACACTCTCATGTGTCTTATTTCTTCCTTATTCTTCATGACCTTGCATAAGGTATTCCAAGATCTCATTCCATGTCTCTTCTTCCTCAAAGTTACCCTATTGCTTTTTATCGTCACTCTTAATTTAGTAACTCAATTGACCTTCTTGGTCATCATTTTATTTCTTAAATAACATCATGTTTTTCCACAACCTCATTTGGGCTTGTTCATTAGCCTTGACTTGTGCTTCTTGGTCCACTGCATTGGAATCTAACTATTGCACCTTGTCTTCATCTTTCATGAAGGCCAAAACCTGATCCTTGGTCTTCTCAACAAACTCCTTGAAGCCAAATACCATGCTTCTCCTTTCAATACCTGCATGTTGGTCCATCAAAGGTACTAAAACATGCTCTATTCCATTCTTTGTTAGAAAACATTTATTCAACCTTCCATTATAAATTACCTTCTTGTCATATTTCCATGGCCTTCCTAGGAGTAAATGACATACATCCATAGGAATTACATCACATAGAACCTCATCATGCAAACTTCCAATCTTGAAAGGTACTCTACATTTTTCATTTACAAGAATTTGATGGTTCTTCTGAACCCATGCCACTTTCTAAGGTGTAGGGTGAATTAACCTCTTTAAACCCAATTTTCTAACCATTTCCTCAAACACAATGTTGTTTGTTTTTCCATCATCTATAATAACATTGTAGCACTTACCTCTTGTCTTGCATATTGTTCTAAATAGAATTCTTCTATAGACGGCTCCTGAGGTTTAGCTTATTGATGTAGAAGAACAAAATTCTCCTGCTTCGATCATCACCTCTATAAGTTGTCCTTTCCATATATGAATACATTACTTCTAGACTTGTCATTATTGTGCCTAGATCATTAATTTTATTCACCATACTACCCATCTTCCTCATCACTCCTTGAATAAATTTCATTACCCCATGTAATGATGTGCTCTATGACTTTTCCATTCTTTAAATAATCAAATTTACACACTCTTCAATAAATCACAAAAGTTTAAGATCTTTGCAATAAACTGAACCTAATAGAGCTCGACTACGATACCAAAATGGTTTAGGGGTTATAACAATTTTCTCATCTTATTCTTTACACTTGAAAATTTACCTTTGTAAAATATTCAATTTGACTTGTGAGCTCTAAGATTACTTGGACCAACTCTTTCAACCCCTTCTACTAAGGATCATTCTCATAAGGTTCAATAGAACCATTACTATGCTTCCAACACTATAAGATATACATGTCTTACTACACACACATCAACTTGCATTGATAGTTATATGAAAGAAATGATTAAGTAGCTAAAATACCTTGGCTCATCCCATATCTCCTTCATGATGCACCATCATCCCTTCTCTAACATCCTTGGTGTTCCTTTCAATCCATTCTCCAAGCCTTATATCCTTGAAGGTAGTCACTATGATTGTGTGCTCTTAACAATATGAGACTAAACTTAAGTAACCTCTTGGTCTAATTATCATAACCATAATGTGGAATTATGGGTCACTCTCCACCTTCATCAAGATCTCCAACTATTTCATCTATTAGGGTTTTTAGACTCCTAGTTTTTTCATGTACTCACATTAAGGCCTAGTTCTCTATATTAGATCTTTTTGGTCTTGTAGCCCTCCAAGCCTATAAACACCCTTGTATCTCAAGATTCCATGAAACAACCATGTAACTTAATAGAACATTTAGGTACCCTTTATCAAGCTCTCCTTCATACCTAAAACTCACCTCATGTTCCTTTTTACAAAATTGCACTTCCTTTGTAGAATCGTAGCATGCTAATTAGGTCTCCTATTAAACTATAAGTATGAAAATAGAAATTTAGGATATAAAATCACTTGATTAGTGTTAGATCAACCTTTTTAATTATTATGAAATGCTCCCTAAAAAATTTAGAGACTCAACTCCATGAATTTCCCCTCCATGCACTTGATTTCTCTTTTGTAGTTGTACTCTATACAAACCGGACTGCAATTTCTAGCATAACTATTTCACATGTGAAAATTATGATATGAAAATTTGTGGACTTCTATTATTCACCTAAATAAAAATTATCCTAAAATTTCATCCATTTTAATGGTTAGAAATTGAATTAGATGATGCCCTAGTTAGGGCCCGAGAGCACAAAAGTTAAGCTAGAGGTCATTGTAAGGTGTTTCAAGAGCTATGAAATCTGGGAATGATTATCCCATCATACCATAACTATCCATCTATTCACAGATGTAAAGCAATGCATTTATAGAGGATTGTTAAATTTGGATCCTCGACTGAACATGATTCTTAATGCACAATTGATGGAACACCAACATAACATGTCAAATTATCGGTCTACTACTGCAACAAAGACCTCAATCATTTTTATTATGTCTTGGAAGTCTGTCTACATCATAATTCATCATTAATATCTATTATCTACTTTGAATGGAGTCCCTCTTACACATTAACTAGTTTTACTAACTACTAAATATGGCTCCTACATGAGTTCAATAACTCCTAATAAGACTCAACAACCTTACTAAGTCAAACATGACTTGATCACCTCCCTTACAGCTCATGAACACCCTTTTCAAACAAATACCAAACCTTTTTATGGTTTACATGGCTTCAATTAGCCTATTTCCACTTGAAATTCCTTTAATTAGGCTTAAGAAAATTATTTTAACCTCTACATACCTATACTTACCAATACAAACATACCCCTAACCAAAATATCTAGATGGTCTCACATGACCCTATTACTTTTAGCCCTTGATGCACCTACATCAAGGGGATATTTACACATGACTGGCAGAGAGAAATGTTGTGGTTTGAATCAAATGCATCTCCGTCGGGCTAAGGACACTGATTCACATCGAGCAATGTATGACTCTCCTTACACCCTCCATTCATAAACCGCCTTTCAAAATCAATCATTCCTACATGTTGGCTAGTATCTTCGGTTGTTTTCAATCAAGTCTTTCCTTCAAGAGGTAATTCATTTCCACGTACATACATGGGATCTCGATGAGTAAATAGGATTAGTATGTTACCAATTTTTTTGGACCTTGTTCAAACTCTTGCTTTAGTGTATATTTTGTCTTGTGATTTGTGCCTTAGGCTAATCACTTTTCCATCAAATTCCTTCTAAAATATTTTCACAACATTTCTATTCTTTGGCTTCATTCATAACATCCATGTTTATAATATTTCCTTTTGTTATGTTTATGGACACTTTTATCACCTTATAATACAATAATTTTCTACTTCCTTTCTCATATATGTTTCTTGGCTAGCTTACACTAGAGGCATCCTTGATCCCTCATGATTCAACCTATCTTATATTGGCCTTGATCCCCCTTCAGCGCATGAAGATTTTTCCTTTGAATACTCCCACCTAATCACTAGGTAATTTCACATCTTCACTTTCTTGTGCATACGTGTGGCATTCTACCCTTGTACATCCCATCTATCGCTAGGGGCATCCACACTTCTTTTTCTTCCTGTACATAGTTTCAGAAAACTTTCAAAATAAAAAACATTCAAATATGTTTCTAAAAAATCAAAAATAATAAAAATCATCCTACAAAACATCACTCTTTGGTTCTCACCTATTCTTGTGCGTGACTCATGGATCATCTTGATCTACCTCTATTAACAAATTTGTTTGCTTACTATGTATATACTCTGGGGCACAATGAGTTGTTTGGTACTATTTCATAGTGCACAATTTTTTTCATAGGACCCAAGTGTCCTTCATTATTCCCCTTGCATGTATCCTTTCTTGGGGCACCATCTTTTAACCCTTGTTGTTAATTCACATAGTTCGAATCAAATCTTGATAACAAAAAACATTGCATTATGTTTCTCTATTAGGTTAGCTTGTTTACTTTCTCGTATTACATTGCATTATGTATGTTGCAGGTATTTAGGCATATTTTACTTTCTCATATTGCATTACATTTTTGTGTTGCATTGAGTTGGTATTTTCCGCAATGGACAATTATTTTTACTATGGATTTTCATGTCGTTCTACACTTTTGTCATATGTGTATATTTTTAATAAGGAATGATGACGTAGATCTTTGGCAATCATGACACTAAATTTTTTTCAATACGTTGGATGAAAGCTTTCTCTTTTCCTTAAAATTCATTCCTCTTTTATATCATTTTCCTTTCAACATTCTTCTCCTAATTCACCGGACATCTATCCCTCCCATTTTTCTTTTTCCTCTTTCTTTGTATTTTTGATCATCGATAAACCTTTTTCATCACCCCATCGACACTTGAGGGGGGATCATTCACTCCACTAATATTTCTTCTATCTCTTCAAAAATTATGCATTGTACTTATCTACTATCTTTGAAGTGGCGTCGCTTACATGCCACCCCAAAGAGGGGAAAATGTAGACACCTATAATTTGGATCGAGCAATTTAAATACTTAAATTGTGCTAATTATCCCCTTTCCCACAAATTGATGACATATCGTCAATAACACACCATTTCTCTTCTATCAATGTTAATTAATTACATTACAAAAATTAATTAGCTCTTTTATCGCTCAAAATGACGATTAACGACCTTCCATTAATTAATACCCCTTTCTATCTAGATTAATTAATTATTCTTAATTAATTAATTCTCTCTTATATTTAATCAATAAATCATCATTTATTTGATTAAAATCCTCTCATAACATAGATCGACTAAGTTTCTACTCAAATGATTCTAAAAAGCTACATCTACCTATTAGTTGATCACTTTTGATTAATTAATAAACCCCCTCAATTCCCATGGATCACTAATGAAATATTAATCTCTTCTAAAGAAAACATAAAGTATGTTTATCCCAACTAACTTATCTTTTATATTATCCCACATGTAATAGGATGCAAAGCTTCTTGGACCATTGGGTTATAAAAGGATCCCTCATCCTACCTTTCTACACACCTTTTGCATACTTATAACATAAATTATAGGCATTTTGATCTTTGACCATCTTTCATTAGTGTTGAGATAGGTATCTTCATCTTGAATTTGTCCATCCAAGACTTTTGAGTCATATGGAGAATATCAAGGAGGCCTTGTATCCAAGGCTTGATTGATATCCATTATCAAACCCTTGAGATCAAACAAACTATCAAATTTTGAAATGTGTTTTGTATGTTGCATTGAGTTGGTGTTTTCAAAACTACATAATTGATTTGTATTATGGATTTTCATGTTCTTATATTTTTAATAAGGACCGATGACGTAGATCTTTGGCTATATGATGACACTAAAGTTGTTTCAATACATTGGATGAAATCTTTCTCTTTTCCTTAATCTTCATTCCTCTTCTATATCATTTTCCTTTCAACATTCTAATCCTAATTCACTGAGACATCTTTCTCTGCCCTTTTTCTTCTTTCATCTTTCTTTGAATTTTTTTATCATTGATCAAAATATTTCATCACCCCATCGAAACTTGAGGGGGCATACTTCACTCCACTAATTTTTCTTCTATCTCTTCAAAATTTATGTGTTTGTACTTGTCTACTATCTTTGAAATGGTGTCGCTTTTCTACGCCACCCCAAAGAGGGGAAATATAGACACCTATAATTTGGATCGAGAAATTTAAATATTTAAATTGTGTTAATTGTCCTCTTTCCTAAAATTGATGAAATATCGTCAATAACACACAATTTCTCATCTATCAATGTTAATTAATTAAATTATGACAATTAATTATCTCTTCCATCACTCAAAATGACAATTAACGACCTTTTGTTAATTAATACCCCTTATATATAGATTAATTAATTAATTAATTCTCTCTTTTATTTAATCAATAAATCATCATTTATTTGATTAAAATCCTCTCATAACATAGATCGGACTAACTTTCTTCTCGATGCTTCTAAAAATATACATATACCTATTAGTTGATCACTTTGATTAATTAATAAACCCCTTCAACTCTCATGGATCATTAATGAAATATTAATCTCTTATAAAGCAAACTTAAAGTATGCTTATCCTAACTAACTCAACTTTGCTATTATCCCACATACAATAGGATGCAAAGCTTATTCAAACCATTTGGTTATAAAAGGAATCCTCCTTATACCTTTCTACACATACCTTTGCATGTTTATAACATTAAGTATAGGAATTTTCATCTTTGAGCATCTTCCATTAGTGTTGTGCTAGGTATATTCATATTTCATTCATCCATTGAAGCCTTTTGAGTCATATGGAGAAGATAAAGGAGGTCTTGTAGCCAAGTCTTGATTGAGATCCATTCTCAAACCCTTGGGATCAAACAAACTATCACATTTTGATAGCTAAGGATCTACATAGGTCCATATCTTATTTAGCTTTCAAAGAGTATAGGATAAATTTTAAGCATGTTAGTTTGAGTTTCCTTCAAAGTTATAATGCATAGTGTTGATATTTACTCTCTTTAAGATCTTAACATGATGATCTAGGTATAGTTTAGCCTTAAATTTGAACTATTATGTGTTAGTATAAATTATCTTTACTTAGCTAACTCATACATGGATACACACGATAAGATGAATGGTTGAGTGATAATTTAACACTAAAATTATATCACTATAAAATGTAAATGGGGTGTGGTTATATAACCTAAGGTGTAGACCACTAGAAAATGATACAATAGGTGTAGACAACAACTTCAAAAAGAGGTCCCGACAACGGAACCAAGATGTAGTCATTTTTATGCCCTCTCAAAGAACAAGGAAATCCCATACACGTCGGCCTATCACCCAAAGGCATTGTACATTCACCCGAGGCATGCACGGAACCGAGCCCCTCCTTTATGCGAGTTGTGTGAGAATGCATTAGTTATGATAGAAAATTAAATGAAGAGACTAGAAATGAACCATACATTCATCTTAGAGCTCAGAACGGCTTCTAGACCAATGTATTCATTCAGATAAGAAAAGCATTATAAAATATAGATTTGAATCATAACATAAGGGAAATACACAGGGGTTTACACCCACTCATGTGAAATATATATAAAACCAATCCATATAAATGTAAGTAAAAATGGAACCACATATCTATTCATATTAAGTATGTTGATAACCACATTACATTAACTAAGGAAATCAATGATCCATAAGATAGTGCAGACCAATGTCATGCATCGGAATTGGACTTAGGCCCTTCATAGTATAAAGAAAAATGTTCAGACCCATCCCCTTGATACAACATACTCCTACAAATCCTCTAAACCTAACCCATGGAGCTCTCACAGTATTCTTGCAAAGATTTTCCTTTTTGCATTCTCTAACTCTACATCCATCTCCCTCTCTCTCTTTCTTCTACCGAGTGTTTGTATATATATCTTTAGAAAGCACCGTCATTCCTTTCTAAAGTTGTAGATCAATTTCCATGTGTCTAAGCGGTCCTCCCTGGGAGCATGCTTCTTCGATACAAGCTCTCCATCCCTTTCCGTGATGACCTTCTCGAATCTTATATCGTAAGGAATATTCCTTTTGTGGGCACCAAGTTTCTAGGTTGGCACCTTATCCACTTTGCATATGCGCAGTCGAGTCATGATTTCCTCATGTTCTACCTAATATGCTAAATATGGCTAAGTCTGAGTTTTTGCTCTGCCTTGCACGTTCACCATTGTTTCTTCTAAACCCTCCTAAAACCTTGTCCTACACACTTTCTCCTTGTGCGCCCTTCTTAAAACAGGCCTTGTGCCCCCATGTGCCTTCTTGTACTTAGCCAATATTTTAAGGGCTCAACATCACCCTACACTACGCCTATTCTCTGCCCTCAGGAACACCTTCTCAATGAATAAAGAATGATTGTTCTTGAATAGTTTGGATAAAGAATAAAGGAATGTAGAATTTGGGGAAGAATGAAAGAATGGGGAGAATATGATTAATTCTATAAGAGGAGAGGGAAATATTTCATCAATTTTTCCTCTAGATTATTCCAGGTATCGACCTTTCTCTGTGCTTGTTGACAAAGCTCACCAACTAGGCTGCTCACCTCTTCAAAGCTTAGCCCTTCTCCTTGGGTATTCATTATTTCCATGATCCCCTCTAACTATTTTCCCAAATCCTCGAGTGTGTCCATCCTTCGAGTGATCTGGGGATATAACTCCTTCATCTAGTTCTTGATTGAGCCCCACAAGGTCTTAATAGATTTTGATTTCTTCTCAACCTTGGCTAAAATTATATCACATTCCACTCTATTCCCCTTGTTCTTCTCCTAGAACTCCTTGAGCTTCGCTTCATGGGTGGTGACCAGAATGCTCGCCACTCTATCTCTATCGGTGCAGTTGTCATAAGTGACCTCAGAAACTTGAGTGGCAGATTTCACATTCACAAGAACTTTCTTATACTAGGAAGCAATTGCCACAACCTTCATCTTGTCCTCCTTTTCTTGGCACATTGATGCCTCCTCTAAAGACTCTAAGGATAGTGGTCACCTTTCCATTATGAGGATGCGGGTCAAGTCCTCTAGGCAATCCAAGTTGGATCAATACTTCTACGTTGGTGGTGTTAGATCTAGATGCTTTAAGAAAATGACATTTGTGATCATATCTACTTTCTCTTAAACCGTGTGCATCCTTGCCTTCTCTTATTTCAACTCATGTCTTAGCTACACAATGATTATCTCCTCCTACTTTAAGTTCTTGGTTATTCCCTCAAGCTCTTCTTCCTTCTTCTCTAGTTCTTCTTCTAGGAACTTCACTTTTCCATTCCTCCCAAAGATTCTGGCCTCTACTTCAACCAAAACCTTGTTCATTGCATTACATATTTGCTTGTCTAATATTCATTGAGTGTTTACCAAGGGGTTGTCTCCTTTTAACTCTGGTACCTTTATTATTTCCCCTTGACTTACTTTGAATTATGGTTCATCGACGTGGGACTCAAATTCCCATGAAATCATTTTCCCTATCTGAGGGTATGCACCTTCCTCATCAAATGATGTCATAGCCAAGAGTTGCTCCGTTGGTATGGTGCTTTAAAATTGCGTGTGAAAAACCTTGTTTAGATCATCAATATATCCCATCCTCTCAACTTTTTATACCTTTGTAAATCTTTCTCCCCATATGCATGGCATTAGGAAAGCTCACAACCAAACTGGGATCCCTCCCATGCTACCATATTCCTTTTCTATGCTCTCCTCCTCTACTTCCTTCATCACTAGGTCTGCGCTGCATTCTATCTCTTGCTCTACTAGGTCTTTGATGATCTTTTCTACCTCTTTCTCCATGGCCTCATCTACCTATTCCTTTGTGAGGCTTGGGGTCCTTTTTTATTTTGTAACTTCCTTGCTTACCCCTTTGTCCTGAGTATCCTCCTCTTCCTTGTCATTCTTCCTCTTGACAAAGATGTACTCATTTTATTCTTCCTCTCCTTCCTCCTTTGAGTCATGTACTTCAAATATGGGAGGGCCTTGATCTGCCTCAATTTCATCATCATCATCATCTCTTTCACCTCTATAGGCCTCTAAGCTCTTTGTACCCTCTGAGTCATCTTCTTCTATCACCTTCTGCTTCTTCCTGATAGGAGATTATACTTCCTTCTCCTCCTCCTCTGGTGACCTCTCCTGAGTGATGGGTTCTTCGCTCTCGACACTTCTTCCTCTGGATTCTTTTCTTTCACCAGGGGACTTCTTTCTCTCGTGTGTAAGTACTAGGCTTAGCACTTTTCTCCAATGTACTTACCGCTTGTGTAGTTTGAACACTTGGTGCTTTCTACACCTCTTCTCTTTCCCTCTTCTTTGGCGCATGATTCTTTCTTCTTGTGGGGTCCTCAGGGATGGATACATCATTTTCCAAGTATGCACCCTTTTCAAATTTTGGCCTTATGTGAAGGTATATCCTTGCTATAGCCCTTCCAATGATTGGAAATGTTACTAGCTTCATCATCTGTATCTCGTGGGAGACATATCTCTCCACGTATGCACACTTCTTGGGGTAAACTAACTTCTTACACAACTCTCTGTGGTCTTGATCCACCTCACTAAGGTTGAACCTTAGTCTCTTGGCCTCTTTGAACCTGTTCACCCCCACTTAGAAGTATTGTGCGATGAAGGAGAAGGGAAGCTTGCACTAGGGGCCCATGTTTTCATCTATCAACCTAAATCTACTAATGCAGAAGTGTTGATATACTATAAATTCTACTTCTCCTTTCATGAGTGTAGGTAATCGCTATGAAATACTCCATTCTAACTCAACACATCCTCATGCGCTTGTACCACTTTTCTAAATGTGCCTTGTGATTGGCTGTCATGGTATCACAAGTATATTTTACAAACCGCTTCAGGTGAGGGATTTTCTTCTAGGTACTCCCGAACAAACCTTTCCGGCCCATTGGGCACTCCAATCTCTGAGAAAACAATTGTGAGGAGGGAATTGCCAAATAATATCTTTTTACCTTCTTGTGAACTGCTAATGATTTCATCCACGATGAAAGTGGACAAGTTGTAGATGGTCCCCTTAGATATTTTCTAGCACACATTCAACCATGACTTGTTCACTTGAGTCCATCTCTCTTGGTCATTGAGATTGGTTACCAATTGCACATCCATCCTCATCACGGGGTCTAGGATCTCTGCGATGTCAAAGTATCACGATCCTTTCTTATAGTCATATGCAAACACTATTTCCTTGATGGCCTCCTTGTCACTTAGGTCATCATCAATGTTATCCCCTCATAAATAAGGCCTGTGAACTTGGAAATCAACTGGGGATTTATGCCGATCTTTCTCCCATGAAATAAAAATGGTCTTCATGAACATGCACCATTAGCCATTGATAGAGGTGCTCAAGTTTTCCAAAGTAGAGTAACTTGTAAAGTTGCAGTAACCCTTCCTTCTCCAATTTAACCTTTACTTCATTGTTATATATGGGCATGCCCTCTGGTGTCCTCTTGTTTGTTGGGTGAACCAACTCCAAAGCCATTTCTTTTTCTATCGTGCTGGTGTGGTGATTATAGTCACTTACAGTCATCTTCCACAAATGAGGTTCCCATTCTTTTCCCAGAGAATACCCCATCCGGGTATTACATCTCCACGCATCTTGTCATCACCAATCCGGAACTATGATAATTCTTCACCGAGAACTCCTCGTGCTATGATTATTTACTAATGCATGACCTTTAGTTTGGTGGATGTAATCTGGAAATAAAACAACAACATAACACAAGAATACCATCGACTATGATAAGACGTAATGATGACAAATCTGAAATATCAAAGTAAATTATAATATTGACATGAAACTATTACAATCTCACCCATGAGGTACTTCAAGTGTTATTGACTTCACTTGCCTTTCACCAAGACTATGGGAGAAACTTTACAATTACACCTCTTAATGGCTTCTTCAACACACCTTTAAAATGATGGCTTCCTTCACACACTTCCTACAATATTTCTCACTACTTCCTTCTATGCTAAATGAGGGGGGTGGTCTCTCTATTTATAGAACTTTCAGGCTTATCCATCTTATCTCTAAGATAGGATAAGAAATCCACTCTGACGAATCATATTCCATACCTTAACTCTTATCTATACATGTAAGCTTATCTTTTAAGATAAGATAAACCTTATCATTTTACATGGGTTCCACATTTTTAGACTTTTTACAAATAAAATACACAAAATATTTATGATCTCACTCTTGTCCTTATTACCAATATAATATTTCTAATTCCTAATCATGTAGACCCTACTTCTCTAATTACCCAAACTTTGACATTTTAACATTACCGGACCACTTACGACAAATATTTACTTTTTACAACATTCCTATTGTACTTTGACTATTACCATACTCCACATTATTGGTGGCACCGTACTGATGGCACCGTTATCTTCTATCAGACACTACTACTAATTATACTTAACAACGTCATATTCCTAATACATACATTAATGAAATAGAAATTATGGAGGAAAATTTAGTGTCGACATCTTCCCCCTTCCTAGCTTCTACTCTCACTCCTCTGAGTAGACTATTCTCGTGCTTGGAAAATCTTCAACTTGTCGTGGTTGACCCATTTCGTAATGGGAGTGCCATCCAATTCCTCCAAATCAGACGCACCATTTTCATGCACATCTTGTTATTTTTAGGGCCCCATCCATTTTGGAAGAAATTTTCTTTGTCTTTTTTTTTTGTATCTAGAATCATATACTAGAACCAAGTCATTCACATGAAATGGAGACCACCGGATCTTTTGATCAAAGTATTCCTTCTCGCTTCATTTTCTTCTTATGGCTTGTATCATTTGCTATGTCTCTCATTTCCTCCAAAGAAATGAAGATGTACCAACCTTTCTTTTCTTGAATCACTTTCATCCATCCTTTCATTTTTCATAACTCTCACAATGGGAATATCAAACTCAATAGGAAGAACTGGATCAATGCCATAGGCCAACTGAAATGGGGAGTATCATGTTGCTAACTTTGATGTTGCCCTATATGCCCACAATGCTGCATGAATCCTTTTATCCCATTTATGTACTGCAAGGCTGCATCTTTTGCTAGAATTTGACACAACACAAAATTTGTTCGTTCCACCTGTCCATTTGTGCTTGGCTTGTATGTTGTTGCCTTCCTATGCTTAATAGAAAACTTATTGACTAGGGCTTCTACCACCTCATTAATGAAGTGGCTTCCTTGATCTGCATTCTGATTTCTAATGGGCAACCAAATCACGGGTGACAATGCGTTCATACATGAACCTTGCCACTTCATCCATGGAAGTTGTTTTCAATGGCCTAGCTTCAACCCACTTGGTTAAATAATCTGTGGCAACTACAATATACTTATTTTGGCGTGATGTAGTTGGAAGTGGACCTACAATGTCTATTCCCCACTTTTCAAAGGGACCAAGGGGAAGAATAGGACATAATGGAGCTGATGAAGTCTTACGGTTACCATGTGTTTGACAAATATCACATGTCTTACAATAATTATAACAATCTTTAAAAAGAGTGGGCCAGTGATAACCTACATCCAAGATCCTTCTTGCTATAAGTTGTCCAGAGAAGTTCCCTCCACATGTACCATTGTGGAATTCTTCTAGCAGTTCCTTCCCTTGATCATGTCCAACTACCCTCTTGTACTGTCCATCAGGTCCTATTCGAAATAATACTCCATGCAGAATAGAATATGGACGAATGGCTTGAGTAATCTTTCTCTTAGTCTTTGCATTAGCACCATCAGGAAACTTGAATTCATTCAGATAATTCCAAATATCTATGTATTCACTAGGGATTGTGTCAAGGGATAACAATGTTGCATTGGGAAATCATCATCATCACAAGATGATCCTAAACCATCATAGGCTCGAGAGAGTGCATCTGCATTGACATGCTTCTTTCTTGGCCTATCTATAATATCAAATTCAAATTCTTGTAGCAAAATTATCCATCTTGCTATCCTCCCTGATGGGTTAGGCTTATTTACAATATATTTTAGAGCCTGATGATCTGTTACAACTAGAAATTTTTTCCCTAGCAAGTAATTTCTAAACTTCTTTACAACAAAAATGATAGCTAGAGCCTCTTTTTCAGTTACAGTATAATTTACCTCAGCACTGCTCATTTTTCTGCTCCCAAAGTAAATTAGATGTTCATTCCCATTTTCATCCTTTTGGCTCAAAGTACTTCCTAGTGCTGCATCTGAGGCATCAGTGTACACAATGAATGGCTTGCTCCAATCTGGATTCTTCAAAATAGGTGAAGACACCAGGGCTTCCTTCAGTTGTCCAAAAGCTTCATGCGCCTTATTTCCTGGTTCATAAGTAACATCCTTCTTCAAGAATTAGGTTAGTGGCTGTGCAATCTTTGAGAAATTCTTGATGAACCTTCTATAGTAACCCACATGGCCTAAAAATGATCTCAACTTACTTCTATTAATAGGAAATGGTAAATCTTTGATTTTTGAAACTTTATCAGGATCAGTACCAATACCATCTCTGGATACAACATGCCCTAACAAAACGCCTTTAGAACATCCAAAGACACACTTTGTAGGGTTTAGTGAGGCTTGTGCTTCATCTAACCTTTGAAATGTTGTCTCCATTTGGTGCAGGTGGTCCAACTTGCTCCCATAGATGCAAAAATCATCCAGAAATACTCTGATGAAGGTCCCAATGTAGGGTTCGAACACCCTATTCATCAAACGCTTGGAATGTTGCTGGAGCATTACACAACCCAAAAGGCATAACTCTATAAGCAAACGTTCCCCAAGGAGTGGTGAACGTGGTCTTCAGCTGATCTTTCTCTGCTATACAAACTTGGTTGTAGCCGCTATATCCATCAACAAAACTATAGCACTCCTGGCCAGCTACTTCATCCAAGATCTGATCTGAAAATGGAAGAGGGTAATGATCCTTCTTTGTTGCCTTATTGAGCTTCCTATAATCAACACAAATGTGTAGCTTCCCATTCTTTTTTATTGATATCACAATGGGAGAAACCCATTCTGAATTCTCCATAGCAAATATGAATCCTGCATCAAGCAACTTATCTATTTCTTCTTTTACGTTTTGGAAAAATTAGGATTCATTCTATATGGCATTTGCTTTATGGGCTTAACACCATCTACCAGCTCAATAAAATTTTCTACCTAACTTACTTGATGGAGTTCCTTGTAATCAAAAGTGAATAGGTGTATGTACCTTCGAAAGAGATGGAGGTAGGATTCCTTCTCACTCTCCATCACAGCATCACCAATCTTTATTTGTTGGAGACGATCATCCACTTCTTCTTCAAATAATTTTATGGGGTCATGAGTTGGTGTGACTGGAAGGATATCCATGACTGAAACATCAACCTCACTTTCTTCATCTTCAATGTCCACTTCACTGGTACTAGAGTAATCAGAGGATGTCCAATCATCAGTTTCATCACTTGAATCCATAGGTTCGCTTTATGATGTCGAGGGATCACGTTTATCCTCACCCTCTCTCTACCACATCCAAGTGTCATGAAGCCTTCATTCCAAAGTATTTTCTTGCATGAACTCTCCTTAGCCATGGTCTTCCCAAAGGTAGCATTGGGTATACAACAAAGTAGCATTTTTCATCACTGAAAGTCTACCACACATACAACACCCATAATGAGATATTGCCACATTTGAAACTACACCTTTTGGTTTAGTTTTTCCTTTATTTAATGACCTTAACATAAGTGTTGAAGGGTGATCAATTTTAAACCCAACATATTCATTACAGAGAATCGGTCATTACATTAACTACAAAGAGCTCCATCAACTAAGACATCATGAATTGAAATACCATTACATAATACCTCAGCTTGTGGAGCATAGGGATCCGCCTCTACCTCCAAAACAGGGACCTCAACCTCCTTCCTTCGTCGAGCATTGAGTCCACTTCGCAACTCCCGCCTCTTCTCAGAAGACATAGCCAAGAGTTGACCATATGTAATATTTGCAGGCCTTTTGGACAGATCTTCCAAGATGGAGTATGGTCCTTGCCCCTGTGAAATCAGAAAATCCTGCACACCCAACTTTCTTCTCCTATGTTTCTTATTAGTTTCTCCTTTCATCTTCTTAGGATCATTTCCATCTTGATTATCTTTTTCTTTCTTTCTTTTTGTTACAAACACATCTACTTCATTATTTCTGCTCTTATCTACTACATCAAAAGAATTCACAGGTGCTTTTCCTTTATCATTATCTCCTTTACCAGATGTAGAAGCTCTATCTGGACAATTATACTTATAATGACCCTTTTTATAACAACCATAACATACAACTTTAGAAATATTTCTTTTAGACCTCTATCTCCTCCCTGAGAACTAAATTCTTTTCCTTGAAGAAGATTAATAGTTAACTGACCCATCTTTTTGAGCAGATCTTCATACTCAGTAGATGTACTAGGAGAAATATTTGTGCTCACCGGGAGTGGTTGTGGATTCTAGACCAAAGGTGTTGGTGTAGGCTCTACTTTAGCAACAATTTCTTTGGGCTCCTCTTCCATGCTTTCTTCTTGCCTTCTTGCAATCTCCTTTACTTATTCAATGGTAGTGGGCAATCATACTTTACTCATTGTCTGATCTTTGGCTTCATCCCAAGAATGAAGTGCTTATAGAGGAGATTATCCACACCATTCATCAACCCATCTCGATAATCCTTCCTTCCGGATCTGGGCATCGAGCTTCCTCCTTAGCTCTAGAACACGAGCATGATAATCCCTTATCTTCTCCTTCTCTCCTTGGGATAGCTTTGTGATCTCGATCATGAGATCTCGCATATTTCTATTGTTCACTAAATTCTTCAAGAACTTTCGCTTAATAAATCCCATGAATTTTTCACATTATCACCTAGTGTTTCAAACCACCTAAGTGTTGAACCATCCAAAAAGGTAGGAAAAAATTCAGTCCATTGTTCCCTTCTTATAAGGCCATTACAAATACAAGATCGTTTAAACTCTTGAATGAAAGAAGAAGCATCTTCATTAGATTGAGCTGAAAAAACAGGAATCTTTCCCATTTTCAAAAGTAACCACCGTGAAATACCAACCCACAAGTACAATCAACAAGACTTATGTGCACAAATAATTGGAATCACTATAATAGAAAGTGAATTTACACCTTTCTACAGAGAAAATAGAAATGACCACGGTAAACTATGGTAAAACTTGACTTATTGTGGTAAAATTGACTTTACTTGGTAAACACTATTCATGGTAAAAGTGAAGTTATCATGTAAATACTATTCACGATAAAAAGTGACTTTATCATGTAAATACTATTCCCAAAAAAATGACTTTACCATGGTAACTACTATGCATAGTAAAACAAGGTTACCCTTACCCTCTAATTTATTTTTGACTAAGTGGGAATATCTCTCCGTAAAATCCACCAACGAGGAATGGTCTCAAGAACGGAATGAAAATGTCATCACCAATCCGCACTATGATAATTCTTCACCAGAACTCCTCATGCTATGATTATTTACTAATGCACACCTTTAGTTTGGTGGATGTAATCTGGAAACAAAACAACAACATAACACAAGAATACCATCGACTATGATAAGACGGAATGATGACAAATCTGAAATATCAAAGTAAATTATAATATTAACATGAAACTATTACAATCTCACCCATGAGGTACTTCAAGTGTTATTGACTTCACTTGCCTTTCACCAAGACTATGGGAGAAACTTTACAATTACACCTCTTAATGGCTTCTTCAACACACCTTTAAACCGATGGCTTCCTTCGCACACTTCTTCCTACAATATTTCTCACTACTTCCTTCTATGCTAAATGAGGGGGTGGCCTCTCTATTTATAGAACTTTCAAAGCTTATCCATCTTATCTCTAAGATAGGATAAGAAATCCACTCTGACGAATCATATTCCATACCTTAACTCTTATCTGTACATGTAAGCTTATCTTTTAAGATAAGATAAACCTTATCATTTTACATGGGTTCCACATTTTTAGACTTTTTACAAATAAAATACACAAAATATTTATGACCTCACTCCTTGTCCTTATTACCAATATAATATTTCTAATTCCTAATCATGTAGACCCTACTTCTCTAATTACCCAAACTTTGACATTTTAACATTACCGGACCACTTATGACAAATATTTACTTTTTACAACATTCCTATTGTACTTTGACTGTTACCATACTCCACATTATTGGCGACACCGTCATCGACGCAAGTTATCTTCTATCAGACGCTACTACTAATTATACTTAACAACATCATATTCCTAATACATACATTAATGAAATAGAAATTATGGAGGAAAATTTTAGTGTCGATAGTACCACTCTTCATTTGTGCTTGCGAAGGAAGCCATTTTCTTCCCCTTTCCCTTACCCTTATGATTTTTAGGTGAGATGGTTGCCTTCTTTGGTGCCATTCTTCTGGTTAGGTTATCACTTCAAAATGTCTTCTCCTTACTCTATTCTACCACTCTATCCAACCCTAATGCTTAGTATTACGAAGAAACCCTCCTTACACCGTGCCCTAGCCACAAAACCCTAAATGGAACAATTCTTCCACAAGACAACACTTCGTAACAAATTTATTCTCAACCACTCCCTCCACACCTGTGCACTCCTTTCCTACTGGTTTGTGGATCTACTCTAGTCACATCCTTTCAGATTTCTTAAATTTTTCTTCGCACAAATTTCCTTTAGAAGCCATAGTTTGCGAGAACTCTTTTCACTTTGTAAATGCAAGGTAAAATAATTAAGTGCCCGACTTCTTATTTATAGCTTTTCCTTCTTTCCAGCATTAAATGCTATTTTACCTACCACCATACTTAGCACTAAATGCAGATTTTTCCACCAAGCTGACCTTACGCACCTTCACTTACATGCCCAATATTGTGTGAAACATGCTACAACCTTTTGGCACACAAACAATCCATCCTGACAGAAAACTCTTACGTGCGTGTCAACAACACCGAAGGCACTTCTTCTATCCACCTGATTTTTCTCTCACCTACCTCATGTTATTCCTACACTTCTTCCTTCTCTGTATGTGGTTTCTCTAAAGTCTTATCCTAACACCAACCTTTTTCATCCACCTCTTCTTCCATGTGCTTCCTTTATTTTGTGTGATTTGTATCCATTAACCGGGCCATTCACCACAACTTCTACTGCCAGTTCAACTTGTATTATGGGCCTATACTTCACATCACTCCACCCCACACTAAAAAAGATGCACGGTCCTCTACACATGCACAACCTTCAAAAAGTAATGTGGTTATTGGTGCCTAAGGCACAAAACAAATAATAGAAAAAATGACGAGAAAGGGAAATTGCATAAAGGGAAACCTATACTAAATGGAAAAAATGCCTTATTACAAACACCAAGAAGACTTATTTATAGTAGGGCTTCAACCTACTCCCATTGAAATGGCTTGGAAATCTTGTTCCATCTAGCACTCTCAACTAGCATGTGCCTGAATTAAGGATGTCCAAGATGATATAGGGCCCCAACCAATGGAATTTCAACTTTCTGGGATGACGCAGAAAATTAGAATCATATAACAATACCATCTACCCAATCTCAAATTATTATTTTTCGATGTGGAGGTCATGCCATGCTTTTTTAGCCTTTTGACTCCACTCTGCCAATGATTGTCTCTCATCCAATTTCATCAAATTTTCAATCCTTTCCTCCAATGTTTGCTCATTAGCCAATCCTCCTATGCACGCTATACGCAGAGAAGGTAACATAAATTCAATGGGTAGGACAACCTCTACACCAAACACCAATTGGAATGGTGTGGATTTATTCAACCTCTTGTAGGTTTTCCTATACACCCATATAACTACTGATACTTTGTCATCCCAATCTCATCTACCAACGTCACAAATTTTGGTTAGGGTATGACTCAATATTTTATTAAATGCTTCGATAGTTCCATTTTCTTGTGGATGGTAAGGGGTAGTCTTATGATGAGCCACCATGAACTCTACTAACAAAATATGAATGGTCTCATTTAGGAAATGTGTACCCCTATCACTAGTTAAGCTCAATGGGAATCCATACCTTGTAATAATATTTTCCCATAGAAACTTGGTTGTTGTAGCCATTGTACAATCCTTGGTAGGCACTGCTTCGCCCATCTTGTCAAATAATCTGTGCAAGTGATTACATAGTGTGATCCCTGTCCTACGCACAACTAGTGAAATGGGGCCTACAAAATCTATGGCCCACTTTTCAAATGGCTTTGTACTTGGAATAGGGCACAAAGGCATTTCATCCCTCTACCCTGGTTTTCCAAGGCACTGACAATGATCACATGCTTTGCAATACTCTTTGCAATCTTGATATAGGGTTTCCCACCATAACCCAACTTGTAATATCTTGCCTGCAGGTGGCATCACCTCCATGTGCTTCTTCCATGCACTTCTTCCATAATATTTAGGTGCTCATGTTCCAACACGCACCGACAAAACACTTCATCATGTCCTAGTTTGTAAAAATCACCACTAACTAGCATGTAGGGTGTGGTGCATATGGCTAACTATTTCCTCTCTAATGCTTTCATCCCTTTTGGTGCCATACCTATTTTGAGAAACACCAAAATATCCTCTAAGTCTGAGGGCATGTGCCATAACCTAAAAAGTCATGCATCTTGCATGGTATCCTCAATGCTTTGTGTGTCCTCTCCTAATTCAATTCTAGACAAGTGATCAGGCCCAGAATTACTCTTTCCTGGCTTGACAACCACTATGAACTCAAATTCTTGGAATAGCAAGACCCATCAACATATGTGCCCTTGTAACGCAGCTTGTTTACTAAGTATTTTAATGTCATGTGGTTTGTGTAGAATAAAAATGGTGTTGCCAGTAGATATTTC
This sequence comes from Taxus wallichiana var. yunnanensis, assembly GCA_018340775.1. Taxonomy (NCBI): domain Eukaryota; kingdom Viridiplantae; phylum Streptophyta; class Pinopsida; order Cupressales; family Taxaceae; genus Taxus; species Taxus wallichiana. The sequence goes on from CM031241.1 coordinate 733,875,788, forward strand.
CTGAACTTATGCAGCACGTAGATCATGGATAGTGCTTCATGCTCAGTAGTGGTGTAATTTTGTTCTGACTGATGTTAACTTTCTACTTGCAAAACACAAGGGATGGTTAACAATCCCTTCACTAGGTTATGCTAGTATTGCTCCAATGGCTATACTAGAGGCATCCACATGAACATGGAAAGGCTTATCCCAAATGGGGAAATGGAGAATGGGTGTTGTGACAAGCCTATCCTTCAAAGTGTTGAATGCTTTTGTTGTGCCTCTCCCCAATGAAATGCACTCTTGTGTCTAAGTAATTCCTCCAAGGGCATGACGATCTTGGCATATCCCTTGATGAACTTCTTATAGTAACTCTGTATTCCCAAGGAATTTACACACGATGCTTTGGCTAGTAGGCTCCCCTAAACCCACAATGACCGCACCCTTGGTGAGATCTACTAATAATCCTTCCCTACATATGACATGTGTCAATAAGGTTCCAAATGGGGTAGTAAAGACACACTTCTTGATGTTGAGGTATATCCTCAACTATTGACACCTTTCAAAAATTATTCTTAAGTTATCACAATGGTCCTTGACTAGACCATACATAGTCCAATCATCCAAATAGACTTGAAGAAATCTATGGAAGAAATCCTAAAAGGCTTGCACTAAAATGTGCAAGAACACAATAGGATAATTCTTCAATCCAAAAGGAATGACCATATAGGAAAAAATTCCCCATTAAATGGAAAAAAATTTGTCTTTCTCTAGTCTTCCTTTACAATCCACACTTGGTGGTACCCTGAGAACCCATCCGTGAAGGAGTAGAATTCATGCCCGACCACTCCATCTAATATTTATTCAGTAAATGGGGTAGGGAAAGGATCAATGACACATACCGCATTCAATTCCTTGTATTCAACAAAAATCTTGATCCTTCCATCCTTTTTGATGCTAATGACCATTGGGCTTATCCATTCTGACTCTTCCACCCCTTCAATGATACTTGACGCTATCATTTTTTCTATCTCCTCCTTAACCCGTTCACGTAAATTTGGATTCATATGGTATGGCCTCTTCTAGATTGGGCACACACATTCTTTTAGTTTTATCTTCATCTCCCTCAAGGAATGATGGATGCCTTTGATTTCATGATATATACAAGGAATAAATCCAAGAATTCACGTAGCAGATCAATGATTTTTGAGACCTCCTTTTCTAACCAATAGTATCCAATGATTTCTTCCTTAGGTTCTACCTCTAACCCAATGTTAACCTTATTTTTTAAGGGCTCATGGTAAGCACACATCCTTTCATCAGCGTTATCTATAACATCATGCATTCCTATAGAGTGGTTAACATCTAGACTCTCCATTTCCTCTCCATCTATGACATAAACCATCTTTCCTTTTTCCTTTTCTATGCACACTTGCTCAAATTGCATCTCCTCCGAATCATCCTCATTGAAGCATGCCTCTAAAATGGGCTCACCTAGAAAATCTAGTAGCCTATATTCTGCCATGGCACTATCCCCCATCGTAAGGTGCTTGATCACTTGCAATGCCTTATCCACTGATGGATTTGTGATTCGATATTCAAAATATTGGATGAGATCAATTGTCGATCTTGCCAATTTCCTTATTGGCGGCATGTTTTTGAGTGGATATACCACACACACACATAACCTTGTAGTGTGAAATACAACTTATGTACCCATAATGATGGTGGTAAGGCTTCTGCACCTCCTATCCAAGCCTTCTCACATGTTTGGATATGAAATGAAGCGGTCTCTTTACGATGGTAGTAGTGAATGACCATGGGGTGTGTTTCTCCTAGAAACCTTACGATAACATGATTCTTACCTCACGCCACTCTAGAGGTTCTCCTAGTCTGTAGAGCCCACCAGCGCACTATAGTACTAAGTAGGCTATAACTGAGCATACCTCTTCTTTGTCCTCATTTCTCTCCGAGCTTCCATGTCTCATAAGAAAATTTCAGGGTATGCCCCTCCAAAGTAACTTGGTAACTTATTTCCTCCTAGGCACTTGAGTGAGTGTGCCTTAGTCACTTTTATTACAGACCCCCTCAATTGTTACCCAATTAACTCATAGGTCCCATGCACCCAATTTTCACACACCATGCTTGTGGTATCACTCATAAACTAGGCATCTTCAAATTGGATAACTCCTTCTGTAGGGTGAATTATGTCCAAGTCTCTGATGGAGAACACATAAATTCTATCAAGGACCTCTTCTCCTAGAGGTTCAATGTAAGGCACAAACTTCCCATCCATCAAGGGGATGATGAACTATTCTTCCTTGTTCTTAAAATTGATATATCCTTTGTTGAACCTAAAGTCAGCATTGTTCTTATAGCACCAAGGGTGCCCAAGTAATTTTGGGAAATTTTTTACCTTGGCGAGTGCCAAGACTTTGAAGTCTCCAGTAAACTTGGCCCCTTGAATGGTGATCACTACATCCTTTAATACTCTAATGGGCATTGCCTTAGTTTTTTTTTCCATATACAACACATTCGAAGATGGATGTAATGCATGCCTTCCCATTTTATGCCAAGCATCCAATGTAAAAACATTGACTTCTTATTCCATTTCAATCAATATGTTGCTTAGAAGCCAACCATCCACAACTACGTTTAGTGTGATCTCTTTGTCATAGTCAAGGCTATGGGGAGGGAGGTTTACATGCAATACCTTCCTTTCACACTCTTCTCATGTGTGTGGCATATTCTCCCTTATCCATTCTCCTAGCAAGGGAATAATATTCTCTTTCCTTAACATTTTTCACACTTCCTTGACCTCATCCAAGTCCTTCTGTGGAGTCTCAACATTCCTCCTTTGCTCCTGCTACCTAGACTGCTCCTTTAGACATTGGATTTCTCCCTACAAAATCTGAATGACATCCATTGTCTCTTGATACACTTCCTTCTGGTGGGAAGGGTCCGGATACTTCCCGTGTGTACCACTTCTTCTCTTGAGACTAGAGTCCTTTTCCTTGGTACTTCTTTGGCACATGCAACCTCTGCTCGTGTTGTCACCAAAATAGGTTCTAACCCTAACTCATGTGCCACTCTAGGAATCCACTATGTATCGGCCTTCTTTATACTCACCATCCCAACCCTTGTCCTTTTGGTGTTATTGTCTCATGTTCTCAAACAACTCAGGAACTCCTCATACTTATTCTTCTTCTCACACCATGAGCACTACAATAAATCTAGACACTCATGCTTGTAATGTTCTATAGATCCATAGTTATAGCAGGTTCCTCATGGGAACTCACTTCTTCCTCCTCATGCAATTACTCCAACCGTAGAATCCTCTGAAAGAACTTATGCCATGTGCCCCTCCATCTATGCATCCTTCATAACGACGATTATCTTCCTTGGAACTACTTGTAAGGATGTTTTGGCACACACCATGATCAATGGCCTCATGGATCTGGTCAATAATCCTACACTCCTTAGTATCATGGGTCATAGAGGTGCAGATCTTACAATAGCAAGACACATTCTTCCGAATTGCGTGCTGAACAAGGACATCTACTTGCATCATGTTCCTTGTGAAAATTTTCACAATGTATTGTTATGACGCGTACTAACTTCCAGGGGAAAATATCCTTGGCATACCCCTCTACTTCACAATCCACGCACCAAAGACCACTATGAGTTTCATGCGCATAGTTTGCAGAAAACTTCTCTAACTGTTTGGCCAAGGCAATGGTTTGAGCCTCCAAAAAAGGGTGCTCACATATGATTAGCTAGTTGGTGAGGTAATAGATCACCAAGGCTATGATCAATAGTTGGTATGAGAGGATGATCAGCCACATTGGGACTGAGACACAACCACAACTCCTATGGGAGGCAACAAAGAAGAATTTTCCGCAATGGGTGAAATCTGACGGAGCAATGCTGCGTGAAGGAAGAAGGCTCACAAGTCATAAACTTATTTTCTTAGAGAAGAAATAATGATAGTATCTAAGGAATAAGCATCAGCTAACTCTGTGCCGCGAGTGTGGTAAAATAGAGGATGCAAGCGTTATCTAGAATTATTGGGAATAAAGTGCCTATAGGTGGCTTTTCAAGTCCATCATCAAATACCGGCTAATCATTTAAATTTTTACTCAATTAAATTCATTTATTCATCATAAAATCCATATTGGCTTGATTCAAGATATGTATATAATTCCTTTAATAAGAAAACAAATTGTCAATTTAGATAAAACTTGTTTATATCCTCTAGAAAAAGTTCGATTCGTAAGAAAATAACCCCTCACACCACTATCGGTGCTCCCAACTACTTTGGCATGTAAGGCAGCCTCTAGAGCCTTGTGCGGGTCACTAAATGTTTTATGGGATAATGCCCTTCTAAATGGAGTGATCAACCCTCCAACAAACCATTGATCATGTTGTAAAGGGTGAATATCATATGAAAATTTTGATAGGAGAGTCTTAAACCATGCATCATACTCCCACACACTCTCTACCATCCCCTGCTAGATCTCCTTCAAAGCATTGATGCTCTTCTGCTCAAACTCCAATATATGGAACTCTACTAGGAAGGAATTTTTTAATGTGGTGTAGTCTACCACCATTTGATAGGGGTCATACTTCTTATACTAGCTATGCGTGCATCCTTGCAACATTGTTGCAAGCTGACTTGCTTTCTGCTCCAAGGTAGTGATCCTCTTTACATGCCATAACAATTCACACTTGTGTACATGTTCCACAACATCCTATATACCTTGGTAATCTAGTAAGTGTAAAGATATGTCAAAGAACACCTAAGGAGGTGGATGAGGCCATTATCCTCCTGATCTAGATCCTTGGTTCCCTTTGGTATTCCTCCACCGGATCGACTAGATCCACCAGTCTTGTGCCTCCGGATCCACCGCCCACCTCCGATCCTCCTAACCAGAAATGGACCTAAATTGGTTACACCTAGTGTCCCTAACATCCCATTGAAGTGTATCTCGCTGCAAGAATTGTATCCTTCTCCTCTCCCGGATGCATTTCATAAACCTTGCACACTTGTAATTTTCCCAAAATTGACTCCAAAACTGGAATGATATGTGCATCCATGGATGTTACAAACAAAAATTATATCTCATTGGCACCGATTGGTCACTCCCACTGATACCAACTAGGTTATCAATACTCCTTTGATTTGAAAACCAAGCTCCAGGGGTTGGTCGTCAGGTGGGTTTAGATGCACATTGATGAATTTCATTTCTCCATGCGATGAAATATCATTAGAAGCTGAAGGGGAATCTCTCCTATGCTTAGTAAGATGAGGTAGTCTCGACTACTCAGGGTTCCCAGCGTGAAATTCAAGATCCTCTCATAACGTCTACCTCCATAGATCCATCACACTTGCAACCTTGCATTGTCTAATCGTATCCCTTTCATGAGCTTCACTATACTTGAGCCATCTCTCCTCCCTTTCTTTTTCATTCATAATTTCCACCATCTTCCTCCACCTTAGCTTCCTCACCTGGCACTCGTAGTAGCTTAGCCGTCCATGCGGAATTCTTCTAAACTCAAATTAATGACGAAGATCTTCATAGCCAAAGGAATAAGACTAAAAATAACCCTCTAGGCTCCCTTAGAAATTCAAACTCAAAACTTCTAGGAAAGAATATGTCAAAATGGCATATTCTAAAGTGTAACTCGCTAGTACTCCCTTCCACCAGTGATTAATAACACGCATCTAAGTCAGATCTACATCTTGCAGCCTCTAATAATCATCTTGGATCCACACGTGTAAAATATATAACCATCTTGATCTAGATGTGTATGCTGAAATCCATTCATATAGCTCTACTGGGAAGCAACAAAATAATGTCTCATATAGCTCATGGTATAGGTTCTCTTCTACCCATCTATGCATATTGAACTCGAGTCCAAAGTGCTTGAATTTCGAGAATCTCATCCTCTGTGCTCTTGAACCACATTTCAACACTTTCTAAAGTCAAGTGCTCTGTCATTACACATCACAAAGACAAAGATGCATGCCATTTCTCACAACAACTTCGAAAAGAGGTCCCGACAATGGAACCAAGATGTAGTCATTTTTATGCCCTCTTAAAGAACAAGGAAATCCCATGTGCATTGGCCTATCACCCAACAGGCGTTGGGAACTCACCTGAGGCATGTGTGGGTGTTGAGCCCCTCCTTTATGTGAGTTGTGTGAGAATGCATTAGTTATGATAGAAACTTAAATGAAGATATTGGAAATGAACCATACATTCATCTTAGAGCTCAGAATGGCTTCTAGACCAATGTATTCATTTAGATAAGAAAAACATTACAAAATATAGATCTGAATCATAACATAAGGGAAATACACAGGGGTTTACACCCACTCATGTGAAATATATATAAAAATGATCCATACAAATGTAAGTAAAAATGGAACCACACATATATTCATATTAAGTATGTTGATAACCACATTACATTAACTGAGGTAATCACAGATCCATATAATAGTGTAGACCAATGTCATGCATTAGAACTAGACTTAAGCCCTTCATAGTACAAATAAAAATATTCAGACCCATCCCCTTGATACAACATACTCCTACAGATCCTCTAAACCCAACCCATGGAACTCTCACAATATTCCCGCATAGCTTCACCTCTTTACATTCTCTAACTCTGCATACGTCTCCCTCCCTCTCTTTCTTCTACCGAGCGCTTGTATATATAGCTTTAGCAAGCACCACCATGCCTTTCTAAAGTTGTAGATCAATTTCCATGTGTCCAAGTGGTCCTCCATGGGAGCATGCTTCTTCAGATGCAAGATCTCCATCCTTTGCCATGATGATCTTCTAGAATCTTCTATCACAAGGTATATTCCTTTTATGGGCACCAAGTTGCCAGGCTGGCACATTATCCACTCTACATGTACAATTAGGTCATGCTTTCCTCATGTTCTTCCTTATATGCCAAATATGGTGAGTCACAAGACCTTTTCTCTACCTTGCACACGTGTGCCACTGGTTCTTCTAAACCCTCCTAAAACCTTAACCTATGCTCTTTATCCTTACTCACCCTTCTTCAAATAGGCCTTGCGCACCCACGTGCCTTCTTGTACTTAGCCAATATTTTTGGGGGTGATAGTGTATGGACCTAGCCAATTGGGTTTGAATTTACCTTTTTGCAATACCTTGACATTAACATTCTTTTATTTTATTTTAAGACAAGGTCACCTATGTTGAATTATCGTGAGAGAGTTTTATGATTGTATGAGTGGGAAATGTGATATTGATATTTATGAATATACTCTAGTGCTTGGATAAGATGTGACTCCAACATTTCTAGTTCCTATAGGCAATTATCACGATATTCGTTATCTTTAAAAATTCCTTTAAGAGAAATTCAAAAGGATGGTATTTCGAACTCGAGTGGAATATAAGCATCGACACCATAGAATAATGAAAAAGGTTTGGAATTAGTAGGCATACGAACACTAGTGTGATAATCCCATAGGGTGTAGAATAACTTATTATGAAAATTGGTATCACTAGAGTCAACAATCATGCGTAATATCTTAACAATAGTTTTGTTGGTGGCTTTGGCTTGGCCATTGCCATATGGATAATATGGTGTAGAGAATGATAGTTTGATTTTGAACTTAGCACAAACTTCTTAACATATTTATTTTTGAAGGAGGTACCATTATCGTGATTAGGGTAGAAGGAATCCCAAAACATGTGATGATATGTGTGGTGAGAAAGTTACAAATATCTTGACCGATAGTGCTTCGTAAAGGATCTGCTTTGACCCATTTTGTGAAATATTCAATAGTGGTGATGATAAATTTATGTTCGTCTGTTGATTCAGGATTAATCATGTCGATTAGATCAAGTCCCCAAAGAGAGAAAGGCCAAGTAGGTGAAATGGGTTGTCGATCATATGTTGGTGCATGATGGAGATTACCATGTTTTTGACATTTGTCATAGTGAGTGGAATATTCAAGGAAATATTGTTCCATGGTGGGCCAATAGTACCCCTGGCGTAAAAATTTTTTATGACATGGCCTTACCAGAGAAGTGACCACCACATACACTATCGTGAATTTGAGAGATGGTTGTGAGTATATTTGTGAGTGAGAGGCAATGATGAAGAAGATGAGATAATATGCTTGAATAATTCAGTCCCAACAATAACATAATGAGTAGATTCACAAATTAAGGGGAGGGATATGCATGATTATATAAGTAATTATAAATAGGTATGAACCATTCAACATTGTCTTGATTGTGCATGATTACGCAAGTTGTAAGATGTAGTGTAGAAATAGAGGGATGTCATAAGTGTGTAATGATGAAAGTATCTTGTTCATTGGTGATGTCTTGTGGGATGAGTGATGTGACAATAACCATAGTATCTCGCATGGTGATTTTCCTTTTGAGGAATATAAAAAGGGAGTAAGAATCAAAAGTAGCTAAAAGATCCTTCATAAGGGTATTGTATGGGATGAGATGCTCTTCCTTTGTATTATATGTATCATTAAATTGATTGATGAATAATTACAAATCTTCATGAATGCATAAATTATGAATGAGAAGATTTTGGGTGGTAAGCAAACCTAAGATGAGAACTTCATACTCAATAATATATTTTGTACAAGAGAACCCTATCGATATGCGAAGGGGAGAGGGTCATCGTGTGGGTAATGAATACTATCATAGGTCCAAAGGCCAAATTGATAGTGATATCCATAAAAGTACATTTTCCATGTACATGATTCAATGGAATAGGAAGTGAAATCATTACAAAAAGGGTTAGAAATAGGTGGTGCATCCGGGCGAGGTTCTAGGGCTAGTTGATTGGCAATGACCTCGACATTTGATTGCTTTTTTGGTATGAACTTAAAATAAAATTTTGTAAGTAGTATGACCCAACGTGCCAAACATCTTGACACATGTGTGTGGGAAAGGAGGTAGCGTAAGGGATCAACTTTGCTGACAATATGTACCTCATTGTTGAGAATATAGTGTCTCAATTTTTCTACAATGAAGACAAGATTGAGGCACAATTTTTCAATGTAGCTATAGTTACATTCGTAAGAGAGTAGAGTATGACTGATATAATATATGGCTCTTTCACATTGAGAATCATCATGTTGTACCAATAAGGATCCTAGTGTGTGAAATTTAGTAGGGATATACAATTAAAAAGGTCGATTAGGAAGGGACGAGATTAGGATAGGTGGGTTTAACAAGTAAGCTTTGATATTGTCGAAGGCTTGCTGACATTGTTCATCCCAAAGGAACTTGGTATCTTTCTTCATGATTCATGTAAATGGTTGGGTCTTATCTACAAGTTGTGCAATGAAGTGTCGATAGGTTGAATTTTACCTTATAATGATCATACTTGATGTAAATTTTTCTGAGGAGGCATGTCTATTATGGCCTTAATTTTGTTGGGATCAATCTCAATACCATGTTGGGAGATAATATATCTAAGAATTTTATCGGTTGTGACCCCAAAAACACATTTTTTTGGATTCAAGCAAACTTGATATTGTCGTAATCATTCAAATAACATGCAAAGGTACTTCGCATGGGAAGAACATCACCGATATTTGGCTAATATATCATTCACGTAGTATTTAAGGATTTTGTACATGCAGTCATGGAATATATGAGTCATTATACATTGAGAAGTAGCTCCAGAATTTTTAAGGTCAAATGGCATGACCATGTAACAAAATGTGCCCCAACATATGGTAAAGGAAATCTTTTCTTGGTCATTTGGATTAATCTTTATTTGATTATAACCCGAAAATCCATCCATGAAAGAGAGGATATCGTATCCATCTATGGAATCAACAATAGTGTCGATTTGAGGTAATGAAAAACTATCCTTAGGGAAAGATTTATTTAAATCATGAAAATTAGTGCAACAAAAACCCATCCATTAGGTTTCATTACCAATAAAATCTTAGATACCCATTCGGATAGTTGACGATTTGAATGAAACTTGATCAATAAGCTTTTGAATTTCTTCTTTGACTAGGGGAGATAATTTAGGATGCATTTTACAAATTTTCTATTGGATCGATTTAGATCCTGGTTAAGGATAGTATTATGCATTTCTATGAATGTATCAATACCTGGTTGTGGTAACAAAATCATGCACTTTAGACAATTTTTTTATCCCGGTCTCATGCTACTATTTAGAAGGTTCTTGAGTAAAGAATGTGTTAATTAACCCCCTTATTTTGGCCATCTTATTTATTTTATTTCATAATTTGTGACTTATTACACCCATATGTCTAGAATTTTTTGAAATTTTGTGTTATTTTAGCCTTGGATGGGGTGCCCATATTTATTACTTGGGCACCCATGGGTTCCCCGGTCCAAATTTAGGGGCACTCTGTTCCTTTTTACACTTTCCCACCACTTTTTGGGCCTCTTCTAACCATTTTACATCTTTATCTTTCTTATGGTCTTCCTTTTCAAGGTTAATTTAAAAATTAGAGCAAGAGAACCCGATTAATATAAATTTATGAGACCATAATGAGGGACCTATAACCATACACTATTATCACTCCATATAGAGTTGCATCCATCTATTGTAGTGGCATCCACATAGCTTCATTATCAAGGCACAAACTAGGACATCTGCATCACACTTCATAGGGGAGAGATTCTATTCTATTTCCTATACACAATCTATTAAATTTTTATATTTATCTATTTCTCACTACTTCACATAGTGTGATTGCACAAGATCACATATGGCACGACATGCACACACACACGAGAACTATATCCGGTCCAAAATTTAGTGCAACACTCGGTTAGTAGTAAGTCCATTATTGTGGCAAATAAGTTCATTATGATACATTCATTTTGCATCTTTATTTTTTTAGGGTTTTGATACTTCCTTTTGGTCTTTTGCAGGTTATTTCTTCCTCTTGTAATGTTTGGAGTATTCGGCACAATACAGAAAAATTAATGCAACAAGCAGTTAGAGTTTCATATCACCTTCCAACCTTGTGAGCACTAGTTTCAAACATTTTTCCAAAACGAGGGTGCCCACATTCCTTACCGCAGTGCCCTTGGTGCCCCATTCCTCTTGCAGTGTGCTCTAGTCCAAACACATCATCCATATCTATCATTTTTGGCACTCCTGCACAATCATTCTTGCTTTCGGATTTTATGTACATCAACTGCGACACAATTTGACAATCATCGCTTATCAGCTAAGTCATTTCCTTTCCCTTCTTGCACATTAGGTTTTTCAATTTCATTAGTTTATTTACTTATCACATTTATATGTTATCTTAGTACACTTATTTGTTGTGTTTATATTTCCTCCTAGATTAGATTAACTATACTTCACTACATTAGTTTAGACAATTTTAGGTAATAATTTTGGTGAACCCAACCTTCAAACCCACCTTCATTCTCGGGGATTTTCTTATCTTTTATATCATGGATCCCAAATTTTCTCAAGTATCTTTATCTACTTTACTTAAGATATATCCTCATTTTCAGGATATTTTGTAAAAAAACTAGACTACATGTATCTAGATGACAATACACTACCACACCAAATCAGTTCTATATTCAATCATTTATCTAATGAATCTAATCCTAGTGATCCTCCATCTACTCAACCCTTATTATATTCAATTAAATCTCTACATGATTTATTTCAAGACAAATTTAAGGCTATGGAATCAACCATTACATCCCTTAGATCTGAAATTTAATAGCTTAAGGATTCTTTTCAATTGCATGTTTGTGTTCATTCTACATCCTCTATACAATCTATGTCCACTACATTTCATCTAGTTAAACCTCAAGACATGCCATTTCCTAAGCCTCTCATATTTGAGCATAATACTATGCCACATGAAATTATTATTCAGATCCTTAGTCATCAATTGATTACCCTACTTCCTACTCATTACTATTCTCCCTATTAGTTGGTGAAATATCAAGGTCATTCATAATGCAGGTATCATCAAATCAATGGACATAATGAAAGTGAATGTTATACTTAGCATCGCATAATGCAAAGTATTAAGAATCAAGGTCTTATTTCATTTAATGCACAAGATCCTATTACAAAGGTTACACCCACATGAGCTCCTAAGGATACTCTTTCGATTAGTCATGATCCACCTGTTTCACCTAATTCTTAGACATTTCTTTGAAGTATTGACAAAACAGATAGGGTAACAGGCATAGGAGGAATACCTATTTTAATGTTGATTGACGGGTTGTTATGCATGTATGACTTTTGAATCCACAGCTGATTATGAGAGCTTCCTTTTGGCTAGGAGGAACTACATGTAATGAAAAGCAAGACCACCTGAAAGAGTTAAAAATATATGTAGTGAATTGCTTAGCATGTGCTAGATTTGGGAAGTGTGATACTTCCTCGACAACTGTCAGTCCACTATTTTAAACAATTTAATGTGGGAAATGAAATAAATCCTATTGTAATTTGAAATGATTTAGGTATCTCACTTAAAAAACAATAAGAGACATCTGATCTAATAGGCTAGGTTAGAATAGGATTCGAAGGTCAAATAACTAGTTCTGATCTCTGTGGTCCTGGCGTAAGTCTCAAGTAGGTTACAGGTGAGTAAGGGTGATGTGAAATTAGGTGGGTAGGTCACTGTTCTAGGTTGTATGAGCACATATAGAGACCGATGCCGGTTAAGGGTGACCATCATGGTTGGGTGTAACTGAAGTGCTACGATTCTTGAAAGATTGGGAATGCCACATAATGGGTTTTGGGTCACCTTTATGATTACACAAAGGATTTTGGTTAGTCGGGATGAGGTATTGGGTGATTTGGGTAGGATTTGGAAACATTTTAATGGGTATATGGAGGGAGAATGTTGAAGGAGGTCAATGGGTGGCTAGGAAAACAATAAGTGATAATATAATAATGAAATGAAATGAGCCAGAGAGAAGTATAGCATTTTACTTACTTATATTCTAGTCCTGAGACGCTGTGTGAGTGAGGGATGGAGGTGTTGGTAAGAGGTTGAAGGCTGTAGGTGATCACCAATCATAGGAGAGCTTCTGCATGGGATGCATGGGCATTCCTTTTTATTGGTTAGATCAGATCATTGTTGGGGTGAGTGATGGATGGTTGTGCAGAAGAAAATGCTCAATCTCCTTCCTTGTATGTGTGTTCTCGCTGAAATTCAATCTTAGAAGATGTGATATCTCTCAGGAAGATCTCAATGTTTTCCAACCTTGAAAATAAGGTTTTTTTGGGGGTTAAAAGGGTAACCGCTGACAGTTTTGGCTTAACTAGCGACGATTAGGGGTAATCGACGTCAGTTAAGGTAGGATTTCCTAGGTTTACTAAACTAGGGAGATCCTCTTGATTTTCTCGGATCTCATGTCGTTCACTTTGGTGTATTAAACTAGAAGCTTCTTGTAAGGATACGATAATGTGATTAGAGGGAATGTAGGCATTTATTTTTAGGGTTTGGGTAAGTCTTAGTTAGTTATGGAAACTTATTAAGAATAGGTCTTAGGGTGAGTTGGCTTGATGAGGTGTCTAGGTGAAGTGTATGTGTGGATATTATTTAAATTAATATATTTAAATAATAAATATTGTGAGGATAATGAATTAATTTAATTAAATTAATATTAGTGAGGTGAAGGGGGCCATGACTAGGTGAATGTGATGAAGGGTGCTTATTTGTCGAGGGACCAAAGGGGAGTGTGACCTAATTTTAGTGTCTACATTTTTCCCCTTTTGTTGTGTAGCTTGTATTGGTAAGCGACGCTAAAAAAATAAGATGTGGTTGCCCCATGTGTGGGTGAAGGTGACCCCCCTCAAACCAAAAATTGTCGAGGGCGAAGCAAGAAGTAGTGATTGGTTTGATAAGAGGTAAATGTGAGAAAGAGGAAGGTGTGGAATGGGGAAAAAGAGGGTTAATGGTCTACACAAGAAATCTATGTAATGGGTCGTGGGTCAAAGGTAAAGTAATAGTCAAACACACATACACATATAAACCAAGCACGTTACCAGGTTGAAGAGTAGGAAAACTCTACATCATCTAAGGTTGATAGGTTTATCCAAACAAGGTTGAAGTGATTCCGGTATCCAAGGTATATGATATGGTCAGGAAACATGACGTAGGTTAGGTGTAAGAATGTTTAGGTATGTTCCGTACACCAAAGGTAGGGTCAAGATAAATGGTCATGGCAATAGGCTAGGTAAGGTCATTAGGTCAACAACACAGGTAACAGTGCCGCAAGGTATAGCGAATACATGAGGTCAAAGGTCACTAGCGATGGTTTAGGTCCAAATATCTAGGTCACGGCATGGGTAAGGCCAAGGTAGGGGTAAAATAATGAGTCCCCAAAGGAGGAAAAGGGAGGTAGTAAATGATGAGGTCAGGAAGGTGAGGTAAATGGTTTGGGTAAAGGTGGGGTGGGGTAAATGATCAGGGTGAAGGTTGGGTGAGGAAAAAAAGGAGGTAGGGGTAGGGTAAAAGGGTAAAATTTAGGGCAATGTGCGGTGAAGGTTAGTGATGCTGGTTAAGGATAATCAATGATGGTAAGGTAGGGCATGTAATCGCGTCTTATGCTGGTCAAGGGTAACCAATGTCGGTTAGGTCGGGTTTGTTATAAAAATAAAAAATCCGTGTTTTTGTTATTCATTTATCTTTTAGCTATTTGAGAAAATGACAAAAGAGAGAGAAAGTGCTCCAGATGGAATGGAACATTGAGTTGGTGGTGTGAATGATGGGTGATTGGTTGGGGAGAAGCAACTTCATAGGATCAGTGTGAGGGATTTGATTGGGTAGAGCTTGCGGGTATCGATTTGGTGATGGCGGAGGTGGAGAGGGATCAAGTGAGCCACCGATGTAGCAGCCGGACATACCACCAAGACAATGACAACGTGAAAAGGTAAGTGCCCTACTCTAGGTGTATTAGATTAGATAGATTAGAAGATTAGGATTTTTTTGTAGGTTTTGTTTGTTTTTTTGTTTTTGTGGGTGGTTAAAAATTGAATTTGGGAATGGGGGAATAGTGGGTAAAAAGAGGAATGAGGAGGGTAATAAATGGGATAGGGGGTGGGTGGAGGTCCAAGGGTAGTGTAGGTCATTGTAGGTGGGTAAAAGGGGCAAGGGGGAGGTTTTTTTAGAAAAGGGGGGTTTGGGAAATCATGGGTTTTACCACAATAGTGACTGCATCGGTAAGGGTGAATCGGTATCGGTCACCAAATAGGTGATTGATGCCGGTTAAGGGGTGATTGGGGTCGGTAAGGGTGAACTGGTATTGGTCGGGTTATTGGGAACAAGGGTCCAAAAGTGATGTGGGCTAGGTGGTTGAGATGGGTAGGGTGAAAATAGGGTGTGGGAAAATGATAATTGGTAAATATGGATATGATAAATGTAGATTAATGTTTTTTGTATTGGATGTAGGGGAGAGTGTAGCTACATATGTGGGACGGGTTCTACCCCTCTTGGTGACATGCATGGCGTAGTGACCCCGGAGGCTCTACAACATGTGGTGGTGATGGGCTTGAGTGGATTCCAATGGTATCATCATGTAGTCTAGTAGCCTAGTTTGATGGTCGAGCTCATCGATGGATGGTATTCCGCGACCAACACATTCCACCTGTTGACGAGTGAGATTACTATCACCCTAAAGGACATGTTCTGGATACTATGGTTACCCACATTAGGTGCACAGGTCTACTTTGTCTCCTCTTAGGCCTCAGAGGAGCTGATTGTGACTGATTTTGGAGAGGGGATGGCCGATCTGACATTCCATAGTGTTAGCTTGAGCTATGGAGAGATGTACCTAGCCCATCCGAAGGAGATGAGGCTAGTGGTTCTGTTTAATGGAGGTAGTTTGCTACTTTGCACCACCAGATGTAGAGGGTGGACATTTTCCCCAATCACTGATGAGGGTACTCCATGTTATGATGGTAGATGAGACCTATTTTTCCTGAGCACTAGCATTCTTGGTGTAGCTGTACAAGGATTTGTGGGCATATGGGAGGCTACGCAGATTCGGACCGTGTTGTACCTTCCTACTACATTACTTGGGCATATGAGCACATAGTTTGTGTGTGCAGCCCATAGGGATGCCTCGAGTAAATGCATTCCCAATGATATTTGTGTGGGTGGGGTATAGGAGATGGGTTCCGTGATTGGATAGCGAGAGATTTAAGAGGCCCACACATGATGTGGCCTATTTCCAAAAGTTACTGAAGGGGTTTTTCGAGTGGACATTACATAGAAGCAATATGTGGGATTCCCCTCATATAGGCATATGCATGAGGAGCTAGCTGAGCTCTAACTAGAGAGAAGGATACAAGGTTGCCTTACCAGGGATTACGAGATGATCCTAGTAGACAGAGTCTGGCGGTAGTTCGAGGTTAGTACAGGACATACCTCTGCCCTTCCCATAGTATCGGAGAGACGATGTGGAGAGGCCTTTACCTCTACCATAGCCTATAGTGATCACAAGGTAGGAGGAGCAGGTAGTGGATCGATAGATAGATGATGTTGGGTGCACAGATAGGTACAGACAGTGGTGGGTAGCTCACTTACAAGCCATACCACCTAGACCAGGGCAGCCGGATCTAGCCACCATCACGGTGCAGAGAGATGCCCTACAGGGGTAGGTGGCTACTCTCATTACCCAGTTGGGTATACTACAGACACAATTGGAGGGCTCTAAGGCAGAGGTAGCAGAGCTACATGTACATGTGGCCAGTTTACAAGCCCAAATGGCTGGTGGAGGAGATGGAGATGGAGAGGAGGGGGATTGTTAGGTGGCACTTATAGGCTCAGGTGGTAGGTTTATAGAGCTAGTTGGCCATATCCCAGCAGCGATTGGGGCCTTACAGACTTAGATATAGACACAGGGGTAGGGGACACCACCAAAGGCACCGGACCGGGTCCCAGTTCATAGGTAGGAGTGGTGCAGGGTCTCACAGGATAGGTACATGGGCCAAGACCTATGGGACCACCATAGACCGTGCATGTATCCAAGTTATGGGATGCCCTAGGTGAGGCTAGATATTACTAGGACCAGCTAATTGTGGCTGAGATAGAATTCATATCCTATGCTGATTACAGGGAACAACAAACATCCAAAGTGAGAGGATGAGATCCCACACTCACAGTGTGGAGAGAACAGGGGTCAACGAGCTCTGAGGCCTGATTAGTGAAAGGCTACAAGCACACGAGATACTAGCTCTAGTTGTAGTGCTAGTAAGGACCTAGGAGGCCAAGGGGACAGGTGATACAAAGATGGAGGACATCCGCCGAGATACCTGATATGTGGTCACCTAGTTTTGATGTATGATAGTCATTTTTGTGATATATACCGGCCTACGTGCCAAGAGATAGTTGTATTTTTGATCACATACTAGCCTGCATGCCGAAGGGATTTTGTATTGATTCATTATTTTATTGTATATATTAGACCAACTGCGTCGTGCCGATGATCTTGAGATGATGGAAATGATGAGATAGCCATGTATATTGTATTGTGATACCCATTTATTTATATGATGAGATACATGTGATTCTTGATTTGTTGATGTGTTGATGAGATTTTTAATTTTTTATTGTGATATGGATGTAAACTAGGTGAATGAGGCATGATGGAGTTAGGTTGGTTTATGCATGGATTGAGTCAGGTCTTAGGCATGGATCGAGTCAGATCTTAGGCATGGATTGAGTCAGGTTGGTTTAGGTATGGATTGAGTCAGGTTTGGTTAGGTCAGGTTATAGGCATGGATCGAGTCAAGTCATAGGCATGGATCGAGTTAGGTCTTAGGCATGGATCAAGTCAGGTTGGTTTAGGCATGGATCAAGTCTAAATTAGTTGAATTTGTGACTCATTAATTTATGCAATGAATGGTGATATGGGTCATGTTTATAATACATGCATGATGATGGTAGAGAAATGGTAGTTATAATAAATGTATGTTGTGATGATGATAACAATGTTAATCAATTTGTTGTGTATTTAGTTTAATTTCTAATTTTGGGTATAAAAGGGAAACTAAGTGAGGTGTGATTTAATTCGATGAACATGGAAGATGAATTGTTTAGGGTATAGAATGGCTGAGCTAACCTCCAAGGGCCCCATGCCCTCGAGTTACGCCTACATAGTCCCAGAAAAAAGGGACCTCGGGCCGATGTATTTCTCCCATAAGCTAGGGAAGAATATGATGAGGTATGAAAATGGGTTAGTAGGTTTTAGGCATGGTGTGGGTTTTAGGTATGTTAGGTGTAGGTAGATTATAGGTAAAGTGATGTAGGTGGGGTTGATTGTGGCAAAAGAAGGAGATTACCCCAAAGGTAAGCGTTAAGGACCAAGTCCTCGTATAAGGTAATCAAAACGTAAACAAAGACGGTTTAAAAGATAAGGGGGAAATAAAGCCACCTGATTGGGTAGGATCATACCGAGGTAGATCATAACTTGGAGGAGGTGATGAGCGTAAGACCCTAAAGACATTGCATGATTGATTATTATATGGTAAGAAGTAGTCACATGATCACCAAATGTATAAGTTCCAAGAAGTCCCTTGAGGCGGTGGGAAATGGGAGTGGGCATGATTTAAAGGGTGAAATGTGGGTTATTATTTATATGGTATAGGTAGCATGCGCTTCGGCAAGAGAACCTAGGTCACAATGGGCAAGTCCATGACTAAAAGGTTTGTTGTTTTGACTTATAGTTGAGATAGACTGATCGATGTGGGAAGTCTATATGGGATGAAGAAAATTTAACTCCTTGAGGTCTTCATGAAGCTGATCGATTTGGGAAGATTTGGTTTCTCTTGTTGTTGTTTGTTTTAAGAGCTTTACATAGCTGTCCTTCGAGGGAGCAGTCTATTTATAGCAATAATTGATGAGAGGAATATTTCCTTTTGAGGGAGTCATCTTTTGATTGGAAGTTTGACTCAAGGAGTTATATCCCATGTGAGGGATTTGAAGTCATGGACAAAACCAAGATGGAGGACAAGACTCTCGTGTAAAAGGCAAGGTGAAATGACCATGGGATCTCATCTAAAGGTAGACAAAATGTGTCCATAAGAATCATGCTATGTGTAGAGCCATGGTACACATATTCAAGTGAAGATAACAAGTGATGGGTACTCACATGATTCTTGTTTAATTGTTGGTGAGGTGTATGAATTGGATAACACTCAAGGGATGAGCATGGAAAGAGACAAATGGTGAGATAGGAATACACGTCAACAATAGAATGGTAAAAGATGTAAGGCATTAAGGGGCTCAGGTTCAGGTTTACCATCGAGTGAAGATAAATGATAAGCACCTAATCCATAGGTATGAGTCACGATGTATGGTCCAAGCCAATTGGGAGAAAATTTTCCCGTTTACTTTTTTTTTTTTTTAGTTACATGTTTATTTTCTTTCGGACAAGGTCACCGACTTGGAAGGTTCGTGCATGGAAACTTTTTCATAGGCATGCTTGATACGTTTTTCATAAACTTGAAGGTGATCAAGAGCGTTAAGATGACATTCGTCTAATAATTCAAGTTGTGCTAAACAGTCTTGACGAAAGTCATCATGATTGAGCATGTCATGGAGAGAAATGCGGAGTGAGGGAATCTAGACTTTGAGAGGCAATACTTCCTCTGTACCGTAGACCAGAGAAAATGGTGTGGCTACAGTGGAAGTTTGAATACTAGTGCGGTATGCCCACAAGGAAAAAGGAATGTGCATATGCCAATCCTTTCTAGTATCATTGACCACTTTCATGAGAATCTTATTTAGGGTTTTGTTAGTGGATTCAGCGTGGCCATTAGTTTATGGGTAATAAGGTGATGAAAAACTAAGTTGAATGTTGAAGGCATCGTAAAGTTTTTGCAATGTTTTGTTTTTGAATTATTTTCCATTGTCAGTGATGAGGCGATGAGGAACACCAAAGCGAAAAATGATGTGGTGGTTAATGAACTCACATATTTTCTTAGCTTTCATGGAGATGAGTGGTATGGCTTCCACCCATTTTGTATAGTATTTGGTAGTGGTAATGATCCATTGATGTCGTTGGGAAGAATGGGGATTGATTTCTATGACAAGATCCAAACCCCATTGAGAGAAGGGAAAAAGGTCACAGGTGACACCGTAAGGCATGACTAGGTGTATGATGAATATTGGAATGTTGTTGGTGTTTTACAAAACATTTGACGTAGTCCCAACAATCATGGTTAAGGCTCAAAAGAATAGCCTAGGCGTAAAATATTCTTAGCAATAGCAAGGCCACTGAAGTGACCTCCACATATGCCATCATGAACCTCCTTAATGGTATAAGGAATTTCAAAACTCATGAGGCATCGTAAGAGAATACCATCAAAGCCATGCTTATAGATGAGGCCCCCCATGATGACGTAACGAGAGACCTTTTTAAGGAATGCGCGTTGTCATTGTTACAGGTGAGATCAGGAGGTAAGATGGAGAAAGAAAGGTAGTCAGAGTATTGTTTGTACTAAAGGTCACTCGGGTCGAGAGGTAGTGGTTCGATAGAGTATACATCGTGGAGTAAATAAGAGGGTTATTGGAGGTGTTGTACGGTGACAAATATTTTAGAATCGATGGGAAAAGTGGATATTTGGGAAGCTAAGAAGTCCTTGGTATCTACAAATTTGTTGGTTGAACATGGGATAGTTTGAAGGGTGTAACGGTCAAAGGTGGTAAAAAGTACATCTACATGATGTTTATACTTTTGAAGTATCTCGTTATGACATTGGTATATACCATTGAATTTATTTACGACCAATTGAGAATCACCAAAGATGTTGATGGATTTTACATCTAGGGCATAGTCACTTGGAGACCTAGTACGAGCACTTCGTATTCAGAAATATTGTTGGTGCATTCAAAATATAGTTTGAAAGACAAAGGCATGGGTTCACCATCAAGAGGAATGATGATAATACCAGCTCCACCCCACACCGACACACTTTAAACCATCGAAAAAGTGTGTCATTTGGTAAGGGGTTCATCTAGGGAAAGGGTAGTAATTGACTCATCGAAAAGTCAAAATTGGAGGATTAATCCTGGAAATAGGTGGATCATCCAATTGGTCGGTGATATCTTGGTCCTTGATGGACTTTTGATGAATGAATTCAAGGTCAAGATCAGCTAAAATCATAAGCCATCGTGCTGGCACGTTGATTTTGATAAGGTTTGGCGTACATGAAGTGTAAGGGGTTGGTGTTGGTCACAACATAGGTTTTGTGGTTGAGTAGGTAATGACGGAATTTGGTGGCAACAAAAACTAAGGCTAAGAATTTTTTTTTAGGGTGGGTGTATTGGGTTTTATAGTCCAAAAGAGTATGGCTTATGTAATAAACCGCCTGCTCCCTATGTTGTTCATTGCGATGAGCGAGCATGACTCGAGGAATGATCTGTAGCTGATATGTATAGGTAAAAAGGTTGATTGTCTTTAGGTGGAATGAGTATGGGTGGTTGGAGAAGGTATTTTTTAGGGCCTCAAAATCTTTGTGGCAATCATCATCCCATTTAAAGGAGACATCCTTCTTGAGCACATGATGAAATGGTAGGCACCGATCTGATAATTGTGAAATGAAACGGTGAATAGACTGTAACTTACCTTGCAGGATACATATTTGTCTAAGGCTAGTAGGTAGAGGCATTTTGAGAATGGCCTTGACTTTAGCAGGATCAACTTCTATACCATGCAGGGAAACAATAAATCCCATGATCTTTCCTGAGAGAACCACAAAGATGCACTTCTTAGGCTGAAGGTAGATGTAATATTTAATGAGATAGTCAAATATGGTTTTGAGGATGGTAAGGTACTCAAAGCGGAACTTAGATTTGGCCAAGAGATCATCCACGTAATCTTCCAATATGCAATGCATGATGTCATGGAAGATGTAAGTCATAGCCCGCTGATATGTGGCACTAGCATTTTTAAGGCTGAAAGGCATGACTCAATAGCAAGAAGGTCCCCCAAGGGGTGATGAACAAGGTTTTGTGTTGATCATCTAGGCAAGAAATATTTGGTTATAATCGGAGAAGCCATCCAAAGTAAGTGAAATTCATCTTTCGGACATGCTAGGTTGAGGTTACGGAAATCCATGAAAATGCGGAGTCCCCCTGTTGCTTTAGTGATAGGGACAATGTTATAAATCCAACGAGGATAATCAATGGGTAAGATGAAGGAAACGGAAAGAAGACATTGAAGTTATTCTTTGACGAGAAGGGAAATGCGAGGGTGCATTTTCCTCAGCTTTTGTTTGATGGGTTTGACATCGGAATGGTTACAATATTATGGACCACTATGGTGGGGTCAATACCAAGCATGTTTGTGTAAGACCAAGAGAAAGCATGGATATGATATTTGAGAAAAGAAGTGATGGCTTCCTATTCAAAGTAGCATTGAAAGATTGACCGATCTTTAGGATGTGCGGGTCATCTTGGGTATGAATGTTGATCTTGATAGTCGATTCATTCAACATGGTTTATATCTCGTGAAGGTAATGAATGATGAATCTATGAGTCTTCGAACTAAGGTAGGTGAGTATAGATTAATCATCCCGACATTGAATGATGTTAATTGAAGGTGTATCATCATCGATCATTTCGGGATATAGGAAGGAAAAAGTCAAAGGGGCCTCCTCGCCCTCGCGTTGATAAGTCAAAGGCTCCAAAGAAATGGTGTTTATGAAAAAAAAAAGTTGGGAGAAATAAAATCGGGATCCATCGGCTTCATTGGTGATGGTGGTGATGAAGGTGGAGTGGGTGAAGAAGGCGGAGAAGGGCTAGTGTCCTTAATGAGTTAAATGTGATCTTGTTTGGTAGGTGGTTCGGGAAAGCTGATACCACTACATTTGTTATGTTTGTGGGTAGTACATGGAATAATGGTATGGTGGCCTTGCTCATAAAATCCAAAACCGAAACCTTTCCACGCAATCGGTACAGAAAGGTGTGGGAAAAATGGCAATTGCTAAGTGATTGGAAGTCGCAGAAAATGAGCAAGTTTGTGGCTGTGGTTTGGGTGTGTAAGTGGTAGTATCAAGTCCCCCATAGGTGAGACCGGTATGGAGATGAGGAGGACCATACAGAGACGTTCCCTATATGGTGATCATAACGTGGGTGTTGGTGAAGGCTTATGTACTCTTTTGGATTAAAAAATGTGTTGACACTATATAAGCGGTACTCCCCGAGTGAGGCATTTAAAAACACCTTCCAAGAGATCGGTGGTTGGTATGTAGGTAGCTGGAATAGATGAGGTGTCATAGGTTGATGCGGAGGTAGAACCGACAGATTTGGAGGCTACTTTGGGTTAGCCATGTGGAGGTTGTGGCATGGTTGGAATGGAGGACACATGTGTGGTAGAAGTAGCAGTTGTATTGGTAAGTGGAGGTGTGGGTGAAATGGTGGTGGTCACGGAGGTAGACACTTTAACGGGTATGAGCACATCATTGGGTCGGTAAATCATGTTACATGTTTTGAAAGGTGATGGGTCAGCTGGAATGGTATAGGTGTGTCCTTCATGTTCAAACTTTACACAACGATGCAAAGTGGAAGGAATGCACCCCATGACACGAATCCAGGGTCTACCAAGCAACAAGTTATATTGAAACTCCCCCTCAAAGATGTAAAATAATTCTGGAATAGTGCAGGGGCCCATGCAAATGTGGAGGATGATGGTGCCTAGTGTAGAGGTGATAACATCATTGAATGAGCACAACATGATGGGATGTTTATGCATGTAATTATCAGGTATGCGCATTTGAGCGAATGCATGGGATGAAATGATATTAATGCTAGTGCCCCCATCAATCATCACACATCATACCCATATGTCATTGATGTGGATAGAGATGAAGAGGGCCAGGTCTGGGTCATCATTTTGGTGTGGTGCGATCTCTTCCTCTGAGAAGCTAAGGAGGCTACTTGGTGAATAGGGTGGGGTGAAGATGAAGGTGGTAATTTAGTGAGAGAGGCTACATGATGGGGTGTGATAATGGAGGCTACGGGTGTAGGGTCATTGGGTAAAACCTCAATAGATTGAATAACCTCCATGAGAGCTTGACGATGGGATTCGAGGTTTGGATGAGGTCATATAAGGACATTTTGAGGGGAGACTGGTGTAATTGTTTGAGCATGGTGCGATGTGTGACATCATTAGAAATGGGGTACATAGGGCCATAGATAGTGATTTTAGGTATGGGTGTAGATGGTATGTTGGGTATAGGATTGGTTAGTGGGTCAGTTGCCTTTTCTTTGCCCTTATCCTTCTAAGCATGTGTAGTGATGTGTATCATGTTGATTTGAGGAGTTGTTGAATGGAGAAGGTGTAGGGTGAGTAGTATAACGACATGATGGGTAAAAACCTACCGAGGAGAAAACCCCGTGAGGCGAGCCGGGCATAACAAAATTTGGGTGGTGGCGTGGCAAGTTCTCTAATGTGAAACATGTTAATTTCAAATCTTGGGGGTGGCTCTAAGAGTTGTGAGGGTAGAGGTCATGGTTGTTGAGTGGGAAGTGTGGGAATGGGTGTCGGTGAGGCGGGGTCCTCGTCGAGAAGGTCGTCATTGTCAAAGTTGGCTTTTGGATAACAGAATTGGATAAGAACTATTTTCAAGGCCTTACAGTCCTCCACATCGTGCCCCGACACATGGTGGTAGGCGTAAATTTTAGTATTGTCAAAAACCGTTTTGACTTGGGTCTAAGGGGGTCATAAGGTTTGAGTGACGATAATGTGATGACAAAATTCTCAAGGAGGTTGGTTAAAATTTATGCATAGGACCTGTTAGTGGATTGCAATGGGAAGTGAATGTGGGTTTGGGTATAGGTGTGGTTGATTGTTGAGGAATGGTCTTTGGAAGAGGAGGAGCAAATCAAGATATGGTTACGGGTCTTGGCATGGTTTTGGGTGTTAGTCATATTTGTTTAGGTAGGGGTATAGTAGGTGAATGGGTAGGAGGGTGTGTCGCTTTTTGACTACCTTATTTTGGGTAAAAATTTTGTTTTTGGGTTGCACCTTCTTGGGTAAAGGTGATATGGGTGTACAAGGTCTAGAAGGAAAGGTAGATGGGGGAAGAGGACAAGTTACCCATGGGGATAACGGAGGTGCTATGAAGGTAGAGGATGCGGGTCATGTAGGAGGTGTAAGGGATAGAGATTGAAGTGTAGTG
This sequence comes from Taxus wallichiana var. yunnanensis, assembly GCA_018340775.1. Taxonomy (NCBI): domain Eukaryota; kingdom Viridiplantae; phylum Streptophyta; class Pinopsida; order Cupressales; family Taxaceae; genus Taxus; species Taxus wallichiana. Next base: position 733,900,946 of record CM031241.1, read on the forward strand.
GGTAGTGAAGGAATTGTTGAAGGTATTGGAGGTATGGGTGGTAAAGATGTTGTGGGTGTGGGTGTAAGTCATGTTGGGCATTTGGGTAGGTTAGAGGTTTGTGAGGAAGGAATGGGCTGTTGTGTTTTTGGTTTATTGATGGGTGGAGGTTGCTTGACCATGTTGGGAAGCTGAGGTCCTAAGATATACGGGACAAGTGCTGGTGTGATTGGTGTAGCCGGGGTATGAGTTCTATGGGTTTGGTGCTTATGTTTGGGTTTTGGAGTAGGTGTGGTGTTAACTTTGGAGGATGTAGCTAAATCTAGTTTAATAGGTGGATGAGTAAGGTTGGTGGTTGGGGTGACCCCTAAGGTGGTAATAGGTTTAGTTGAGGCAAATGTTGTAGGTGTGGGTTTGGGTTTAGATGTAGTTTGGGTTATGGGTAAGGGTGTATGTTGAGTTATGATGGGTGTCATGGAAGGAATGGTGATAGAGGTGGTTGTATTCGGTTCGATTGGTTGAAATATTTTTGGGTAGATAGTGGAAGTATCAGTAAGTGACATCTGCATCTGTGTTGAGACTAGAAGTAGAAGACGCCCCCATAATAAGGCTCTATCCACATAATCTAAGTGATTAGCCAAATGTGAGAATGACACGTCTATGGGTGGAGTTGATGAGGACTTAATGGCAATTCCCGTAAAATGTGTCTTAGAGATGGGAAATTGGCTAGCTTTAGCTTCCGTGGGTAAGAGAGCTGAAAGTAGGTTTGCAGGATTTTGGGTAGCTGATGGAGAATGCTCACCAAGAGGCAAAGGTATCTCAACTGGGTCTATGATAGGTGGAGGAGATGATGGGAGCTCCTCTATAGGTGGAGGAGATGATGGGTGCTCCTCTGTGGGTGGAGGAGGTAATGGGTGCTCCTCTGTGGGTGGAGGAGGTATTGTGGGTATCGGTTCTCTAAGTGGAGAAGCCAAAGGTGAAATGGTCTTGATGTTAGTGGAAGACTCCTCCATAGGTGATGAAGGAGATGAAAGGTGTTCCTCTACGGGTGGAGGAGTAGGTGCGGTGGGTTCTAATGTGGAAGGAGGATTTTGGGCTAGGATTTCCTCTATGGAGGGAATGTGAGGTAATTGGGAGGTGACAGTATGTCATTAAAGATAGCATGGACCTCATGGGTATGGGTATCATGAGTTGAGGTCTCACCGGTTTGATCAGATGAAGGGGCATGGTTGGGAAATGGTTTCTTGAATATGTGTAGGTTTTGGTTGGTAGGTGCATTAGGATTATCCACGGTTAACTCGCCTTTCTCAAGCATTTCTTGGAAAATATTCTTGAAAGTGATGTAATTTCCATCACTATGACCCTTTACTCGATGATAGTTATAAAAGTCATGTTCTTTATACCATGCGGGCATGGGGTGAGTAGGGTCAAAACTAGTGTGTGGTTTTATAGGTGGAAGGGTAATGGCTCTGGCTTTGATAAGATTTTCTAAGACATAAGAGTAAGGTTCCCTAATTGGGGTGTATTTCTGTTGTTCTCATCTGAATTGAAAATTTTGGATAGGTGAGATATTAGATGAGGGGTAGCTTGATTTGACGGATGAGTGGCTGGCCTTGAGTACCACTACATTAGTGGTGCCCTTAGCTTTTGAATAATTGTTTTGTGGTTTGGAAGAAGAAGAGGTATCATTCATCTTGAATGCTGAATTCTTATTACGTAATTGGATTTTCTTCTCTTCAATGGCCCAAATCTCTAACTTTTGTGCCATAGTGAATGCTTCATCAAATTTTTGGAACGTTTGGACCTACAAGGTCAATGAGATATGTCTAGCACAGCACAAGCTCGATGAGTTCTATTTGTGGCGCTTAGAAGGTGAGTTGATTGATTAGGCTACGCCAACGAGTGACAAAATCTGTGATAGATTCATCCTCATACTGACGCATGGAGTATAGATCGGTCATGGTAACCTTCTTGATGATATTGATAGAGAAATGATCCAAGAAGGCTTGGGCTACCTGATTGAATGAGAATATAGAGTGTCTAGGTAACCCACTATACCAATCTAATGTAGGTCCAGTCAGAGACATGGGAAAGGTTCGTAATAGCAAAGTGTCATCATGAGCGATCAGATAACACCCATGTTTGAATGACTGCAAATGCTGCTGTGGGTCTTCTTTGCTATTGAAATGATTGAATTTAGGCATTTCCTAATGCACAAGGTATGGGCGGATAGGAATGGATGGGTGGATGGGCTCGTTACAAATCTTATCATAGGTGAGAGTGTTGTGGGAGCCAGAAACCGATGCCTCCAATGTCTACATCTTGTCCAACATTAATTTGATTAGGTCGTTGGTAGGTTGCGATGATTGGGTGCCTCCTATAGCGTGAGAGGGTTGGTTTTGGGCATATAACAGGGGTGGCACTCTAGTGTATGGTGTTGCCATGTAGGTTGATTGAGAAGAAGGTAGTGAAATAGGGGTATGTACCCAGAGTGAATAATAGATGAAATAGGAGGCTGCTAATAGTATGTATATGGAGGTGGAAGGGTCGTGGTGACCCTAGTGGTAATGGGGGCTAATGATTGTGGAATGGAAAGTACCACATTCTGAAAAGGGGTAGGGGTCACCAACACTAGAGGTGGTAGTGTAGCTATGGGTATGTGCGAGACATTAGGGGTGGATGAGGTTACATTTTGGGTAGTTGTCAAAGGTATGGTGGATGTGGCGGGTGCCACGGAGGTGGCAGATGTGGCAGTCATAGCGGGTATAGGACCTAGCTACAAAATGACTGGGGGTAAGGTAGATGCGGGTAGCATGGAGCCAGATGGGGCCGATGCAAGAGTGGGAGCGAGATTTAGGGGGATAGATACGGGCATGCCATATATCAACTGACCCGAGGCATCTCGAGTGGATGAGTGGGAAAGGTAAAACTACAAAGCGGCAGGGTTTTGGTCAAGGAGTCGTGTGAACTCCTCATCTCTGTAGCGATAGTGATAGGATAGATGGGATCCACTACCGGTGAAAAAAATTGGAAGGTGGTGAAGGACTAGATGGGAGTGGTTGAAAATTGGTGTGAAATATGAGTGCGCTTGCTTATTTTTAGGTCAACACCATGTGAACCAATACTGATTAGGTAGGGCTGTTTCTCCATAAATGACACGAAAAACAACGAACAGTGAATCGATGGTAAAAAGTGTATTAGGTACTAAATGTTGGTTGGAAAGCAAAATAGGGTAACCAATACCACTTAGGGAAAACCGATGGTGGTCAAGGGGTAACCACTACTGGTCATTGTAGAAAATGGACAGTGAGTGAAAAACCAGGTATAAAGTCAAATCTGACAAATATGCCAAATCTGATGAGTTTTACAATGTCAATGGGGATGATGGTAGTAACAGGGACTGTGAAAAGTGGATGAAGATGAATAAAATGTCCTTTTGGGTAGGTTAAGAAAAGGACTTGGAATTGACGTCACTTGGGTATAACCGACGGCGATTTCTTTGACTGGACCGACACCGGCAATCCTTTGTGAAATTGAAACAGTTATGAAAGAATAGTGGTTGTGAATTAAAATTTGATGTGGAATCAAACCCAAAATTATGAGAATGATGAGAATATGGTCTAGGAACACTCAGGTGAAGCTGGAATACACCAGCTGTGATGAGGAGTGTGCAAGGATGAACAAGAAAAATGAATAACGTGATCTCTCACCTCAAAATGCAAGCCAAGCAGAAACACTAAGAAAAATGTGATCCTAGGAGTGCCTTTTCTATTATGTTTGTTTAGCTTATGCTATTTAAGGATTGACACATGAACTATGAAATAGAGTTTTTGGTGAGGATGGCTTCCTATAAAGAAGGAGATCTAAAAGGTGAGGTTTCAAGTATGTTATGGTGGGGCGGGCTTCGCTCTGAAGTATGACTCGACAGAGCAGCGAGCTAGGGAGTACCTACCAATCCTCATATCACGATTGTTGACAAGCATTCCCGGAAAGATGTTGATTAAGAATATGTGTTTGTTTTGAATTTATGTAATTTAGAAAGACTTAGAGAGAGAGAGATGTGCTTTCTATGGTTCATTTGTCAACCATCAGCTATTCATGACTTCTAGCGTATAGGTTGCCCTCAATTAATGTGAGCTAATACAATAAATCAGAATGCAATGCACATATTTTTAAGCCCAAATCGAAGTGTGATGTTAGATGACACAAAAAGATGAAGAGGAAGAGGGATGATCTTTCACTACAATGCAAAAAACACAAAGAAATGGTCCTTTTTTAATTACACCAAAAGAAAGGTTTCCTTTTGAGCAAATAGAAAGAAAAGGTGGGTTACCAAGGAAGAAAATTAATGTGTATGCTTTTCAAAAGGGAAAAAAACACAAAACTTTCCCTAGGAATGAATAAAATGCAAGGAACCCCAAATGGGTCCCACCGGGCGTGCCAAAATGTTTCACCTGATTCTTAAACATTTCTTTGAAGTATTGACGAAACAGATAGGGTAACGGGCATAGGAGGAATACCTGTTTTAATGTTGATTGATGGGTTGTTGCACATGTATGACTTTTGAATCCATAATTGATTATGAGAGCTTCCTTTTGGCTAGGAGGAACTTCCTGTAATGAAAAGCAAGACCACCAGAAAGAGTTAAACAATATATGCAGTGAACTACCTAGCATCGATAAATCTAGGAAGTTTGATACTTCCTAAATGGTTGTCAATCCATTGTTTTAAACAATGCGGGAAATGAAATAAATCCTATTGTAATTTGAAATGATTTAGGTATCTCACTTAAAACACAATAAGAAATATTTGATCTAACAGGCTAGGTTAGAATAGGATCCGAAGGTCAAATAACTGGTTCTAGATCTCTGCAAGTCTGACAGAGGTCTCAGGTAGGTTACAGGTGAGTAAGGGTGATGTGAAATTAGGTGGGTAGGTCACTGTTCTAGGTTGAATGACCACATACGAGATCGATTCCAGTTAAGGGTGACCGAATGGAAGTTGGGTATAACCAATTTCGGTTACTGTGAAAGACTGGGAATGCCACAAAATGGGTTTTGGGTCACCTTTATGATTGCACAAAGGATTTTGGTTAGTCGGGATGAGGTATTGGGTGATTTGGGTAGGATTTGGTGAGGTTTTAATGGGTATATGGAGGGGGAGTGTTGAAGGAGGTCAATGGGTGGCTAGGTAAACAATAAGTGATAATATAATAACAAAATGAAATGAACTAGAGAAGTATAACATTTTACTTACTTGGATTCTGGTCCTGGATGCTGTGAGTGAGGGATGGAGGTGTTGGTAAGAGGTTGAAGGCTGCAGGTGATCACCAATCATAGGAGAGATTCTACATGGGTTGTATGTGCATTCCTTTTTGCTTGGTTAGATCAGATCATTGTTGGGTTGATTGCTAGATGGTTGTGTAGAATAAAATGCTTGATCTCCTTCCTTGCATGTGTGTTCTCACTGAAATTTGATCTCAGAAGATGCGATATCTCTCAGGAAGATCTCAATGTTTTCCAACTTTTTCCAATCTTTGCCAACCTTGAAAATAAGGTTGTTTTGGGGGTTAAAAGGGTAACCGATGGCGGTTCCAGCTTAACCGGTGATGGTTAGGGGTAACCTGGTGTCGGTCAAGGGGGATTTCCTAGGTTTACTAAAATAGGGAGATCCTCTTGATTTTCTCGAGATCTCATGTCGTTCACCCACATATTAAACTGGAATCTTCTTGTAAGCATGCTAGAATGTGGTTAGAGGAATGTAGGCATTTATTTTTAGGGTTTGGGTAAGTCTTAGTTAGTTATGGAAACTTATTAAGAATAGGTCTTAGGGTGAGTTAGCCTAATTAGGTGTCTAGGTGAGTGTATGTGTGGATATTATTTAAATTAAGATATTTGAATAATAAATATTTTGAGGATAATGAATTAATTAAATTAAATTAATTAAATTAATCTTAGTGAGGTGAAGGGGGCCATGGCTAGGTGAATGTGATGAAGGGTGCTTATTTTTCAAGGGACCAAAGGGAGTGTGACCTAATTTTAGTGTCTACACCACCTAAGAAATCACCTACAGTATCCCCAAGTCAAAAAGTCAACCACCTATCAAAATTAGGTCACAAACTACTCCTACTAAATTGTCAACTATATTACCAAGTCAACCTAAGTATTCTCCCTTGATACTCAATGCAATAGAGCCTCCTCTCAAGTCTAAGCTCCAACCAATCACATTCGTTAAAGCAACTAATCCTCCTACTAGTGGTCATGACACATTGAAAATTCCACCACAATTGCATGGTCCTATTGTTACTTTTTCCACCATGATTCTATCACTAAAAAAATTGTCTTTGGTAGGTGACTCTTGTCACCTTGCCAACACTCATATTCTTATGGTTCTTATATGACTATTGAGGGGTATTTTACCATAAAGAACCTCGTTTCATCTTACATTACCATATTCCTCCATTACATCACCACCTATACATACATACATCTATAATACCTTAATGCTCCTTACGTATCATCAATTAAATGAAATATATAATGCTTCATCATCCTCATACATCATTTATCACATAGTACACATGTTATCATACACTTGGGGGCATAACATCCCACATCCCCCCTAATCTTAGCATTTATGCACATATCACTTTTGCATTCTCCTACATCAATCTCATAGCATATGCATACTTATTACACACTTTAGTATTATTACCCCGTGACACACTCTTGTGCTTTGGTTCACACTTAACTGTTGAGGGATTACCAAACATGAACCCTATACATTGCACTATAGACATTACACATTACACTTCATCAAACATTACACATTATACATTCTACAAAATTTGGTAATTTATGTCTCTTCACCTCATACATCATGATACTTGCATACATCTACATACAAACATACTACACCGTGTTTTTTAACATATAAGTCTTTATCATATAACATTACATTCCTATTTTTCTACATGTGTTACATGTCACTTTCTATACTTACACTTTACACACCCTACACATATTGCATTTACATTTTACACAAACATATTTACACATTATACACATTACATCCTTACATATACCACACATCATACGGTTGGCTTTTATCCTTACATATATTACATTGTCCTCTTCATAATGTACTCACTTCCCGATGATGCACTTTAGTTCCTTGGTCCATACTCGACCGCAGAGGGTTTACAAATCAAATGGAACCTACCCTCACCACACATTTACTATTCTACCTTGCATCATGCAACATTACTATCTTAGTTACATTTTTAGGATAAATCATCACCTATTCTATCATCTTGAAGTAGTATACATCTTAGGTTACATCACCACTCCATACTATCCATCTTGTAGTGACATATGTTTTAGGCTAAATCTTCACCTATTCTATTATCTTGTAGTGGTATACACCTTAGGTTACATTACCACTCCTTTCTATTCATCTTATAGTAACATAAGATTTAGGCTAAATCATCACTTATTATATCATCTTGTAGTGGTATACACCTTAGGTTACATCACCACTCCCTACTATTCATCTTGTAGTGACATACGCTTTAGGCTACATCGTCACATATTCTATCATTTTCTAGTGATCTACACCTTAGGTTATATCACCACACCCTCCTTACATCTTATAGTGATATATGCTTAGTGTTAAATCATCACTCATTCATTCATCTTATAGTGATATACGCTTAGGGCTAAATCATCACTCCACATTTCATCTCATCATGGTATATGCTTAGGCTATAAGGTCCACACACATCTATTCTACATGTTGCATATAATCACCACTATGCATATACACATTTCATCACAACGCACTAGACACGATACACACTACTCGACCATTTCCTAATGATGCACTCTTATTTATGGTTCATTCTTTACTACCTAGGGGGAAAACAAAATGAACCTCACCGTATAAATTTCAATTCACTTGGGGGCACACATATCCTATCATTCCATCTTGTATTCCATTCTATCAATCCATAACATGCTACATATTATGGTTGATTATACTCTTGGTTACTTTTTTTGTTCACGATCACTTTATTACACGCATATTATTTATCTTACTTGTATGTAATTTATCTATATCATCCACACATGCATGCTCAAGTATTTTTCTAGTTATGATCACGATATAGGTGTCTTACATGTGACATGGATGCTCACCTTCTACCCTTCCTACATTAGTTTTGGGGTATCAACACAATGGTATCTTCCAAGTGATATTGTTATATTTTGTACTTAACACTTTACATTACTTTCTTCTACATGCTTTTTACATACTATTTATGTTTATAACATGCTAACAGGTGCTTCATGTGCAACATTTTTTATGTAGGGATATTGGTTTCCCTACTTGTTTATTACATTGTCTGCCATTATATGCTATTATTTTTTATTGTTTTCGGGCCTTTCCTGTGTTTGGAGTGCACACTTGTCTATTGTTTGTGGTCATGATGGCCTTGTGTGTCTTACAACATCATGAGTGATGTTCTATGTTTACAACCCACTTTGTGTGGAATACTTGTCTTCTTTCATGTTTACATTACTTTATTTTGTATCTTACACATTGTTTAAATAGATTATACACTATTTTCTTCATGCATGTGTGGTTTCACTTGTCTTAGCTAGCCTTCTTGTTTGTGCATGCCTTGGTTTCTACCAAGCACTTTTCAACATACATGTGGTTGACCCTATTTTAGGGCCACATGTCTCTTATTAGTGATGTTGCATACGCCCAAAGATGGGGGCACCATTTTTTGGGATTTCTACATACTAACACGGATATTATACATTGTTTCGGTTTAGTTATATACAAAAAGTGGTTTCGGACTAGTCTACAACCCCCAAACACAGTGGCTTTTATAGAACATGGTGTCCTTAGCATTTCTAGGAAGAAATCACAAGCTTTGAGCTTACCGTGGGTGTGCCTCCTGCACCGCTTCGGTCAGTGGTGTCAAATCACCCAAAAAAATAGGATAGTACAAAGATATCTACACAAATTTATGAAAACAAGATTAGAGCTTGGAGGACGCAAAGCATTTCCTCCCTACACTTCTTTCGCCTATGATGTGAGATCATGCAAAAAAATCGTAGTGCATGATATCCTTCTACACTCTTTCTCGATATGGATTAGGTGCACATGTTCCATTTTTGTTTTCCATTTACATTTGCGTACTTTACATTTACATAGAAACATGCCTTTTACATTGTATTTTTACACTTAAATACATACATATTTGGCTACTTGATCATTTTCCTTGTAGGTTCAGGTTGTATGAGAAACAAGCAGTCAAATGGGGATAACAACAAAAACACTATGTGGTAGCACACTATGGCACACACATCACACTTTTATGTACGTACACTACACTATGTGAAAACTACACACACATTTCACCCTAGGTTAACTCTTATCGCTTTTTCTTTGCACATTTTTTCATCTATAGTTTCCATGCTCATCCATCTTTTTATCATTCCACACTTTTTCTAGTCCTTTGGAATGCTTCTACTACACTCTTCAGGGGACATCAAGTATACATATCTATCTACTTTATATTACTAATATTTTTTCGCCAACTTAAAGTGGGGAAAAATGTAGTCACAAAATCATGCACTTTAGAAATTTTATTTATCTCAATACCATACTAATATTTATAAGGTTCTTGAGTAATGAAAGTACTAAATTAATCCCCATTCTTTGGCCATCTTGTTTATTTTATTTCATAATTTGTGACCTATTACACCCATATTCCCATCCATTTTATGATATTGCGTGTTATTTTATCCTCGGCTAGGGAACCACTGGTCCCACCTGGGGCACGCCACCCTTTTACACTTTCCCACCACTTTTTGGGCCATTTTCTAGTGACCTACACCTTAGGTTATATCACCACACCATCCTTACATCTTATAGTGATATATGCTTAGTGTTAAATCATCACTCATCCATTCATCTTATAGTGATATACGCTTAGGGCTAAATCATCACCCCAAATTTTATCTCATCATGGTATATGCTTAGGCTATAAGTTCAACACACATATATTCTACATGTCACATAAACTCACCACTATGCATGTACACATTTCATCACAACGCACTAGACACGATACACACTACTCGACCATTTCCTGATGATGCACTCTCATTTATGGTTCATTCTTTACTACCGAGGGGGAAAACAAAACAAACCTCGCTATATACATTTCCATTCACTTGGGGGCACACATATCCTATCATTCCATCTTGTATTCCATTCCATCAATCCATAACATGCTACATATTATGGTTGCTTATACTCTTCATCACTATTTTTGTTCACAATCACTTTATTATGAATGTTATTTATCTTACTCATATGTAATTTATCTATATCATCGGGACATGCATTCTCAAGTTTTTTTGGTTGTGATCATAGATACAGTGTCTTACATGTGACATGCATGCTCAAGTCTTTTTCTAGTTATGATCATAGATACGGTGTCTTACATGCGACACGATTCTCACCTTCTACCCTTCCTACATTAGTTTTTGGGGTATCAACACAATCATATCTTCCTAGTGCTATTGTTCTATTTTGTACTTTACACTTTTCATTACTTGCTTCTACATGCTTTTGACATATTATTTATCTTTATAACATGGTAATGCGTGCTTCATGTAGCAACATTTTTATGTAGGCATATTGGTTTCCATACTTGTTTTCAGGCCTTTCCTTGTGTTTGGTGTGCACACTTGTCTATTGTTTGCGGCCATGATGGCCTTGTGTGTCTTGTGACATCGTGAGTGATGTCCCATATTTGCAACCCACTTTATGTGGTATACTTGTCTTCTTACATGTTTACATTACTTTGTTTGGTAGCTTACACATTGTTTACATATCTTATACATTATTTTCTTCATGCATGCGTGTTTTCACTTGTCTTTAGCTAGCCTTCTTGTTTGTGCATGCCTTGGTTTCTACCAAGCACTTTTCAATGTACATGCGGTTGACCTTATTTTGGGCCACATGTCTCTTATCGATGATGTCACATACGCCACCAAAGAGGGGGAATCATTTAGGGGTTTCTACATACTAACACAGAGATTCTACACTAGTTCAATTTAGTTATATATAATGAGTGGTTTCGACCAATCTATAAGCCCCAAACATAGTGGCTTGTATAGAACATGGCATCCTTAGCATTTCTAGGAAGCGGTTGCAGATTTTAGGTTACCGTGGTTGTGCCTCCCTAAACTACTTTGGTCGGTGACATCAAATCACCCAAAAACTAGGATAGTACAAATATATCTACACATATTCAGGGAAGTAGTTAGAGCTTGGAGGACACAAAGCATTTCCTCCCTACACTTCTTTGGCCTATGACGTGAGATCACCCAAAAACATCACAAAGACAAGATATCTTTCTACACTCTTTCTCAATATGAATTAGGTGCACATGTTTCATTTACATTTACATTTTTCATTTTCCATTTACATTTTCGTACTTTACATTTACATAGACACATGTCTTTTACATTACATTTTTACCCTTACATACATACATATTTGGCTACTTGATCATTTTCTCCTTGCAGATCCGGTCGTATGAGAAACAAGCAGTCAAATGGGGGCAACAAAAAAACACTATGTGGTAGCACACTATGGCACACACATCACACTTTTATGTACGTACACTACACTATGTAAAAACTACACACACATTTCACCCTAGGTTAACTCTTATCACTTTTTCTTTGCACATTTTTTCATCTATAGTTTCCACATACCTCCATCTTTTATCATTCCACACTTTTTCTAGTCCTTTGGCATGCTTCTACTACACTCTTTAGGGACATCAAGTATACATATCTATCTACTTTATATTACCAATATTTTTCTCACCAACTTAAAGTGGGGGAAAAATGTAGTTACAAAATCATGCACTTTAGAAATTTTATTTATCTCAATACCATACTAATATTTATAAGGTTATTGAGTAATGAAAGTACTAATTAATCCCCATTCTTTGGCCATCTTGTTTATTTTATTTCATAATTTATGACCTATTACACCCATATTCCCATCCATTTTATGATATTGCATGGGTTATTATATCCTCAACTGGGGAACCACGGGTCCCACACAGTGGTGGCACGCCGGTCCTTTTACACTTTCCCACCACTTATTGGGCCATTTTCTAGTGACCTATACCTTAGGTTATATCACCACACCATCCTTACATCTTATAGTGATATATGCTTAGTGTTGAATAATCACTCATCCATTCATCTTATAGTGATATACGCTTAGGGCTAAATCATCACTCCAAATTTCATCTCATCATGGTATATGCTTAGGCTATAAGGTCCACACACATCTATTCTACATGTCACATATCATCACCACTATGCATGTACACATTTCATCACAACGCACTAGACACGATACACACTACTCGACCATTTCTTGATGATGCACTCTCATTTATGGTTCATTCTTTACTACTGAGGGGGAAAACAAAATGAACCTCACTGTATACATTTCCATTCACTTAGGGGGCACACATATCCTATCATTCCATCTTGTATTCCATTCCATCAATCCATAGCATGCTTCATATTATGGTTGTTTATACTCTTGGTTACTTTTTTTTTCTTCACAATCACTTTATTACGAATGTTATTTATCTTACTTGTATGTAATTTATCTATATCATCAACACATGCATGCTCAAGTATTTTTCTAGTTGTGATCATAGATACGGGTGTCTTACATGTGACATGGATTCTCTCCTTCTACCCTTCCTACATTACTTGTTGGGGGTATTAACATAATCGTATCTTCCGGTGCTATTGTTCTATTTTGTACTTAACACTTTACATTACTCGCTTCTACATGCTTTTGACATACTAGTTATCTTTATAACATGGTAACAGTGCTTCATGTGCAACATTTTTATGTAGGGATATTGGTTTCCCTACTTGTTTATTACATTGTCTCTGTCATTATATGCTATTACTTTTTATTGTTTTCGGGCCTTTCCCTATGTTTGGTGTGCACACTTATATATTGTTTGTGGTCATGATGGCCTTGTGTGTCTTGCAACATCGTGAGTGATGTCCCATGTTTTCAACCCACTTTGTGTGGTATACTTGTCTTCTTTCATGTTGACATTACTTTTTTTGGTAGCTTACACATTATTTACATAGATTATACATTATTTTCTTCATGCATACGTTTTTTCACTTATCTTTAGCCATCCTTCTTGTTTGTGCATGCCTTGGTTTCTACTAAGAAATTTTCGGTGAACATGTGGTTGACCTTATTTTGGGGCCACATGTCTCTTATTAGCTATGTCGCATATGCCACCAAAGAGGGGGAATCATTTAGGGGTTTCTACATACTAACACAGAGATTCTAGACTATTTCGGTTTAGTTATATACAACGAGTGGATTCAGACCAATCTACAAGCCCCAAACACAGTGGCTTTTATAGAACATGGTGTCCTTAGAATTTATAGGAAGCGCATTCTGAAGCTTTGAGGTTACCAAGGTTATGCCTCCCTAAACTACTTTGATCAATGATTTCAAATCACCCAAAAACTAGGATAGTACAAATATATCTACACACATTCGGGGAAACAATTAGAGCTTGAAGGACACATAGCATTTCCTCCCTACACTTCGTAGTCATTTTTATTCCTATCACAAAAGGAAGAAACCCCATGCGTGCCATCCTATCACCTAGCAGAAGTTGAGCGCTCACCCGAGGCACACATGGGTATCGAGTCTCTCTTTTATGTGAGTTTAGTGGGAAGCATCATCTATGATTATTGTAAGATTATTTAGGAAGTTAAGACAAACAAGAACCATAGGGCTCAGAATGGCCTCTAGATCCTTGCAGTCACTCGATCGAAGGATTTTAACATAATCCAGAACATATATTATAACAGAAAGAAATATACAAACATCCATTCTTAGCATGAAAGGACAGAGAACTCATATGAGAGAAATATGCATTAAAACCATTGATATCCATGTCTATTTATAACAGGTAACCTCATTATATTCATTGGTTCATTACAGAGTGTCACAGAGAGTAGACCATAGTCATGCGTATCACTGGACGTATGTAACTAAGCTAAAAAAAAAAATAACAACTTCCATGCTTAGTACATTCTTTCCCGAACCCAAAATATCCACTCGCAGCAATTCTACAGAGCTCCGCTCACTTTCTAACCCACTATTCCCTATGTATATCTCCCCATATGTCTATATGTCTCCATGTATCTCTATGAAGATGTATATGTGTATATCGGTATATCCTCTACTCTGCAGGCACTTGTATTTATAGCTTTCCTAGGCTGCCAACTCACCTTCCAGCGCCCTCAGATTAGATGCCAAGTGTCGATTGTGGTCCTTCATGCGAGCATGCTCCTCCAGAGCCTAAGCTTTCCACTTTATCTCATGATGATCTTCTAGAAGATTCCATCCGGGGCATGCTCTTTCCTGGCCAGCCTATCACCAGCTGCATCTTATCCATGCACAACCAATCACGCTTTTCACATGTTCTACCCTGGGCGCTCAAATTGGCTAAGTCTCGAACCTCCTTTCATGCATGTCACACACTATGTGCTTCCTTAAACCTTTCTCCTACACACTTTTTCCTTGCACGCCATTCTATAATTGGGATCCCGTGTGCCTACATGCCTTCATACTTGGTCAATATTCTAGGGGCCCAACATCACCCCACACTACACCTTGTTCTCCATCCTCGGAAACACTCTACTTAACTAAGATGCACGTTGCCTTAAAGAATTTTAGCGATAGCCTTACATTTTGCAAAAGAATAAGGGAATGAAAGAATGGGGAGAGAAGAAAGAATGGGGGGGCATTAGCTTAGCAAGCTAGGGAAATCCCTCTACAAGTCAACCTCCAATTTGTTCCATGCATCGACCTCGCCCTTCGCCTTCTGGCAGAGAGGTCACCGACCAGGATGTTTACCTCATCAAAAGTTAGGCCAATCCCTTGGGTGCCCAAAGTGTCAACAATATTTTCCATCTCCTTGCCCAGGTCTTCAAGTGTGTCCATCCTTCTGGTGATCTGAGGGTATAGCTCCTTCAGTCATGTTTTGATTGAGCCCCTTAGTGCCTCAATCTCCTCGATTTTCTTTCTACATCTGCTAGGACTTTATCCCTCTCTGCCCTGTTTCCTTTATTCTTCTCCTGGAATTATTTTAGCTCTACTTCTGTGGGTAGCGACCAAGGTGCTTACTACCTTATCCATGTCCACGCATTTTTCATATGTGGCCTCAATAGATTGGGAAGTACAATCTTTACATCTGTGAGCACCTTGCTATACTCAACAATGAGTGCTACCACCTTCATCTTGTCTTCTTCCTTCAAGTGTATTGCTACTTCCTCCACAGACTCTAGGGCCAATGGTCATCTCTCCATGGTGAGGATGTGCATTAGGTCTTCTAAGCATTCCAAAGTTGATGTGTACCTCTGAGGGATTGGCGCTAGGTCTGGGTGCTTTAATATGATGGTGCTCTTGATCAACTCCACCTTCTTGTAGACTTCTTGCACCTTTGTCTTCTCATCTTTGAGCTCGCACCTCAGCTACGCACTGATCAACTCCTCTTGCTTCAAGTTCCTAGTCATCTTAGCCAGCTCCTCTTCTTTCTTGGCTAACTTCCCCTCTAGAGCCCTTATGTTGTCATTTCACACAAATAGCCTTACCTCTGTCTCAACCACGACCTTATTAAGAGCATTGCATACTTTCTCATCTGAGAGCTCCTGAGCATTCACTAAGGGGTTGTCTCCCTTAGATTCTGGCAAACGTGATGAGTGCTTTCTAGTAGACTTCAAAGTCTGGCTCATCAATGTGGGACTCGAATACCCAAGAAAGCATCTTCTTGGTCCTAGGGTACGTGCCCTCCTTTTCAAACGACCCCATGGCTAGAAGCCTTTCAGTGGGTATAGTGCTCTGGAACCATGTGTGCAACACCTTCCTTGAGTCATCAATGTAGCTCATTATTGGCCTTTGATCTCGCATCAAGAGCCCTTCTCCCCGAGTGCACTCCTTTTGGAAAACTTATAGTTAGGCTGGGACCTCCTCCCATACTAGCCTGCTTCCTCTCACTGTCTTCCTCTTTTCCTTCCTCCAACACTATATCATGTTGCACTCCAATTCTTGATCAACCAAGGCCTCGAGCATTTTCTTTTCCTCTCTCTCGCCACCTCGGTGATCTGCTCCTTTGTGAAGCTTATGGGTTCCTACTTTTCCACACTATCCTCAGTCTTTCCCATGTCTTGGGTGCCTTCCTCACCCTATGTACTCTTTCACCATGCGAAAATAAATTCCTATTTCTCCTCTCCACTCTCTTCTCCGAGTCGTATACTTCTAGGACATGTGGCTCCTGGTCCCTTTTAGGTTCATCCTCCCCACTATCACCTTCTCCACTCTCATCCTCTCTTTCACCCAGGTGTTTCTCCAAGTTTTCGGTCTCCTCCGAGTCAGCTTCTTCTTCTATCCTCTACTTTTTCTTGGTGAGGGGTTACTCTGGTGCCTCTTCCTCTGGTGTCTTCTCTTTTCGGGACTTCTTTCTATGTGCATGTAAGTACTAGGCTTGGCACTTTTTGATGGCATGCTCACTGTCTGAGCCATTTGCACACTTGGTGCTTCTCCTTCTCTTCCCCTCTTCTTGGGTGGGCCCCTTCCTACCCATGGGATCTTCAGGTATGGAGACCTCATTCTCCAGGTATGTGCCCTTCTCAAACTTGGGCCTTATGTGGAGGTACACGCATGCCATGGATCCTCCTACAATGGGCAGCATTATTGGCCTTGTCATTTGTATCTCATGTGATACATATCTCTCTATGTATGCGTGCTTGCCTCTAGGGTAGTTCAACTTCTTGCACATTTCTTTGTGCTCCCGGTCTAGACTACCCAGCTCCAACCTCAAATTTTTGGACTCCACGAATCTATTTACTCCCACTTGGAAGTATTGAGTTGTGAATGTGAAGGGAAGCTTGCACCATGGGCTCCAAGACTCATCTACTAGTTTGAACCTACCCAGAAGAAGTGTTGGTACACCACAAATTCAGCTTCTCCTTCAGTGACTACCAAAAGTTTCTTGGGAATCCTCCATTCTACCCCAAATGTGTTCCTCAGGCACATGTACCACTTCTCCAGTACACCTTGTGGGGTGCTAACATTGTGTCACATGCATACTTCTCAAACCTCTTCACGGGTCGAAGGGTCCTCGGTAGGGTATTCCCATACAAACTTGTCTGATGCATCTAGTACTCCAATCTCTGAAAACACTATAGTTAACAAGATGTTGCCGAAGAGGATTTTGTCCCCCTCCTTTGCACAACTGACAATTTCCTCCATGATGTATGCAGGTAGGTTATAGATGGTTCCCTCTACAATTTTCCTGCAGACATGTAACCAAGGCTTATTGACCTGAGTCCATCTCTCCTGGCCATTTAGCTTTGTTACTAGATGTGTAACCATCTTCATCACTAGGTCCTTGATGTCTAAGATGTCGTAGTATCTCGACCCTTTCTTGCAGTGTATTTAGTAATGGTTTCTTGAATTGCCTCCTTGTTGCTCAGGTCATCATCTAGGCTGACTCCTTGGCATTTGAGGCCCATGAACTGTGAGATGAGTTGAGGAGTAATGCACATCTTGCACCCTACAAAATGGAAGTAATCCTCATGTACTCATGACATCAACCATTGATATAGAGCACTCGGCTTTCCAAAATAGGGCAACTCATAGAGTTGCAGCAATCCCACCTTCTCCATCTTGACCTTTACATCATCATTGTAAATGGGAAACCCTTCGGTGTCCATTTATTTGTGGGGCACACTAACTCCAGTGTCATCTCCTTCTCGATCGTGCTCGTTCGATGGTTGTAATCACTCACAGGCACGTTCCTTAGGTGAGACTCCCATTCCTTACCCATCATTACCCCGTCGGGTACTACATCTCTACATACCACTCTTCATTTGTACTTGTCTTGGGCCTTCTTGCTTGGCCTTGGCCTTGCCCTTTCCTTTCTTTGGTGCCATTGTCTACGTCCTCTTACCCCTTCACTTACTCCTTGTCACTCTATTTTTCAACTTCCTCTAGTCTCAGATCTCAATTCTATGAAGAAAATCACTTTTCTCGTGCCCTAGCTTTACAAAACCCTAACTTGGGATAATACTTCCATGAAACGAGCCTCCTCACAATCCTTCTAATGCCATGAAATCCCTTCTAGTTTGCAAATTCAAACTTAGCTTGCTCACACCTCACCCTTGTAGATTCTTCTTCACACGATCAAATTTTGGAAGCCCTAGTTTTCCACAAATGCACAATCACTTCTCTCTATTCGCAAAGTGAAAATGAAAGTGCCTCGACCCTTTATTTATAGTTTTTCCCTTTTTTGATCATTAAATGCTACTTCACCTACCACTGTACCTTGCTCATTTAATGCAGCTTTTTCAAGAAAATCCCATCTTTAGTGCCTTCACTTGTGTACCCAACCTTGCGTGAAAAATCTTCCAACCTTCTGGCATGCAACCAATCCAACCTGACAGGAGACTCTTGCACACATAACCCATGCTGAAGGCACTTCTTCTATCCTGATCCTTTCTCTCGCCTACCTCATGTTGTTTTCAAATGTGCTTTCTCCTTCTTGGTACATGGGATCTACAAGTAGCTTTACCCTAGCACCAACCATTCTTTTATCTTCTCTTTATATACCTCTTTCAACCCGGCCATTCAACAAGGCTTTTCAACACAACTTTCTTTGTACTTTAATCATGCACTTCTTCACTTTTCTCCACCCCACACTTAAAGCGATGTGCGGTCCTCTGTGCACTCACAAATTCTCCAAAAATAGCAATAAGGTTACCGGCACCCAAGGTGCAAAAACAAAACAACAACACGAAAGGGAAACACAAAAAAGGGAAAAATGCATAAAGGAAACTTCTAAACTAATTGGAAAACTACCTTATTTACAAACACCAAGAAGACTTATTTATAGTAGGGCTTCAGCCTACTCCCATTAAAGTGTCCAAGAAGCTTCATCCCATCCAATGCTTATAATGGCATGCACATGCTAAATCAAGGATGTACGAGATTGTGTAAGGACCCAACCAATGGACTTTCAACTTTCCAGGATGGCGCAAAAACTTGGAATCATATAGTAACACCATCTGCCCAACCTCAAACTTCTTGTTTCTAATATGGTGATCATGCCAAGCCTTTTGCTTTGCCTTTTCCATTGTTTGGATCCATCAAGCAAGTGATCATCTCTCATCTAGTTTCATTAGCTCCTCAATTCTTTCTTCCAACGCTTGTTCATCAACTAACCCTCCTACGCATGCTATTCGCAGAGAAGGCAACATAAATTCAACTGGAAAACAACTTCCATGCCAAACACCAATTGAAAAGGTGTGGCTTTGTTTATTCTTTTATACGTTGTCCTGTAAGCCCATAATACTGCCGATACCTTGTCATCCCAATCTTGTCTTCCAACATCACAATTTTGGTCAAGGTATGACTCAATATCTTGTTGAATGCTTCCACGCGGTGCCATTTTCTTGTGGGTGATAGGGCGTAGTCTTGTGATGAGCCACCATGAACTCTGATAACAGGATCCTCACGGTCTCATTCAAAAATGTGTACCCCTATCACTGGTCAAACTCAATGGGCATCCATACCTCATGATAATGTTATCCCATAAGAACCTTACCATTATTGTTGCCATGCAATCTTTAGTTGGGCTGCCTCTACCCACCTTGTGAGATAATCCATGTAAGTGATGACATAACATGACCTAGTCCTACGCGTTACTGGTGCAATAGGTCCCACAAAATCTATCACCCATTTTTCAAAAGGCTCCACACTAGGGATAGGGTGCAAAGGAATTTCATCTCTCCTTCCTGGTTTGCCAATGCACTGACAGTGGTCACACGCTTTACAATAATCTCTACAATCCCTGTATAAGGTTTCCCACCATAATCCTACCATTAAAATCTTGTGCACAGTGGCATCACCTACGTAATTCCCACCCACACTTCCTCCGTGTGCTTCTTCCATGATGGCCAGGTGCTCATGCTCTAATACACACCTGCGTAAAACTTCATCATGTCCCAACTTGTATAAGTCTCCACTGATTAACATGTAGGGCATGGCGCATATGGCCAACTAATTTTTCTCTAATGCCTTCATTCCATCCAACGCCACACCTTCTTTTAAGAATACTACAATCTCCTCCAAATCCAAGGGTGTACGCCAAAACCTAAATAGTTGGGAATCTAGCATTGCTTCTTCAATACTTTATGTGTGCTCTCCTTAATCAATCCTTGATAGATTATCAGCCCACAATTACTTTTTCCCGGGCTTCACTATAACAGTGAATTCAAACTCTTGAAACAACAACACCCATCGACATATGTGCCCTTAAAGAACGAGCTTGTTTACCAAATACTTTAATGCCATGTGGTCATTGGTGTGTAAATACAAATGGTTTTACTAGCAGATACTATCTAAACTTGAAGAGCTCATAGATCATCGAGAATGCCTCGTGATCTATTGTGGTATAATTCTACTCTGCTAGTGTCAGCTTCCTACTTGCAAAATTAGAGAGGATGATCAACAATCCCTTCACCTGGTTGTGTAAGTACTACTCCAATGGTGGTCCCTGAGGCATCTACATGAACATGAAAGGGATTGTCCCAAGAGGGAAACCATAAAATAGGTGCGGTAATAATCCTATCTTTTAATGTATCAAATGCCCTCTATTACACCTCTCCCCAATGGAAGGCACTTTTATGTCTAAGCAGCTTCCTCTAACGACACGGTGATCTTGGTATATCCCTTAATGAATTTTTGTAATAGCCCACATGCCCAAGGAATCTGCACACTACACTCTGGCTAGTAAGCTCCCTTAACCTCATAATAACTGCAACTTTAGTGGGATCTACCAAGAGCCCTTCCTTACATATGATATGCCCCAATAAAGTCCCAAAGGGGGTAGTAAACACACATTTATTAATGTTGAGGGATATCCTCAACTGCCTACACCTCTCAAACATTAACCTCAAATTGTCACAATGGTCCTTAACTAGACCATATACTATCCAATCATCCAAATAGACATGAAGAAATTTATGGATGCAAATCCTAGAATGCTTGCACCACTATGCATGAAAATGCAATAGGAACATTATTTAACCCAAAGGGCATGATCAGTATATGCAAAACTTCCCCATTCTCCTAAGCATACAAGTGTTGATATGTGATTTCTTGTAAAAGGATGTGTTCCTCGATTCAGAAATCATGCTTGATATGTACTGAATTTCTTGCAGATTGCAGATCTTGACTGAGTCAGAATATGATTAGACTCTTTTATTTATTTCATTTTGTGTCTGAATATTAATCTGATCACGGAATGAATTATAGAGATATTCATCTATAATATCTAGACTTGGATCAGTGGAATTGATCCAAGTAATGCTTTAAATCTGTTTGTGATAAATTAGATCACAGACCTTGAACAGGTTGCAAGGTATGGAAGCATTTATTAAGCTGGTCAGGAGTATGACTCAGGCTGATCTTGAGAAATGAATTGGTTCCCGATATGGAGGTATATCTGGAAGGTCTCGGTCGTGGACCCAGTAATAATTCTGTCATGTATATTTCTGTAGCCTAACGGCTGTAGAGTAAACCCTGTTCGGAGATGCATGATTTTAGGTCTTTTCCTTGGCATATAAAATGTTATACCTAACAGGAATTATTAATGGTTAGTAACCTTAAACTAAAACCTAACCTAGGGGTTAGATTATTGTTAATCTAACCTAGACCTAGGCTATGTGTTAATATCCTAAGTTAGTATCTATGTGTAAATTGGTTAGTATGGGTATGACCCTAAATTCTAACCTAAGATACTAACCTAACTAATGAGGAGATTATGGAAAAGGGGCCTATGGAAGGGGGTGCGAACCATGGGCGGCGTTTTCTATGGCAATTAATGCTGGGGATAAGGATGAGGGACAGGTCATGGCGGAGGTTTAGGCGACGGCTAACCTGTGCAGACGTGGCAGGTCGCTAAGTTTGGAAATGAGCATGAGTTGTAGTTGGACTGTCGCCAATTCTGGCGGTCGGTGGAAGTTGAGTTTAAGCGGGAAAGTTGGTTTAATGACATTCAATGTTCTAGGGAGACGAGCTCGGAACTCGCGAGAAGGCATGCAAACGGGAAGTTGAAGGTTTGTTTGGTTTGTCGCGATTTTCGGTCTTCTCTCTCTCTCTGCTTGTTTACTGGTTCTTCGCACCAGTTCTCCTTGAGTTGCATGGCAAGAATGAATTTCTCTGGCTCTTTTCTCTGTCTTGGAAGATATATATGTGATGGAGACAGCGAAATTTTGTTGGTCGCTTTATCGAGGAAAAGAAAAGGAAGTTTGAGCTCTTCCTGTGGTCTGCTTCGGAAATTTTATCAAAATACAGGCATGTTAGGCCCTAACCTTTAAATATCTTGTTGTCTTTCAAGTGCTTTCATTAGAACAACTCTGTTCAAATGTTTTGTGAAAATTAGATGAATTTTCTATGGAGATCTTGTTTGATTTTTGGCACTGTATCTCTTCTGGTTCGATTTTTCAATTTCCTCTTGATGGGTGTTTATTGAAATCGAATTTCGGCTCTATTTGCTTTGAGTATTCATTCTGGCTTATACATGCGAGGTATTTAATTATAAAAGTTTGAGTGTTCGGCCTGTTTGGCGTGAGCCCTTAGAATATACCTGTGTGTAGTATAAGACCACTGTATGTTTTTGATTAGTGGTCGCTGTTTCTTGTTATGGAAACTGTATGGAATGATTCTGATGAATACTGTAAGATTGATCAGTATTATTGCTTCTTTGGGAACTCTGTCGTGGGATTTGTTGACAGCGACTAATGATACTTTCGGGTTTCATTTGTTTTCAAATTTTTGGCTTGGAACAGGCAACTGTTGTGTTACCGTAGTCTTTACGACCCAGCGGAAGTGTTTTCCTTGTTATTGTGGAAACGGGATTATTGTTGACTGTGTATAATATTGTTACATCTATACTTTATTATAACGACACAGTGGAGTCCTTGATTGAATTATATATAGCTATCTACTGTTGTGGATGTAGATTCATCCTTGTGTTTTGTTATTTGATTTCGTGGAAGCCTTATAGAGAAAGGAACAGGCCTTCTGACCACGGTTATTTGAAATAAATAATGAGTATAGATTTCTTGGGTATGTATTGCATTTCTTTGTGAAAGCTGTTTGAAAGTTTCAAGGCGGCTCAGTTGATTTCCTTGCTTGAAATGGGTATTCGATTTGCTTCACTTGTTTCATTCTGAATGTTTGCCATGAATGGCATAGATGGATTTATCAACCAATTTCATAGTACGTTGCTGTAGGGTTCAGTGGTTATGAGTACAAAACCATTAACAGTTTACAGTGTGAATATATAGATTTATACTGTTGTGAATTGGACGACTCTGAGGAGTCGATTGAATGATTCATTTTATTTTTGAGCCGAATAAAGTTAAGTTGTTGGTATTTTATGTGCCGCGACTTAATGGAATAACATGTTTTTCGATCTTGTTATTGCGATTGGAATTCCTTCGTGTTTTAGGGATTTTGAGGTCATGATTCTTAGGTGGACATGTACGTCTTCAACTTTGTACAACAAATTTGTGTAAAAAGATTGGCAGAGTTCAGTCGGGTTCTTGGTTTGAAATCAGAGATTAATTTGTTTGTCTGATTCTTATTATGCTTCGTTGATGAATATCAGTATGAATTCATATGCATTTGCTTGAATTGTTACCTCCGTTTGAATCATTTGAGAATTCTGGAAAGGTAGTGAATGGTACTTCTTGTCTCTTTCTGAACTTGACTTTGGACACTGTCTTTGTCACTGTTTGAGATCCTTGAGTATGGATGACTGTTTCGTGTTCTGACCTTGTTTGGGTAAGTCGCGAATACCACACTAAGACTTGCATGCGCCAAGGTAAGGATCGATTGGTTGTATTCATTTCTTTTACTTCAGTCCGATTTTGACTGAGCAAGAATAAGTATGCTATGTTCCTTTCCATTTATTCAGTCCGATTTGACTGAGCATGATTTGGAAATACTGTGTGGTCAACATAGCATAGTCCCTAGGAAACCTTAAATTGCTTGATGCAATAAGGTTGTTGTTTTCAGCGATACGCTTGTAGTTTCTTGTTTTCAACTTGTGTCAAAGCCTTACTGTGTAAAAGGAACTAGCATTGGGCTTAGGGTTGATACATGAATTGTTGATGTGTTAGTTGCTGTACAGGAGTTTTGCTGTGTTTCTATTTCTTGATTTAGAACAGCGATCTTGCTTGTGGCTTGTTTAACTTGTTCATTTATATGTTTGGTTGAATGTTTTTATATCTAAGGACGGTACAGTGATGAACTTAT
Organism: Taxus wallichiana var. yunnanensis; assembly: GCA_018340775.1. Classification (NCBI taxonomy): domain Eukaryota; kingdom Viridiplantae; phylum Streptophyta; class Pinopsida; order Cupressales; family Taxaceae; genus Taxus; species Taxus wallichiana. Next base: position 733,925,411 of record CM031241.1, read on the forward strand.
GTGAAAGGAAGTATGAATGGATAGGTTCTTTCTCTTCCTTTATTTAATACTTGTTGATATTTATCTAACAAAGGGGAAATTGTTTTGTAACATATTGGTGGAATTCGAATTGTTATGTTGTTCCCTTTTGGAAGAATGAAACGATCTGACCAATGTTGTGATTTTGGATTCAATGATTGTTGTGTACATTCGTTCCTTGATTCTTTTAATATTTGATGAAATATTAGAAAGTGAATAAGACTATTTGTAACAATGATAGAGTTACATATTTGTAATCATTCTGTATTACAAGGACATAGTCTGAATATGTTTACTTATTTGGATATTTGATCTCATTTAAACAGGTGTTTAATGAAAACAATTGATGGATTGCATTGTTTTAAAAGTTAGTGCTTATCATGCTCGCCATTGAACTGACTCATGTTGACTATTTTTGCAGATGGTTGCCGTAAGAGGTAAAAGCAATGCAGATCTGACAGGCTGATCAGATTGTTTATTTGATTTATAATAAATTGCATCTTGATTTTATAGATGGACTATATGAGAAAAGATGTTTCTTTTCCGTTAAGCATTGTATCAAGTATGTTGTTGCATAAAATGTAATTGTATAGTTTTGAAAGGAATGGAAATAAGTGTTTGATACACATATGTTGTATTCTATTTCTGAAAGTTGACCTTCTTCGGTTTATGTAACGAAGGGGCATTGTTATCATTGTATAATATGGATGCTTTTGTGATTGACAATGGAAGCTTGCAAGAAAATGAGATTGAATTCTTATGAGTATTTAGAAGTTCTAATCTGTTCTAGCGAAAGCAATATTGGAATTAAATATTTGTCTTTCTAGAAGATAGGTTAAAAGTGAGCCTAAAAGAGAACGCTAAACAAACTGGATTAAATTACTAATCCCTAGTCCTAAGTATGACAGGACAATATTAAATTGGATTCTTAATCATTTATATCTTTATACTAAAAAGTATGATATAAATTCAGTTAAGAGAACTGATATGCAAACAAATGGAGTTCAGAAGGCAATCTCAAGCAAAGGTTATGAGATATTGTCCGATTCTGTTGCTTTAGAATCAAGTGTATTCTAATGACTCCTTGATGAGAACTGACCGTAATACCTCTACCATGTAATGGGTTTTATAGAGGAGGGTCGTCTTAAGACGAAGAATCCAGGGATTTGGAAAGGCTAACCTTAGGGAAAAGTCTTTAAAAGTAATTTAAACCCTAGTGCGTAACGTTGGATACTGAGTAGATCTTTTCGAGGCGGATTTAAAGGTTGACGACATAAGTCAACTGCAGAGTTGTACCTCCGAGAAGATTAGGATCTTCTCGAAGTTACAATAATGCAGATGACTTATGGCGACACCCTTTGCATTGATCGCTAAGATTTACACTTGATTTCGCACGAGTTACCCAGGACCGATTAAGAACGTGGTCATGATATAAGGCTGCCTAGGAGATTTGGGGTATCATGACACACTGGTTGAACTGCAAGGTTGAACCAGTATGTCATCATATCCCTAATCCTCGTGGGCATCCATATAGCATTATCACCTTGTTAATCTGCCTCCGAGTGATTCAGTTGTGAAAGGAAGGACTGACAATAGTCAGTATAAGACATTCTATATAACATATGAATGGGGTGAAGGACGTATTCCAGATTGACGAGTATGCCGTTAAGGAATACGAGACATGAACAGTATGTTTCAAATCTTTGGCCAAAGTATCGCAAGCTGCTGATTGCGTTGTCCTAATTCACCTAGTCTAAGGGATGAGATGCCGATGAATAATGGTAACAATTATTCAGTTAGATTCCTTGGACAGAGCATTCTGAATCCCAGATTAGGGAAGAGAACCGCAAGAGTAATGTGTTAAATAAAAACACCGACTCTTATTACTCATGAATAGATCGGTAGATTACCGAGTCATGGAATGAATAGATCGGAGGTACTCCGAGTCATTACAGCTGCATATGGTTGTCTGTTATATAAATGGTTATTTGAATTGTGAGTTCTAAATTATGTATTTAGAACCAGTATGCAATTATCAAAAAAAAAAAAAAAAAATTGACTTGTTCTATTGTCTAAAATGAGGATGTTACATCTTGGTATCAGAGCTGAAGGTTGCAGCTCTTGGACCTATTGAGTCCATAATCTGATAAAAACCTGAATTTTTCTTGTAACAGAAAATGGTTAGAACAAGGGGGAACGTTGCGAGTAATGCTCCACCTGAAGGAGGAGCGGCAACAACCCAGAAACTTGATGAGATCCTTGCTGCCCTGTTGGACACAAGAGATCGCTTAGCTGTGCTTGAACAGCAGGTGACGGGAAATGAGGAGGATGAAGAGGCTGATAATAATAATCAGCAACCTCCTGAGGACAACCCCGAAATGGGTGTTGATGTTAATGCTGGAAATGCACCTGTCCAACCAGAAAACAAAAAGGCCGATTAGCGTGAACTCACTAATGATATAAAAGGATAAGTCCACCTAAGTATGATGGCACCACATTAGGAGATGGAGCTGAGAACTGGCTCAGAGAAATGGAGAAGTACTTTGCTATAAGGAACTTCTCAGAGGAAACCAAAGCTATTTGGGGAGCCTATCAGCTTTCTCACGAAGCGTCTTCGTGGTGGGATAGCCGAAAAGCTGAGCTAAACATTGATGAGACCAACATTACTTGGGATCAATTTAAAGGCTATTTTAGGCAACGGTGGCTGCCACAACTTTTCTATGATCAGAAAATGACAGAATTCCAGAACTTAGTTCAAGGGAAGCTAACGGGCCCGAATTCTCGGGAGCGGTTTACAAAACTCCTCAAGTATGTACCGCAGTATCAAACTGACGAAAAGTTCAGGATACGAAAATTCATCATGGGATTGAATCCTGTGATAGGGGGAGAGGTCGATGTTCACAGTCCAACCACTATGGAAGGAGTTGTTGAAAAGGCCATAAGGCAAGAACAGAAATTAAAGGCTATTTCTGCTCATAAGGAGGAAGTGCGGAAGAAGACTGCAAACCCTTCTTCAACCTCTCTAGCACCCAGAAAAGGACCGTGGAAAAAGTTTGGAAACAAGAGTAAGTTTCCAGGAGATAACAATAAGAAAGCAGCAGTAAATAAGCCTGCTGGAAATATAAGGGATAATTTTGTTAAAAATTATAATAATGGACAGAAGTCCTATGGAGGACAGCGTGACAATTACAAGGCTGGAGGTAATGCTGAGCCTAAGAAGGGACCTGTAGGAGGCTGCTACACTTGTGGTAAAGATCATTACGCAAATCAATGTCCTTTAAAGAAGGATGATCGTAATCAGCAGCATAAGATACATGCTGCAGTAGCAGACAAGCAAGCTGAAAAGCAAGCAACACCTATAGAAGTTCCGGGTAAGTTATTCGGCATACCTGTCACTATTCTTTTTGATACAGGAGCTACTGAATGTTTTATTTCTAATAAACTTGCTTCTAAACTTAAAAGAAAAGCTGGGAAAATGGATAAATCTTGGACTGTAGAGTATGGTAATAATTCTGTTCATACAGTGAGTATGTGTCTCTTTGGAGCAGTCCTTGATTTACCTAATTTCTCCACGGAAGTTGATCTCTATGTTGCACCTTTGGGATCGTATGACATTATTATTGGTGTCAATTGGTTAGCTGACCATAAAGCAAAGGTAGATTGCTATGAAAAGAACATAAAATGTTTAGATGATCAGCTGGAATCAGCAGAGATTCAAGGTGTGAAACGAGAAATTTCAGTTAGAAAACTGTCAGCTATGCAGCTTAAAAAGGCTAAGAATAAAGGATGTACTCTTTATGCAGTAAAGATATCTGAATCTTCAGAAGAAGATGGTGATTACATGAAGCAAATTCCACTGTTACAAAGTTTCAGGGATGTTTTTCCTGAGGAATTACCAGGGTTACCACCCAAGAGAGAATTTGATTTTACCATTGAAATCAAGCCAGGAACTGAACCTATTTCCAAGGCGCCTTATCGGATGACTACTACTGAGTTAGTCGAGCTTAAGGCACAATTACAAGAGCTTTTGTCTAAAGGATTGATTAGACCAAGTGTTTCACCTTGGGGAGCACCTGTGATATTTGTGAAAAAGAAGGATGGAACACTAAGGCTGTGTATTGATTATCGGATGTTGAACAAAGCAACAATCAAGAACCGATATCCACTTCCTAGGATCGATGATCTGTTTGATCAGATGCGTGGAGCAGCGGTTTATTCTAAGATAGACCTTCGATCTGGTTATCATCAGTTAAGGATTAAAGAGGAAGATATTCATAAAACAGCTTTCCGAACAAGGTACGGACATTATGAATTTACAGTTCTACCCTTTGGGTTAACTAATGCACCCGCAGCCTTTATGAATTTAATGAACAATATTTTTCAAGAATACCTGGACAAGTTTGTACTTGTATTCTTGGACGATATTCTCATTTATTCTAAAAGTGTTGAGGAGCACAATGAGCATCTGAAGATAGTTTTGGGAATTTTGAGAAAGAGAAAGTTGTATGGTAAGTTATCCAAATGTTCTTTCTTTGATTCAGAAGTTCACTATTTGGGTCATGTCATAAGTAAAGAAGGAATCGCTGTAGATCCTTCAAAAATAGTGGCAATAACTGAGTGGCCTGCACCAAAGAATGTGCACGAAGTAAGAAGCTTCATGGGTCTTGCAGGTTACTATAGAAAATTTGTAAAGGATTTTTCTAAGGTAGCTGCACCAATAACTTCATTGCAAGAAGAAGGATAAGAAATTCATGTGGAATGACAAGTGCGAAGCGGCTTTCAAAAGTCTGAAAGACCAGTTGACTTCTGCACCTATATTGGCTGTACCAGACCCTAATGGGAATTTTACTGTTGTAACGGATGCTTCTGGGGAAGGCCTTGGAGGTGTTTTGTTACAAAATGATCAGGTCATAGCTTATGAAAGTAGAAAACTTAAGTTACATGAGCTGAATTATGCCCCTCATGATTTGGAACTTGCTGCCATTATTCATGCGCTTCAAGTCTGGAGACACTATTTACTTGGAAAACCTTTTGAGTTGAAAACTGATCACTTGGGACTGAAATATATTTTTACTCAGCCCAATCTGAATGCCAGACAAAGAAGGTGGTTAGAATTTTTATCACAATATGACTTTGATATTAGCTATATCAAAGGGAAGGAGAATAGAGTAGCTGATGCTCTAAGTCGTAGGAGGCACATTTCTGCTCTTATAACATTGAGAACTCAGTTTAAAGACGAGGTAAAAAGTGCCTCAGAATCAGATGCATACTTCCAGAAGTAAAAGCAGCGCTTGCTTTGCAGAACCTAAGGATAAAAGGTATGAAGGTTTTCATTTTGATAATGAAGGAATCTTGCGTTATGAAAATAGGGTATATGTACCTGTGCTGAATGATTTGAGAAAGAAGTTGTTAGTTGAATTTCATAATTCACCTTTCTCTGGACACCCAGGTATCACAAAAATGCTAGCTGATTTGAAACAACAATACTTCTGGAAAGGTATGAAAAAGGATGTGATAAATTTTGTGACTCATTGCCTGGAATGTCAGCGGGTGAAGGCAGAGCATATGCACCCCTATTTGGATCATTATATCCTCATAGCATACCGCAAAGATACAAATGGCAAGTAATAACCATGGATTTTGTACAAGGACTACCTATGTCCAGGAATAAGCATGATGTTATCCTGTAGTTGTAGACAAACCGACTAAGGTAGCTCATTTCATCGCTGGAAATCTAAAGGATGATTCACCAAAGTCTTTGGCCAAGAGGTTCGTACACACGAAATTTTCAGATTGCATGGTGTGCCAGAATTGATTATATCTGACAGGGATCCTAGAATGACGTCAAGGTTTTGGCAAACGCTTAACGCAGCCCTAGGAACAAAACTAAACTTCAGTTCTGCATATCATCCAGAAACGGATGGACAAACTGAGAGGGTAAATCAAGTGTTGGAGGACATGTTGCGAATGTATTGCATGGATCAACAGTATAAATGGGAAGAATATCTTCCATTAGTTGAGTTCGCATATAACAACACTTATCACTCATCTCTAAAGATGGCACCATTTGAAGCACTTTATGGAAGAAAGTGCAGAACCCCTGTAAGTTGGGACAGTGTTGAGGATAGAGTGGTAATTGGACCAGAGATTCTCACAGAAATGGAACAGCAAGTTAAGCTGATTCGTGAACGATTAAAGGAAGCAGCGGATAGACAGAAGAGCTATGCTGACCTTAAGCGGGTTGATAGAAAGTTTGAGCTTGGTGATAAGGTTTTCCTGCGTGTTAAACCCAGAAAGAGTTCTATAACTTTTGGCAAGGCTGCCAAGTTGTCACCACGATTTGTGGGACCTTTCAAAATTGTCGAAATAATCAATCCTGTAGCGTATCGTTTAGCATTGCCACCTGCTTTATCTCGCATGCATGATGTTTTCCATATTTCTTTGCTTAAGAAGTACGTTTCAGATCTGTCACATGTTTTAAATTGGAATTCCTTGCAGGTCCAAGACCCAGGAATAATCGTGGTTAAACCCACACGAGTACTGGAAACTCGCCAATTGCACTTGAGAAATCGTGATATTCAGCAATGTAAGGTCCAGTGGGACCAGTTTAACGAAGAAAGTGCAACTTGGGAAAACCTGGAAGAGATGAAAATTGCTTTTCCTTCTCTTTTTGCAACAGAATGAAAACTGTTGACAAAGATATACTTTTATGAACTGATTGTTTTAAGTATTTATGAAAGCCAGATTAAGGCAGACTTTATTCAGGTTGAATAAATGTGTTGTGACATTGATTTCTGAAACTATTTAATATGGAAGTAGTCACATTGTTTGTGTACTAATAAATTGATTGACCTGAAGGTTAATTTAATATGAAATTCATCGGGACGATGAATCTTTTTAGGAGGGAAGCATGTAACACCCTGAACTATTGTTACTTTCTCCTAAGCATACAAGTGTTGATATGTGATTTCTTGTAAAAGGATGTGTTCCTCGATTCAGAAATCATGCTTGATATGTACTGAATTTCTTGCAGATTGCAGATCTTGACTGAGTCAAAATATGAATAGACTCTTTTATTTATTTCATTTTGTGTCTGAATATTAATCTGATCACGGAATGAATTATAGAGATATTCATCTATAATATCTAGACTTGGATCAGTGGAATTGATCCAAGTAATGCTTTAAATCTGTTTGTGATAAATTAGATCACAGACCTTGAACAGGTTGCAAGGTATGGAAGCATTGATTAAGCTGGTCAGGAGTATGACTCAGGCTGATCTTGAGAAATGAATTGGTTCCCGATATGGAGGTATATCTGGAAGGTCTCGGTCGTGGACCAAGTAATAATTCTGTCATGTATATTTCTGTAGCCTAACGGCTGTAGAGTAAATCCTGTTCGGAGATGCATGATTTTAGGTCTTTTCTTGGCATATAAAATGTTATACCTAACAGAATTATTAATGGTTAGTAACCTAAAAACTAAAACCTAACCTAGGGGTTAGATTATTGTTAATCTAACCTAGACCTAGGCTATGTGTTAATATCCTAAGTTAGTATCTATGTGTAAATTGGTTAGTATGGGTATTACCCTAAATTCTAACCTAAGATACTAACCTAACTAATGAGGAGATTATGGAAAAGGGGCCTATGGAAGGGGGTGCGAACCATGGGCGGCGTTTTCTATGGCAATTAATGCTAGGGATAAGGATGAGGGACAGGTCATGGCGGAGGTTTAGGCGACGGCTAACTTTGTGCGACGCGTGTGCAGTCGCTAAGTTTGGAAATGAGCATGAGTTGTAGTTGGACTGTCACCAATTCTGCGGTCGGTGGAAGTTGAGTTTAAGCGGGAAAGTTGGTTTAATGACATTCAATGTTCTAGGGAGACGAGCTCGGAACTCGCGAGAAGGCATGCAAACGGGAAGTTGAAGGTTTGTTTGGTTTGTCACGATTTTCGGTCTTCTCTCTCTCTCTGCTTGTTTACTGGTTCTTCGCACCAGTTCTCCTTGAGTTGCATGGCAAGAATGAATTTCTCTGGCTCTTTTCTCTGTCTTGGAAGATATATATGTGATGGAGACAGTGAAATTTTGTTGGTCGCTTTATCGAGGAAAAGAAAAGGAAGTTTGAGCTCTTCTGTGGTCTGCTTCGGAAATTTTATCAAAATACAGGCATGTTAGGCCCTAACCTTTAAATATCTTGTTGTCTTTCAAGTGCTTTCATTAGAACAACTCTGTTCAAATGTTTTGTGAAAATTAGATGAATTTTCTATGGAGATCTTGTTTGATTTTTGGCACTGTATCTCTTCTGGTTCGATTTTTCAATTTCCTCTTGATGGGTGTTTATTGAAATCGAATTTCGGCTCTATTTGCTTTGAGTATTCATTCTGGCTTATACATGCGAGGTATTTAATTATAAAAGTTTGAGTGTTCGGCCTGTTTGGCGTGAGCCCTTAGAATATACCTGTGTGTAGTATAAGACCACTGTATGTTTTTGATTAGTGGTCATTTGTTTCTTGTTATGGAAACGTATGGAATGATTCGATGAATACTTTGTAAGATTGATCGGTATTATTGCTTCTTTGGGAACTCGTCGTGGGATTTGTTGACAGCGACTAATGATACTTTCGGTTTCATTTGTTTTCAAATTTTTGGCTTGAACAGCAACTCAGTTGTTATTACCGTAGTCTTTACGACCCAGCGGAAGTGTTTTCCTTGTTATTGTGGAAACGGGATTATTGTTGGCTGTGTATAATATTGTTACATCTATACTTTATTATAACGACTCAGTGGAGTCCTTGATTGAATTATATATAGCTATCTACTGTTGTGGATGTAGATTCATCCTTGTGTTTTGTTATTTGATTTCGTGGAAGCCTTATAGAGAAAGGAACAGGCCTTCTGACCACGGTTATTTGTAATAAATAATGAGTATAGATTTCCTGGGTATGTATTGCATTTCTTTGTGAAAGTTGTTTGAAAGTTTCGAGGCGGCTCAGTTGATTTCCTTGCTTGAAATGGGTATTCGATTTGCTTCACTTGTTTCATTCTGAATGTTTGCCATGAATGGCATAGATGGATTTATCAACCAATTTCATAGTACGTTGCTGTAGGGTTCAGTGGTTATGAGTACAAAACCATTAACAGTTTACAGTGTGAATATATAGATTTATACTGTTGTGAATTGGACGACTCTGAGGAGTCGATTGAATGATTCATTTTATTTTTGAGCCGAATAAAGTTAAGTTGTTGGTATTTTATGTGCAGGACTTAATGGAATAACATGTTTTTCGATCTTGTTATTGCGATTGGAATTCCTTCGTGTTTTAGGGATTTTGAGGTACAGATTCTTAGGTGGACATGTACGTCTTCAACCTGTACAAATTTGTGTAAAAAGGTTGGCAGAGTTCAGTCGGGTTCTTGGTTTGAAATCAGAGATTAATCTGTTCGTCTGATTCTTATTATGCTTCGTTGATGAACAACAGTATGAATTCATATGCATTTGCTTGAATTGTTACCTCCGTTTGAATCAATTAGAATTCTGGAAAGGTAGCTGGTACTTCTGTCTCTTTCTGAACTTGACTTTGGACATTGTCTTTGTCACTGTTTGAGATCCTTGAGTATGGATGACTGTTTCGTGTTCCGACCTTGTTTGGGTAAGTCGCGAATATCACACTAAGACTTGCATGCGCCAAGGTAAGGATCGATTGGTTGTATTCATTTCTTTTACTTCAGTCCGATTTTGACTGAGCAAGAATAAGTATGCTATGTTCCTTTCCATTTATTCAGTCCGATTTGACTGAGCATGATTTGGAAATACTGTGTGGTCAACATAGCATAGTTCCTTGGAAACCTTAAATTGCTTGATGCAATAAGGTTGTTGTTTTCAGCGATACGCTTGTAGTTTCTTGTTTTCAACTTGTGTCAAAGCCTTACTGTGTAAAAGGAACTAGCATTGGGCTTAGGGTTGATACATGAATTGTTGATGTGTTAGTTGCTGTACAGGAGTTTTGCTGTGTTTCTATTTCTTGATTTAGAACAGCGATCTTGCTTGTGGCTTGTTTAACTTGTTCATTTATATATCTTTGGTTGAATGTTTTTATATCTAAGGACTGGTACAAAGTGATGAACTTATGTGAAAGGAAGTATGAATGGATAGGTTCTTTCTCTTCCTTTATTTAATACTTGTTGATATTTATCTAACAGTGGGAAATTGTTTTGTAACATATTGGTGGAATTCCGAATTGTTATGTTGTTCCCTTTTGGAAGAATGAAACGATCTGACCAATGTTGTGATTTTGGATTCAATGATTGTTGTGTACATTCGTTCCTTGATTCTTTTAATATTTGATGAAATATTAGAAAGTGAATAAGACTATTTGTAACAATGATAGAGTTACATATTTGTAATCATTCTGTATTACAAGGACATAGTCTGAATATGTTTACTTATTTGGATATTTGATCTCATTTAAACAGGGTGTTTAATGAAAACAATTGATGGATTGCAATTGTTTTAAAAGTTAGTGCTTATCATGCTCGGTTCATTGAACCGACTCATGTTGACTATTTTTGCGATGGTTGCCGTAAGAAGAGGTAAAAGCAATGCAGATCCGACAGGTGATCGAGTTGTTTATTTGATTTATAATAAATTGCATCTTGATTTTATAGATGGACTATATGAGAAAAGATGTTTCTTTTCCGTTAAGCATTGTATCAAGTATGTTGTTGCATAAAATGTAATTGTATAGTTTTGAAAGGAATGGAAATAAGTGTTTGATACACATATGTTGTATTCTATTTCTCATGGATGACCTTCTTCGGTTTATGTAACGAAGGGGCATTATTATTATTGTATAATATGGATGCTTTTGAGATTAACATGAAAGCTTATAAGAAAATGAGATTGAATTCTTATGAGTATTTAGAAGTTCTAATCTGTTCTAGCGAAAGCAATATTGGAATTAAATATTTGTCTTTCTAGAAGATAGGTTAAAAGTGAGCCTAAAAGTGAACGATAAACAAACTGGATTAAATTACTAATCCCTAGTCCTAAGTATGACAGGGCAATATTAAATTGGATTCTTAATCATTTATATCTTTATACTAAAAAGTATGATATAAATTCAGTTAAGAGAACTGATATGCAAACAAATGGAGTTCAAAAGGCAATCTCAAGCAAAGGTTATGAGATATTGTCCGATTCTGTTGCTTTAGAAACAAGTGTATTCTAATGACTCCTTGATGAGAACTGACCGTAATACCTCTACCATGTAATGGGTTTTTATAGAGGAGGGTCGTCTTAAGACGAAGAATCCAGGGATTTGGAAAGGCTAACCTTAGGGAAAAGTCTTTAAAAGTAATTTAAACCCTAGTGCGTAACGCTGGATACTGAGTAGATCTTTTCGAGGCGGATTTAAAGGTTGACGACATAAGTCAACTGCAGAGTTGTACCTCCGAGAAGATTAGGATCTTCTCGAAGTTACAATAATGCAGATGACTTATGGCGACACCCTTTGCATTGATCGCTAAGATTTACACTTGATTTCGCATGAGTTACCCTGGGACCGATTAAGAACGTGGTCATGATATAAGGCTGCCTAGGAGATTTGGGGTATCATGACACACTGGTTGAACTGCAAGGTTGAACCAGTATGTCATCATATCCCTAATCCTCGTGGGCATCCATATAACATTATCACCTTGTTAATCTGCCTCCGAGTGATTCAGTTGTGAAAGGAAGGACTGACAGTAGTCAGTATAAGACATTCTATATAACATATGAATGGGGTGAAGGACGTATTCCAGATTGACGAGTATGCCGTTAAGGAATACGAGACATGAACAGTATGTTTCAAATCTTTGGCCAAAGTATCAAAGCTTGATTGCGTTGTCCTAATTCACCTAGTCTAAGGGATGATGCCGATGAATAATGGTAACAATTATTCAGTTAGATTCCTTGGACAGAGCATTCTGAATCCCAGATTAGGGAAGAGAACCGCAAGAGTAATGTGTTAAATAAAAACACCGACTCTTATTACTCATGAATAGATCGGTAGATTACCGAGTCATGGAATGAATAGATCGGAGGTACTCCGAGTCATTACAGCTGCATATGGTTGTCTGTTATATAAATGGTTATTTGAATTGTGAGTTCTAAATTATGTATTTAGAACCAGTATGCAATTATCAAAAAAAAAAAAAAAAAAAAATTGACTTGTTCTATTGTCTAAAAGAGGCTCGTGGTAGGCATGCGCATGAGCATCTACACTATCCACTACCTCGTGCGTCCCTACAAAATGGCTAACATCTAAGCTTTCTGATTCCTCTCCATCAATCACATATACCAAATTTCCCTTCTCTTTTTCCAAACACGCGTGCTCAAGCTATAACTCTTTTGTTTCCTCAACTTCTTCAAAGCATGCCACTACACCTGGTTCACCTAATAATTCCAATAGCCTATCCTCCATCCTGGCACTATCCCCCATGGTAAGGTGCTTGATACCCTACAAGGCCTTATCAATCAATGGCTTGGTACTCTGATACTCAAAGGTTTGAATAAGGTCAGCCACGAGCTCCTGCCAATTCCTCGTCTGGTGGCGTGTCTCCGAATGAATGTACCATGTGCATGCACAACCACGCAGTGTAGAATACAAATTGTGCACCCAGAGGGATGGTGGCAAAGCTTCTACACCTTCTCTCCGCACCCTTTCACACTCATGGATATGGAAAGAGGTGAGCTCCTTCCCATGGTGGTCCTTGATGATGGTGGGTACCATTCTAAAAGGCTCTCTTGATGTGTGGCCCACCACCGAGCTGCTTGGCCGAGCAAGATGTAATTCAACATCTCCCTCCATTCCTTCTCATTCTTCCACTGAGCTTCTACCTCCTACGTAAGGATCTCAGGAAGGCTCCTCCTAAATACTTGGGAGGTTCTTTTCCTCCAAGATGCCTAATCATGCCTATATTTGTTACCTTGGTCACCGACCCTCCCAACCTGTCGTCCCATTAATTCGTAAGTTCCATGCACCCAATTTTCACATGCCAGACTGGTGGTATCACTCACTAAATGTGCATTTTCAAACTGGATAACCCCATTAGTAGGGTGTATCATCTCAGGGTCTCTAATTGAGCACACATATATCCTATCCAGAACTTCTTCTCCCAATAGTTCAATATAGGGTGTCGACTTCCCATCAACCAGGGGTATAATGACTAACTCTTCTTTGTTCTCAAAGCTAATGTACCCTTTATTGAACTGAAGGTCTCGCATTATTCTTGTAACACCAAGGGTGCCCAAGTAGTTTTAGGAAATTTTCCGCCTCGGCGAGCACACCAAGACTTCAAAGTTCCTAGTAAACTTGGCTTCCTAGATAGTAATAGCGGAATCCTTCAAGATGTCGATGGGCATTGCCTTAGTTTTGTTTTCCATATACATTACATTCAAATATGGCTATAATGTAAGTCTCCCCATCGATGCCATGAATCCAAAGTTATAACATTAACCTACGCGCTTCAATGAGTATATTGTTGAGGAGCCATCCATCTATAACTACATTCAATGTAATCTCCTTTTCATAGTCGAGGCTATGTGGGGGAAGGTTTTCATGTAAGACCAGTCTCTCGTGCTCTTCTCTGGTGCATGGTACCTTCTCTCTCAACCAGGATCCTAGCAAAGGAATGATGTTCTCCTACCTTAGCATTTTACACACCTCCTTGACCTCATCTAGGTCATCCTTTTACACCTTGACTCTCCTCCCTTATTCCTCCCTTTTGGATTTCTCCTTTAGACATTGGATCTCCCCTTATAAGCTTCGAATAACATCCATGGTGTCCTAATATATCTCCTTCTGATGTGCGGGGTCTGGATACTTTCCATGAATGACCTCTTCTCTTGAAACTAGGTTCTTTTGTCTTGGTACCTCTCTTGTGTGCATGGCTTCTACCCTTTTTGTTACCAAGATAGGATCCAAACCTTCATCCCGTGTTACCCGAGGCATCCACTGTATGTCTACCTTCTTAATACTGACCATCGCAGTGCCCTTGTCTTCTCGGTGCTACTTGATTCATATGATCAAATAGTTCTAGGAAATCCTCATACTTATGCTTCTTTCCACACCATGAGCACTACAACAGGTCCAGAACTCACGTTTGTAATGTTTTGTAGATCCATAGTTGAAACATGTTCCACGCGGGAACTCACTTCTTCCTCCTCGATTACCTCGACCACAAAATCCTCCTTGAAAACCCCTTTCATGCGTGCCTCCATCTGTGCGCTCCTCATAATGGTGATCATCATTTTTAGAGCCACTGGAAATGTTGGTCTAGTACACCCCATGATCAATGGCCTCATGGATCTGATCAATGAGCCTACAGTCCTTAGTATCATGGGTTGTGGAGGTGCAAATTTTGTAATAACAAGATACATTCTTCCTGATCACATGTTGTAGCAAGGGGCACCTACTTGCATCATGTTCCCCATGAAAAATTTCACAATCTACTATCACAACGTGTACCATCCTCTGGGGGAAATTATCCTTAACGTGCCCCTCTATTTCACAATTTGTGCACCACAAACCATTGCAAGTCTCATGGATGGAGTTCACAGACAATTTTTCCAATTTTTGGCCATAGCAGTAATCTGAGCTTCCAAGAATGTGCTAACACCAGATTAATACTACTAACAACCTCGGGCAAAGCATAAGGCATCTTCCAATTCTTCACGTGGATCTATAAAAGTTTTATGAGACAAGGCCCTCCTAAAAGGGGTGATCAATCTTCCAAAAACCATTGTGTATGTCAGAAGGGTGAATATCATATGATAATTTAGACAAGAGAGTTTTAAAACAAGCATCATACTCCCACACACTCTCTCTCATTCCTTGTTAAATCTCATTCAAAGTGCTAATGCTTTTCTACTCAAACTCAGAATGTGGAATTCTACCAAGAATGCATTCTTTAAGGTAGTATAGTCCACCACCATTTGATGAGGGTCATACTTTGTATACCAGATGCGTGTGCCCTTGCAATGTGGTCACAAACCGAATAGCCTTTCATTTTTGGTTGTGATACCTTTGCGCACCATAGCAAGGCACACTTATGAGCATATTTCGTAGCATCCTCAATACCCCTGTAATCTAGCAAATGTAGAGACATTTCAAAGAATACTTGAGGTGGTTGTTGGGGTCCTTGTCTCTGAACCAGATCCTTGGTTCCCTTTGGTGTTTCCTCCACCACCTAATCCACCAGGTCCACTAGGTCTTGTACCTCCAGAGCCACCAAATCCACCAGAACCACTAGGTCCAATAGGGCCTATAGGATCTATGCCAAGTGCCCCCATGGTCCCACTAAACTGTGCGTTAATGGTCTGTGATAGCACCCCACTACCACTACTTTGTCTCGTGCCACTCCCTGATGCAAGACCGAAAGCTTGTACACTTACCCTTATCCAAGGACTCCTCCAAATACTAGAATATGTGCAACCATAGAATAAGGAACCAAAAATTATATCTCCTAGGTGCAGATCTATCTCTTCCACTTATATCAATTGGGTCAATAACACTTCTTCCTAGATCGAGAAAACCAAGTGCCAGGGCTCGGTCACTAGGTGGGTTTAGATATGTGCCAATGAATCTCCTCTCTCCATGTGATGAAATCTCACTAGAAGCCAAAGGGGTCTCCTTACATGCTTGCCAAGATGGGGTAACACAGACTACTCAGGTTCCACATCCTCCACATGAACCTCAACTCCTTCCCGCAATGTCTATCTCCATAGATCCATCACACTAGCAGCCTCATGTCATCTAACAATATCCCTTTCATGCACTTTACTATACTTGAGCCATCTTTCTTCCCTCTCCTTCTCTGTCATGATATCTGCCATCTTCCTCCACCCAAGTTCCCTTACCCAGCACTCATAATGGTTTAGCCGGCCATTGGGAGTGCCTCTAAACTCATGGTAACCATCAATATCTTCATAGCTAGAGGAATAACATGTAGAAACGTTCCTCTAGGTTCTCACAGAAATTAAAACTCAATAACCTCTGGACAAGAATACATGGAAATGGCATATTCCAGAGTGTAACTAGCTAGTACTCATCTCCACCAATGATCAATAGCACGGGTCCACGTCAGATTTGCATCCTGCAACCTTTGGTAGTCTTCTTCGACCCATACATGTGATCCATAACACCAACTTGATATATATGTATAGGTTGAAATACATTCATATAACTCTACTGGGAAGTAGTAGAAGAAGGTCTCGTATAGATCATGGTAGAGGTTCTCTTCTACCCATCTACATGTATTAAACTCAGGTCCAGTGTTGTATCTCCAAGAAAATTCATCCTCTATGCTCTTGAACCATGATTCAACGTTCTCCAATGTCAACCGCTCTATCATTACTCATTACACAGATCATGATGTATGTTATATCCCACTACAACTTCAAAAAGAGGTCCCAACAATGGAACCAAGATGTAGTCATTTTTACTCCTATCACAAAAGGAAGAAACCCCATGCGTGTTGGCCTATCACCCAGCAGAAGCTGAGTGCTCACCCAAGGCATGCATGGGTACCGAGTCTCTCTTTTATGTGAGTTTAGTGGGAAGCATCATCTATGATTACTATAAGAGTATTTAGGAAGTTAAGACAAACAAGAACCATAGGGCTCATAACGCCATCGATCCATGCAATCACTCGATCAAGGCTTTTAACGTAATCCAGAACATATATTATAATAGAAAGAAATATACAAACATCCATTCTTAGCATGAAAGGACAGAGAACTCATATGAGAGAAATATGCATTAAAACCATTGATATACATGTCTATTTATAACATGTAACCTCATTATATTCATTGGTTCATTACAGAGTGTCACAGAGAGCAAACCACAATCATGCATATCACCGGGACGTATGTAACTAAGATAAAAAATAAAATAACTTCCATTATTAGTACATTCTTTCCGAAACCAAAATATCCACTCGCAGCAATTCCGTACAGCTCCACTCACTTTCTAACCCACTATTCCCTATGTATATCTCCCCATATGTCTATATGTCTCCATGTATCTCTATGAAGATGTATATGTGTATATCGGTATATCCTCTACTCCACAGGAACTTGTATTTATAGCTTTCCTGGGCTACTAACTCACCTTCTAGCACCCTTAGATTGGATGCCAAGTGTCGATTGTGGTCCTTCATGTGAGCATGCTCCTCCAGGCCTGAGCTTTCCACTTTATTTATGCACAACCGATCACGCTTTTCATGTGTTCTACCTTGGGCACTCAAATTGGATAAGTCCTTAACCTCCTTTTACGCGGCGCACATGCTATGTGCTTCCTTAAACCTTTCTCCTATTCACTTTTTCCTTGCACACCATTCTATAATTGGGATCCCACATGCCTACGTGCCTTCATACTTGGTCAATATTCTAGGGGCCTAACAACTTCTTTGGCCTATGACGTGAGATTTCCCAAAACATCGCAGATAGGATATCCTTCTTCACTCTTTCTCGATATGGATTAGGTGCACATGTTCCATTTACATTTTCATTTTCATTTTCCATTTACATTTGCATACTTTACATTTACATAGACACGTGTCTTTTACATTACATTTTTACACTTACATATATACATATTTGACTACTTGATCATTTTCTCCTTGCAAGTCCGGTCATATGAGAAACAAGTAGTCAAATGGGGGCATCAATAAAAACACTATGTGGTAGCATACTATGGCACACACATCACACTTTTCTGTAGGTACACTACACTATGTGAAAACTACACACACACGTTTCACCCTAGGTTAACTCTTATCACTTTTTCTTTACGCATTTTTTCATCTATAGTGTCCACGCTCCTCCATATTTTTATCATTCCACACTTTTTCTAGTCCTTTGGCATGCTTCTACTACACTCTTCAGAACTTCAAGTATACATATCTATCTACTATATGTTACCGATATTTTCTCACCAACTTAAAGTGGGGGAAAAATGTAGTCACAAAATCATGCACTTTAAACATTTTATTTATCTCGATACCATACTACTATTTAGAAGGTTCTTGAGTAAATATATTACTAATTAACCCCATCCTTTGGCCATATTTTTTTATTATATTTCATAATTTGTGACCTATTACACCCATATTCCTATCCATTTTATGATATTCCATGTTATTTTATCCTCGGTACAAGGCACCTGTGTCCCACCTCAAGGGGCGCCTGGTCCTTTTACACTTTCCCACTACTTTTTGGGCCTCTTCTATCCATTTTTCATCTTTATCTTTCTTATTATCAGTTTTGGGGTTAATTACAAAATTAGAGTAAGAGAACCCTATAAATATAAATTTATATAAGTATAATGAGGTACCTAGCACCATACACTTCTATTTATTCATCTAGAGTTACATACATCTATCGCATTGGCATCCACATAGCTCCATCATCAAGGATAAAGCTAGGACATTTGCATCACACTTCACAGGGGGAGGGATTCTATTATATTTCATACACACATTATTTTAAATTTTCTACATTTAGTTGTTGCTCGATACTTCACAAAGTGTGGCTAGCACAAGAGTACCTAGTGCACAATATGCGTTCACACACCAGAACTACATCCGGGTCTGAAATGTATTGCATTTCTTAGTTAGTAAGCCCACTGTTGGGCATTTTAGGTCATCGACCCATTTATTCTGCATATTTCCTTTTTAAGGGTTTTGATGCTTCCTTTTTGGTCTTTTACAGTTATTTATTCCTCTTTGAATATTTGGAGCATTCGATGCGACAAAAAAATTAAGGAGATAGGAAGTTAGAGTTTCGATCACCTTCCAACCCTATGAGAACTGGTTCTAAACATTTTTTCTATACCAAGGAACTCGGATTCCTTACTAGAGTGTTCATGGCCATAGTCCTCTTCCAAGTGCTCCAAATCTGACACATCATCCAGATCTATCCTTTTTGCATTCCCCAGCATTTTTTCCTACTTTCGATTTTCTATACATCACTACGACACAATCAAACAATCATCGCTTATCAACTAAGTTCTTTCCTTTCCTTCTTTTACATTAGGGTTTTCAATTTCATTATTTTATTTATTTATCTCATTTACATGTTATTTTAGTTCATTTATTTTCTATGTTTATATGTCCTTCTATATTAGATTAACTATACTTTACTACATTAGTTTATTCAATATTATTTAATCATTGGCATATCACTATAATCCCATGTGAAAATATCAGATAAATCATGATGGACTTGCTTAATATCCTTTTGTTTTGTAGGGGTGAGATAAGGGATGAGAAAAATTATGCATGGAATTTCATATGTGCCTAAGTTGTATTGTATCATTTCTTCATTTAGAAAGGCCAATTGATCCTTAATATATGGATCAACAGGAATAGTATCGATTGGGTTGACATTATTGGTGGGGACATCAGATTACCTAAGGTAAAATTTGTTGGTGAGGAACAAAGGATGATGTCATTTATGGTGGAAAGAGGGAAGGTGATGATAAGAACCCATGTATTCCAATAGGGTATTGTTAGTAGAAAAGTATCAAGGGAATCTCAAAGAATATAAACTTCATCACTAATGAGTTATGTATGTATTAGGGAAAGTGAAGGAACATGGAAGGAGGTATAAGCATCAACAGAGGGTGGAGAAATATGTTGATACCCTAAGAAAAACTTGTGCAATCATGGGGAGGTCCCAAAATATGTGATTTTATGTTCGGGTTGATCTAATTGAGTATTAGAGAATCCAAAGCAATAAATATATTAATATCCTACACCATATTTATAAAAATCTTGAGTACTATCAAAGGCAAGAGGGGTATCAATAGCTTGCTTGATGTGTAATGCAATACTCAAAAGGTGATGGATCAACCAGACATCATAGAAAGTGTCTTGATCGGAATTTCAACCATGTATGTAGTTTAGAGGGTACCTCATGCATAACATGGATCCAAGGTCTTCCAAGGAGGAGATTATAGTTGAGGTCATTAGGCATAACATGACACAGAATATCAATTGTACATGGACCAATAGTGACTGGTAAATTAACAGTACCTAAAACACGCTTGGGGATGTTATCAAAGCCATGAATAGAGATAGATGATGGTACTAACGATGCTTCTGATATGTCTATATGTTAAAGGAAAGTGAAAATGAAAATATTTAAGCCATATCCATTATTGACTAAGGTGTGATTCAATCCTAACGTGTTAATACAAACTTGGATATACAAGGGAGGGTCATGTTGTAGTATCTCTTGGGAGGTAGATCATCTATTGTGAAAGTTATTTGGTCCTCATTAAGGGATAGATCCATAATGAACTTATGATATACATATTTGGGTGAAGTATGAGGGGGATATAAGTGTTAGATAAGTATGTCTTAAACTTGTTGATACAATCAGGGTGGTTTTGTAAATAGGCATGGATAGAGATATTCATGATGATTCAATGGATGTAAAGGAAAGAAAACAATGGATGGGTGATCCAAAGGCTAGACAAATAATTTGAGTTCACAAAAATGATTAACTAAAATTAATTAAGTTAATGTAGTAAATTATAGTTAAACTAATTTAGAAGGACATATAATGCAGTAAGTAAATACACTAAGATAACATGTAAATATACTAAATAATTGAACTAATAAAAATAAAAACCCTAATGTGCAAGAAGGGAAAGGAAAGAACTTAGTTGATAATGTATGACTATCGAATGTGTCACGTGATGCATAGAAAATCAAAAGTGGGAATAATCGTGTCGTGGTCCTACAAAGGACAGACTGGATGATTGATCCATATGGATCCAAAATAACTCTACTTCATCAGATTAGCTAAAAAGAAAGAAGTAAAATGAATAAACAAAGGTTTTGTTTGTATCTTAATAGAACCACCGCTATGTGCAGAGTGGTAGTTATAGATTTTTCACCCAATCTAGGAAGTAATCCTATAATCACCGCCCATCCGTGAGCGACGGTTCTATGACCATCGGTCTACACAGGGTGGCAAATATGCCACTTTCAGATGGAAAATAAAAATTCAAAACAAAAATCCTAGAATTGGAAATGTTGTATGTGTCTCTTCTCCTTCCATGACCTTTCTCATCCTCTAGTGCATAGGAGGACATGAGAAAGGCTATAAATAGATGTAGGAAGGAGATTTTTTTATCATTGAAAGTAAGAGACTTCATGGGAGTAAGTGCAAGAGTTCTAAATGTTGGGAATCAAACTTTTATAAGAAAGAGTTTGAGAACAGAGTAGCCAAGCAGCTTAGGAGGAAGTGTGAGACATTGTTAATTTCCTTTCTCACTTATTGTAAAGTTTATATCTCTTATATTTTGAATTGGCCAATAAAATAAAAAGGGAAGAAAGATTTGTTTTCCTTTCTCGATTGGTTTTCCTCCTCTAGAGGTTTCCAAGATAAAAATATTTGGTGTATGTGTGTTTTGATTCAGTTTTCTCTGAAAATTCTAGTTCTAAGGCATTAATAATTCAATCACTAGCTCAACTATCATTTTCTATTTGAAAGCAAAACAACAGTATAATTGTGGATTTGTGAACAATTTCCAAAGTATAAATTTTATATATCATTTTGGTATCAAAGATAACAAGTATCTAGGACTATGGTATTCATTCTTAGATTTATATGATAATGAAGATATCTAAAGGAGAAGAGGCTTTACTCATGCATCCAAATATTTCTACAAGGAAGTGGAAATAGAGAATTTGGGGGAAAACGGAGGAAGAGAACTTGATCCGTAGAATCAAGATATTGTAGACCATGATGGATATGATGTTTATAAGACAAGAAGAACTTGCGAATTACAGAATAAAAATTCTATTAAGCAAGACTCCATAGACTCAGTGTTTTGAGGCTTATCTGAAAAATTTGGCATTGGGATGAGCCATTATACTACGGAGTTTCGTAGGTAGGCCATGTTGCTGAATATGGACTTGGAGGATGAGGATATTCTAACTAAGTACTTGGGAGGAATCCACACTCACCTTTGAAGAAATTTCATCTCCATGAAGCCTAAAGATATCAATGAGGCATGTGTTTAGGAATACTATATAGATTATGAAAAGAAGCAAGGAGAAGCATAGAGAAGGGAAAAGTAGTCAAAAATTAGTAGAAGAAATAACATGGGTAGACAAGTAACAAAGGTAAGTGGAAAGGGAAAGCTAAAAAATTTGTCACTACTTTAAATACTTGTAAATATCCCAAGAATTTTTGCAAAAATGTGATATCAATGGTCATATTGATGATACCATGTTGAAAGTTTAATCCAGAGTTACACTTGAAGAACCTATTATATAATTTTGTACACATGAAAAAATTGGACAACGGGGTCCTACTATGATCAAATCATGACATTATTCCTAGGGGCCCATTTATGGTCATCACGGAGATAAAATGATTAAAATAATTAATCAATGGATAAGTGATCTCACCTAGCCCAACTCAGGATCAACTAGGTGTCATCTCAATGTGTAGCCCATTGCCAACTTGGTGCTAAGCTCAATGGGGAGATTGGTCTATGGTCAGCTTAGAATAGAGCTCGTAAGTCGGTCTATGGTAAGCTCATAACATAACTCGAGAGATTCAAGGTATTAACTTAGTTTGGAGTTTAGTTTATGTGGTGGAGTTCTATGTGGATCTCGCTTGGTAAAAGGGTCCGATGCAGATGGTCACAACCATCCACTCAAATGGAGATATTATTTCAAGAGCTCGAGGTCAATTTGATAGGGAACTCGGTGTCAACTTGATAGCTAGATCAAAATTCATCTCGGTAGAATCACTCATTTGTAAGAGCTCGATGAGAGCTTGGTGTCAATGAATAATATAGCTCATCGACTCCAAGAGATGAAGGGAACTCTATAAGGAGATTGACAGAGCTTGATGCAAAGAGATATAAGGGTTGATTCATTGAGTCAAGAGGTGAGTTACAAAATGGATCACTTTGGTAAGACATGCATGATAGATCCATCTCGTATCTTGACTCAGGAGAAAAAATGAGTTCGATGGGGGCATTTTGAAGGTTCATTGCCAAGTGGAGATAATGGGATGGCATTCCAAGCCAGAAATTTCATAGGGGAGATTTTGCATTTGGCAAACCATCATAAGGCTTCCACTAGGTGGAGATCCATAGATAATTTACTAGGTGGGGTTCCAACGATGGTAGGCCAAGGTGCATTCCCTACACATGGAGATTCATGTGAGTGTGGCTGAGGTGTGCCAAGTCCTCCACTAAGATGCCATCCAAGCCGAGTTAAGTGGGAGGTTGGTAGAAACCTAGAAAATTTACATAAGACCCAGTCATCTAATGAATGTAGGGGACATAATTCCTCGAATATAGCTTTGAATACAGTTGGAGTGAGGGACATACTCAATGAATGAGTGTTTTGATGAATACATAGGAATGAAAAATAAATTAGATAGATTCTATCTTACAAAAGCCATCTCCACATAACCTCAAAGTTCAATTTGGTTGTTTCTAAGCTCAAAAGGGGAAAACGCTCCAAATAATTCATAGAGGAATTTTGTTATGAATCGAGTGAGTGAAAGATGATTCATTTGGAGGTGAAGTTGAGTCGATCCATTTGATAATCAATTTAAGGCATTCAATATGTGGAGCTCATTCAAACAGAAAGGAGGAGATGACTATGGTGGAGTCAAGTTAAGGTGATCCATTCAACGAAGTGATTGCTCAAGGAGAGCTTGCATGGAGGATGAATCGAAAACTCGTAAAGAAGAATCAGGTTTGTGAATGTTGGTCAAGCCTCACTAGGTAAAGGCTAAGGTGTGTTCATGGATAATATAGGAAAACTCGATCAAGTTCGAGTAGTGGCACACGCAGCCAAGGAGCTCAAATTGGTGAAAGGTCACCGAGGAGAGTTCTCAAGAAAATAAATATGGGAGGACCCGATAGAAAAATATCATGTGGAATGAAGGCTAAGCCAACTTAGTTGGCCACAACTTTGGAAAAAGCAGCTCAACATCTAGGATATCAAGTTGAGGATCAAAGGAGTGACAGTCAATGCAATAGCTTGTTTTCTAGGTGACTCAAGTGAAGCTCGATGTAGAAGCTCAATAATTCAAATAACTCGAGTTGGAATGATTAGAGAAATATATAGCATGGCTTGTATGAAGTAAGAATAGCTCGACTTGATAAGCCAATTTAAGACCGAGATGGAGCTGTGTGAGCTCAAGGAGCTTGGTAGTGTGTCAATGAAAATCAGCTAATGGAGCTTATTTGATGTAATGTCGATGGATCTTTAAGAGAAAGGATCTCTATGAGTGAGCTCAAATGAACTAATTTATTCATATGGTGAAACGAAGAGCTTGGAAATTGGGAATGAAATGACGGTGTTGGCTGAATACATTAATGTTGTGTTCTGTGAGTGACTCAAATAGAAGATCAACTTGGAGTGAGTTACGGAAATGTTGAGCTACTCAATGGTAGGAGCTCATTGTATAGTCATTGGCCTGACTCGACGCATAGAAGATGAACAACCAAGCATAAACCATTAGCTCAAGATCAAGAGGGAGATGCATGAGTTGGAGTTACTCGGGTCGGTCCAGCCGTTGAGAGCTCATGACATGGATAGCGAGTCAAAATAAATAATGAGTTCATGAAAATAGAATCATCAAGCTATCGTGGATGGTGAAATCACTCAATGCATCGAGCTAAGAATAAGGGTGATGGGACCAAAGGATAGCAAAGTTTAAGAAGCTCTTTCAAATCATGGGATGAGAGCTCGGTTGCATGGGTCAATGATCTCGTGCTAAGGATATTGAACCGATATTGTAAATGCACATAGATTTTACCTCTCAAGTGATACATGATAGGGCTCGGTGGTGAGAGACTGATTTCGGGAAAGATATCAATGAGGAAGAAGCTCGGTCAGTGGTCGCAAAACTCAGTATAAACCAAGCTCAATACGAAGGCAAAACTCAATGCGTGAGCAAGGGAGTTCTGAGCTTGGTGATGCCTCAGCCTTCACAATGTGATTTGGTGGTGGGTTTGACATGGGTATGAACTAGCAAAGCTCGGCAAAGATGGTGGATCAATTTCATGTTGATCTCATTATAGATTTGGGAACTCGCTCATAGTGGTGGAGCTCGGTGAAGACAAGTTTAATTTCCTTGATGGAGGAGCTTAGTGTTTTTGGTAGGGAGTTCTGTCAAGGATCTCATTAGCATTCAGATCTGAATCAATTAACAAGCTCGATATATGCACAAAATATTGAGGTCGACAATGAGTTGGATTTGGAAAAATCATAGAACGTAAAGGAGCTCACCAAGTTTTGAGCTTGAACAAAGGACTCCACTCAAAGGAAAAGTGGAGCCCAACAAAGATAAGCTCAAATTTCTCAATGAAGGGCTCATTTTAGAGCTCAAAGATTTTGGTAGGGTTCTTGGTCTAGGAGCTCTTTGGTGCTAGGTGTTGAACTCGGTGGTGAGCTCAATGCAAAGTTACAACTCAAGGACGATGAGGTGAGTGAGCTCAAATTTGATGCTTAAACAAAGGATTATCGATGCATATCAAAAAAATCTTGGAAGTGAACTCGTGACAGAGGAGTTTTGGGTTTTTCATTAGAGAAAATAGGAGGATATCAATACCAACTTAGTGAGTTGGCTCGGGAGCCAACCATAGAGTTGGTCCTTTTTGGCCATTTCTCATAAACCCCCATATTTGGTGCAAACAAATTCTAAGGGGATCTCACCATATTTTTAATTAAATTGATATTTTTATTTAAATATTTTATTAATAATATTTATTATTATTATTATTATTAAAATATTCTCTTAATTAGTTAAGAATATTAGGTCAACCGAATGGCACATGATGAAAGCTTCTCAAATGGTTCAACCAACCGTAATAAATACATCATGTGCCTTCAATTTAGGAAGGGAATTTATGAATTTTTCTCTCTCTCTCTCACATTTTCTTCTATAAATGTAAGTTGGAAGCTCATTCCAATAGGTTGGATAGGTTAGACTTCTGAGACAAGTGTATAGTTTTTCAAGAAACCTCCTTCTTCTATAAATTGTCCTTGTATGTTAAGGGAAATTTCAAGCCTTTTTCCAAGACTGTAATGGAAACCATTTCCTCTTTTGAATGTATGATGCATTATGCACATTGTTTAAGTAATAAAAGTGTGTGTTTTATGATTAATCTCAGTCCTTTCATCCTTTTATACTTCTTTGTGCCTTTCTCATGCTTGCAGTTACATTGTGCAAGTTTAAGTTTCTATTACAGGTTCTTGGAGTTATGTGCTTATCAAGTAGTGGAGTATTTCATGCAGTTTAGTTGTGGTGCTTGTTCACCCTTCTCAATTTCATCCTTTTTCATTGGAATACTGATAGATTGTTTTGTTTGATCAAGTTTAATAAAGGGAATGCATGCTTCCTAGTCTGTGGTATTTTGTACCCTCTCTAAGCTGCAGTAGGTGAAGTTGACTTGTGGTGGACACACCCTATTCAAATTAAACCTTCCTAAGTCTGGAAACACCCTTTATTTGGTGCATCACCATCCCTAGTGTATTTTTATTTCTACAAATCTCTTTCCCTAAAACCTATGAAAATGTTAGCATAGGTATAGATAATCACTTTTTTGCACTAGGAGTAGTATAACACTTAGTTTAGGAAGAGGAAGTGGGCATTCTCTAAAGGTTAACCTCGAGCCCAAGTCTCGTATCTTGAGAGGTGATCTCATGTTTCCCAATCACACCAAACATCTTATTCACATTTTGGCCATTTAGAGGGTGCAGTGATTTGGCAACAATAGAACTGAACCAAGTACTCAAAGAATTCCATGACATTTGTAAAGACAGAAGAGAAGGTGGAAATAGAAGATGAATCTGATGTACATGAGAGGCTTGGATGCATGGCCACCAACATGGACATCCAGGAAGAGGAGATGAGTAGACTATTCCATATGAAAATCTAGATCAAGAGAACTAAGGTAAATGCTTTGGTTGATACCGGTTCTCAATCTAACTTGATTTATGAAGTAGTTGTAAAGAATATTGGTCTTGAGACTTACGAGCATCCTCACCCATATCCTTTGGGTTTGGTAAAGAAGGGTGTTTAAATTCAGGTAAAAAAGATGTAAGATCAAATTTGGGATCAATTCACAATATATTGATGTATTGAGGTTGATGTTATTCCACTTGATGCATTTGATGTTGTTTTCGAATTCGTTACTTGTATAATATTCATGAGAAGGAGAACTCGATACAAATTGGTCAAGGATGGTATCAGCTACAACATCCACGCACACCAAATAAGACATGGGTTACTATGGTGAGTGTTAACCAAGAAAAATGACTTATTCAAGTAAATCATAATCAATTTTATTTACTTTTGTTAAAGGATAAACAAGATGGGGTAGAAGTTTTAGAGATTTATAACAAGGGAAAACATGATTTGGATAGTATTATTCATTCTTTTTAGGAATTATTTCAAACTCCTAGTGGATTACCACCAAAATGGGAAGTAGAGCATGAGATTTAGTTATTTCTAGAGTCTCCTCTACCAAACATCGGATTGTATAGGAAATCCTTGCTGGAGAGTACTGAAGTAAAGAAGAAACTCCAAGAACTACTAGACTAGGTTGTGATACGTCTAAGCACCTCACCTGGTTTTCCTATTTTGATGGTTCTAGGAGAATGTGCATTGACTACCGTGCTTTAAACAAGATCACCATAAAGAACATATATCCACTCCCTCGCATAGATGATCTCTTGGACCATCTTCAACATGCTAAATTCTTCAAGAAGTTGAATCTCAAGTCGGTTATCACCAAGTCGGAATGAAGGAGGATGATATATGAATATTTCCTTTAAGAAAAATCATGGTTTGTATGAGTGGTTAGTACTTCTATTTTGTTTATGTAATGCACCCACTATATTTATGAGATTGATGAATGTCATATTAGTGGATTTCATAGATTCATATGTCATTGTTTATTTGGATGACATCTTGATTTTTAGTGCCACGTGGGAGGAACATCTAATTCATTTGCAGTAAGTCTTACAAGTTCTCGGGAGAAACAACTCGCTACGTAATATGAAGAAATGTGAATTTTCCAAACAACCACTTGTCTATCTTGGGAAGGTGATTAGAGGAGGAGAGATATGAATGGATCCGAAGAAGGTGGAATCCGTCACTAACTAGACAACACCAACGAGAGCCACATATACTAGGATTTTTGTGGGATCACTACAAGACATGTGGAATTTCATTTCAATCTTCTCCATGATTACAACACCTCTACACACAATGGACGTAAAAGGTAAGGGTTTTGACTGGGGTAAGGAACAAGATAAATCCTTTTAGTTATTAAAGTACATGATTATTCATGATCCATTACTTTCTCTTCCTAACTTGCATCAGCCCTTTGAAATAGAGATAGATGTCAGTGATTATGTTATGGGCATAATGTTACTACAGGAGAGTAAGCCAGCATCTGTTATCATTATGAGACCTTTACTTCAGCAGTTAGAGGATATTCAGTATATGATAAGGAAATGTATGCACTATTTCAGGCCATTAAGAAATCGAAACATTATTTTTTGGGTAAAGAAACTATTGTGTACAATGACCACAAACCTCTCCAGTATTTGCAAACACATTCTAAATTTCTACAAGAAAGGCACTACAAATGGATGGGGTTCCTTCAACAGTTCCATCTGGTGATCAAATACAAGAAGGGTAGTATAAACTTGGTGGTAGACATGTTTTCTAGGCTTCCCACACAGAGAGGATCTTCTATTTTACCACTATCTCTTAGATTGAGCCCTTCATGAAGGAAGTGTAAGAAGAGGCATATGCTAGGATAGATACTTTGGGGTGACATTTTAGTAGTTTCATTCCCAAGGGGCTGAAAGGATAGAGATTGAAGATTTTTATCTCAAGGATGAGCTTCTCTACTAGTGGGGGAAGCTTTGTGTGCCGCAAGAAGAAAGAATTCTATTGATGAGGGAAGCACATACCTCAAAAGTAGCAAGACATTTAATTATTGGTAAGACCCTAGCCCACTTGCAAAGGTATGTGTATTGGCCCAATATAAAAGAATAAGTATCAAAATTTATATGTGGATGTAAACTTTTTGTACTAGCAAGCCTAATAATAGGAATGAGGGTTTGTATATGCCTTTGTTAGTACCTACTACTATGTGGGAGGACATTTATATGGATTTTGTAGGAGGATTTCCTATGTCTAAACATGGCCATGACTATCTCTATGTTGTTGATAGATTCAAGTAAGATGTGTATTATTATGGCATGAAAAAAGACAATAAAATCATATGAGGTAGAAAATATTTTCTTTGCTAATGTATGGGTGCATTTTGGTTTCCAAATTTTATTATTTCTATTTAGGATTCCGTGTTCTTGGGGAAGTTTTGTACTACTATTTGGGATAAGATAGATACTAGGTTATAGAGGAGAACATATTTCCATCCATAAACAAATGGATAGACAGAGGTGGTGATCGGGACTTTGGTAAAGTTTATCATAGGGTATAATAGAAAATACCCAAGGGTTTTGGATGAGTCCTTAGCCTACATTTATCATCATTGCTACAACCGGAAAGTACACACATCCACTATGAAGTCACCATTTGAAACATGCTTGGGATATCTACCTATAAATCCACTGGACATAGCAGTTTGGAAGAAGGATGAGGAGGAGACATGAGACATAGAGGTGACTAGAGAAAACAAATTCATTGAGAGGATCCGGAAAATCCATCTCAAATTCAAAGAATATTTAGAGAAATCTCAAGCCAAGTACAAGGGTAGACACAATCAACATAGGAGAGAGCATAAAATTCATGTTGGAGGAAGATTTTGGCATTACTTAAGCAAGGAGAGACTACAAGGTCGGCACAAAAGCTCAAACCATTACAATATGGATCCTTCACCATATTGGAGAAGGTCAAAGAAAATTCTTTTTGGATTGATTTTCCACCATTTATGCGGATGTACTCAGTAGTGATTTGTGAGAACTTGCACCTATATGAGCTGTATATGCTTGATGAAGATGAAGGATTAAATTTTCTACCTTCCATTGAGGATTTCATCTTGGACTCACAAGGAAATTGAGGAGGATGTAGTGCTGAAAAGAGAAGGTCAAAGAGATGAGAAGAGGTCCAGTAGGATTCTTGGTAAGTTAGACTAAAAGGGAAGACACCAAGGTAGGCCCAAAGTGGTATTTGACAGAGAAATTGAGGGAATTATCTCCTCATCTACTCCCCCACTAAGCTTTTGTGGGACCAAAAACCTCCTAAGTAGGAGGTGTGATCCATAGGGATCCAAAATAACTCTACTTCATCAGATCATCCATCACTAAAGAAGTAAAATAAGAAACAGGGGTTATTTTTGTATCTTAACAAGAACCGACACTGCAGCAGAGTAGCGGTTACAAAACCATCACCTAGCACAGGCAACGATCCCATGTAATCGCCACCCAACCAAGGTGGAAGTCCCGTGAACATCATCTGCACCAATGGTGGTCCTACCACTTTCGAAAGAAAATAAAAATTCAAAATGAACAATCACAGAATTAGAAAGGTTTTCCATGTCTCTTCTCCTCCATGACCTTTCACATCCTCCTACATGCGAGAGAGACATGAGAAATTCTATAAATACATATAGGAAGGATAGTTTTTATCATCAAAAGTAAGATACTTCATGGGAGTAAGTGTAAGAGTTTTAAGTGTTGGAAATTGATTTTGTAGTAGAAATAATTTGAGAATAGAGCATTCAAGTACTTGGGAGGAAGTGTGAGACACTATCAATTTCCTTTCTCACTTATTGTAAAGTTTGTATCTCTTATATTTTGAATTGTCCAATAAAATAAAAAGGGAAGAAAGAGTTTTTTTCCCTTCCTGACTGGTTTTCCTCCTCTGGAGGTTTCCAAGATAAAAATCCTTGGCGTATGTGTGTTTTGATTCATTTCTCTTTGCAAATTCTAGTTCTAAGGCATAAATAATTCAATCACTAGCTCAACTATCATTTTCTATTTGAAAGTAGAACAAAATTATAATTATTGTTATGTGAACAATTTCCAAAGTAGAAATTTTATAGATAAATGATGTGGCTGACCGGAGTTCCCGGAAGAGGACCGTGGCACCCATGGGTGCTCTAGTAAGGAATTTGGGTGCCCCTGTCCGGGGAAAAGTTTCTAGAATTTGTGCTCATATGTCGAAAGAGATCTAAAACCCTTACTTCCTATCACATTAATTTTGTTGTATTACATCGAATGCTTCAAATATTCCAAGGTGAAGCAATGACCTGCAAAAGACCAAAAATAAGTATCAAAAGCATAATAAAAGAAAGATGCAAATGAATGGGTAGGATTGACCTTAGCTGCCACAAGAATAGGATTACTAAATTAGCACTACACTACATTTTGGACCTTGATATAGTTCTGGTGTGTGTGTTTGTGTGCATGTCATGCCCTAGGTGCTCTTATGCTAGTTGTACTTTGTGAAATAGCTAACAATAGCTAGATGTAGAAAATGTAATAGAATCTTTATGAAATAGAATATAATCCCTCCCCCTATGAAGTGTGATGCAGATGTCCTAGCTTGTGCCTTGATGATGGAGCTATGTGGATTTCAATGCAATAGATGGATGCAACTCTATATGGAGTGATAGTAGTATATGATTTTAGGTCCCTCATTATGGTCTCATAACTTTATATTTATAAGGTTCTCTTTCTCTAATTTTGTAACTAACCCCAAAAAGGCCAACCACAAGAAAGATAAAGATGAAAAATGAATATAAGATGCCTAAAAATGGTGGGAAAGTGTTATAAGGATCAAGGTGACCCCGAGTGGGACTAGGGTGCCTCGATCAAGGCTAAGATAACATGGGATTTTTGAAAATGGATAGGTATATGGGT
Organism: Taxus wallichiana var. yunnanensis; assembly: GCA_018340775.1. Classification (NCBI taxonomy): domain Eukaryota; kingdom Viridiplantae; phylum Streptophyta; class Pinopsida; order Cupressales; family Taxaceae; genus Taxus; species Taxus wallichiana. The sequence continues at coordinate 733,957,368 of CM031241.1, forward strand.
GTAATAGGTCACAAATTACAAAATAAAATAAACAAGATGGCCAAAGGATGAGGGTTAATTAGTACTTTCTTCACTCAAGAACCTTCTCAATAGTATTATGAGACTGAGATAAATAAAATGTCTAAAGTGCATGATTTTGTGAATATAAATTGTCCTAAACCCTCTCTAATTGTTTGCCAAGTTGATAGGTCACCAAGTCTTCATAAATCAAGAAACCCACCCTCCACTATAGTAACCACAATGGCTTGGTTGTCGGGATCTCCCATTATCATCCCTTATGTTGTCCATGATTTTCTAAGAAAACCATGGAAATAACTTGATGTATTTGACTTGGCCAACAACACTTCTATTGAAGAACATATAAGAGCATGCATATCATCTCTAAGGTTGATAAATGACACATGGGGGTGGTTCGTAGGTTTTCCATTCTCTTTTAATAAAGTGGAATATGTCTGATTCTTGAATTTATCAAAGGGATGAAGTCACCATTTGGAAAGAATTACATGATGTATTTGTTGCCAAATTTGGCAGGATCACTATTTTATTTGTACTTTATTAAATATTCCCTACACTTCAAATGGATGTCCAAGAACCAATAAAAGCATTCAATGTTAGATTCCAAAATATGTATAGTATTACCACCCAACCATACAATCCTACGATGATTTAACACTAGATATTTATAAGAATGCCTTGGATATCATGACATAAATTTTCTTGAGAAAGTCCCAAAATATCACTACATTGACTACTACATGTTGAAACTATCCAAATTGATGAGAAGATACACTTAAAGGATATTCTACTTCTTCCTTCCAAACTTCTCATCCCGATCAATTTCCTCATGCTAATAAAAATATGTCAAATCCTTATAGAAACCGGTGTTAAACACTCGCTTATTAATTACATGGCCCCAAATAAACAACAAGGCTTAGAGAATCCTACACCCTCGATTGAGCCCTAATAAAATGATAACTGTGCCCTGGTCCCTATTAAAAATAGCTCCTCCCAAGTAGTAAATCAATATAATTGGATTCCATCCAAAGGATGGTAAAAAAATTATGCCAAATTTTCATAAGTCTGCATAGACAAATAGGTAATGTAATGGGAAGGCATTCTAAGTAGGAACTACAGCTATCAAAGATATAATAATAGACCCTTTAATAAGAGTAACAATAATGAAGAATATTGCTCTTAGAACAAAATGCTAGAAATAAATGTATGTGAAATTACATTACCAAATTGGTGTAGGGTCCATAATACTACTAAACATGGTGATTTGGATTATATAGAGTTTTGCCATGCATTTGAAGTTTTTCAAGGTGAATTAGATAACTATGAAATAATTCCAAGTAAAAATGACATGGCTAACCCATCAGATGATACAAAGCCACCAAGCACTTCTATGATGGTGGAAACATTTTTTTCCTTTGCAAGAGGATAATGAGCTAGAGGAGAACATAGATGAAGTCCAAGTGTTCCGAAAATACTAGAAGAGTAACTATGTAATGAGGAATAGAGATAATAACACTACTTCAATGCCTCCAAATGTTATTACAAATCCACCAAACCTAAAGGATAGAAATAGTTATCCTCATCCAAAAGGAAATGAGCCTCACTCATAAGAAATTACTTTAGGTACTTCTAAAACTAGTTACAATATTGTAGAAGACATGAAGAAAATTAAAGAAAACATTACTTTGCATGAATTAACTCAAATCACGAAAAAAGAGACTTATAGTTAACATATTTACCCAAAGGTTGTTAAAAACCCTAAAAATCCCTCTCATGCTAATTTTCCTTATATAAGATTAAAATATAAGTTCCTCCCTTCCTACTAACTGTTAGAATGTTTAAGAAGAACCTACACAACTATTTGGTTGATTATGGAGAATCTACAAACATTATGCCTTCAATCATATGTAATAAACTTGGCCTAACCCTAATAAAATTTGACAGGTAGTGTTATAATTAAATATAAGGTCAAGTTAATGGGGTAACTCCTTAATGTGTACATATAGCTAATCTCCAAGCCTAGGATACAAAAATTCATAGATATACAAGTTGTAGAAATTCCAGAGGCTTATGGCATGTTATTGAGTAGGTATTGGTCAAAAGTGTTGAATTTTTACATGTCCACCGACTATTATCATATGTGGCTTCCTTGGAGAGGTATCTCAAATCAAATCAGAGTAGAAAGGAGCCTCAAATGAAACATATGTTCACTGAGTATAATACCAAAAATGAAGAAGCCAAGTTTTGTTCAATAGACATTGGGGTATATGCTTTGGACATAGAGGATACCAAATAATTAGAAGGAAAAAAGATTCATTACGGATGTGATCCATTAATTGTGATGGATATTTCTCTAAAAATGTATTTGGGGTGGGAATTTTCTTAAGTTGTCCAACACAAGAATGATATTCAACCTCCTATAGATTACAATTCCCTTGCACCAATGATTTAGTTGAGTATGAAGCCTTGGTATTAGGATTACAAATTGTTATCAAACACAAAATCAATAAGCTGATATTTTTGGGGGCTTAGAGGTTATGCTTAATCAGGTTAGAATATCAATATATCTAATTATATCTCAAAAGATACAAACAAAAATTATGGGATCTTATTGAATACTTTGATGCATTTAACATTTTTTTGGTTCCCGGTAACAAAATAAAAAGGTTTATACATTTGACATGTCTACTATTATTATTACACCAACCTAGGAGGTGAATAAATGAATAATGTGTTGAGATTACAAGTACTTTGAGGAAGGAGTGAATCAGTCCCCAATAAAACTTTACACTTGTGCTTCAAACCCTAACCACACAATCTCAAGTAGATCTCATCAAAGCATATAGTATTCTCAATGAAAGATACACAATGCAAGAAAAAAATGATAAAAATATAAATCCACTTAGATTGATGATAAAATCAGATCCACACACATATGTAAATATTCAAATCAGATCACAAGAGTAATGCCTTCAACAAAGATCAACAAGATGCAATAAAGATGTATCAAGATGAACAATGTAGTCTCATAAATATCCAAGAAGATATACTTCTTCAAAATTGATTACAACTCAATATCATATCTGAATACACCTTAGAAACCTGAAAATTACATCAACATGCTATGAATATAACATCCAAACTCAAACATCCAAATTTTCCCTCCTTCTCCAACTCACTCTCAAAGAAACAACACCAAATTTGCACTTTCTCAAATTCTCCTCATGAAAACTCAACTAGAAGCTATCCTAGAATGATATTATAGGTTTTTTGGGCTATTCCCATTTTATTTTCTTTTCAGCAAAATGGTTCTTCAAAAGAAGATAAAAAGGGGTTTCAAAAGCTAGTACAATTGTACCCAAAAACTCCTTTTTATAGCCTTTCCTTGATTAGAACTCAAATGAGGTCGGTCCCTCATGATATTTTCAACCTATACATGCTTATAAAATTCAATAACATCCATCCCAATAGTCACATTTGACCCAAGTAGTTTGGCCTAGCTAAAACCCTTCATCCATGCACCAAAAATCTCAAAAACCCTTGCATTGGGATGAAAAAAATCTCCTAATCCCAAAAATAATTTTGGTCAAGCTCTAAAGATCATAACACATGTATAAAGTAACATTTAATCATCATATATGGTCTCAAATTATATTATCCGATCAAATTATTTAGTTTACTGGGCCCATAGATCTTTGTACTTCTTAAAGTAGTTGTTTCCTGCACCCTTCATCACCCTAGAAACTTCATCTGATCACCAAATTAATTATACTAAATAAAAACACATCACATGACCACTTCAAAATAAATGGAATAAACTGTAGAGAACTTATAATCATTTTATAAGTCATGAAACATCCTAATTTTAAACCACATAAATATTTTCCTTCACCAAATAAACCTTCCACAAAATATGTTTCCAAAGGTTAGATCATAAAATAATTTATAAAAACATTCAAGACCTAAAAATGGATTCATTGCCCCTCTTCACACTATAGGTGATAGGATGCATAAAAAAACCAGCTCTATTTTTACCTAACTCTTGATGCGCTTTTAGTTCATCCCATTTCATTCACTTTTCTTTCCATTTATGTTCCAAAACACTCCCTACATACAATTTTGAATGTACAAATGTAAATACAGTTTTTGGTTTTCAATAAAGGAAGCCTCACATTCATTGAGGAGGGACTTCATTCCCAAACTTTTGCATGTCATTTGCATGCGTGCAAATCCATATGCTAAATTTTTTTTTGTGAATATACTTGGGATTAAAAAATCATTAACTAGTGCTTGGTTAAATCTTTATGACTATCCCCTCTGCACAAGCTCCAGTTCTTCAACCGAACCTTGTGCTCGATGAAGATTTCCAAGGAGACATTACTGCCAACCTTCGAATAGTAGCTTGGGAAAACCGTGAAAGCTTGCAGCAATTTGTGGTTGTTGATAGAGCCATTGACAGAGAAATCTACATCAAAGACCTTAGAAGAAGAGCACCTGCACTTGTGGCTAGAAGACCTCCTGACACGTGTTGATTGTTGTTCACCAACGCGGTCCTCTTCCACCAAGGTAATAAGTTGTATGACTATTATAGGTAACCCACCTATCTTGCAACCAAATCTTGTTTTTGCAGATACTCAAGAAGACATATCATCATATTTGAGGCAAGCTATTTGGGAAAAGTGCACAAGTAACCATCATTTTCATCTCATCGCATCAGTACTAGATAACGAAGAAGAGAAAGCTACGAGAGTTGCTAGAGTTATTCAGGTGCAAATAGCTCAAGAAAGAGAGTGAAGAGAAAAGGCTAGAGCTGGTCAAACACACCAGTGATCCCTTCACCATAAAGATTCCAAACTGGAAGGAAAGAGGTTTATGTGAGGAGAAAAAGCTAAAGGTTGATCTGACCCCACTTTTGAATTTCAAGGAAAATTTGGTTTCAAGTTATCTCCTCCAAAGAAGAACACACCTCGTAGATCTACAAGCCTTGCATCAAGTCCTGAAAGAGAAAGAAAGGAAGGAATCACTACTATTCAAGCACTTGTCCTTGCTCACGTTGTTTTACCTTCACATACCACCTTTCCTCAAATGGCAGCCAACGTACCATGGGGAAATGTCATAGGCCCATTGGCCTTACCTGCTCGACATGAACTCCCACAAGGATCAAGAAAGATTCTTCCCAAGTTTGATGGAGATGGGAAGATATCACCAGATGATCATATTTTTGCCTTCTTTACTACATGTGTTGTTTTTTCAGTAAAATATGAAGATGTTGCTATTCGTCTCTTCATCGAAACATTGCATGATGTTGCCATAGATTGGTTTCATCATCTGCCCAATGTATGTATCACAAATTGGGATGATATGAAAACTAAGTTTGAAAATCAATTCAAGATGGTAGAATATGAACATGATATTCTTTCCCAACTATCTCGGTGAAGAAAGAACCCACAAAACCCATGAGGAATTTCGTGGCTAAATTCAACAAGATGGTGAACAAAGTTCCTGTCGGGATTCGTCTAAACCTTGATGGACAAAAATGTTTCTTTATTAATGCACAACAACCAAAAGTGTGCTATCAGCTGAGAAGGGATAGGGTGGCTACTTTGGAACTTGCTCAATCTTTGGCCATAGAAATTGAAGATGACTTAATCATGGCAAGAAAATTCAAGAAAAATTCCCTCAAAGGAAAGAGTCAAGAAACTCCCAACACTTCAGAAACTATACTCACTAAGTTGGCTAATGATGTGTTGGCTTTGAAAAATCAAGTTGCTCAAAGTAGTAAACCTACTCCTTACAAAGACATCCCGAGAAAAGGATATGTTCCCAAAAAATCCAGGATTGCAGGTGCTCCAACAAGGCTTGCTATTGAAGCAGCTCCATAACTAATTCCAAATGTGATGTCATTGAAGAAAGTGATGATGAGATTGAAGTCGTCAAGGTTGATGAGGAAGAGCTAGATTCTGAGACATCTAAACCTAAAGTTGAAGATCCTGAGGGGGAAAGTAATAATCATTTCTTTGAGTATCGTTTCGATGAGGAAGATGAATACAGAGAAATTATAGAAGATATGAATATTCAATCTTTCGTTGTTTTCATAGGCTCTCAGAAAAAGGAGCAGGATACCACTAAGGTGGGAGATAAAGAGGTTTCCAAGGAAACTCCCAAAGAATCCAAGACAAATGAGGCTCCTAAAGAGTCCAAGGTGACTGAGGTTTCAAAGGTCAAGACTATCTTAAAGAAAGGAGGGCCTTTGTTAGATCAATCGATTGGTAAACCAACTACAAAGAAAGTTTCTTCTTCCACATCAGTGTCAACCAAGCCCAAAGCCAAGGTCAAAAGTGTGCCATCATCAAGTTCGAAAGAACTTATATCTAAGACTTCAAGTATGGTTACTTTGCCTAAATTTGATATCATTGATCATATCAATAAAACAAAAATTTCCATGTCACAGGCAGAGTACTTGAAGTCCAATAAGGATCAGCTCGAGAAATTGGTCCAGTTTATCAAAGGTGACTCTACTGTTCATTCCTCCAAAGGAATTCTAAAAACTCCCAAAGATGGGAAAACTCAAAATATTGTGGCAGCCACTACACCTTCAAATGAAAAGATCGAACCTTTCTTTGTTTCCTTTTTGATCAATGGATGCAAATTAAGTAATTGCATTATAGACTCTAGAGCCTCGGATAATGTGATACTGGAAAAAGTTGCACATGCTCTTGGTTTGACCTATATGAGAACATTTGGATCATGTTACTCCATGGAACCAAGAAATTTCTTCTAATCGGAAGATTAAAGACACCCAAATGGTTTTAGCCCAATTCCCTCAAAAGTGAATTGAAGTAACTAATCTAGTTGTTGATATTCCCGCTTTTATGGAATGTTGTTGAGCAAGAAATTTTGCAAGGATTTGGGTGGTGAGATTCAAATGGACTGGTCTCACGCCATGATTCCTATCAATGGAGAAATGAAAAAGCTTATGTCGGAAGCTCAGAAAAGTTCACGGTAACTAAAACTGAAGATCCTCACGCATAGATCCTTTTCCAAGGCTCAAGTATGGGTAATTATATGATGACTACAGAAATTCATACCCCTAAGATCACTTGCCAAGATTCTAATGAGATCTAGACTCTTGAGTTTGATGGAAGTTGTTGCTCAACAGGCTCTAGTGTAGGAGTGGTGCTCATATCTCCAAATGGTAAAATATTTCCTTTTTCCTACAAACTTGAATTTTCAAATACTAATAACACTGTAGAGTACGAGGCATTAATCCTTGGCCTCCAAGTTGTAGAGGAGAAAGGGATCAAAAATTTGGAAGTCTTTGCAGATGCGAAATTTATCGTGAAATAAGTAAGAAATTAGTTCCAAGTAAAGAATGATCATTTGAGACACTACGAAACAAAGTATGGGATGCAATATAAGTCTTTGATGATTTTTCCATAAAATTTGTCCCTCATGAAAAGAATGAAAAAGTGGATTCTCTAGCAGTCTTAGCTTCATTAATGATTCCTCATTTAGAATTTGATCAAGTCAAATACACCATTGAAATGGTTTTTAGGCCGAGTGTTCCTGATAATGCAGAAAATTGGCAAGTATTTAATGATGATCAACAAATTATTGCCTTCTTGGAAAAGAGAGAAAATTTTGAACAGTTGTACTTTGAAGGAAGTGATTATGTATTTCACGAATCAACTACCTCACCCATTCAAGAAGGAGTTGAGAATGAAGATCTTGGTGATGACATCATTCAACTCAAAGGAAATAAAATTCCCAAAGGATTGGTTTCACTTGAAGAACTTTTTGACAAACATGACAGGTTTATCAAAGAGAAAGAGCAGGCAGGACCTACGAATTCTGACTGACTATGAGCAAGTTAATATCGGTACCAAGGATAAACCTCACTTGATCAATATTGGTAAGTGTTGCTCACCTGAGGAGCACAGGAAATTCATAAACCTCCTTACCAAATATTCTAACATTTTTGCTTATTCATACGAAGACTTAAAGTATTTCTAACCCAGGGAAATGTAGCATGCCATACCCTTGAATCCTGGTGTAGTTCCGTTCAGGAAAAAGCAAAGACAATATAATCCAAATATTGTAGGGACAATATTTCATGAATTTCAAAAGATGATAGATGCACGAATAGTGTTTCCTATTCGACATTCTACTTGGATAGCTAATATTGTACCAGTTCACAAGAAAAATGGAGAAATTAGGATTTACATGGACTTCCACAATCTTAATCGGAATCCTTGAAAGATAACTACCCATTGCTAGTCATGGACCATATTCTGCAAATAGAATGGATCAAAAATGCTATCTATGTTAGATGGTTTCTTTGGCTACAATCATATTGAAGTGGCTAGAGAAGATCAACATAAAACTACATTCACTACCCCATGGGGTACGTTTGCGTATAGAAGAATGCCCTTTAGTTTGATCAATGCCAGTGCAAATTTTCAAAGGGCCATGGATATGGTGTTTGCAGATTATAAAGACAAGATCATTGTGATATACCTAGATGACTTGATAGTGTTCTCCAAGAAATGAGAAGATCACCTAAGGGATTTGGAGAAAATATTGCAAAGGTGCAGACTTCATAAGATTTCTCTGAATCCAAAAATTTTGTGTTCGGAGTTACAGAAGGGAAAATCCTAGGTCATATTATTTCTAAGGAAGGAACTAAGATCGATCATGAACACATTCAAGCTATCAAAAACTTTCCTTGCCTATAAGTAATCTTGGGTCCACTCCTTCATTGGGAAGGTCAACTTTTTGAGAAGGTTCGTGCCATATTTTGCCGAGCCGAGCTAAGGAAATTTCTTATATGATGAAAGGAAAAGAATCCTTCAAATGGTTAAAGGAAGGTAGATAGGTGTTTGAGAAAATCAAGAGTGTTATTGCCAAAGATCCTACATTGGTGTGTCCCGATTTTAAAAAGGATTTTATAATCTATTGTTATGCTTCGCCACACACAATCTCTACCATTTTGACTCAAAGACAATCAAGAGGGGATCAAATCTCCTATCACATTCATGATTTTGGGATTCAAAAACATGAACTTAATTACACTCCTCTTGAGAGACATGAGTACGTGGTGGTAAGATCCCCGAAACACTTTAGGTGTTACGTGTTGAATTGTCACACAAAAGTCTTAGTTCCGACACCACGGTGAAATGAATGTTGACACAACAAAACCGGGATCTAAAAGAGGTAATTGGGTCTCCAAGATCCAAGAATATGATTTGGACATCAAGCCTACTAATTTGGTTTGAGGAAGAGGACTCTACCAACTCATTGCAGAGAATGAACCATGAGATAACTCCAAGGAAGAACCAGTTGAAGACAATTTACCATTGGTAGTTTTATCGAGACTACCACGATGAATGGTATTATGATATTGCATACTTCCTCACATGTGGCGAGTGTCTAGAGAATCTGACAAATAAGGAGAAACAATCTATCAAACTAAGAGCTTTCCGGTACGTCATTTGGGATAACACGTTGTTCAAGAAAGGGATCGATGACATGTTCCTCAGATGTGTTGATAAAGAAAAACAACCTAGGTTGTTGGAAGCTTTCCACAATCATGCTTGTGGTGGTCATTTCTCTGGCCCAGTAACAGCCCATAAAATTCTGAGAGCACATTATTACTAGCCCACTATGTTTTCTGATGCTCAGAAATGGGTGACAAAATGTGAAGCCTATCAACAATTTGTTGGAAGACCCAAGTTGGCAGCATTTCCTTTGAAGCCAGTTGTCATTGAAGAACCCTTTCAACAATGGGGTTTAGATTTCATCGGGTTTTGAATCCTAATTCTAGTGCTGGTCATACTCACGTGCTCACCATCACTGACTACTTTACAAAGTGGGTGGAAGCTATACCGGTGAAACAAACATCTACTACAGTAATCTATGATTTCATCAAAGAAAATATATTGGTCCATTATGGAATTCCACACAAGATTGTGACAGACAATGCCTCAAATTTTTCTTCTACAGAGATGATATGTTTTTGTTATGGATATGGGATATCTTTGTCTCATTCATTAGATTACTACCCTCAGGGAAATGGTCAGGTGAATCTAGCAACAAAACCTCATTACTATTGTGCGCAAGTTAGTCAAAGAAAATCAAAGAACTTGGCACAAAAATTTATATGATGCATTGTGGGCTAACCGCATAACTCCCAAAAGAGCAATTGGGATGTCTCCATTTCAACTTTTGTATGGAACCGATGCTCAAATTCCCATCACACTGGAGTTACCAGCATTAAAATTAGCTCAAGCAGTTGATGATGAATGCTTAGGTGTAGAGTAAGACTCTCAAGGACTTAGCCGATTTTGGAGATCAGGTCTATTCTTAGAGATTGGCATGTGGAGTACACAAAGTGATGCCAATATTTGCACGCCACTCTTCATGGAGATTTTGGAAGGACATGTCAACTCACTCTTGCATGGGCATAAGTTAAGAATAGATCCATCACTTCAGTTAACTATCAACAATCTATAGATAGCATACTTGCATGTATGGCTATAATTGTAAAAAGGCACGTGGCTGTTATTAGCATGCGACCTATTTCTGGTAGAGTTAAGTGGTGAAGGGTTAGTTCCCCACCCTATATATATATATATATATATATATATATATATATATAATATATATATATATAATGACATAATATAGAGACACATAGAGATACGGATGGAACCATATGTTTGAGGAATGGAAAACATGAGTACATGCGATGGATAATCATTGTAATAGATCCATGCATGCATGCCTGTATTGTATGAAGCTACTGTATTGTTGGTTCAATGAATAGATAAAGGAAATTGGCCAAAAAAAGTGTGTGATGTGTTTTATCAATGCATGTTATTACTTTCATGATGATTTACCTTTAGCGCTTATAGATCTGGTTGGATATAAATGGTGAATGGATGGATTAGTTCCTAAAATATATGTTTACTATTTTATCATACCACCATTCTACTACTACAACTATTAAGAGGGACCTGGTACCTTTGCACAGCTTTTCTTTGGTGAGCACTCAGCCTAGGCTGAGTGATGTGCCAATGCGACTAGGTGTTAACTAACAATTCTAGGCTGCATCATCGGTTCCATTGCACGGACCTCTTTTTCAGCTTGTTTCAAATGGTTCACGATGAAGACATACCGCTAACCTCGCAAGCAGTGAAGAATGGATTCATGATCTGAGGAAGAATACGCACGGAGGTTTGACACTCGATCCGGATTTAGCACACGTACTTGGGTAGAGTAGAATGTATGATGACAGCTTTATACGAAAGCTTCTTTTCTATCTTTCCAAAGAGAATTATATGAATGGTTGACGCGTATGCATCTAAGAATTGAGGTATCGCACGCTTGTTTGGACACAGAGGAATTTCAAACACTATATGATGCTGACCTAAGCTGACTCACGTGGTAGATACCTGGTTTCATGGGTGTCCTAAACAACTATATTTTGAGTATTCAATTTCACTTATTCATGCCCGAGAGGTAGCAGAGTTCCAGTTTCTACTGGTATCCTAGAGGGACATATTTGCAAGGTATTCCACTGGCAATCAAAATACTAATGGTAACATTGAACTTGGAAGCTAAACCCATGGAAAGCTAAAGAATCTCCACACACGGGGGCAGGAACAGGATTGGTGAAAGATGGCAGACCTAGTGGTAGCACGACAGAGGGAAGAAAGGTGGCTGAAGTATGATGAGGCACGCGAGAGGGAATTATGCAAGAGGCAAGAAATTGCAGAATGGATGGTGTTGTGGAGAGAGATGGCTCGTGAAGGATTTGAGGCTCATGGGGAGGAAGAAGAGCAAGAGCATCAGGAACTCCCCCATCTAGGGAAGCATGACAGAGAACCCTCTTCGGCCTCACATGGAAGCACGCCAGTAGATATGACCTGGGCCATGGGCAGTGCATCTAAGCCAACCTATTGACCTAGCCCTTGCGCTTGGTTTTCCAGTATCTAGTACAACAGGTAAAAGTAGTTTTAATTTAGGAAGTGAAAGCACAGAAATAGGTCAGACAACAAGTACACCAATGGCAGCACAGATAACTTCATTATTCTTTGGGGTACATTATCAGGCTCATCATCTACACAGAATATGAGCACATCAAGTGTGGGAATCACCTCTGGAGAGCTGGGACCACTTCCCGCATCGTAGGGGTCCAAAGATAGTACCACTGTTGGGGCACAGGGGAGTGCATCCACGGGCCCTATTCCAAATTCTGAGGAGGATCAGGTGGTATGGGTAGTTCTAGTTCTAGTGGTTCGGGTGGTATTAGAGGAAGAGGAAACCAAGGAGGTTCTGGGTCGGGTGGTCAAGGCCCGCAACAACCCCAAAACATTTATATGGAGATGTCCCTTCATCTCCTGTAAATACAAGAGGTATCGAGGATGCCACCGAACATGTTCATATGTGTGAAATATTGGCACGCAAAAAAGGTATTACGGCCCCGAACGCAAGGCAAGTCAATTTGCTACTACACATCAGCAGCAGCACACACGCACAAATACTGGTATAGGAAGTTTGACCCCAATCAAACTTGTATTGACTATGCAAGCATTGAAAGATGCTTTCTTAAAAGAGTTCCACATCCCAGAGTTTGAGCAGAAGAGTATAAGCGCACTCAAGGATATAAAGCAAGGCACTACTGAAAGTGTACGTGAGTATGATGCATGATTTAAAACACTTCTATCCAAACTCTCTTATGACATTCATGCAAGTCAGCATGCACAATGGTTTTTCGGGGACTGATTACCCCATTTCAAAGAGCACTGTCACATAAGACTTATACCGATCCATGTGAAGCATTGAAGCCACTTTACATGCACAAGTAGTTGGGAGTATTGACACTGGAGTTAGTCCATTTTTGGAAGCTCAGATAAGGCTATGGCAAAACAATTAGAGAAATTATCGGCAAACTCAGCTCATGAAACACGCTCAGGATCTGGTGTAGATTGTGAAGTGGAAGGGCACACTAAGGATAGTTTCCTCTCAGTAACTATACGTTTTTGTTATTAGACTGTGAGATTTTCCATTTGAACCATGATGCTAGTCACTACCCCCTCCTACAACGCGCGATCAGGAAGAATGTATCCTCCTTTTGTAAAATTTGTAGGTCCACGACCCATGATATTGAGGACTATAGATTGATTGGCTAGATCCATGATGCCATTGATATTGGGGTCAGATAGTGAGTGTGGCTGATAATTCTAAAGGGAAGAATGAGCATCAGATAGGGATTATAATAAAACCCGCTATGACAGGAATGATGGAAGGTTTGAAGGGGCTCGTGAAAGGGGACGAGGATATAGAGGTGGATATGGAGGATGAGGCCGAGGTGGAGGAAGGAGTGAATTCCCTCGAGGAACTTGCTATACATGTGGCTCACCTGACCATTATAGGTGTGAATGCCCGCAGAATATTTCCTATTCATTTTGTGGAAAGGGGCATAGTTATGAAGAGTGCCTCCAGACTTGTATGAGCATCTCAGTAAGCAACACAAGCAAGAAAAAACAAGGGCACGGGGATGGTTAGAATCCAGCACATGATAGAGAATCAATGGATGCCAAAGTTAACACTAGAACCTGAGGTGGTAATAGTCAAGATAACCACACGAGCTGAGGCGGCACGCACAAGAGAGGTGTTGCAACAGAAGCCGACAATCACTAGGGAGGAAGTTTTTACATGCTAGATATCCAGATCCAGCTCATCAGAAAGAAGTCTATCAGGACACAATGGAGGTCCTTAGGAGCCTTCAAGGTGAGATACAAGGTTTAAAAGAGTAGTCTCAAAAATTGGAGCACAAGGATACAAAACAAGCCCCATCGGATATCGATTTACATCGAGAGGTATGTAGAATGTTGCGCCAGAGAATATTATTCCTTTATTAGGAAATTGGTCAAAGGGAATACTCCACACGTAAGAACTAAGACTAGAGACAAATACTTCATGTGAATCTTCCTCCCGATAAAGATTGACTATGACAAGGAGATCACTTTGAATGTTGTTGTGGATGGGTGGTCACGAGCAATATTCTGATTGACACAAAAGTGTGAAGTAAATGTACTTACATTGATGCGTGGGAAAAATGGGAGACCCCATCAGCAGCCATCATCTAATGTATTGTTCATGGGCAAAATAGAACAAAAGCTACTCCCATAGGAGTTTTGAAGGATGCATCTATCACTATACAAGGGGCCAAGTTCACAGGAGACTTTGAAGTGCTAGCGCTTGCAGAAGTAGATAGTTTCCCACTTTTGGGGGCACCCTTGGTGTTATGCAAACAATGCTGATTTGAGGTTTAACAAAGGGTATATCAGCTTCGAGAACAAGGAGGAAAGGGTCATAATACCATTGATAGATGGGAAATCCATGCCATATGTGGAACCTTTAAGTGAAGAGGACTTGAATAGAATCTATGTACATGCTATTCGGGACCCAGAGGTCAATGATCCATCTAAGGAAGGAATCCTTCATTGGGAAGATTCTCAGTCAATCAGCGATACTACTAGTATTGCTTGTGATAATTGGGCTCATGGCACTTATGAACTGGTGGGGTGCGAAGTTAAGCACATGCACATTACTCGGTAAGATGGGTTTTCACTGTTCGATGTATAGGTCACACAATACCCCGCTATACTAGATCTGAAGATTTGGCTGGGTTCTTACAGGCCATAGAAACAAATTGGGCTAATGAACTTAAACGATGCACTATGCTTGTCATATACTTTGGGTGGGATGGCCACACTGGTGGGTAGTCCACAGGGATAATCTCTTAGAATGGGAAATGATTGGGACCACCTTATCAACCAGTTTTCAAGAAGTAATGCACCTACAAACATAAGCCCTTATCATGGTGATCAACCTACTCAACATCATATCCAGCAGTGTGAGAGACTCTGACAATAGGCCAGAAGCATTACCACCTTCACTTTGGGTGCATCGGTTTTATTCTACTCTAAAAGGTTACACACGTGCTTGGTATGTCTATGCTGAATTACATCGCGACACTGGCAACTGGAAAACTTTGACTACAGGATGATCCAAACATTTGACTTCTTTTCATCTACACCACCAGTGAACACAACTTTAAGCTTTATCAAGCACTTAACTATGGGAGACAGTGGGAAAGTGGAAGAACTTGTTCAGAATTATTTGGTGAGACAGAGACAGGGGCACGCTTTGTGGATGAAGAAGATGATATCATATTACTTGAGCGCTTCTTTGGAAAAATAAGGGGAAGATGGTATACATAATTGATGAGGAGGAAGTTGAGCACTTGGACGTGGATCATTCACATGGAACACGTGAAGTGTTATCCAGTGCAGATGTAGATGTAGATGCACGCGCATATCACGAACCTATGAAGACAACAAAGGTCAATATAGGCACAAAAGCTGAACCTAAGGAGGTGATAATTGGGGATTACTGGTCAGAATCAGAGGTAGCAAAGATCATAGAGTTACTTCACGATTATGAGGACTTATTCCCAAGAGGATACCATGAACTTAAAGGCATGCATATATCACTCGAAGAAATGAAGATAAAGCTCAAGGAAGGTGCGCGCCCTGTTAGGAAGTGACCATATCGATGAATCCCAATTTGTGTGAGAAAGTAAAGGAGGAGATTGACAAGATGCTGAAATCTGAGATCATTCACCACCGATGAATCAAATGGGTCACTCCTATGGTGATAAGCATCAAAAAGGATGGTAGGATTCAAATTTGTGTTGATTATAGGGAGTTGAATGCAGCATGTGTTACAGATCCCTTTCCTACGCCATTCACGGAGGAAATATTAGAAGGGGTGGCCAGGTGAAAATATATTCATTTATAGATGGGTTTTCAGGGTATCATCAAGTTAGGATTGCCCTAAGATCAAGAGAAGACCACCTTCACTACTGAATGGGGAAGCTTTTCTTATACTGTGATGCCCTTTGATGAAGAATGCACCTGCTGTATTTTCAAGGATAGTGGTACAAGCCTTCAAGGATTTTATTCATAACTTTTTACAGTCTATCTTGATGATTGGACCGCTTATGGGCTGATTAAGGATCATTGTGACAATCTAGCTTAATGTTTGAAAGATGTCGATAGCTGAGTATCTCATTAAATATCAAGAAGTGCATCTTTACTACTCCCTTTGGCACACTTTTTAGGACATATCATCCGTAAAGGAAGGGTTGTTGGTTGATCCAAATAAAGTTGCAGTCATCATTGGCTTGAAAGCACCGGCCACCAACAACATGTGAGGTGCGTGGATTTTTTTTGGGTCATACAGGTATATTACCGAAAGTTTATAAAAGGGTATGCAAAATTTTCCACACCCTTGGAAGAGTTACTCCAGGAAAAGGTACATTCTACTCGGGGAGTCACAAAAGACGCGTTTTGAGATATTGAAGTAGAAACTTACTACCGCACCTATCTTGCATTTTCCTTCATGGGATAAACCTTTTCATGTTCATGTGGACACTTCTGGCACAACCATTGGTGTTGTCTTAGCTCAACCAGGAAAGGTATCATTGATCATCCCATTTTCTTCACTAGTAGGAAGTTGACCCCACGCGTAACAAAATTATACCACTACAGAGCAGCGAGGCCTTGTCCATGATCTATGCCTTGCACAAATTTCATCAATATTTGTTGGCTACACCATTTGTGTTTTATATAGATCACATGGCATTAAAATATTTGGTGAACAAGCCCATTTTACAGGGGCATATGCTGGTGGGTACTCTTATTTCAAGAGTTTGACTTTACTATTTGTGGTAAAACTAGGAAAAAGCAATTCTGGACCGGATCACTTGTCTAGAATTCAATCAGGGGAAGAGGCACAAACAATAGAAGAGACCATGCCTGATGCACAACTATATAGGTTACAACACATGCCATCGGAATTAGAGGACATTGTTGTCTTTTTGAGAACTGGTATGGCACCCGAAGGCATGAAAGCTTTAGAGAAGAAGCAACTTGCTATTCACGCGGCACCATTCATGTTAATTAGTGGTGATTTGTACAAGCTAGGCAGAGATGAGGTGTTACGCCATTGTGTCTTGGAGCATGAACGAAAGGACATAATGGAAGAAGCACATGGTGGTATTACAGGTGGCCATTATGCAGGTGATGCAACAACGCACAAGATCCTACTTGCTTGGGTTGTGGTGGGAAACATCAGACAAGGATCAGAAGAGTATCAGAAGACATGTGACCATTGTCAATGTCTCAGTCGACCAGACAAAGGGATGAGATGCCCCTACGACCAATAATGAGTGCAGAACCCTTTGAGAAATGGGCAATTGACTTTGTCGGGCCTATCTCCCAGCCGCACGCAGACTGGATCACGCTATATCATCACTTGTATAGATTATCTTACCCGATGGGTAGAAGCAACACCTACAAAGGACTATACAATGGCTACAAAGAACACGGTTCTTATGGGAGAATGTCCTTACAAGGTATGGTTGTCCTTTAAGTTTAACAAGTGATAGGGGCACACATTTTTTAAATGAGACAATACGAATTCTTTTAGATGAGTTTATGGTTGCCCACCATAAAACTACACCCTATCACCCTCAGAAAATGGGACTGCTGAGGCTTTTAACAAGATCTTGAGCCACACATTGACCAAGATTTGTGATGTTGGGAGGAAAGATTGGGATGATAAAGTATCTACTTGTTCTTTGGGCTTATAGAACAACATACAAAAGATTGAACAAAGCCACACCTTTTCAATTGGTGTTTGGCATGGAAGTTGTTTTCTACTCTAGAATTTATGTTACCTTCCTTGCGCATTGCACACACTGGAGGTCTAGCTGATGAGCAAGCCTTGGAAGAATGGATTGCAAAGATGGTTCAACTAGATGAGCACCGCCATCACACGCTGGAGTCAAAAACAAGAGAAAGCGACAAAAGGCATGGCATGATCGGCACATCAGGGATAAGAAACTTGTGGTGGGACAAATGGTACTTCTATATGACTCCAAGTTTTTGCCCATCCAGAAAGCTCAAGGTGCATTGTCAGCCATATGTTATCACTCATATACTTGAGTCGTGCTTTCCAATTTGAAACAATTGATGGCACATGGTTTCCCTTACTTTTAATGGGAGTAGGTCAAGCCCTACTATAAATAAGTCTTCTTGGTGTTTGTAATAAGGCAAGTATTTCTAGATACATTAGGTTTCCCTTTATGCATTTCCTTAATGTATTTCTTTCATCGTCACTATGCTTTGTCAATTTTAGCTCTTGTTTGTGTAATAAGCGCGCTTGCATGCATGAAACTAACTACAATATGAAGCATGTTGATGCACAGAGGACTACACATCCTTTTCATGTGGGGTGGATTGTTGGTGACTCTCAGGGATATGTTGTGAAGATGTCATGCTATGGGTGTTGAAAGAAGGTCCTAAGGGTAACTGACAAAAGATTGCTTCTCAAGATAAGAAAGGATGAATATGGATAAGGGAAAGTATAACGCGAGGTAAGTAGCGGCCATGGTAATTACCAGGAGATCATGCAGTGATGAGGTACTCAGGCAAAAGGTGCATGTTGAAGAGAAGTCTATGACAAAGGGTAAAGAGGCACGCTAGAAGGTTATAGCTTTGGCACGAAAATATACCACATGGAAATGATAAAAATGGGTCATAAATGAGGAGAATTTGGTAGGTGGAGGAGTAATTAATGCAGCAAAAAGTAGAAATCTATATAAGGATGGGATGTGATTTCATTTTTACCCTTACGACTACAAGAATTCGATAGAGAGCCTATACGCGAAGAGCATAAAGCTAACTAATTCAAGGTACGAAGCAAGCAACCAGGCATGCGAGAAGAGATTTGTTTATTAGAAGGGCTTGGATCCCCTAGAAAAAGGGTTTGACAAAGTAGAGTAATACAACAGAAGTTAGGGTGCAAAGTTCATGATTACAAATTAGGGCACGAAGAATCGTTAGGGTTCAAGAAAATTACTCAAAACACACAAAGAATCTGACCTACAAAACAAAACCCTGAAAGAGAATGGCACCAAAGAAGAAAGCAACACCGATAAAAGAAAAGAAGAAGGTGGTGGTGGAAGAAGAGGAGGAGATGGCCCCGAGAGCAATTTCTCTCGAAAATGCAAGACTTCAAGAAGTTATTGGGGGTAGGAATGGAATACCCACATAAGACAGCAAGAAGATAAGTGAATACAATCACCGAACCAAAGAAAACTAGAAGAAGTTAGATGACCTACTCACCTCTCGAACAACAGCACACACGAGGATGGCATGCCGATATATGATGATGCCAGGGAAAAGCTACTCAAGGGAAATGGTGTCTACCAACTTTATGAGCTTCCATACTTTGGAAAGTATGCACCCTTGTACATGGTCTGATGAGCCGAGTCCATGAGGACTTCTTCTACTTCACAGGACAGAGGGTAAGACTGACACCCATCCTCATTGCCACAGTTACTAGATTACGGGAAATGGGGAAGACATTAAGACCGACTTAGCTGACAAAAGTGCCATTTTGGAGACACAAAAGGCAAGGCGGGCTATCGTAAAAAGGACCGCGTGGGATGGACATCGACAAGTTGAAAATTGTCCAAGAAGAAGAAGAGCAAAGAACACATCTAACCACAAAGTTGAATGACCAAGAACATTGGTCACAAGTTAATTCTATGTGGTTGCATGTGGCCAAGCGCATGTCAGAGGGAACCACTTATAACATCACCGGATTCATCAGAGCAGAGATAGTCGAGGAAGCACGTGAAGGAGTAAGATAAGTTTTGGTTATATCTTACTGAGTTTAGTCTTCATGGAGATCGGGGTACCAGATGGCCCAAAAGAGAACATATGGGAATACCCCATGAATCATAAGTCTCCAACTGAGTGATTCAGCAAATATATTTGCAAAGGGTCGATGATGGAGGAGGTTAAGGAGCACGCTGAGATGTGGTATGATAGGCTCTACATGGCATTTGGGGAAGAATGGCGCATACCCAAGGATTTTCCCTCGGTCCTAGGAAAATAGGTACAATTTGTAGTCTACCAATTTCTTGTATTGTGTGCTTCCCAATGGTAGATGGGTCATGGAGCCCCTAGTGTAAACTGCCATATGCATTTCCCGCACAATACTTCCAAGCTATAGTTCATCGGTTCACCAACACACATGGAGGTTGGTATTTAATGCAGACAAGGTGGACTGTGAGTATCACACCCTGAGAAAGACTTATGGATATCCAGGGAGGAATGCATACAATGAGAATAACATCTCGGAAATCTTAAGCATTAAGCCATAGAGACAGTGGCCATTACAGATATCGGGGCCATGCTAATATACCTCCAACTGAAGCCTAAAATGGAGAATAACAAGTACGTGGAGAACGAATTCACACTTCTAGGGCCACCGAAGGGAAAGCATACTATGGAGAACATTCCAGCACCTAGGCCTCTCTGCACCCAAGCAAGATGATGAGGAAGAGGATGAAGAACCCAAAGATAGTGGCGGCCTAGTGTGAAGGAGGAAGCAACCATCTAGCCAGGAGGGGGAGCGCACGACAACTCCCTAAGGAGAAGGAGCTACGGGGAGGAGCAGGGCACACAAAGATTTAAGAAGGTGTTTAAGCACAAGGGTGCAAGGAGGAACCCCGCAGGTGAAGGAGCCAGAGGAGAAGAAATGGAGAAAACTCAGGCTGAGTGAGGAAACAGAGGAATCTAAGGAGAAGGTGCCTTCATCTCCAACTAAGAAGAGCCTCAACATGAGGAGGAGAAGATGGAAGGAGAAGAAGGGGGTCAATCAGAGGCTACACAGGACAAGGGTGGGGATACATCTGGTATTCCCAACCTTGATGCAACCATTCCAAGAGGACCCCGATCCCATCGAACAGGGAGGACACCAAGGCACATGCCATGGGGTATGCAGAAGACCCAAAGCTGATCATTCACACTCGGTTCCAGAGTACCATCGAGTAGAAGGATTTATTTGGATGGGCACTCATGGACGAGGACAAGGTGACTCTGCGCACAAGGAAGCAACTCTCATGGTCTATGCACACACACATGGACGAGCCCGACTTTGATGTCGGTGAAGAATCATGCACGCATCAAGGTGGTTGAAGAAGGCACCTGAAACACACCACATGACAATCAAACCAACAATGATGTCAGATGAGCAGGTGAGCAATGCTCTAGTGAAAGTATCCTCCGAAGTAGCAAGAAGAAACATAGATAAATCTACTACCATCAAGGCACTGACAGAGAGATTAAAAGCCAAGGATGTGGAGATAACACACCTAGTCTAGGAAAAGGACTTAATCAAAAGAAAATATGACACTTTTGTTAGTATGGCAGAGGAAATTGAGATGATGTTCTAAAGGTACGCCCAATTTGGAATCCTGTACCAAAAGAATTTCCTTCTCGATGCACTATGTGAAAACAATGATAACATTAGTGTTGAGGATGAAAAGGCACGTGCATATCCTCACAACAAGGACTCTAGGGAAAAGATAGAAAAGGCACAGGCTGTAGTAGCTAGGAAGATTGCTACTTATGAAGGTCTACTACAAGCCACCCACGATGAATCAAGAAGGCCGATCATGCGCTAACCATATGCATAGCCCCGATGCGCCGATCATGGTGAAAACCTTGAGGAAGAAAATGAGGTCCACAAGGTGATGAAGGATGCTTCCTAGGCCACAGCCGAATGCTTAGTCCTCGTAAAGAAAAAGTGCAGAGGCACTAGCTACGCGCGCATAGCACCACATAAGGAGAGGTCGAGGAGCTAGGAAAGCTCATTACTCGAAGATGGATGTACTGAAGGGGTGTAAACCTCTATGTCAAGCGTAATGCTTGTAATACAAAATGAGCAAGGGAAACTCTCCATGGAAGAGTCTGCAGTCCATCATTGCAGATGTGCCTAAAAAACAGAGCAAGCTAACAATAAAGGGGAGAACCTGGAAGCAGATATCAAAGAAGAATATCCAGAGTTGCTACTTCAGGATGAGACAGAGGGGCCTGAGGCCTAAACAGTTTTGTTAGCTATGTATATCTTCTTCAAAATTCTTGTTCAAGATTCTTATTCAAAATTCTTTATTCAACTATTCTTTATTTATCCATTCTATGTATAAGTTTTGAGCATCGCCATTGTTGGGGTGACAATGAGATTAGTGTGGGGTAATGTTGATCAGAGAAAACACTTAGTTGAACTTACACACAGAGTCCACGTGGAAGAATGGCACAGGAGAAAAAGCAAAGGTATAGGAAGGCATCACGCACGGAGGTGTAGAGTAAGACTCTCAAGGACTTAGCCGATTTTGGAGATCAGTCTATTCTTAGAGATTGGCATGCAGAGTACACAAAGTGATGCCGAGATTTGCGCACCACTCTTCATGGAGATTTTGGAAGGACATGTCAACTCACTCTTGCATGGGCATAAGTTAAGAATAGATCCATCACTTCAGTTAACTATCAACAATCTATAGATAGCATACTTGCATGTATGGCTATAATTGTAAAAAGGCACGTGGCTGTTATTAGCATGTGACCTATTTCTAGTAGAGTTAAGTGGTGAAGGGTTAGTTCCCCACCCTATATATATATAAATGAATTACTTAGAGAATATATAGAGACACATATATAGATATGATGGAACCATATGTTTGAGGAATGGAAAACATGAGTACATGTGATCGGATAATTGTAATGCATCCATGCGCACATGCCCGGTATTGTAAAGCTTACCGTATTGTTGGTTCAATGAATAGATAAAGGAAATTGGCCAAACAAAGTGTGTGATGTGTTTTATCAATGCATGTTATTACTTTCATGATGATTTACCTTATAGCGCTTTTTATAGATCTTATGCTATTGTTGATATAAATGGTGAATGGATGGATTAGTTCCTAAAATATATAATACATTAAAACAATTAATTAATAATTAATTAATTAATTTCTCCTTGTTTGATTAAATTAATTTTTAAATCACTTGAGAAGTATTTAATTAAATAAAAATAAATTAAAAGTTCGTTAGAAAAATTTTAATGCTGGCGAAATAAGCTTACACTTCCAACTGTCGGGAAGCCAATTTGGCTTCCCGAACCCGGATTTCCCCTTTCCTGGCAATCTTCTTCCAATTTCCCACACGTGGGGTTTTCTCCACCAATTTCCAAATCATGGATTGGCTAACGGGCAAGAAATTCCCCAATTTCCCACATGGGGAAATTGCATGGGGATTGCCAACCCACTTTGCCATTCCCGTTGGCAATTGCTCATTGCTTTCCCCATTTCCCCCTGGCACTCAAGCCACTACCTAGGAAGAGAGGAAGTTAGATTAATTCCATAACTTCCTCCATCAAACCCATTGGAAAAATTCATGCGAAGCTTTGCTTCTTAATTCTTCTGAAGGCATAATATTTTATCACATCCAACGAAATACTTCACGCATGCAAAGGGAAATAAGGCAGGTCAAAACAAGCGAGCACTTTGAAGGAGATGCCTTAGGAGAGAGAAAGAGTGCAGTTAAAGACAATCACCATTTTTTAAGAAAAATAAGCATTTGTGTTGAGCCTGCGCATTGGGCAGAGGAGAGGTAGAGCTGTCCCAGGAACCCCACACACTACCAAACTAAATACAAAACCTGCACATGTATAAAAAAAGAAGAAGACAGAAAATTCCTTTACATGCATTGGGAGGGACAGTTTTGAATCATTTAAAGTCAAAGAAAATTCTTCACGACAGGAAAGGGAAGAACACAGCTAGAGGTAAAATACATCAAGCCAAAGCCCACACAAGACAAGAATCCATACGTGGAAAGAAGGAGCCGCCCCAGCAAGAGGAGACCACCATGTGCCTAGACAAGGATAGCTTCTCACGTATACTAAAGGAAAGAACAGAAATATTTTTAAAAAGGGAAGAAGTAACAAACTTTCACACACCCAAATATTTCTCCATGCATAGCTAAAAGTAATCACCACGCATTAGGAGGAGGAAATATTTCAACGCATGTTATAAGGAAAATAATTTCCATGCATTTTTTTGTTTAAATTGTCCAAGCAGGAGAAAACAACAAAACAACAACAACAAATCCATGCCTAGCTAGGAGGAGTCCACACATTGCTAGGAAAATAGAACAATTTTTAATATATTAAAAGAAAGAATAGTTGTCCATGCCTTGCAAAGAAAAAGATAGCATAAAGTTTTAAAGTTTCAAGCAGGCCGCCTCGGGAGGAATCTCACGTAGGATAGAAAAGAAATAAGAATAGTCCAAGAAATAAAAACAATCCAAAATCCACACATTTGGATAAATAGGAAATTTTTCTTTTTCACGCAGGAGAAAGATAGAGAAAAGGACAACAATTAATTTTAAGCAATAGGAAACCTTCACACGTCCATCCATGAGCTTCTATGCATGCAAAGAGGAAAGCTTTAAAATCTTCCACACATTCTCCAGGACAATTTTGATCCACGCATTAAATGAAAAGGAAGTTTTCCACACCAACCAAGGAGAATTTCTTACACAAATATATATTAAAATTGGGAGATTTTAATTAAAATATATTTATCGTTGTATCACTCGATCTACAATTTGAGCTTAGTCTCGATTTGTTTGTATTTACATATTAATTTTTTTGTAATTCGGGACAATTATTATTATTTGTTTTAAAATAATAATAATATTATAACGTAAAATATTTTTTTGTATCGACGGGATGTTGGAGACCGAGACCCGCTCTATTTGCATTATCCGGCATGCATGGGTCACTTCTTCTATTAAATTCATAATGGCCAAAAATCCAAATCTGCAGGGAGATCAAGGAAGCCGGTGGAGAAATCTAAAGAATCTACCCTGAAATATGAATTCCAAGGAATTATCCCTCCCACTCTATTAAGTCAACAAATGAAAACATCACCGATAGAATCTGGGTCACATCAACGTGCAACAGTTTTACAAGTGAGTGAAAACTGAAGGCAAAACCATTTTCTCATATAGGCTTTACCATAGTGGCCTACCCTAAGCAGCAACATTCCCTGTGTCTCGGTCCAGGTGTCGACTGGTGATTGCTTACGCAGAGCATTATGACCGTGAGAGATGAGGAATTTTCAAAGATAACTGTGATCCTTTCCTCTTAATCACAGTTGAACACATTGAGGAGTTGCTCAGAATACCTGACTTTCTCGAGAATGCAGATATCACTCGCCAATCAATGCAAGAGTTCTGGGATGAAGAACCCCTGAGATGGAGCAAAATGGTCAACAACAACTGGTTAGTAACCAAGAGACCTCGAATTGATAGGCTCCCCAAAGAACTGTACCGCGTTGAGTTCGTGGAAGAAATCGGAGACATGATCACTCTCCTAAGTTGAGTTTTCGGTCTACCTTCTACAAGGATTTTTCACCCATGGATGTACTAGTTTATCTGTATCATCCTAGCCAAGAAGGAGTTTGTGGATTGGGCCACCATCATCAGTAACACCATTCACAAGAAATTGATAGAAGTTAAGATGATTGGATGCTTCTACATGACTTCATATCTGACCTATGCAGTAGCACGAAGAAAGCTATTTTTGGGACTTGAAACGAGAGGAGTCATGGGGTTGTCGAACAGTGTTTTTCACTATTACCCTCATCTCAGCTTCAAAAATAGTTCTCACCATTTTAGAAGAGTCAACGATGCATTCACCTAAATCGAAATACTTGAGGAAAGGTTTTCTAAAGAAGCCATGAGTGTCATTTCTCAATGGGAACTGGTTTATTCAATTTTCATCTTTCTCTTACATTCATGTGAGTGGCTTTGTTGGGACCCCATGGAAACTTCCTGAGTATGTCAGTGATAGATGGAAATTAATGGAGCTAGCATGATAATTATTCCAAGTTCACTGCCTTCTTAGTGACAAGCACCATCCAGGAATCCATTTCTCGATCCAAATTGGGGAATACCAATGCCCAAATCTATTCAGTGCATAGCTCATGGAAAAGGAGTTCGCTCTCATAACCATCCATCCATATGTGAAGAGAGCCTAGTTCGATATCAATGGATATATGTAAAATATTTTGGGGGCGAAGTACTAACATAATCCTACCATGGAGGATTTCTAGGCTGCTTGTTTGAAAGAACATGAGGTAAGAAGACGGGAGTACTCTCGCCTAACACTTGCTCAGATCAAGGCCTTCCACATCAAGAGTCCTCCCAATTCATTCATAAATGATGATGAGGATGCCATCAATCCCTCCCATGATGCTATTTCCTTTACCCCATTTCCTCGAATCATCTCGAACCAAGAGAGACGAATTTTCTCTTGATGGCAAGAACCAACCAATTATTGAAAGAAGCATATCTTGGTATGACAAGGAACTTGCCAAATTGTAATCAATTCCAGATCACGTTTTAGGATCACAAAAATTTCCTATACGAGGGGGTCTCCATTCAACCAAGGTTTCTTCTCGATCAACTTCATTACCATCCAATCATAAACAACAAGAAAAAAAGAGTGGTTACCAAAATCCACTTCAGCAAAGTAACATGTCACGAGGAGAGAGATCCAAAGATCCAAACCTCGAAAAAGGAAGAGAGTGTGTGTCTGGATTTTATACCTCAAGTAGAGATTCTTCTACCCATATTGTTAATAGTGTTTGAAGCTAGCAGAAAATGATCCTCAGCCATGCTTCAAACAAGCATCCACTCAGGTGCAGGTAATTTAGATATCAAACACTTCAAGCCATGTAGTTCATGAAGGTATTTCCTAAAATCTCCTGAATAATCAGGAAGTGGATATTGAGGTTATGTCTCCTCAAATCGAGGTTGTAGATAGGATTCAAGAAGGATCTCATGATGTTGGAAATAATGAGAATATTGGTTCAAGCTCTAGGATTCTATATGCTGAAATAGTGAATGATACTCCTTCTTGGGTTGATTCTAAAGTAAAGAAAAGGAAGAGAGTTATCAAGCCAATTGACATTGATTTTGATGCCCTTTTCAAACTTTTGAATGATGCCATTCCTAAAAATCCTAAGGTTCTTTCTCAAATAATTATGGATAATAATGGAAACAAATTTGTAGACCTTGCCATTCCATAAGTGGATAAAGAGCGTGATGCTATGACGCCTGCCGACTATGAAGTTTCCAGAATGGGACTTGGAAGATCTACATTAGAAAGTGACATGGCGATGGCTTGAGACTCAATTGATATCATGCTAAAAATACTTGAGAAATACAATTCTCAAAACTCTTGGCTCAAGGCCAAAAAGAATCAATTGGTGGAGTACGTTCAACATTTGATAAATCCCATATCATCCACCTTCCCGGACACTGATGCGATGCGCTGCCCCAAATGAAGAGACTCTCAATTTGTCAAAGGAAATAAACACATTGGTCCATTTCACTAAAACTTGGCTTTTAGAGATTCTCGTTTTAGGCCGAGGGGATGGTCAAGACCGCAGTAAGCTTCATGAAGATATCAGTGTGTATCTAGATCCAATTCTTTCTTTCAAAGAAACTTTTGTTTCTACTATATCAAATTTGGATGAGATGTTTCCCAGTTTACAAGAAATGACAAGTATGGAATCTTTAGTTTTAACTATTGAAGGAATTCTCAAATTTGAACATCGAGGACATGTTTTCTTTGGTGTCTGCATCTCAAATCAAGAAAGACACTTATCGGGATTCTATAATTCATTATGACAACATGTGCAATGAAGCCTTCACTTCACTTTCCTTGATTCAGAATTCATGGCTATTATTTCTTGTAACCTCGTGAATGAGCATAATCAACGGTGTTCATCGGAGCGGTGAAAAAAGAATTTTCACAATTTTTCGTCAATTTCCATGGAGTGGTGCATCAAATTGAAGAACTTATTTGAGAATTCTCAATCCAAAATTGTTGATTTAAATGATATGCCAAGTATAATTCTTGAATTACAAGTATTTTTGAGGCTATTCTTCGACCAAGTGAACCTCCAAAAGAAGAAAAGATGTTTGAAACTTTGGGAAGGTTTATATCCTTTCAACTGGCAAAAGCATCGATCCTAATTTCACTGGCGATGTGGGGAGTTGATTTTCTTTGTATCTAGCGAAGTGGGAGAGTCCGTTTCTCATACGTTTGAGATAGGCGGACCCCATTTCGAAGGATAAGGCAATGGATATTATTGTATATTTTAAAAGGTGTTATTTTTGTTTTGGGAAACAAAGGATATTTTAAGTAATTTCTATTTTTGGATTGTCTTTAATAAAGTTGGTTAGAAAAATTCAAAGTCACTTAAGTGCCTTATTTAATGATCATGTAAAACCCTAACTACTTTGTAACCAACTTTTGAGTTATAAAAGGAAGTGAGGGGCTCATTTTTAAAGGGTGACTTTGAGAGAGGAGAAGAAAATACTTTTTGCAAGCTTTGTTTCAGGAAGAAACTTTGTGTTCTTTTGTGAAAAACATTTTGGAGTTAATGAAATACAAACTTTGTGTCTCATTCATTGTCTCTTGTAACGTTGATGTTCTTATGTTCATTAGATGTTAGGTGTTTGAATCTTGCATGCAAATATTATCTTTGATATTATTATCAATGTTATTAATCAGTTGTTCTAGTTCACAGTGATCAAGCTCTCATTATCTACTTGCTCATGTGTGTTCCCTTTTACACGTTCTTGTTTGACTAACCGAAACTCTGTTTTATTTGTGTTGGTTATTCATCTTTCTTCTTCATGCAATATTAGGCTCTATTTTTACCTAACTCTTGCATGCGCTTTCAGTTCATTCCATTTCACTCCTTTCCTTCATTCCATTCTATCTCCTTCATTCACTTTTCTTTCCATTGATGTTCCAAAACACCCCCCACATACAATTTTGAATGTACAGATGTAAATACAGTTTTGGTTTTCAATAAAGGTAGCCTCACCTTCATTGAGGAGGGACTTCATTCCCACACTTTGCATGTCATGTGAATGCATGCAAATCCATATGCTAAATGGGGCCAATGAGGAAGGATGGCTTCTCCCTTCTCATTGGATGTCTTGGTTGGGTGGAGAGCATTTCCTTTCCCCCTTCCTTGTTGTGATCAAGATGAAAAGATGGAGAAACTAGCATGTTATTGTTTTGGAGAAAAAACAATACAATTTGACAGTCCCATCCTTTTGAGAAAATTCATTCTAACCTTTCCCACCTTGAGTGGATGAGTTGTATAATGTTTGTAATGTGAAACCATTCATATTGATAATGGAAGTTTAAATTTGAATTGAGAAATGTAAAGAGTTGTATTCCAGTCTCTGTTTTGTAAATAAATGAGAAGAATGTATATGTATTGCTTATTGTATTTGAAATCAAATGGAAAAGTGACAAGTTGTAAAATTGTTATTGGAATATGAATAAAGGATGGAATTAGTTTTCAAATTGTAATGTGTACTAGATTTGAATAGCTGCCAAAGAATGAGATTACTGATTGTAAAGGAAGAATGCGTGGGAATTAAAGACAATGTTATATTCTTTGCAAAATGTATATTAAAAATTGAAAACAAAAATGCATTTTAACTTGGAATTGAATGGGTGATTTAATAAGAAAATGTATTGAACTACTTCAGAAGCTATACGCACATTTAAAAGACAAAATTGATAAACCAATTCAAAAGAAATAGTTCTTGTTATGAACTCCATTCTGGAAAATTCATTTCTAATAAACAAACATTTCAGACCTGCACTTAGTATTCAACTTAAAAATGTTATGGATTATCATGCTAAGACATTTAGGAATCCAAATTGACAAAGAAAACTTAAGAAAATAATCCAACCATTGCCAAATTTGAATGCAATTCCTCCTTGGGTCATTTTTCTGTCTATTGTCGAAGAAATAAAATTTGAAATCAATTGGAAAAATTAATCTTCCAAAAACACTTTAAACCCTCCCTAGACTAATCCTCCATGTCTGTTTGACATGTTGAGCAAAGGAGGAGATCTAATTTAAACAAATTGGGAAGCTGAAAATTGCCAGTTCACAAATAAAAATCTTGCAGATTTATTTCTCAAAATTTATAACTCTAACTTCATCAATTTCCAAAATTTATGATTCTTGTGCAAAGAGGGCATCAAGAGATTTCTGAAAAGTCCTTGTTTTCCCAAAACTGAGCTTTCTAGCTCAAGTTATGGCCATTTGAATTTTTACTTCAATTTGACATTCAAAAAAATAAAAATAAAATTGATCTAACTATAGAAAAATTTAAATTTTAACATTGGAAAAATTTCCCAAAAAGGTCCGCAGCCCCCGCCATCCTGCAACCAATCGGATCTTGCGATGTGGCACCTAGCGAGGTGGACAAATTTTTAAACTTATCCCTTTTGAAAATTTTCCTTGGGAAATTTTCCCATTTTTCCCCGCCACCCTGCTGGCCCACAACCAATCACATGCTGACACGTGGCATGGTGGAAGGTAGACTCTTTTCAAAACTTAAACTTATTCTTTTGAAAAAAATTACTTAGGAAAAAATTTCCATTCTCCTCTGTCGACCCGTGTCCAATCGAGAGGATGCCACGTGTCCTCTTGTGGCTATGACGGAGGCACGTTTTTCCCTTTTATCCCTTTGAAAAAAATTTGGGAAAATTTCTCATTTTATCCCCACTAAAACTATGGCCAATGAGAGCATGCCACGTGGCACTTTGGGGTGGAGGCGGAGGGCGGACCCTTCTTCTTCTTCTTTGGTTGTTTGTTTTGGCTTTGGGAAAATTTGCTAAATTTCTCCCGTGGCCCGCTTCTCTACCTTCCCCTCGAGACCTTGTCCTTCCACGGGTGTGCGGACCCGCACATCCTTTTTCTTCTTTGTTCCTCCATCGGGCACAAAGCGATAAATCCACCCACCGCCCGCCCTTTCTTTTGACTTTTCCACTTGGCACCAAGATCTGACACGTGTCCCCTAGGGACCCGCAGGGGCATGAAATGTTTTGTGCATTTGAGCTATGTGATGGGAAAATTTCCCTATGCCGCCCGTGACCCACCAATCCATCCAAAGCGCATTTCCCCTCCTCTTGACACGTGTCCCCCTTGGGAAAATTTGACCCCTAAACTCCGCTTGCTCATATCTTGAGTTTCTGGAGGAGTTAGGAGGACTTCTTTATATCACCGGAAAGGTGAGAAAATTTCCTATCCATTGGGAATGGTTTAGGGAAATTTTGGAAGCATTAAGAAGGAAAAAAATTATTTGAAACTCTGATCCTGTTAGAGAGTTGGGTATGGGGCAAATTGCTCCCTAAACCTAACTGAAACTTCTAGCCCTAAGTTTTGGACCTTGTGACCTCTGAGAATTGTTAATAAAAGAGAAGTTTGTTCTTGTGGATTTGAGTTGTTCTAGAATCTATTAGTGGTAGTTGTTTCCTAGCAACTTGGTTGTAGACACTCCTAATCAAGTTCTGGGAGTGGGTAAGTGAGACCTTGCTCTGTTGACTTTACTTATGTGTTATTTTCCTCACTATAATTTAATCCTACTCATGTCTTTGATCTAGTGGAAATTAAATACCTTGGGTATTTAATTTGTTTTGGGTCCCTTAACCCTAAAATTTAATCAGGAAATCTTTAGCTAAAATGTCAATGAAATCAGTAATTAAATTAATCCCTAGAGAGATTTGAGCTAGGTGTGGACCTATTACATTTATTGCTTTATAATGTGAAATCAGTAATCATTATAATGGGAAAGGTTATCAGTTGAATTTATTTTTCTTTGAGACTTTGGTTGTCAACTCCTAACACCTTACAAAAAAATTATTCCATAATTTTCTAACTAAACCTAGGTGGTTCATGGTTCTCAAGTGGGTTGTTTAACCAGTCATTACACTTGGTATCAGAGCAGTGGTTCGAAAGCTTGGACCATTGGGCATACTAGAAAACTTGAGACATGAACTGTAAACCTAGCACACTTTTGAATCTAAGAAAACAAACTTGTTGAAAATTGAATAAGAAATAAGTATGAAGAAATATTACATTACTATGTTCATTTGAACTACCAGAATTAAAATGATAATAAAATAATAATAAGTTTTTGAGTTGTTGTGCTTGCTTAATGACATTTTTTCTAAACCCAGTTAACTAAGAATGTCGATTAAATTTATTTTTTGAACTTCTAGTATAATAGAAACTCGGTTCCCTTTTTAAAATGTGTTGTTTTACAAGCCCTAAAACTTGATTTAATTATATGATGCATTAAGCTCTTTGTTGAGACCCTTCCCTATTGGAGTGGTTGGAATGATGAGTTGCAAGATGTGACCCTTGTGGTTGGATAGTAGTGGTTGTGTTCTAGGTTGGGAAGATTTAATTAGAAGTTGTTTAGAGCTTCCTTCCTTGAGTGGTTAAGAAAGAGGGTCTGGTTGTCATTTTTCCTTGTTGTTACCCATATGCGAGGGTGGACACTAAGTCAGGTGTCATCTAGGACCCAATCCTATGTATGTGTTCTTAGAACTAACCTCAAGGTAGAGTACCCCTATTGGAGCCATGAAAGGCTACGGAGTGAATGTGGTGTTAACTTTTGTGTTTTACATTCGTAATCTTGTGTATTTTATCAAGGACCGGCATCTTATTTTATGATTGGATTGAGAAGCTCTGAGAATATTTTATTTATTTATAATTCTTGCAAGAATTTTCAAACTTTGCAATGTGGCTACTTAGCCACTTTTATTGATTGCCGATATTTCTTAGACTTTATTTGATTGATGACTCGGAGCTCATGATGTTGTTGGCTACTTGGCTAAACGTTACGTGTTTTCCTTCTTGCATGTTGTTGAGTTGGTTCTATGCTTCATGTATGGTGACAATTTTCATATGGGGGTACACCCTAGGTGTCTTGAAGGTCCTTTTAGGTGCTTAAATTCATGCCTTGGTTATGGATGCATGGAACCTTGAGTGTGTCTAAGATCTTAGAGTGACCCTTTTTGTTGCTTGACCTTGCTAGAAAGAAAGTTTGTCATGTAGTGTGGTCTAGAGGGTAGTCTGATAGTGGTAGTGGTGATTCTATTTCAATCTGGTAAGAGCTTAACCCTCGTTGGAGTAGAAGTGTTTAATTATGGACTTTTAGATTTTGTTAGGATTGGATTACCTTTGGTTGACTATAAATGTTACTGGAACAATGTTTGTTTTGATAGTGACTTTTCATCGATGGCATGTTAAATTGTATCTTGGGTTCTTGGTTACATCATAGAAAGTTTTGACTCATGGAATGTATGCATCTTGGTAATTATGGATAGATTTAAGCCTTTCAGCAGTGTGTTTATTTAAGTGTACTTGTTTTACCCTCTTGACTTATAAATAAGTTTACACACACCTTAAAATTCCTTTACTATGAATAACATTCTATGACCTATTAATCTTTGGGTTACTTGGAAACATTTATGGATGCTTTGGGTCTTTTGGACCTTTCTCTTAGAGATGTTAGTTTGGTAGATATTAATAGTTAATCTTGATGGTGCTTATATGGTACTTCCTCTTTAAAAAAAAACTATAACTCTTGGCTATTTAGTTCATGTTTTGGTAAATTATTTGGTTGCCCCATTGCATTGGATGCATTTTTGTGTGGATGTGGTTCCTTGGAGTATAGTTGCATTGTCATCTAGTTGCTTGGCTGGTGTTAACTTGTGGAGACCCACTAAGAATGCTTAATGATGCTTGAAATTATTCGGTGAATTTTTGAAATCTTGGTGTGATTCATGTTGGTTCATTGTTTCCTAGTCCTTATAGAAAATTAATAATGTGTTTTCTATGTTGAATGTCTCTTGTTCCTTTAGAATCAAAATGTGGTGTGTTGATTTGTATCTCCTTCCCATAAAAGTAATTTTGTGTTGTGTTTAAACCATCATTCTCATCAAAATCTGATTGATAAGATGACTCAACCAAAACACCATAAAACTATAATTAAAGAGATTTGACCTTGGAACTTAACTAATAAATTGGAGCATAGAAAAGGGAAGTGATCCTTGTTGTACCCTTGGTAGATTAATAGAAGGAAATTTGTAACTAAGGAAGCATGAAAGGAATGTTCTTATCAAGCAAAGCTATAACTTTTGACTTAATAAGTTGATTTTTTTGTTCAAAAAGGGGTAAAATTTACGTGTATTGAGCGCAATATATAGTTGAAATGGTAGTTTTGTCACCTACCTGAAATTGTGAAGCACCCGGTGGATAGTAATGTGTTCTAGTTGCTTATTACTTCTTGTCCATGGATGTATGTGCCTTTCTTGTGGGAGTTTTGGGTCATCACACCCTTATCGTCTCGTAGCTCGACGGATGTGAGTTGTGGTCCTTGTGGATTGAGACTTATCTATTGTTTGAGAAGCAACCTCCGTGCATGTTGTCTTGTCCTTGGAAACCTAAGTTGTTGTAATTTTAAGGCAACATATGTTAAGGATATAAGATAATTTGGGAAGTCTTCTTTTCTTCATATTTTCTTGGGTCACCTTGTTGTTGAAGCCCTTCTTCCCATTAGGATGGAAAGTGCAAGATGATGTATTCACCTTTGGATTGATTGGACCCCTTGTTACTTGCTCTTCTCCCTAGCAACCTTGAGTGGTCCTTGGTGTTCCTTGTGCTCTCCTTATGGTTATTCCAAGCTTGAGTAGGAAATAAGATAAGTAGTCCCCATTGTGATATAAGGTATGGAACTTGTATTGTTATGTTAGTTGCTAGGGGAGATATATATATATATATATATATATATATATATATATATATATTTCTTTTGCTATGGTTGATTTTTTGATTTGGTTGTTTGGTGTGCTCGATTCTTAAAACAAAAGTGTAAAAATCAGACTATAGGAAAACCTTGTGGTCTTGACTTCTCTTGCATTACCATGAAGAGTTAATTGTGCCCTCTCAAGTTATAGAAATGATTTCCTTGATTAGTTCCTTGATTGTAAATGTTTTCTGATTTAGGTGTCCTTGTTGATCCACCTCATCTTGTGTGATCTCAATTTGTGGGACCTTGAGTGGACTTGTTCCTCGTACAAATTTGGTCATAGTTGATTTTGCTAGCCTTGTCTAAACAATGAACCTTGAAATCATGGCTTAAATTTGTAGAAACCTTAACTTTTATTAATGTGGTATGTGTATCAGTGGGAAACGTGTGGTCATCTCAAGATTATGGAAATTTTTCCCTGTAATTCCCTTACTTGGTGGTTACTCTTGATGATCTTTTGAAACTCTTCTTGTTATATTGTTACATGTTGTATCTTGTTTGATACCATAAATTTAATCCTTAGATTCTCATATTCATAGCCTTGCATGCAAAAAGTTTATAACTCATCCCTTGTAATCTCCCTTCTTCTTGTTAAATTATATTGGACCAAACTGAGTTCTATAGACCCAAACTTGGTTGAAGCAAAGCAATTCCAAAAAGGGCATGATCCTTTCTCTATTGCATTATTTCCACATTGGTTCTTATGACTTCCAGGAGGAAGTCAAGTCTAAGGGGAGGGGGATGTAGTTCCCACTTCCCTTTGGAACCTTTTATTACTGATCATGAGATTACAGACTATATGACAGACATTTTTATAGTTTGAATTTAGTATGGTGTTAGATGTCAGATCCGGGATTATTGATTGAATCTGATTATATATGATGCATGGTGATTATTAGAGACACTCATATGTGGATGATGATATATTATTGGACATGGATAGTTATGGATGTTTTTCGGATATGTGATTTTGGATATTATGAATAGATCTAGAAAATGAATATTTTATGATGTTGATATAGTTATTAATTAAAATTGTGAATGAGTAGTTTTTACTTCGATGATTGTTGTGATTTATCATATAGTTGATTTTTTTATTTTATTTGTATCATGTTGGATGTTCGATATGGCCATGAGGCGGTGAAGGAGGTATTTGAATTTTTACAGAATTAATAAAATCACAACAATGTCATCGGACTGGATACTAACCATATTAGAATTCTAGGTGAAATCAACGAGGTCACCATGGCAACTGTTTTGTGTGTGTGTGTTTGTTAGGGATTCCCATGGGGGGATTTCCATTATATATGACCATGGGATATGTATTTTATTATGTGTTCCTTTTTATTTATTGTTGTTTGTATTTTATAAGTAATGTGTTGCTTCTTTTAATTAATTTAAATGTGGTAGATTAATGTGAGAAATCATATAGTTAAACTTTAATTAAATTAAATTGGGATATGGAATGAAGTTGTTGATTTTAAATGTTAATGTTGGAAGAGTGTGTAAGAAATGTGTAAGAAGGTGTAAGGGATATGTAAGAGTTATGTAAGAAATATTTTGGAAGGTTAAACACTTCATCTCCTTAAGAATTCGAATTTGTCCTTGGAGGCCAAATTTGGAGGCTTGTGGGACAAGTTAAACTTGTCCCACACCTCTTAAAATGATTCACCAACCATACCTATGGTTTGGAGGTTAAATTTAGGAATTTTTATTGCATTTTGGAATGAAAATTTTAAGTTTTAATTGCACTTCTCTTACATATTTTAAATTCAGTCCTTTTGGGGTATGTGCTTGAGTATGTAAGTTAAATTGTCATTCTTATTTATTATGATTTGGTAGTTGATGTTGATTTCCTCTTGGGGTTGAGGAAGAATTATGTGGCATCCCACATGGATCCACATCATCCTCTTCTCTTCCCTCTCCTTTAAAAGTGCAAATCCTTGTTTATTTTTACTTGTTGAAACTTTTTCATTCCTCTTGGGGGTGCATTTTTTGTTGTTGTTTTGGGAGCTTATTGTGGAGGAAGTTTGGAGTCATTGCATGCTTGAGAATTTATGGTTTTGGACAGCACTTTGACCTCTTAGAAATATTGTGGATATTGGAACAAACTCCATTATGGAGAGGTAGGATCTTGAGCTTGTTTTTAAATGTTTTCTTTCTCTTGCATGCATGTTTAAATGGTGAATGTGTTTTGTGTTCTTGGCTGGTTGGGTAGACTACTTAGGACATGGTGTAGGAGAAGGCTATGGGGATTTCCAATGGGGGGCATAAGGGATTTCTAATGGCACCAATTTTATTGTGGAGGGAGTTTTGGATTGGGATCCACCTTGGAAAAGAAACTACTTGCATTTCTTACTCTTGGGGGGCATAAGGGAGAAAATTTGGGGGCATAAGGAGGGGTTGTGAGGCATAAGGTTTATGGGATTTAATATGTTTATTTGTGGTATGATTTTGGTGGATGCCCAATTCCAAATAAGGAGGCATAAGTAGTTTCCCATAGTTCCTTGCTCTTGTTGGCTTGCTTGATCAAGCCTATGTTTTATGTGAATGGTTTCCAATTGCAGTTGTGAACTATTGTCCTTGCTTGGACTATGTATCTTGTTGATTTATGCATGTGAAAGAATGTTGCTTGTTTTTGTGGAATCCATTGTTTCCATGAGTTGATTTTCATTCTCTATTTCAATATGGTTGGGGCTCGGGGGCCAATGAGGAAGGATGGATTCTCCCTTCTCATTGGATGTCTTGGTTGGGTGGAGAGCATTGCCTTTCCCCCTTCCTTGTTGTGATCAAGATGAAAAGATGGAGAAACTAACATGTTTTTGTTTTGGAGCAAGAAGAATACAGTTTGACAATCCCATCCTTTTGAGAAAATTCATTCTAACCTTTCCCACCTTAAGTGGATGAGTTGTATAATGTTTGTAATGTGAAACCATTCGTATTGATAATGGAAGTTTAAATTTGAATTGAGAAATGTAAAGAGTTTTATTCCAGTCTCTTTTTTTTTAAGAAATGAAAAGAATCTATATGTACTGCTTATTGTATTTGAAATCAAATGGAAAAGTGACAAGTTGTAAAATTGTTATTGGAATATGAATAAATGATGGAATTAGTTTTCAAAATTGTAATGTGTACTGGATTTGAATAGCTGCCAAAGAATGAGATTGCTGGTTGTAAAGGAAGAATGCGTGGGAATTAAAGACAATGTTATATTCTTTGTAAAATGTATATTAAAAATTGAAAACAAAAATGCATTTTAACTTGGAATTGAATGGGTGATTTAATAAGAAAATGTATTGAACTACTTCAGAAGCTATACACACATTTAAAAGACAAAATTGATAAACCAATTCAAAAGAAATAGTTCACTGTTATGAACTCCATTCTAGCAAATTCATTTCTAATAAATGAACAGTTCAGACCTGCACTTAGTATTCAACTTAAAAATGTTATGGATTAGCATGCTAAGACATTTAGGAATCCAAATTGACAAAGAAAACTTAAGAAAATAATCCAACCATTGCCAAATTTAAATGCAATTCCTCCTTGGGTCATTTTTCTGTCTATTGTCGAGAAATAAAATTTGAAATCAATTGGACAAATTAATCTTTCTAAAACACTTTAAACCCTCCCTAGACTAATCTTCCTTGTTTGTTTGACATTTTGAGCGAAGGAGGAGATCTAATTTAAACAAATTGGGAATTTGAAAAATGCCAGTTCATAAATAAAAAACCCTGCAAATTTCTTTCTCAAAATTGACCACACAAACTTCATCAATTTCCAAAATTGATGATTTTTGTGTAAAGAGGGCATCGAGATATTTCCAAAAAGTCTTCATTTTCCCAAAGTTGAGCTTTATAGCTCAAGTTATGGCCATTTGAAGTTTTACTTCAATTTGGCATTCAAAATAATAATAATAAAAAAAAAATTTGATCTAACTATAGAAAATTTTAAATTTTAAACTTTGGAAAAATTTCCCAAAAAGGTCCTGCAGCCCCGCCATCCCGCAACCAATCGGGGCCTACCACGTGGCACCCTAGGAGGCGGACCAATTTTTAAACTTATCCCTTTTGAAAATTTTCCTCGAAAAATTTTCCTATTTTTTCCTGTTGACCCACAACCAATCACATGCTGCCACATGGCACGGTGGAAGGGCGGAATCTTTTCAAATCTTAAACTTATTCTTTTGAAAAAATTTACTTGGGAAAAATTTCCCTTTCTCCTCTGCGCCAACCCATGACCAATCAAAAAGGCACCACGTGTCCTCTTGTGGCTATGACAGAGGCACGTTTTTCCCTTTGGACTTATCCCTTTGAAAAAAATTTGGGAAAAATTCTCATTTTATCCCCGCCGCTAGCTGCATGGCCAATGAGAGTGTGCCATGTGGCACTTTGGGGTGGAGGTGGGAGGGTGGACCCTTCTTATTTGGTTGTTTGTTTTGGCTTTGGGAAAATTTGCTAAATTTCTCCCACGGCCCGCTTCTCTCGCCTTCCCCTCGGACCTTGTCCTTCCGCAGTGCATGGACCCATGCATCCTTTTTCTTCTTTGTTCCTCCATCGGGCGCAAAGCAATAAATCCACCCGCCGCCTTGCCCTTTCTTTTGACTTTTCCGCTTGGCGCCAAGATCTAACACGTGTCCCCTAGGGACTGCAGGGGGCATGGAATGTTTTGTGCATTTGAGCTATGCAATGGAAAATTTCCCTATGCCACCCCGTGACCCACTAATCTGTCCAAAGTGCATTTCCCCTCCTCTTGACACGTGACCCCCTTGGGGAAAATTTGACCCCAAAACTCCGCTTGCTCATATCTTGAGTTTCTGGAGGAGTTAGGAGGACTTCTTTATATCACCGGAAAGGTGAGAAAATTCCTATCCTTTTTGAAATATTTAGGGAAATTTTGGAATCATTAAGAAGGAAAAATCTAGTTTAAACTCTGAGCCTATTAGAGAGTTGGGTATGGGAGTAAATTTCTCCTGAACCTAATTGAAACTTCTAGCCCTAAGTTTTGGACCTTGTGACCTCTGAGAATTGTTAATAAAAGAGAAGTTTTTTTTTGGATTTGAGTTGTTCTGGAATCTACTAGTGGTAGTTGTTACCTAGCAACCTAGTTGTAGACACTCCTAATCAAGTTCTGGGAGTGGGTAAGTGAGACCTTGCCCTGTTGACTTTACTTATGTGTTTTTTCCTCACTATAATTTAATCCTGCTCATGTCTTTGATATGGTGGAAATTAAATACCTTGGGTATTTAATTTTTTTGGGTCCCTTAACCCTAAAATTTAATCAGAAATCTTTAGCTAAAATGTCAATGAAATCAGTAATTAAATTAATCCTAGAGAGATTTGAGCTAGGTGTGGACCTATTACATTTATTACTTTATAATGTGAAATCAGTAATCATTATAATGGGAAAGGTTATCAGTTGAATTTATTTTTCTTTGAGACTTTGGTTGTCAACTCCTAACACCTTAAAAAAATTATTCCATAATTTTCTAACTAAACCTAGGTGGTTCATGGTTCTCAAGTGGGTTGTTTACCCGGGCATTACATTGTTGATCAACTACCAACTAGAAAATCAGTATAATAGGAGGATGAATCAGCAATAGGAAAAGAAGAAGACCATGTGAAAACAAGTGTAGAAAAGCTTCCAAGTGTGTAATATGTTTTAAGTGAATGCAATGACCCTCATTACCTAGCATGCCAAGAGCTTGTAGCACTCCTAGAAGGTTGCGATAGTCCACTTTGAAGCCATTATTAGGTGTTGCAACCAATTACAAAGAGCTTCATTTCATTGAGGAGATCCCTACATGTTTAAATGCCTTAAGTGCGAGCAATACATGTAAGAGGTTTCGAACCCTTCTTCCCTTTCATCCTCTCAAAATTCTAATTTAGAGGATAAGTTTGAGCTCATTAGCTTCATGTTTGAAGAAGAGGACCATAGTGAACAAGTTTTAGATTTGGAGGTCATTAGGGAAGAAAGAGAACCTTTGGCATAACATGACAACGAAGATCCCAAATGCTTGTCTAAATTGGAAGGGTGATTTGATATAGAGGATTCCATGGAGACCACTACTTTTATTACTCCATTATCCATCCTTCAACAACAAGAATCTATTGTCATGATGGAGAAGCACATGGAAGAAAACAAATCAAATTTAGAAGCATTGAATGAGGATCAAATCATTGAGAGATTTTTTCTTTCATTTGGAGAATCTTATTTGGTTGATGAATCCATGGAAGGGGAAATTTTCCAAGAATATCTTTTCACCCAAAATGGTCCTCTAGAGTAGCAGATTGAAGAGTTTGATTTATCAAACTTCATGTTAGAAGAGGAAATCATCCAAGAACAATATGGCCTTCAAGTGGAAGAGGAGGAACTTCTAAGTGAGAAGAATTCTTCAATAATTTTCGGTGACGTACAAATTACCCCATTAGATGTTGTGAGAAATCACAGGTGAGTTGTCGAGTGAGAGGAAGTTCTACATTTCCAATGAAGAGGAAGTGAAAAGCAAGGATAACAACCATTTCATACTAGTCATGAATGTAAAAGATCAGTTGTTTGTAGATGAGCAACATGAAGAGAATCATTTCACAGATGGTCACCTTTTCTAGGAAGGATTGCAACAATACTTCCTTGTTGGAATTGGAATTCGAGTAGTGGGAAAATCCAGCGGATCAAAACTTTCCCAATAAAGTACTTTGCTTCATTAGAGCTAAAGGAGGAGCCACATCCAGTCATGCTTTCCTCTAAACATGAGAATGAACCTCATAACAACAAATATTGGCATCAAATCCTCCAAGGAAAAAAATTGTGAGAAGCTTGAGGAGGTATTATCTTTGTTTGATGTTGATACCTTGGCTCATTGGGTGAAAAATCAGCTTGCAGTCAATTTTTCACTCTTAACTACATCCATGTTTAGTTCCAAATAATCTACATGGCTGCAAGTTGTGAGGAAGGGAAGTTATTTCTCATTTTTAGTATCATTTTGTTTGAATTATTTATTTATTTGGTTAGTGTAGGGTAAGAGTAGGTTTTTTTAGTAGAATAAGTTCTTGTGCACACTCTGCATGCTTCACTTGAGGCATGTATGATTTTCCTCTTTATACATAGCTTTTGTTCGTGTTTTCTCCGTAGTCTATAACATCGCAGTGCATCATGTTCCCCATAATTTTTTGTGGAAAGAAGCTCATAGTTGCATGAAGAAATTGTGATCTTTACATCATTTCAAATGGAGAGCAACTAAAATCAGTTATGAGATAGATTTTTAGGATTTTGAATTCACTTTTCCTTAATGAACAATTTGCAGTGAGTCTTTCATGCCCTCCCAGAATCAAAATCAGTTTTGGGGTAAATTGTGGTGTGATGATAAATGGTAGTGTTTGAGTTTGCAAACAACTCAATTAGTGTGTAGAAGGTTCCAGCCCTTTAGCAATGTTCGAGAATCCTATTCATAAGGGAAAATTAGATTTTAATAAAGTTCCATGATGTCCAAAATCAGCTTATGCCTCTCGAAAATTCAGCAATGCTCCATCTTTTCAAGAAGATCATTATTTTTGTACTTCATATGATATTAGAGCAATTTCAAATATAGTCATGCATTCCAAACAAATCAGATTTGCAGATCAATGAAATGGAGAAAAGGATTAGAATCAAGGAAATTTTCCACTATCACAAAACAAAGTTTAATATTTTCTTACGAAGATTTGGGAAATGTGAAGAGGGTCGTCAATCCTCCCCATTAAAAATGTCAATCCATGTTGGTGTCCAAAGGTTGTATGCATTAAGAGAAGAAGATCTTGGAAAACAAATCCTCTAAACACAATCCAAACTTGCATACAATAAATCACAAATGCAGAAATTTAAAAGAACACTTGTAGAAATGTAAACACACTTGCATAAAGGAAATCACACTTGCAGGAATATAAAGGCATGCTTGCATAAAGGAAATCACACTTGCATAAATTGAAATTGTTGAATTAAAAGTAAACATAATTGAATGAAACACCTGCAGTTTACAACAAACTGAATTTTCACAATACAAAGATAAAAACAATACAACAAAATGAATTAAATACAAATGAATAAACATAAACATAAAAACATAGATCCATCTTCCTTGGAATGAGTGTCCATCTCATTCCTTGGAAGAGGATTTAAATCATACTTCTGAGATCTCAAAACTACATAATATTTGAGAGGAAAGAATAGATCTTTATTTCTTTGGAGAAAAGCATTACATAAGTGTGGAAGGTTGCATTTATAATTCATGCATCCAACCAACTCATTATTTTTAGAAATATAATCTGATCTTATGTTTATTCCAATCCTAACAACTAAGATCTCCATCTCCACAAAATATGGAGAGAGATATTATTGAAGTCAAATCTTATCTCACTTATTTTATGAAGATTTGCTCCCAAATCTTCTCCTTGATTTTCAGTAACAAGAATCATAATGATTTTATTCTTAAATTATTAGGAGGATTTTCCTCAAAATATGATTTTGACCAAACACCTTTTTCAGATTTTCCATTTGACTTTACTTTTTTTGTGTGGAACTTTTGACGCTTGTCAAATACGTTTTCCTCTGACTCACAGTTCACTAAAAGTTAGATTTCTCTTTATTGGTAAAACCTGTAGCAAATCTGAATGAGATTTTTGTTAAACACATTTCTATAAAAAAATTCTCTCAGATTTTCCATTTAAATTTTTTGTTTCTATTTATGGAACTTTTAGTGCTCGTCTGATACACGTTTCCTCATATTGTAGCTCACTAAAAGTTATATTTCTCTTTATTGGTAAAACCTGTAATAAATCTGAATAAATTTTTTGTTAAACACATTTCTATGACAAAAACCTCTCTCATATTTTCTATTTGAATTTTCTATTTATGTTTATAGAACTTTTAGTGCTCATATGATACACGTTTCCTCGTATCGCACCTCACTAAAAGTTAGATATCTCTTCATTGGTAAAATATGTAGTAAATATGAATGAGGTTTTTGTTAAAAAAATTCTATCAACAAAAACCTCTCTCATATTTCCCATTGGAATCACTTTGAATTTTCACAATCCCGTAAAAAATTTCATTTAATTGATGCAAGTTCCAGAACTAAAGTTGTCATTCCTTTTATACAAGTTTCGGAACTAAATCTGCAAGGTCTGAAACTAAATTTGATTTGTCCACAAATTAAAAGTTCCAAAACTAAGTTTTATTCAATTGATACAAGTTCTAGAACTAAATTTGTGAGTTCTAAAACTAAACCTACAAGTTCCATAACTAACTCTATGAGTTCTGAACTAACTCTGAGTTCTCACCAACTAACTTAAAATAGCTATAACTTTTGCATGCAACCTCGGATTGAGATGATTATTTTTTTGAACTTGCATAATTTTTCAAGATAAATATAAATATGAAATCATATATAATTTTAAATGTACTATTCATGATTAATTCCACTTTTCCAATACTAGCATTATCTTTCCTTTATGGCCTGCATACACAAGACTTTTCATATTTTCCCAAATAATCAATAGGATTAGTCAAAAAATAGATAACAAAATATTTATAAATAATGAACAAGATATATATCATATATTCTATCTTAAGTAAACTATAAGTTCCTAGATTACATTTAAATCCACTTTCAAAGGTAACTTGGAAGGACAAAATAATGGTAATTTATGGCCAATTTATGGCCTCATCATTGCCCCACACTTAATCTTATGCATGTCTTCATGTATTACATTATTATCTCTTCTTCTTATATTCTTCTCCGTATTGAGGACATGTTCTTGTGGATCTCATT
Source organism: Taxus wallichiana var. yunnanensis (assembly GCA_018340775.1). Classification (NCBI taxonomy): domain Eukaryota; kingdom Viridiplantae; phylum Streptophyta; class Pinopsida; order Cupressales; family Taxaceae; genus Taxus; species Taxus wallichiana. The sequence continues at coordinate 734,001,885 of CM031241.1, forward strand.
CTGCTGATTTTGATTTTTTTCTTTTACAACAGGTTCTTGTGTGGATCTCCTTTTGTTGCTTTTAATATTATTTCTTTTACAACAGATTCTTGTGTGGATATCCTTTTGTTGTTTTTGATTTATTTTCTTTTACAATATGTTCTTGTGTAGATATCCTTCTGGTGCTTTTGATTTCCTTCTTCTACAACAGTTCTTGTGTGGATCTCCTTATGTTGCTTTTGATATTATTTATTTTACAACAAGTTCTTATGTGGATCTCCTTCTATTGTTTTTCATATTATTTTTTTACAATATGTTCTTGTGTGGATCTCCTTTTGTTGTTTTTGATATTCTTTTATTTTGACAAAGCAAGTTCTTGTGTGGATCTCCTTCTGCTTTTTTTTTATCTCTTTTATTTTACAACGGGTTCTTATGTGGATCTCCTTTTGTTGTGTCTCATATTTAAAATCAAAACACATAGCTCATGCTTCTCCTTCTCTCTCTCACCTAAACTCATGCATGTCCTCATGCATGTTGTTTATTTATGGATTCCCATAAATTATACTCAAAAAGTTTGATTGCAAAGAGGTGCACATATTTTTCATATAAGTAGGGAGATATGAATTTTATCTTGCCTTCCTTAGAAATATTTAAAAGTGGATCTAGCTGTCATAAAAAAACTTGAAGAAAGCTTAAAATAAAATAGTAGAACAAAATTAAATTGATCATACCTCTAGTTGTCTTTGTCATCCTATTGTTAACATGGTCAAATAGTGCTGAGAAGAAAGCAACTAGGTAACAGTTGACTTCCTTTGAAGAAGAGTCGCCTCCTTTTGCCTTTGATTAGCCAACAAGCTAGTTTTCCAATCAAAGTTTTTTTTTTCCTTTGACTGGTCATAAGTTGGTTTTCCATTCAAAGATTTTTTTTTTTATTTTGATTTTTTTGCCTTTGATTGGTCAGCAAGCTAGTTTTTCAATCAAATATTTTTTTTTTTTTTATTTTTTCGTTGAAATGATAGCATGAAAAGGATTAGAGAAAAATTTGATCCATCATCGTACTATATTTATCAAAGTACAACTTGTGTAAAATAGGAATCAAAGTCTAATATCTCATAAAAACCTTTTTGCATACTTGGTAACTCCAAGAATATTTTTGAAAATTGTGTAGATAATTTCTAGGTCTTCAAAGCCCATCTTGAATTGTGTATGATCGAATCACCATAGTAGTCTTCAAAGCCCGAACTAGTGATCTCATGAGATGGAGAGTTGTTAAAAGAGAAAGTGAAGGTATCCGTGGGTCCCTCCAAAATCTTCATGCTCCTTGGTTGATACTTTGTTGGTTCTCTAAAATTTGCATGCTTGATATCAAGAAAAAATCTAGAAATTCCTGTAGATCTAGTCCTCGGTGTTAGTACGCAAAAAAATAATTCCTTCATATTCACCATAATTACTTCTTAACGTTATACAAGCATATACAAAAATGAAGAAATTGAAAGACATGAAAACAAATTTTTCTAATGGATATGGTTCAGGGATTGAATTTTATTATGGGATGAAAACTAATTTGGATGAGTGGATTTATTATGAGTGATTTTTTATTTTGGCTCCAATGAAATACTTGAATATGGATGAAGTTAATTAGAAATACTGCCACTTCATTATTACAAACTAGATAAGCCAGTTTTTTACTAAGGTTATGTGTAATAAGATCAATGAGCTATTAGTTGATACAAGGGGAAATGGTGGTGGTTATCAAAAATGGCATATGATATTTCATCAACTGGATCTACTTCTAGATTCAATATCATATTCTACCATTTCCATATCTGAATTATTTTTTCATACCATTATATCTATTTATCAAACATCACAGTCATTTTTCTTATACACAGAGTTTGTTTGTGGGGAGATATTTATAATCTAATATTCCTAATTACAGAAATAAAATTTTAATCTACTTACAGGAAATAAAAGTCTAAAGAAACTACTTACCAAATACCTACTGTCGCAGAATTTTCCAAAAGGTATTCTACTGTCACTAGAATATTCTTTTAGAGAACTCTGAATCTCCCAATAACACCGTGTCCCCAGAAACGATGCCAAAATGATGAGGGTCATCAATCCTCACCATTAAAAATGTCAATTTAGTTTGGTGTCCAAATGTTGTATGCATTAAGAGAAGAAGATCTTGGAAAACAAATCCTCTAAACACAATCTAAACTTGCATAAAACAAATCACACATGCAAAAATTTAAAAACACACTTGCATAAAGGAAATCATACTTGTAGGAATATAAAGGCACACTTGCTTAAAGGAAATCACACTTGCATAAATTGAAATTATTGAATTAAAAGTAAACATAATTGAACGAAACACCTGCAGGTTTACAACAAACCGAATTTTCACAATAAAAAGATAAAAATAATACAACAAAATGAATTAAAAACAAATGAATAAACATAAACATAAAAACACATATTCATCTTCCTTGGAATGAGTGTCTAGCTCATTCCTTGGAAGAGGATTTAAATCATACTTCTGAGATCTCAAAACTACATAATATTTGAGAGGAAAGAATAGATCTTTATTTCTTTGGAGAAAAATATTACATATCTAAGTGTGGAAGGTTGCATTTAAAATTCATGCATCCAAACAACTCTTTATTTTAGGAAATATAATCTAATCTTATCTTTATTCCAATCCTAATAACTAAGATCTCCATCTCCACAAAATATGGAGAGAGATATATTATTGAAGTCAAATCTTATCTCACTTATTTTAGGAAGATTTGCTCCTAAATATTCTCCTTACTTTTCGGTAACAAGAATCATAATGATTTTATTCCTCTACATTATTGGAAGGAGGATTTTCCTCAAAATATGATTTTGACCAAATACCTTTCTCAGATTTTCCATTTGACTTTGTTGTTTTTTATTGTGGAACTTTTGACGTTTGTTAAATACGCTTTTTCCTCGGACTGCAGTTCACTAAAAGTTAGATTTCTCTTGATTGGTAAAACTTGTAGTAAATATGAATTATTTTTTTGTTAAACACATTTCTATGAACAAAAAAAACTCTCATATTTTCCATATGATTTTTTTGTTTCATTTATGGAACTTTTAGTGCTGCCTAATACACGTTTCCTCAAACTACATCTCACTAAAAGTTAGATATCTCTTTATTAGAACAACTTGTAAATAAATTTTAATGAGGTTTTTGTTAAACACATTGCTATAAAAAAAAACCTATCTCATATTTTCTATTTAAATTTTCTATTTCGCTTATGGAACTTTTAGTGCTTGTCGATACACATTTCCTCGACTGTAGCTCACTAAAAATTAGATCTATCTTCATTGGTAGAAACTATAGAAAATATAAAAATATGTTAAATAAATTTCTATGAACAAAAACCTCTTTCATATTTCTCATTGGAATCTCTGATTTTTCACAATCCCTCAAAAACTGTCATTCGATTGATGCAAGTTCCGAAACTAAAGCTGTCATTCCTTTTATGAAAGTTTCGAACTAAATCTACAAGTTCTAGAACTAAATATGATTTTTCCACGAATTAAAAGGTCTAAAAATAAATTTCATTCAATTAATATAAGTTCTGGAACTAAATCTATGAGTTCTGGAACTAAATTTGCAAGTTTCGAACCAACAGTGTGTGAGTTCCGAACTAACTCTGTGAGTTCCGCAGCTAACTTAAAATAGCTATAACTTTTACATGTGACCTCGGATTGAAATGATTCTATTTTTTAACTTGTATTATTTTCAAGAGAAATCTAAATATGAAATCAGATATGATTTTAAATGTACTTGTCATGATCAATTCTACTTTTCTCAATACTAACATTATCTTTCCTTTATGGCTCGTATACACAAGACTTTGCATTTTTTCTCAAATAATCAATAAGATTAGTCAAAAATAGATAAAAAATATTTATAAAGAATGAACAAGATATATATCCTATATTTTATCTTAAGCAAACTATATAAGTTCCTAGATTACATTTAAATCCACTTTCAAAAGTAACTTGGAAGGACAAAATAATGGTAATTTATGGCCAATTTATGGCCTCATCATTGCCCCACACTTAATCTTATGCATGTCCTCATGTATTACATTATTATCTTCTCTTCTTAGATTCTTCTCCGTATTGAGGACACGTTCTTGTGGATCTCCTTCTACTACTTTTGATTTCTTTCTTTTACAACAAGTTCTTATGTGGATCTCTTTCTGTTGCTTTTAATATTCTTTTTTTTACAATAGATTCTTGTGTGGATCTCCTTTTACTACTTTTGATTTATTTTCTTTTACAATAGGTTCTTATGTGGATCTCTTTCTTGTGCTTTTGATTTCCTTCTTCTACAACAGGTTCTTGTGTGGATCTCCTTTTGTTACTTTTGATATTATTTATTTTACAACATGTTCTTGTGTGGATCTCCTTCCGTTGTTTTTCATATTCTTTTCTTTACAACAGGTTCTTGTGTGGATCTCCATCTGTTTCTTTTGATATTCTTTTCTCTTACAGCAGGTTCTTGTGTGGATCTCCTTCTGTTGCTTTTGATCTATTTTATTTTACAGCAGTTCTTGTGTGGATCTCCTTCTTTTGTGTCTCATATTTAAAATCAAAATGCATAGCTCATGCTTCTCCTTCTCTCCCACACCTAAACTCATGCATGTCCTCATGCATGTTGTTTATTTATAGCTTCCCATAAATTAGATTCAAAAACTTTGATTGCAAAGAGATGCATATATTTTTATATAAATAGGGAGATGAATTTCATCTTACCTTCCTTGGAAATATTTAAAAGTGGATCTAGCTATAATAAAAAAACTTACAAAAAAACTTAAAAATAAAATAGTAGAACAAAATAACTTGATCATACCTCTAGTTGTCTTTATCATCCTATTGTTAACATGGTCAAATAGTGTCGAGAAGAAAGCCACCAAGTAATAGTTGATTTCCTTTGAAGAAGAGTCGTCTCCTTTTGCCTTTGATTGGCGAAGCTCAGTTTTTCAATCAAAGTTTTTTTCTTTCCTTTGACTGCGGCCAAGAAGCTGGTTTTCCAATCAAAGTCTTTTGATTTTTTTTTTTTTTTTTTTTTGCCTTTGATTGGCTAGCAAGCTGGTTTTCCAATCAAATTTTTTTATTTTATTTTCCTTTCTTTTTTTTTTTAAATGATAGCATGAGAAGTATTAGATAAAAATTTGATCCATCATCAGACTATATTCATCAAAGTACAACTTGTGTAAAATAGGAAGCAATGTCTAAGATCTCCTAAAAATATTTTTGCATACTTGGTAACTCCAAGAAGATTTTTAAAAATTATGTAGACAATTTCTAGGTCTTCAAAGCCCATCTTGAATTATGCATTATCAGAATCACCATAGTAATCTTAAAAGCCTGAACTAGTGATCTCATGAGATGGAGAGTTGTTAAAAGAGAAAGTGAAGGTATCTGTGGGTCCCTCCAAAATTTGCATGCTCCTTGGTTGATATTGTTGGTTCTCCAAAATCTGCATGTTGATATCAAGAAAAAATCTAGAAATTCCTATAGATCTAGTCCTCGGGTGTTAGTACGCAAAAATAATTCCTTCATATTCACCATAATTACTTCTTAACGTTATACAAGCATATACAAAAATGAAGAAATTGAAAGACATGAAAACAAATTTTTCTAATGGATATGGTTCATGGATTGAATTTTATTATGGGATGAAAACTAATTTGGATGAATGGATTTATTATGAGTGATTTTTTATTTTGACTCCAATGAAATACTTGAATATGGATGAAGTTAATTAGAAATATTGCCACTTCATTATTACAAACTAGATAAGCCAGTTTTTTACTAAGGTTATGTGTAATAAGATCACTGAGCTATTAGTTGATACAAGGGGAAATGGTGGTGGTTATCAAAAATGGCATATGATATTTCATCAACTAGATCTATTTCTAGATTCAATATCATATTCTACCATTTCCATATCTGAATTATTTTTCATACCATTATATCTATTTATCAAAAATCACAGTATTTTTCTTATACACAAAGTTTGTTTGTGGGGAGATATTTATAATCTAATATTCCTAATTACATAAATAAAATTTTAATCTACTTACAGGAAATAAAAGTCTAAAGAAACTACTTACCAAATACCTACTATCACAGAATTTTCTAAAAGGTATTCTACTGTCACTAGAATATTCTTTTAGAGAATTTTGAATCTCCCAATAACACCGTGTCCCTAAAACGACGTAAAAATGATGAGGTTCATCAATCCTCTTCATTAAAAATGTCAACAAAATTTGGTTTCCAAAGGTTGTATGCATTAAGAGAAGAAGATCTTGGAAAACAAGTCCTCTAAACACAATCTAAACTTGCATAAAATAAATTACTCATACGAAATTTAAAAGCATACTTGCATAAATGTAAACACACTTGCATAAAGGAAATCACACTTGTAGGAATATAAAGGCACGCTTGCATAAAGGAAATCACACTTGCAAAAATTAAAATTTCTAAATTAAAAGTAAACATAATTGAACGAAACACATGCGGGTTTATAACAGACTAAATTTTCACAATATAAAGATAAAAACAATACAAAAAAAAAAGACAAATGAATAAACATAAACATAAAAACACAGATCCATCTTCCTTGGAATGAGTGGCCAACTCATTCCTTGGAAAATCATTTAAATGATTTTGACCAAATACCTTTCTTGGATTTTCCATTTGACTTTGTTGTTTTTGATTGTGGAACTTTTGACGCTTATCAAATACTCTTTTCCTCGATCAGATTCACTAAAAGTTAGATTTCTCTTGATTGGTAAAACTGTAGCAAATCAATGTTGTTTTTGTTAAACACATTACTATGAACAAAAACCTCTCTTATATTTTCCATTTGAATTTTTCTATTTCTGTTTATGAAACTTTTAGTGCTCATCTGATACACTTTTCCTCGGACTACAGCTCACTAAAAGTTATATCTCTCTTTATTGGTAAAACTTGTAACAAATCTGAATGAGGTTTTTGTTAAACACATTTCTATGAACAAAAATCTCTCTCATATTTTCCATTTGACTTTTCTATTTCTTTTTATGGAAATTTTAGTGCTCATCTGATACACATTTCCTCGATCATGACTCATAAATGTTAGATATCTCTTCATTGTTAAAAACGTAGCAAATTTGAATGAGTTTTTGTTAAAAAAATTCTATGAACAAAAACCTCTCTCATATTTACCATTGGAATCTCCGAGTTTTCACAATCCCTCAAAACCTATCATTTTATTGATGCAAGTTTCGGAACTAAAGCTGTCATTCCTTTTATGCAAGTTCCTAACTAAATTTGTAAGTTCGATCTAAATTTGATTTGTCCACAAATTGAAAGTTTCAAAACTAACTCATGATTCAACTAATACAAGTTTTGGAACTAAACTGCAAGTTCCAACTAACTCTACGAGTTTTGTAGCTAACTTAAAGCAGCTATAACTTTTACATGCGACCTCGAATTGAGATTATTCTTGTTTTGACCTTGCATAATTTTTTTAGAGGAATCTGATTATGAAATTATATATTATTTTAAATTTACTATTCATGATCAATTCCATTTTTCCCAATACTAGCATTATCTTTCCTTTATGGCCTGCATACACAAGACTTTGCATCTTTTCCCAAATAATCAATAGGATTAGTCAACAAAATAGATAACAAAATATTTATAACTAATAAACAAGATATATATCCTATATTTTATTTTAAGAAAACTATAAGTTCCTAGATTACATTTAAATCCACTTTCAAAAGTAAATTGGAAGGACAAAATAATGGTAATTTATGGCCTCGTCAAAATGCAAGCAATAGGTTGTCAACTCCAACCTTAAACAATGTTCCAATAACTCGGGACACAATTTTTTCAATTGTGACTCAATTTTGGGCCATTTCAATATAATGCATACCTAATGGATAAGTATGTCGGTTACCAGAAGCCCCATCTAGCAAGAAGATGTCCCCAGTGAGTCACAAAATTGTTATCCATTTTCATCCCTAGTGTGAAAATGGACAATAAGGAGGCCTTGAGTTGAGCAATTGTTAGGCCACTAGTACATTCACCTTGGTAGCAGGAATATTTCCACATTTCAAGAGCACTCTTAGTGTTTTGTGAGTGTGAACGCCATAGGAAGAATTTTTCCTCTTTTGGGTTTTTAATTTTAAGAGCTCGGTTTGAAAGAGTGAGGTAGGCTTAGGTGGGCCCCATGGGCAACCAAGATGGGAAACACTTGAAGAAATGTTCCCTTCACATCTCAATGTTATCTTCATAATCCCCATGTCCGAAAAGTTCCCAAAAATTTACAAAAGTGGTTGGGAGTATTGCATGGGGCCAAGGTTGTCAAGGAACCCATCTAGCTTAGTCGAGCTGGTGGGGCAAGCGAGAAATGGATTGTTGAGATTTGGGAGTCATGCATTAGAGGCGAAGCTCACCAAGTAGCTCGGTGAGCTATGTTGAATGGCTACCATTAGAGTGAAGTGGCAAGCTCAAGTGACCAAGCTATAGGTTATGTTGAAGGGTGTGAGTGTAGAACTCAAGCATGCAATGAATGGTGAGTTACACCGCCCTAAGGAAATCAAGTATTAGCGCCAAGCTAGGGAAAATGGATCGAGTCTTGGTGAGCGTTGCAATGAAATCTTAGATAGGGAGTACTTTGATCATCGAAGAGATCAAAGGGAAATTAACACATATGCATGGGGTTAGGATTGAACACGGTGTGGCTCGGGTGGGTGAAGGACTTAGAGGAACGGTGAGGAAGTCGGGAGTTGGCTCACCAAGCCAACTCAGTGAGATGGAAGAAGGTTCACCAAAGAACACAAGGTGGTGAGTCGGAAAATTGAGGCCGAGAAAATCAAAGGAACTCGGGCCTTAAGTTTAGAAAAATATTATTTTTTCCACAAATGGTAAGGATTCTTCATAGTGTGGAGGTAGATGAGCTCCTGGGAACCATTGTAGATACGCTAAAGTTCTTGGGAATGGTGATACAGTGAAAGGGTGGTCAACACCGATGGTGGTTAAAGGGCTTAGAGAACATCACATGACTAGCATGGGATCAAGGTATGTGGAGTGAATGATGCGCGGATAGGTGACATAATGGGCATGGGCCATAGCGAGTTAGTTCCCCCGCAAAATGTTGAAACCCTGTAATGCATTGCGAGGTGAGCTAGTAGGGGGTTGAGTAGACGACGAGTTGGTGAGGACATTGAAACATAGATTATGTCGGCATATAAGAGGTAGCTCGGGGGAAGTCCAAGCTAGTATATGGTGAAGTAGTTATTGTGGATGCAACAAATCCTAAGGGAAACAAGGAGTTGGGGATGCAATGAAAAGGTTCCATCTTAGCAAGCCACCAAGCGAGCTGACCAAGCTAGCCCTCAATACAATGTTTAAACACACTCAACTTCCCCAAATGAAAATAATGGAAAAGAAGTGGGGCCCACTATAAATTTTAAATTCCCAGGATCTTTTAAATAAGAAAAAGATATTAGGGAAGGAGGAATTATTAAAATCATTACTCCTAGCTAGAAATTTAATGCACAATCCTATAAAGAAGAAGGCAAGCCTGGAAAGAGACATAGAACTAGTTGCACTCAAAGGCTCATAACTTTTGCATTTCTCAACCAAATTGAGCAATCTTATACTCATTGGAATCTTTGTTCCATGATCTACGAAAAAAATCAAGAAATGAAGGATTTGATGGATTTTTGGTGGTGAAAAATACATAAATCGATCCCAATTCTAAAAACATCATTTCTAGGTAGATGAAATAGCATTAAATGATAGCACGGGTGCAATTTTATTCTTCCATATGCCAAAGGATAATGATGGATGGGTTTTTCAAGATACTTCGTCACTTTTTCAGGTATATTGATGACATTTTTGCTAGTTAAAGTCATAATTTTCCCCTCTCTCTCTCACTAATTCTTCCATATTCTATAAATTGTAGGAGAGATCTCATTATAAAGAGAGATAGACTTTTTCTCCATCTATCCCCTCTCTTATCTTAGCTAAGATATTGTGAATTTATAGGGATTTAAGCCTTCTCTCCCAAAAAAAAATTAATGGATTCATGTCTTCCTCCTACCAAGAATGTATTGTGCAAAATATGAGAGCAATAAAAATATGTTTTGTTCTTTTCATGATTTTCATTATTCTTCCTACCTCTCATTGCTATACAAGAATGTTGTGCATATTTCATGATTAATTGAATGTTTTAGGGGATGTTGCATTTATGTGAAGGTGATTTTGGGTTTGATGTTGTTCTATGATGCAAGACCATCCTCTCTAGATTCATCCTCCTTCATTATCCATGCATTGTGAAAGGTCTATTACCCCTTTTAAGGTGCTATCACCTCTATTATAGTAGGATTTCCCTTTTCATGCACTCCTTCTCTCCTGTCTCCTTAGAATTTTTAGATTAGAATTAGTTAGTAGTTTTCCTTCCATTAGAGTAGGTTATTGTGGTAGTTTAGGAAGAGGAAGTCATCCTTCTCCGAAGGTTCACCTCAACCTCACAAGTCCCACATCTTAAGAGGTGATACCCATGTTACCAAATCACACCAAATTCCCTATTCAAATGCTAGAAATTCAGGGGTGTTATGATTTAGTGATAACACGCATATCACTAAAAGATGAATAGTAGGGAGTGGTGATGTAGCCTAAAGCATATACCACTACAAGATGAATAGATTAAGTGATGATTTTCCTATAAAATTTGTCACTATCCTAGGAATATTACATGATGAAATATCGAATGATAAACACATGATGAATGTAAGTTCCATTTGATTTGTAAACCCTCGGTAGTTGAGTATGGATCGATGAACTAAATTTCGTCATAGGGTAGTGAGTACATCTCATAGAAGATGATGTAGTATATGGAATGAATATGATAAATGACCATGTGATGTGTATGTAGCGTATAGTGTTAAAATGAAATATGTGTAGTGCTCCTAAGAGTGTATAGTATGTAGGACGTGATGCTAAATGAACATGATGAAGACTAGTATGAGTTATGATGTATACAAAAATTAAATGTAGAATGTGTGAAACACGATGTGTGGTGTCTATAGTGTAGTGTGTGGGGTTCATGTGTAGTAAGCCTCAATATTCAAGTGTGAACCAAAGCACAAGAGTGTGTCATCGGGTAATGACGAAACTAAAATGTGTGGTGAGTAATCCTATGTTAATAGATTGATGTATAACTATACAAGTATGAGAGATGTGTTGATGTTAATATGAGGGGGGATATGTTAGATGTTATGCCCACCAAGTATGTAAGCAATGGAAGTCTATTCAAAATATGCTAAGTAGATAAATGTAAGGAGTAGTTGTCTTAAAAAAATGATGGGATGCTGAGGAGATAGAGGAGTGTGATAATCCAAAGGTGGTCCATCATCATAGTAAGCTTCATTCGGGTCCCTGTACGTACCCGAAATTGTAGGTATTGTACTGCCGAAAAGAGGTTACAAAAACCCCAATGATGATTCAGATCTCTTCAAAAGGTGTTCGAATCCAAAAATCACACTGAGTATACATTTGCATCCCAAAATGCCATATCCAACCTCCACATGCTTTGTTATGACCCCGTTCCGCTCTTTTCTTTCATTTTGATCTTTAGTTTTAGGACCGCCGCCCTACCTGGGTGGTTCTCCCATGACTTCTACCCGGGATAGGGTGGTGGTCCCTGTAATCACCACCCTACACAGGGCATCGGTCCTTGCACATTTTCCGAACTTTATGGTGCTTTCGTCAATGTGAAAAATAAAGTGGCACTCGCATTTCTCAACCACTCTTGCTTGCATTTAAGTTTTAGCCACCTAGTAAATAGTAATTTCTCTTTGTTTATAATAGAAGATTTTAATTCAAACTTACCCTCTGGTAAATCCAAATGCTATAAATACCAAGCTTGTTTACAAGAAAATGGCCCCTCACCTTCTATGAATTATTATTCAGTGTGTTTTGAAAGTTCTTCAATAAGTTTCAATAAGTTTAGATTTTGTAAAAGCTTTCAGCCTCTCAGTTCAAGGCTCCACAGTTCTAGTCCTAGATCATGTCCATTTAAATCTTGATTCTGCTTAGAATTATAGGTTGTTGTTTTGTCACAGAAGTATAAGTCTTATAGATTTTAGTATGTTTGTATTGTATCCCTATAACAATCCCACTAGGAATTGAATAGTCAAGCTCTATTCTCTTGCACTATCCCTCTCCTACTCGCATTCTATTTGGCTTATGTCCAAGCTACCACTATTTGAGCATCTTCTCCTGTTTCCATTGTCACATTCCCACTAATGGGATTCACGAGAACACGAAGGAATGATGATATCACACTAAGGGGACAAGTAAAGATACAACTGGATTTGTCGTTGTTCTGTAAACTCCAGGTTTGAATTATCAAAGTTGTAGTTACAATATATCAAATAGAATAACAAATCATTTTATTTTAGTTAAGCTTGCTTTTAGTATTACCAGGGAAGTTGTGGGGAATGATAGCTTCTGAGAAGTTATGATTTATTCCTCACTTCTGAGGTAAGATTGAAGGTCTTTCGATTAAATTAGTTAGTTATTTAATATTTAGGATAAATTCACAAGTGCATAGGAAAATAACTATATCAAGCTAACTTTCTTGTTTTAATTTTGTTATTAGATTAATTGTTCATTATCTTAATATATTAGAATAGCTGCTCTTTAAATTTTGTTCAAATTCACATCCTTGAAAATACAAAAAAAAAAAAAAAGAATATAAGCATAATGTAGATTTATTTTAATAATTAGTTTACTTATTTAAGTTAAATTTTGATTATCTCTTGCATGACAATTACGGGACCCAGAGAGCCCAGGACTTACATATTCAAACCGGTAATACCTCATCCGAATCTCTTCACAACATTAATAGATATAGATCAAGGCCTTAGGATTCATGTCTTTCAAATGACAATAAACCCACAAGTAGTTAGTGAACAATTGAGAGAATTAAACATTAAAGACGACAAAGCATACGCATTCGGTCAAGTCAACCCAACTATAGATTGCATTGATAGGATATCCGCATGACCATACAAGAACCCGAAAGAGAACAAATATTTGGTTGTGATCCATTAGTTTCACAGCCAAATATAGGAGACCTTCTCATCGACATAGACACATGCTTACATATACAAGTTGCCAAAACACCCGTAAGGTATTCTAAGAAGATCACACAACTCCTGGTATTAAACATAGAAGCTGAAAAGGCTTATGACCATTGGATAGTTGGAAGACAAGATTGCCTCTTCACATGACCATAATAGGTCCATAACAACCACAAACTCATGGTTACAATCCCCGGGTCCCACAACCCAATGGACTCCTTAGTCGATTAAACATTGACACTAGTTTATGTACATTGGTATTTAGATCCTCACCACTCCCCGTTGGATATCATAACACAATTTTTTGCATTAAACATAGAAGACAATCAAGCTAATATTTTCTGGGCTAGACCAGAAAACCACACATAGTTTCTTACAAATCCACTACACCTTTCACTACCATTTTCCATGACCTTGTCTAGAAATATACACAAAGCACCTACAAGTCACTTTCCATGCATCCAACAACCAATAGATAGGATCTTGGTAGAGCTCGACATTGATTAGACCTCTAAGAAGCTATTATATCTAAACAATCCATTACACCAATTCAGGTTAGGAGAGCTTTCTTTGCCTTAGACTCGCAGATCCCATTATTGTGTGTTGAGGATATAAGATTGCCCAACTAGTTTGTCCATACCCACATATATTTCATTTCCACTAATCTGTCTCGGCACGACCTTAGGAGGTCGGGTACGAAGAAGGGCTACTTGTAGATTCTCATGCTCGCGTGTCACTTTTCTATCGTATAGTCCCAATCATCAACATATGTAGGGTCTATAGTGGATGTTGGTATAAAAATTTTAACTTTAAGAGGTGGTTATGAGGATAAATTGGTAATGTGGTAGATATTTTTAATGGAGGATTAGTAAGATCTTCCTTAAGAGGAGGTTTCTTAGCTTGACTCGATAGGACAATTAATGACTTAGTAAGAGGATGAGGTTTAGAGAAATCTTAATAAGTGATGACTTGTTTTGAGTTGGTAATGTTGTAGAGGATGGGATAGGAGGAGGTGGTGAACTAATTTGGAGAGGTTTTTGCTTATGTTGACTTGGTGATGTCGTAGGTGGTTTCTTAAGCGACTCTTGACTAACCAAAGAATGTGCATGAGAAGTAGTATGGTGATGCTCATTAGATGTAGGAGAAGAATTAGGATCCCATTGATATGTAACATGATGTTGGGAAGTGAATGAGATAAACCCTTGACACTCAAGATGTTTGACTCTATGCTATAAGGCATAGCAATCATTGTCATTATGTCCATTAATTCGATGATAATTACAATATGGATGACCGTGATACTTTGTTAGCCGATAAGGAGGATAGTAATGAGTAGGCGAAAAGTGATCAATTGACGACTAAGAAACGCAGTAAAACTATCATGTTGCTTAGTATTACGCTCAAATATGAGAGGATTAGGTAATTCCATGATGTGAGGTTCAACTAGATGACACGTAGTGGACATAGATTGAAGAGTATATGTAAAGAAAGAACAAACATGAGCCTAATAAGAGTTCTTAATTTTTTGGATTTTTATATTTGAGAGATGTGATCGTGGATTCCATAGCCATAAATTTTTCTTGAAATAAATCATGTAAATCTTGAATTGAATCCAATAGGGGTTGATTAGATGGAGAATCACTAGGGTCATTAAATAGACAAGTGAGCATACGACTTAGTTCATGTGGCGGTGTATTGTCATCATAATACTTGGTGTCTAGGGATTTTTGTAAAACAACCTAGAAATTGGGATATCTCTTAAGTAAATCGATAAAGAAACTTGAGAAACCTTACGACCCATGATAGAATAAATATGAGGATCCAAAGCATGAAAGACATTGGGTTCACTAAAATGATTAACTAAAATTAACTAAAATGTGGAATAATAGTAGTTAATCTAATCTAGAACAACATGTAAATACAATAAATAAATGTAGTAAATGACTACGAAAAATGACCCAAACAACTAAGCTAATGTAAATAAGAACCCTAATATGCAAGAAGAGTGAGGAAGTGACTTAGCTGATAAGAGGATCTCCTAGTCTGTGTCATAGAATAAACAAAAAAATATGGAATCAAGAATTATTGTGCAGATGTCCTAAAAAGGATAGATCTAAACCGATTCTCCGGACTGGGTACCAAGAGAGGGACTAGGGCTCTGTGCAGGCGTGCCCTAGTCTACAGAATGGATGCCATAGTCTACACGAAAGGTCGGGAAATGAATTTCAAAAGTTATTTAAGTGGTCTCAAACCCTCGCTATTTATCACATCAGATTTTTTAGATTGCATCGAGTGTCGTTGATAATTCAAGATGAAGAAAATACCCGCAAAACGCCGAAAAAGGTATCAAAACCCTAAAAATAAAAATGTAAATGAAGGGGTTAGACTAACCTCAGCTACCAAAATGGTGGACTTTCTAACTGAGCATTGCACTACATCTCATACCTGATGTAGTTATATGTGCAAGTGTGTGTAATCATTCCCTAGGTGTTCTTGTGTCAGTCACACTTTGTGAAGGTAACAAGCAATAAATATGTGTAGAAAATGTAATATAATGTGTGCATGGAAATAAATAGATTCTCCCTCTTATGAAGTGTGATGTAGATGAACCAAATTTGTGTCTTTTGATGGAGCTAGATGGATGTGTAGGCTTTGATGGATGCCCTTAGATGATGATAGTAGTGCTTAGTGTTTGGTCCCTTATTATGGTGTCATAAATTTATATCTTTATCTAATTTCATAATTAACCTCGAAATGGTTGATCACCAAAAAGATATGAAGATAAAATGGCTAGAAAGTGACCAAAAAGTGACAAGAAAGTTCAAAAGGATCGGGCACCGGTGAGACCAAGGGTACCTATGGGTGCTCCAAGATTAGCTCAGGTGCCCTAGTCAAAACTAAAATAATGTGAAATGAAAAACTTTGACTAGGAATGTGGGTGCAAGAGGTCGGGAATGATGAAATAAAATAAAGTAAGATGACCAAAATACAAGGGTTAATTATTACTTTCTTTACTCAAAAACATTCTAAATAGTAGTATGATGCCAAGACGAAATAGTGTCTAAAGTGTATGATTTTGTGACTACACATGACTAGTCGAAGCTCTCAATGCAATCATATGTGTGTTTGTGATTTTTGAAACCTAAATGGTGGATGAGAAATAAGTTTTAAGGGTGTTCAAAGAAGGTAAGGAGTCATTGTAACATGAGTACATGTCAATTACATTCGATAGTGAATGATTTTGCTACAAGACAAATGCTTGCTCGTTGAAGGAAAGGTCAAGAGTCATGTGAACCATTACACTTTTTTTTAGAGGTCTTAATGAAATTTCATGAGTTATGATAGGATGTCATAGATTTTAAGAGACTCTATTTCTCATTAGTTTTCCTCAAAAAATATTTATAAGACTGTAAATCAAATATATAACTGAAATATGTCAAATGTGCATAAGCCAAAGTTGAGGAAGTTTAGTAGACAAACTAAATACCTCCTTGTATGAGGTGTCAAGGGTGACATATGAAATTTCCTTGAATTTTAAGTTAAAAGGTCATGTAAATAAGTCGTTGTTGTATGTAAATATAATATTATTTGTTTGTAGGGGTTGTTGAAGCTAGAGAGAGATTTTTAATGTATGTTGAGGAATTTAGAAGACTTAGATGGTGTTGTCAAAAAATAAGAGCATTTGATATATGAGAGACTTATTCTCATGAAGGATAAAGTGTGATTTAGTGTGCAAATCATATTTAAGACCTAATATCAGTTGTAGAGAATATTTATGTTTTGAGAGCTAAGTACTAGTTTTGAGAAAGTGAGGAGAGTTCAAATGAAGTGAATATTTGAAAAAATATATCATAATGTATTGATGTAAGCAAATATGTTGAGGGTGATCAAAAATATTTGATTCAACTTTGAGTTATTTCTTAGCAATTTAGGAGTGGGTTCTTCCAAGAAAATGGGTGTTTGACAAAAATTTCAAGTGGGTGCTTGATTTTTTTTGGAGTGGGTCCTTCAAGTTGAGTGGATTTACAACATATGGTGAAATCATTATAACTTTATAGGACAATATTCCAAGCTAGTTCTCTAGTTTTGATGGATTTTTTCACTTTGATGGGTTTCCCACATTAAATCTTGTCTCCTCATGTGGTCATGTGTGTTTTCTTCTCTCACTCTCTCTCATGGTTAAATAGTTATTCTTTATCATAGTTAATATAGTTTAATTATGGATGATTGAAGAACTGTAGATAGTTTCGAAGTTTGAGATATCACCGATTCACCCCCTTCTCGGTGCATAGAATTCCTAACACTCTTTTAGTATTTATCCACTTCTATGTGACTCTTACATGTTACCTCGTGCTTGTTTGTGAGTGTATATTGCGAACAACTTATTCTTCTATGGTTTAACCTTTCCTTTCGACCCTTGGAGATTTTTTTTCTTGCTTTTCCTCTTTGCAAGTCTTACATTTCCTTGTCTCATCCTCTTCTTCCTAATTCTTCCATCAGGGTAATTCTACCTTGTAAGTCTACCCCCACCTCTATGGTTTCCCTAAACAATTTCAAACACACTCTTGTCCATCTGCCTCCATATAAAACATTTGGGGATTTTCTCTTCTTCAATCCACTTCATCATTGGAATTTTTCTCCATGTGCGTTCTCCTTACATGTACTTATTTCCTAGTCTCTTATTCTCTCTTTTGTATTTTTTTCTATCTTCTCTTCCTTCCCTTGTCTCTTTTCGGTTGTGATTTTTCATCTTTACGCTTCTTTTCTTTGCATGTTTCTTCTCATTTATTCCTTCCTTTCCTTGAGACTCTCCCTCGTGCCTTAAATTCACACTCATCCTTAGATCTATGGTCACCCCCTTGCTACAACCCTTCCTATTACTTCGTCAAGTTCGAGGTGTGAATAATAATTAAACACATTGAAATATATGAAACTTAAATAAATATATCAAACATTAAAAACAAAAGAATTTGAATTTAACGTGGAAAACCCCCTAGGGAAAAACCATGGAAAATAAGAATTTCCATTATTGAGAAACATTTACAGATTCGGACTTTATCTCCCCTTCCCTTCTCTCCCCGTACAATTCACTTCACGTGAATTCAACCAAATATTGCCTGAACCATATTTAAATAACCCCAAGGATTATGAAAATTAAGTTACTAGGTGTGCACCCTAGATTTAGAATTAATTAGTTATTAAATAAATAATAAACCTAATATAAATTTTATATTAAATAATTAAGAATAGTAAATATATTCTAGATTATTAATTATAAACTAAAAATTATAAGAACTTAATATTATGTTCTAACACTCCCCCTTAATATGAAGTGGGGACCAATGTTCCAACATTACATGTTTCTACAACAGATTTACAAATCTATAAACCATTAGTGAAGGTTTAGGCTAGCATATCACTTTTAAAGGATTTATAACACATTCATCATGTTCAACTTACCTTTTGGTACAAAATTATTTGGAATCAATAAATCGAAGATATGATTTAGGCTAAACATGATTTATAAGACTACATCCCATGGTTTCTCATGGAAAACTCTCAAGCCACATCTCTAGGAGCCTTTTATAACACAATGAACTCCTTTACAAATATCAACAACACACTAGACTATACACCATAAAATTAAAGTTATAAATTTACAAAGATCATAAAGATATTTTTACAATGCTTTAAAATAGAGAAGAAATATAGAGGAGAAGGAGATATCAATCATCCGGACATTAGGAGGTGACATTTCCATGCACACTCCCCCTCAATGGAAACTCTAAAAGGCTAAGAATTACACAATTCTCGCATTATTTTACAACACACATTGACTCGTAAACATAATTGTAATTCGATATTCAAATAAGAAGTACTATAGATTTATATCACCACAGATGATCTTCTCTTGGATAAGGATCATATGAACATCTATATGCTTCATTTTCTGATGTTGAACTAGATTCTTTAGCAAGAGAAATACAACTATGTCCATCACATAGAAGAGGAATAATTTCATTGGCTTCCATGTGTATTTATTCCAATAACCACTTTAGCCACATGGCTTCTTCACTTCTTCCATTACACTTATATACACTTTGCCTCAACAGATGAAATGAATACTATTGGTTTATTATTGTTGTTCCAGAAAAATGGCACCTGCACCAAAAAAAACTTGTACAATAATCTAGATGTATATTTTATATCCAACACAACATCAACATGGTTAGATTCATAATATCCATATAGACATCATAATAAGCATAGTATAAATAATTATTGATTTCACTTTTAACTATCTATAAAAGTTAAACACTAGTTGTATAACAACCAACATAACAATTTTCTTAACAGCTAACAATGTTAAAATATGTTGAAAATTTTCAACATATTACTCTTGTGAAATATATATAGATACAATCAGTATTGGACGTCTCCAATACAAATACAAAGGCATCCACAAGTGTCATTTGATATGCATATAATAATAATTTAGAAATATTTTATCAACAATGTATATATTTTCATTATCTATTCTAATCCCTTTAAAAAAGGTGATAAGACTGATAGATAATATATCTAAATAGATAATCAAATCATACAAGAATAATCACAATATTCACTAAAAATGATCCACTAACTATGGACACATCCCATGGATTTATGTGAAGTTTTCTTCAATAAATGACTGAGGAAGGGTTTTTGGTGATAACTTACCATGTAAGCACCCTTTACACATTTAATCCATGTCATACATGATCCTAAAGAGATGATCTCAGTATTACGAAACCAAAAAGGAACAATGGTTCTATTTTTGAATAAACTACCAGAAAAAAATGAAGCAAAATCTTAAAACACATAAAACATCATTAGTAAAACCCTTAAAAACATTTGTGTTTCATTGACTCTAAATATTGGGAATGGAATGATCACCTAGATTTGAAAATTACATTCTTTGATATCGCTTAGAATATTATACCTATATGTTGTGTGTGTAGATGCACCACAGTCTAATATTTATCCATTTTATTATAGATCTCCTTTAAGAGAGAGGAAACATAACATACCCTTAATTACTAAGAAAGAGTAAGGGATTTCTTAATAAGATCAATGGTTAAATATTTCATAATGAAATAAGAGTGTAACATCTCAAAAATAAATTTATACCTTATTTACCCCTTCTTCCATTAGTGGTAGAAAAGTTACTACATATAGATATATGGACACTTTAGATATTTGAAGACACTAGGAATTATAAAAACACTTTTATTAGCCTTACACTTATAGTATTTAAACTTGAACAATAGAAACACTTATTTCACTAAATCAGACTTATTCCAGTCCAAGAACTAAAAATATAGCCAATATTGGAATCCAATATTACTATTTTTGGATTCCAAAATGTCAAATATTAGAATTATCTACACTCCAAAATCACACATATTGGATTCCAAAATCGCACATATTGGATTCCAAAATCGCATATATTGGAATCCAAAATCACATATATTGGAATTAAAAATCACCTATATTGAACTCTCAAAATCACATATATTGGAATCTAAAAATCAAAATATTGGAATCCATTAATTCTCCTTCCAAAGTCCAATATATCTGGTCACGATTTAAATTTATGAATCTATGAAAAAATATTTAATGATTTCAGGGAATCCAACATTGATATGAGAAATAATGTTGATGTACCACTAGTCCATATAAAATACATGAAATACATGTTCTATTTTATAAGGGCTAGTGTTACTACTAGGCTTAATGATTGCTTTGGAATAATGCTCTTATCAGTTTTAAGATGTTTTAAAGATTAAACTATGTAAATTTGAATATTTCAAATGCCATTGAGCAAGCGGCCTAGGATAATGAAATTCACGAGATGTGAGACACTTCTAGATTCAATTACTATGGTTCGATTGAACCTTGGGGAAACCAGAGAATTACCAAAGATGTTATGAAGAAACTTAAAGAGGGTGACAATTCAATTTAGGAGAATGTAATTAACTATAAAACCATTCCAGATATATTTTCATATTTAAAGTTAGATCTCATATTTACTTCATTTATTATGGTGTGATTGAACCTCAGTGCAAACCAAAAAATTTATGAAGATGTTATGAAGAAATTAGCAAAGGGTGACGATCCAGTGTAGGAGAATGTAATTAATTGTAAAACCATACCAAATATATTTTCATATTTAAATTTAGATATAAAATCAATTGTAAGAGACATGGCATAAAAATTTTCATATTCAAATATGGATATGAACTTATTTAAAATTAATTATAAAACTATCCCATATATATTTTAGTATTTAAATATAGCTATGAAATAAATTGAAATTCCTTTACTAAAGGTAGGTAGAATTATAGTAAAACATTTGATGAATAATTTGAATTTATAATGTAACACTATTCCCAAGATGGGCTTCCAAATCAACAATACAAAACATAGTAAAGCTCCAATAAAAAAATCCCTATAATTTTTTTGTGATCTAATATAATCCCAACATCTTTGATGTCCTTCATAATGGTTGCAAAAAAGGCCACAACACATCTAACAAGTATGTGTCTTCTGACTTAGAATCTATGTTAAATGTTTCAACAATTATGTAGTTCACAACATCATTGAACTTGTTTTTCTCTAAAGATTCATCTACAAGCACTTGTATTTTTACAATTGTATGATGCATTAAACCATGACCAAATGGAGTTAAGATTCTTGAGATATAATTTGGGATTCCCAAACCTTCATAATCGGAGTGTTTGGTCTTGACAAAATCTTCTGTGTAAATATGAACTCAAAGCTTGCAACCTCCAAGCCGATGTTTTGAAGGAATGAAGGCATCATGTCATCAACATTTGACTTTCTCACCAATGTCCATATTGCTATGTTGAAATGTTTTTTGCACCATTGCAAGAACTCTTTCACATTAGGTTTGAGAAAATAAAAAAAATTCCGAGCTCTTGATGCCGCCAAAAATTTTTAACTATTTAAATGTCGAAGATGCCTTGTGGAGGGTGTGTGCCAAAACACCATTTATATCAAATATGATCAGTTTCATGTTGCATGTGTTCGTATCTAAAAAAAAAAAAAAAAATCAAATGGTTGAGGGTGGTGAATCAATTAAAAATAAAAAAAAAGTCCCTTTCGATATTGTTATATCAAAAATCAAATGGTTGTAGGTGGTGACAAAGGTAAAATCTAAGGTGTTCCTCATTTCTTATTGTTATACTAGGAATATTTTTTGTGAAGAATTTATTTGAATAGAATGTAATGTTTCAACATGATGAGTCTTTACATACCATATTGTAGTTATTTCATTGCATTGGAAAGTGGTATACATTTTCTAATATCAAGCAAAAACTAGTATTTAAGCATGCTCAAATTAATTTAGGAATACATATTTCATTAATAAAAATTGCTCAAAGATTTGTTACATTAAATATTTTCTGTTAATTCACATTTGCAACTTATACACTCACACTCTGAACTTATAATCAAGGAAGATTTAAATTCTCCCAACTTATAATCATACAATCATAATTTAAATAGTTACGCAGAACCATCACTAAAACATATGAATGTATTTTATTTACAATGTTAAGTTGTATCATCACAATAACATTTTGAAATGCTAACTTTTTATTTAGCATTTACTCACTCCAAATATTTGATGCCCTCTACCACATTCAATCCCTTTGACACTATTAGTGATAAGTCTTTGTGTAAATCAGTCATCAACCACCTATCTTTTGAGAAATTTTCTCCTCTACTTGTCATCCCAACCATAAAATTTGTTGGAGGGTTTCCCTTTGCACCTAATGTAATACACATTGTGTCTTCAAATTGTAGGGGACATCATTTCTACTCCAAACCTTTTCTAGATCTTTTATTGCAATTCCATCACTATTTTGCAATGTTCTTTTCCCCAGGTGATTAATGGATTCAAGTCATTGATAATTTTTTATTGAAGGCCTTTTCATCTTTTCAACATCAAATGGAAGTGAGTTTTTCTAACCAGAATCCCATTTCAAATTTTTTGATAATGAATTTATAAACTCTTTTAGGCCACCTCACATGTTGATAGTCTCCTCACTGTGAACTTGAATGTGATGTCCCAAGAGAGATTGGTTTTTCTCATACAAAAGCCCTCCAAATCTAAAATAAAAAGTAATTCTTGTGGCTAACTATAGGGAAGTAAATAATTTTTTAATCGTCTCATATCAATTCTAACCAATGGAAAAAATCAACATTTTAGCTTGTGGCTACCACTTACTGACAATGGGCCTTGTGTGTAGGATTGCATCTTCTTTACCCAACTTGGATCCTTTGATGCAAGATATGTTTCAAACAAACATCAATCTATTCATTATTAATATAGCTATTTCTATGGAAAATGAAAGCGTATTTGAAAAAAATATTGAACTACATGGTAAAATGGTAAATTCAATATTAGCACTTTAGGTAGCTACCACTTACTCGATTGAGCTTCCGGTTTGGCTTACATAGACCTTACTAGATGCTTTTTTTTTTTGCAATATGATGTATTACAAACAACAATAATCAATTCAAAATCGATTTCATGCTATCAAAAATGAAAGAATAATTGAAAAGCATACTAGTCTCCATGGTAATATGGTAAGTACAAATCAAAATGTTCTATCTTCTGAATGAATTGTAGCACCCACTAGGTTTGTTTATATCCATTGAACCACCCATTGGTGAAAACACTTTTGAGATATTGATGTGGATTAACACCACTAGGTATATGCCATCATTGGCTGGAATAAGCATAGATTCTAATGTCTGTATCATTATGTCGATACTAATGGTTTATGCAAAAAACCAACAACCTGGAAACTACAAACTATGTAGCGTTGGATGCCACCATGAACTTTTGAAATAGGTTATTTGGTAATTCCTTCTTTGAAAATGGTTCCACTTCTAGAATTAGTTGATATTTTTTCTATAACTTTGTGAGCCTTAGAAATGGTTATGTTTAAAAATACACATGGCTAACATACCTTGGTTCTATCTACATATTCATGTTGGCTACCACCACGCACTCCACTGTTACTTTCTCTAGGTGTTGGTCATCTGCATAAACCATTAATTTTTTATAAATTTGTGGGGCTTAGTAGTGGTTCTTATTTATAAATGCACATGACTAACATACCAAGATTTTCTTGCATATTCATGGATGATGTGGCTGAGTTCTCCTCATCTGTGGTCAAAGTTGGTGAGCATAGAGTATTGTCAAAAAAAAATGAGAACAATGGCAATTGAAAATAAAGCTCATTAAACATATTTATAAAGCGATTAAAGGTCAATCACCATGATGAGTTGGTTGTGTAGTGTCAAGTTGAGAGGTTTGTACATCAATTCCTATTGTTCTTTGGTTTTTCTGTAAATAAGAAATGTGTAAGTAGATTTTTTCAGTTGAAATACTTTTAACATAATCACATGTTTGAGTTATATTCTGGTATGAACCTTTCTTCATATGAGAATAATAATGTTTCAAAACATTTCCTGACTATGTGTCTCAACAATAAAAATAGAAGATTGATTTTATTTCAACTAATGCATTCAGTGTGACACTATCACCATATAACACTAATACTATAGAATCTTGGGAACAACATCGAGTGAACATCTCAGACTAGAACTCATATGATCACTCACAAGGAAAAGGATGTTTGTTTCCTTTTAGGCCAATTTCGCTTGTAGTTATCAATTGTTGTGGTAGTTTTTCCATCCAATCCCTAGTGAATTCTTCTCTTTCATCATTTTTATCATTGTAGTTGTGCACTCCAGTTATTGTGTACATAAGACACAAACTTTTAAATTTCCCATTGTTATCATAGAGTCTGTAGCATCCATCCAGAATTGATTCTTCACTATCTTTAACCTTTTCCATGTATTTTTTACTATTTCTCTCAACATTTTTGAATATTCAATTGGTATGAGAACAATAATAATACATTCCAGTGCTGTTCCAATAACTATTAGCAGCTCCATTATTTCTTCAGAAGAAATATCACTAGACAAATTGTAAAAATCAGCGATAACACATTCTGCATTGAAAGGATTGGTGGCAAGAATAGTGATAGAGTTGATGAAAGTTGGAATGGGTATGCACATTGACAAGTAAATTATTTGTGTCCTCCATCCTTTTTGGTATATTGTCTTCCATTGACACCACATAGTTGTCTAATATTGTCTGAGCCTCGACGGAAGAACTTCTTCCACCACCTGTCCTTTTTTCATTTAGCTTTTTTTCCCCTATGTGGGAATCAAATTTTCTCTTTCCTTTCCTCTCTTCACCCAATAGTACAGATAATTGGTGGTAGTGTGATTCATGTAATTTAAATTTTTCAATTACATTTGATTCACTATAGGATGTCAATAGATCAATATTTGGATGTTTGTCTTTAAAATATTGTAGAACTTTTTCTCTCATTTTTTTCTCCTTTTATTCTCCAGTAGTAAGAATCAAATGTCTCTACTATTATGCCTTCTTGAACAAGGCTAGTTAACTAGACATCCCCTGATTGTACTTTATCTGCTAGTACTGATAGTTCTTCATCGTTCATTCCTCTAGCATCCTTGAATGAATTGGTTGTGAATCTTTCCAATGAATTAGGCTGAAAGTTATCCTATTATCTTTAATAGGTGAAAAAAAAGGCCACCAAATCTAAACAACTCAAATGTTGTAGTCCATTTAGTCCATATATCATCCAAATAATAGAAAAAGTCCATTTGTCATATAGATTGTTGGTTGTGTCCATTTTGAAAATCAAAAGGCATTGATTCTCAAAGTTCTACATTCAAAGGACAATTATATGTTTTATCTTTTTATATAAGGAAGAAAAAAGTTAATAACAAATGCAATAAAATTAAAATACATTACCTTCCATTCCTTTGTTTTTTTTTTTCCAATCCAAGACATTGAGGACATCCAAGTGATTTCCAAACCAATCTAGCTTTGTACAAAAATCAATAAACTTGGTTTCTATCCAAGTTTTGTTCACTTCATTATGTTGTTTTAAAATATTAGTAATGGCTTCATTAGTTGCATTTGTAGAAAAGAATGTGAGCCCTTCAAAACCATAGCCTCTTATGTAAAGACTTGTAAGTATCTGAGCCCAAAATATTTTTTGTGCACATATTGTATGTTGGCCATCAAGTATATAAAATTTAACGTCATCCCTTTCCAAGTCTTTTGGATCTTGGAGCACCACAACCTTATTCATAGACTCCAAGAAGGGAAGAATAATTGCATCCCTCATGTAGGAATAACATTTATCAACATGGAGTGCACAAGAAGGTCAACATTCTCATCATCTATAGGATGATATTGATACTCTGGAGGTGTTACATGGCACCTGGAAACATCAATTGAAAATACTTCACCATTGAACAAAAAGTAATCAAACTATTGCTTATTAGTTGAAGGTTTTGTTTTCATGAATATAGTGGTTTCTTTCTTTCAACAAATGCAACTGATTTAGTATTCTTTTTCAACCCATGCAACTTTGATCTAGATGGATCGAGCTCCAATTTATCCAAATATGTTCTCCTCAACATAGTAAACAACTTGGCATGTTTAGGTGGTGAAAGTGAACCTTTTCTATTCAAAAATGACAAATGAAGAGAGTTGTATCACCTCTATACAATTTTCTAAGTACTTACTATAAGCATGCCATTGTGAATGTCTTCTACATTTGAACAACCAATTTTGTCTTTATCTACTAACAACCCCAAATCCCAACCATATGTTGAATAGAACATTGTGTTTTGTCTTCTAAGGCTTTCATCTCCCATTTCCTAAATAAAGAAACATCCAACTCCATATCCAAAATAAGACACTTATTATTTTCATAGTCAATGTGTTTGACTTGAACACACAGTGTACTCAAATCAACAACTGCAGAGGATATAACCATTCTAACTTCCTCATGTCCATCATCTATAACAAAAAAAAAAACCACAGGTCATTGTAGTAGTAGTTTTCAGGGCCATGGATTTCAACAAACCATTCCTCATCTCTTTTCTTCCAGCACTCAGTGCCTTCAATGAATGGAATTTCCAAGAATGGATTACGACCAATGGAAGACATTGTACTATGTAATTGGAGTAGAATATATTAAAAATTACTTCACATATGGAGCAATTTTTTCCCATCATATATATTAATGAATGTAAGTATTAGCCTTTGTGATCACCAATCTCTATAATACATTACTTTTTATCATTGGTGAGTAATCAACGTAAATGTTAGCTATTATTGTTAGGCTTCACCGAAACATGATATCTAACCTTCAACTGGTTACTGTAAATCATATTTTGTGGATCACATCATTAATACCAGAAACTATGCAAAATTTTCTTGAAAATTAACACACAACATATTTTGGAAGGATT
Source organism: Taxus wallichiana var. yunnanensis (assembly GCA_018340775.1). NCBI lineage: Eukaryota > Viridiplantae > Streptophyta > Pinopsida > Cupressales > Taxaceae > Taxus > Taxus wallichiana. The sequence continues at coordinate 734,029,499 of CM031241.1, forward strand.
ATCCATTGTCTAACAACCATCCACATTGTGTAGATTACATGAAAAGGAACGTTTGAAAACATAGATGTTAGTGAGAGAGAGGATTTAAGTCGACATATGAATGGACAATTTTTAATATTACTTGTTGGTAATTTACACCAATTGAATGGACTAGCTTAAAGGCCATTAAGATTTAATCTCCATAACTAGTAGAAAAGAATAACGTAGTGCCACTTAGGCTCAAGAATGTATTTATTTGAAAATAGCTATATAATAAAAAAATGGTCAAGCTTAGTGGCCACTAAGCTCCTTTGATTACCGATTGTCATTGTAAGCACTATATGTTCAATTGTGGACCGATATTGTTTTTCAATGATAGTAATTATATCGTATTGGTTAGACTTCACATGTTAAACCCAATTGCAGACACTACATTTCAACAAGATGGATAAAGACTTATATATTTCACCTAAAATATATCTTTGTAAATTATAAGCCATATTCATTTGTATCAAATAAAAAGCCTAGTGACTACTACAATTTCTTAATTTCAAAATAACTATTGAATAAAAATCATGGTCTAGCTTAGCGGCTACTACGATACTTTCATTACCTCTAGTCATAAGATAATCACTAGAAGTACAACTTTAGAATGATTTTTATTGTTAATGACTATAATTGTATCAAATTAGTTGCACATTACCTTAGGTGGAGCCAATTGTTGCACTACTTTCCATCGAGAGGGATCAAGACTTTCTCTTCGTATCAAAGGAATAATGTTGCGGATGATAGGCTGCAACAATTTCTAAATTTGAGAATAGATATATAATAACAAAAAATGGTCTAGCTTAGTGCCATTGGGCTCCTATCATTACCATTTTCCATTGTAATCACTATATTGTTCAACTTTGGATGGTTAGTGCTTTTCATTGATTGTAAGTGTCACATATTGGGTAGACTTCACATGGCGGACCCAATTACTTGCTACATTCCATCGAGAGGCATCTAGTCTTATTTATTTCTCCTAAGATATATCTTTGAAAATTGTAATCCATATTCGTTAGTATCAAAGAAAAAGGGTATCAACTACTACGCTCAAGAATTTCTTAATTTCAAAATAGCTCGTTGAATAAAAAATCATGGAATAGCTTAGTGGCCACTACGATCATATCATTACCTCTTGTCATAAAATCATTATCTGTATAAACTTTAGATCGATTGTAATTGTAAATGATTATAATGTTAACAAATTATCCATGTTGTTACCTTGTGGAGCCAATTCTATAATGCTTTCCATCGAGAGGATCAAGACTTTCTATTCTTATCAAATAAAATGCTTAGCGACCACCATCACCTTCATTACTCATTGAAAGGAATAATGTAATGGCCGCTAGGCTCAACAGTTTTAATTTTGAGAGGATTCAAGACTTATTTATTTCTCCTAAGATATATCTTTGTAAATTATAATCCATATTTGTTTGTATCAAAGAAAAATCCTAACGGCCATTAGGCTTAACAATTTCTCAATTTCCAAGTAGTTATTGATTAACAACTCATGATATAGCTTAGAGGCCACTAGGATCCTTTCATTACCTCTTGTCGTAGTAATCACTATCTTTACATATTTAGATCATTGTAATTTTCAATGATTATAATTGTTTCAAATCGGTTACACGTTACCTAGTGGAGCCAATTCTGCACTATATTCCATCGAGAGGATCAAGACTTTCGGTTCATATCAAAGAAAAGGTTTAGCACTACTAAGCTCCATTACTAGTTGAAAGGAATAATGTAGCGACCACTAGGCTCAACAATTTCTAATTTGTGAATAGCTATATTATAACAAACAATGGTCTAGCTTAGCGGCCACTAGGCTCCTATCATTATCACTTGTCATTGTAATTGTATCATTTTGGGTGAACTTTACATGGAATCAACCCTAATTGTTGCACTACATATTTATCTTGTACAAGATATATATTTTTAAATTGGAATCCATATATACCCCTGAGAGTAAGTGATATTTTTTTAGTTTTGATAAGATAAATCATTACAACATATAATTCACATCGGTTCTTATCAAATAAAATGCATAACAACCACTAAGTTACTTTATTTATTGATTGAAATGACATATGGTCATATTTACTGTGCACAACAATTACTTAATTTGGAAATAGTGATAGAATAACAAATCATGATATAGCCTAGCGGCCACTAGCTATATACCAATACCTCTTGTCATTGTAAACACTATCTTTACAACTTTGAGGCACTAGTGTTTTTCATTTTTTTAATGAAAAAAACCTTCTAGGATTTTAAATTTTCATGCCACATGTCATCATTTTTTTTTGGTAGCTATTTATATTATAATATCGGTTTTCATATAGTTTCAAAATATTTTATATTCATTTCTTTACATTTAAATTTTGTAATAAATGTGTCAATTATAATGTTTTCTAACTATTAGGTTCAAAACATGCCACATGGCACAGATATAATTGGATAATTATTTTTCATTTTGCACACTACATCTAACATTGTATAGGTCGATTTTGATAAAAATAAAAAAAAAATGCCTATACATTTGTACACTTTATTTCATTTTTTTATTATAATATTATATTTTTTTATTGTGTTTCAACTATTTTAAGCTATAGCCACGTGTCGTCATTTTACTGGTTGTTATTTATATTATAATATCATGGTTTCATATTATACTCATTTCTTTACATTTTAATTTCATAATAAATGTGTCAATTATAATGTTTTCTAACTATCAAGTTCAAACTTACCACGTGGCACAGTAATTGGAGAATTATATTTCATTAGCATGCACTACATCTAACATTATCTAGGTGATTTTTGATAAAAAAAAAAAAAAAAATGTGCCTATAAATTGATATAATTTATTTCTATTGTTTTATTATAATATTATAAGTTTTATTACGTTTCAACTATTTTAAGCTATAACCAATAACAAAAGGTGTTGTTTTCAATATTTTTATTTTTTCGATATCCCACCTTTTCTCAATGAGTGGCAAATTCAAAATTTGAATTGTGAATTCCCCACATTTTTGAGAATTTGAAATTTCAATATTAACACAATTTCCCCACTCTAATTTTCAAATTTCCATATCCCACACTTTTTATATTTTCAAAATTTCTAACATGGAATGTGCCAAAAAAAATATTAAATACCCCGAGAACTAGTTTTTAGGGTTTTTTTTTTTTTCGGTCTTGCAGAAACAACAACTCATGAAATCATAGAACAATACAAGAAAGCCAAAGATTGCAGGGCCAAATGCAAGAATCCTAGTCATTTTGGCCAGGGAACAATCAAGTAGTAATTATAATCTCATTCATGGATTAACAAAAAGGGAACAATCAAGCAATAACAAAAAGGGTGCTCACACACTAGGGAAGCAAAAGGGGTTGTGGAAAAATAGTGCAGATAGTTATTTCGATGTAAAGATTGGTGGTTTGAATGACATCACCAAGCACAAAATAATCTCATATCTAAATAAGGTATTTATCAAAAATGTATACTATACTAAATGTGCACCTTTTTGATTGGGATTATTCATCATTTTTCTTCGACCATATCTCTATATCTTTTTAACCTCGTCCCTAAAAATGCCTAATTTTTCCCTACAAAAATGTGCTTCATGGCCTAGCTCTCTACTTACTTCCTTCCTTCTTTCATTTTTTCAAACCTTGTGCTTACTAGTTCCTATCTTTTTCATTCATCACCCTAGTCTTTTTTCCCTTTTTTCCCTGAAAAAATGATGTGATCCCATCTCTCTACTTATCCTTGTCAGGTTCCTTCTGATCATTTTGTCACATTGCCTTGTTCTTAAAGAAAATAAGGAATCTGTTGGGCCCCAACCAAAGAAAATTTAATCCCTTTTCAGCTCTATTTTTTATTTCATTTGAATGCTTTCAAGTTTCCACCGATATGTCCCCCTCTAGATTGTTTTTCCCGATAATGATGGCCAGTCACATAATCACTAGTTTTTAAAATTGTAATGTTTAACGAGACTCAAAATATTGTTTTGGTATTCATTATGTCTACCTTTTTTTTCCTTTTAATATGATGATAGAAACAACCCGAGGTAAATATTTCATTGTACATTGTTTATATGGTTGTCGCGTTGACTTTGTGAGAAGATATTCGAGGTTAAAAAATGGTTTAAAACTGTAAAATCATATTAGGTTTTCAATTGTGAGATAATTTTTTTGTAATGGAAGGTTAAACATATTATATATATGCACCTAAATTTTATATATATATAATATATATAATAATATATATATATATATATCACTATGTATTTAAATTTATATATTAAATATTTCAATCACTATGTATTTATGTATGTTAGTCATGATGATATAATTATTTTAAAACAATATTATCAGTAGGCCATATTATTGGTGGAAGATAGAGTGTTGGCATATATATTAATTCATTAGGGTTGTTGTGGAAGTGAAAGGCCAATATTATTAGTCTCTCTGGAAGGCCACACAAACTAATATTATTTGGATATTAGTTGTCACTAGGATTTAACAAAAACAAGAAATCTATTAAAAATCTTAGCGGCTTAACTAGGTATAACATATAACACATACCATATTTGTAGCTTAGCGATTAGTACTCAATAATGCATATCATGAAGTCATATGTCATTAAGACACTCGCCACATCATAATATTTGGAACATAGGTCACTAGGAGGATTTAAAAAAAAAGAAAGATATTACAAGTCTAATCATCGTTAGGTATTACCACAACATATTATTTGAGCTTAGCGATCATCGTAGGTTTCACAAAAAAAAAAAAAATATTTAATTCTAATTCATCCTTAGCCACATTTTTGGAAAAATATTTTAATTTATATTATTTGTACCTTAGATTTGATTAGGATATAGGATTTCAAAATTAAATTAAGGTAGTATGAAATTAATTATTTATACTAGGTTATGCCTCAAAATATTTTAAGAGCTTAGCGATCGGTACTCAAATAAATATATCATGATATCATACATTTAAGACATTGCCACATCATAATATTTGGAACATAGTTATCATTAGGATTTTTAAAAATAAAAGAAAAGATATTTTGAGTCTAGCAAGTCACCAAGTATTGGTATTGACATATTATTTTGGAGCTTAGCGGTCATTAGCTAGGATTTCAAAATTAAATTAAGGTAGTATGAAATTAGTGACATGTATACGCTACGTATTGCCACAACATAATATTTAAAAAAATTTTTTTGATTTACATTTAAACATTTTTAAATGAAATTGATTTGAGCTTAGCGGTCGCTAGCCTTTACAATGATGTAATAATTTAAGCTTAGTGCTTCATTTAGGATTTAACCCATAATATTTGGAGCATAGCAGGTCACAAGAATTTAACACATTAAATTAATATTTTAGGAGGCTAGCATCCACTATAATATGCATACTCATAATGTTTGCAAGTTGTCTGGTATATGCTTTAACAAATCAAATTAACAAATTTTGAGCAACACGACATCTAGGTGCTTCCACAATAGAATATTTTGAGCTTAGATGTCTCGAAGCATTTAACAAGATGAAGAATGAAATTTTTAGCTTAGCATCCACTATCTTATGTTGCAACATTTTATTTGAAGATATGTTGTCACTAGGATTCAAGAAAAACAAGTAATATATTGCGAAGCTTAGCGACCACTAGGTTATGCCTCAAAAACATTTTTTGAGCTTAGCGATCGGTACTCAATAACAAATATCATGATGTTATATGTCATTAAGACACTGCCACATCATAATATTTGGAACATAGTTGTCACTAGGATTTAACAAAATAAAGAAATATATTTTGAGTCTAGCGTCTACTAGGTATTTCCATAACATATTATTTGTAGCTTAGCGATCACTAGGATTTCACAAATTAAATTAAGGTAGTATGAAATTAGTGGCCACTATGTACTTCCACAACATAATATTTAAAAAATATTCTATAGGATTTAACATTTTAAATGAAATTGATTTGAGCTTAGCGGCCACTAGCCTTTACAATGATGTAATAATTTAAGCTTAGCGTTCGTTAGGATTTAACACATAATATTTGGGGCATAGCGGTCACAAGAATTTAACACATTAAATTAAGATTCCAGGAGGCTAGCATCCACTAGAATATGCATACTCATAATGTTTGTAAGTTTTCGGTGGTATGCTTTAACAAATCAAATTAACAAATTTTGAGCTACATGGCATCTAGTTTCTTCCACAATAGAATATTTCAAGCTTTGGATGTCTCGAGCATTTAACAAGATGAAGTATGAAATTTTTAGCTTAGCGTCCACTATCTTATGTTGCAACATATTATTTGAAGATATGTTGTCACTAGGATTCAACTAAAAACATGTCAAATATTGCAAGCTTAGCGACACTTTAGGTTATGCCTCAAAAATTTTTTTGAGCTTAGAGATCGGTACTCAACAATGGATATCATGAAGTTATACGCCATGCTAAGACACTTCCACAACATATTATTTGGAACATAGTGTCACTAGGATTTAAAAAATAAAGAAAGATATTGTGAGTCTAGCATCCACTAGGTATTGCCGCAACATATTTATTTTTACCTTAGCGGTCACTAGGATTTCACAAATTAAATTAAGGTAGTATGAAATTAGTGGCCTCTACGTACTATAACAACATAATATTTTAAAAAATATTTCTACATATTTAACATTTTAAATGAAATTGATTTGAGCTTAGCGCAGTCGTTAGCCTTTACAACGATGTAATAATTTAAGCTTAGCGTTCATTAGGATTTAACACATAATATTTGGGGCATAGAGGTCACAAGAATTTAACACATTAAATTAAGATTCCAAGAGGCTAGCATCCACTAGAATATGCATACTCATAATGTTTTCAATTTTTTGGTGGTATGCTTTAACAAATCAAATTAACAAATTTTGAGCTACATGGCATCTAGTTGCTTCCATAGAATATTTCAAGCTTTGGATGTCTCGAGCATTTAACAAGATGAAGTATGAAATTTTTAGCTTGATTTATTTCCACTATCTTATGTTGCAACATATTATTTGAAGATATGTTGTCACTAGGATTCAACTAAAAACATGTCAGATATTGCAAGCTTAGTAGCTGGCCATTAGGTTATGCCTCAAAAACATTTTTGAGCTTAGAGATCGGTACTCAAATAATGGATATCATGAAGTTATACCACTAAGACACTACCACATCATATTATTTGGAACATAGTGGTTGCTAGGATTTAACAAAATAAAGAAATATATTTCGAGTCTAGCATCTTACTAGGTATTTCCGTACATATTATTTGTACCTTAGCGGTCGTTAGGATTTCACAAATTAAATTAAGGTAGTATGAAATTAGCGGCCTCTACGTACTACAACAACATAATATTTTTAAAAATATTTCTACAGGATTTAACATTTTAAATGAAATTGATTTGAGCTTGAGTGATCGATAGCCTTTACATGATGTAATAATTTAAGCTTAGCATTCATTAGGATTTAACACATAATATTTGGGGCATAGTGGTCACAAAATTTAACACATTAAATTAAGATTCTATGAGGAGATAGAATATTCCACTAGAATATGCGTACTCATAATGTTTACAAGTTGTCGGTGGTATGCTTTAACAAATCAAATTAACAAATTTTGAGCTACATGTTTTTAGCTTAGCATCCACTATCTTATGTTGTAACATATTATTTGAAGATATGTTGTCACTAGGATTCAACTAAAAATAAGTAGGATATTGTGAGGTTAGCGGCCAATAGGTTATGCCTCAAAAAATTTTTTTGAGCTTAGCATTCGGTTCTCAATAATGGATATCATGAAGTGATATGCCATTAAGACACTTCCACATCATAATATTTGGAACATAATGGCCGCTAGGATTTAACAAAATATAGTAAGATATTTCAAAATTAGAGTCCAGCTAGGTATTGTCATAAAATATTATTTGGATCTTAGTTGTCATTTAGGATTTCACACATTTAATTAAGGTAGTATGAAATTAGTGGCCTCTATGTACTACCTCATGTAATAATAAGTTACGCTTAACATTCATTAGGATTTAATGCATAATTTGGAGCATAGCGGTCGAAAGGATTAAACACATTACATTAAGATTCTAGGAGGCTGGAATTTTGAGCTACATGACATCTAGGTGCTTCCACAATAGAATATTTTATTCTTAGATGTCTCAAACATTTAACAAGACAAAGAGTGAAATTTTAAGCTTGGCATCCATAAGCTTATTTTGCAACATATTATTTGAAGATATGTTTTCACTAGGATATTATGAACTCTTAGGATGTTAAGACACTACCACATCATAATAGTTGGAACATAGCGGCCATCAAGATTTAACAAAATAGAGAAAGATATTTCGAGTCTACTATGCACTAGGTATTTCCACAACATATTATTTGTATTTTATGCCACAATGACATATTTGGAGCTTAGCATATCAAAACAACAAATGCATGTTTAGATAAGTATAACATTTGGAATATATACATGATCATTATATCAATTATAAATATTCATCTATTAACATGTCATACATATCATAGTGTTTTCTTTCCCTATCTCATACTACAATTTATGATTCATTGTGGTTCTTCCTTAACTATGGGGTGTTGTTGATCCGAGACCATGGGCATGGTTGCTTCTTAGGTTTTTGCTCTCATTCGGGACCTGTTTTATCATCTCATTGTTCATGCCTCCTCAAAAATTTTTTTTGTAAATATGAGAATCTCTTTTATCTTTTCCATATCCAAAATCATGCTTCTATATATACACAATAGACTTGTCAAGCAAATCCTTTTGACTACCACATTTTTTTTAGCAATTTCCTTCAGAGTCTCTATTTTTGTATTTTTTCCTTGTTTTGGAAACAATCTCAATGACATGTGAAGTTTCTCCTTCATTTTCCTCAATATTCTCCTTTGAAAATTAACCATGAATTGTTAAAGGGATGTCATGAACTCTTCATCAGAAACCAATTCATGGTTTCCTTTAAATATTTCCATGACCGAAGCTTATGAAAACATGATTTCCTCTAGAAATAATGTCATCAAACTGCAAAGAAATTTTTCTTACCTATTCATTCCATTCCCTTAGTCTTTTCTTTGTATAATTAGCATATGTCTGGCATATACCAATATCATCCATGGTCATAATTGTAGGGTCTTTACAAATGCCTTTTTCAATGACCTACCCCATATGTGTTAATGTTTTCTGCAATGATGTCATTCTGTAATGAGTTTTTTTTTTTTTTTCCAAGAATGGTTACCTTCTTCCTTTGCATCGATGCATTCTTTATATTATTATTGTACAAGCCATGCAATGCCTCTTCTACATCAAAAATTGTGTTGGGAGGAACTGGCCTTTAATTGAGTTTTAAGCTCTTTATTTCTAGCACATACTCCCCTCACTACTTCTACAGTGGTTTTCTTTGTAGCCCTTATCAAGGATTCCAAGATCTTCCTCATATTGCACCACTTGGGATCCTTTGGCTTTCCTTTTCTTTGTAAGAGTGAAGAGGTCTTCTAAATTTTCATGCCAAACAATGGCTTGTTGTGTTGACATCTTATTTTTGGTTACCCTTTTCAAGGTTCCCATCCTTGGATTGAATTCAATGTTCACTAAGGGATCTTCTTGTGCCTCCCAATCTGGATGTTCTTTGTAGGAAATTATGAATTTCTCTACCCAATCATTTCTCACTTTGTTGTGAAGTGGAGGGAGAAGATTGAGAGGGTTGCATTGGGGCTTTGTTGCTGGCTGGAATTTCAGTTTGTGTAGTCTCCTCTTCTTCACTTGATGAAGTTAAGGCATATGTGACCAAATTTGGAGCTTTATTTGGTTCGAGAAAAGACTTCTCAAAACTCATATCGAGATTCATTTGGTGGAGATAAGGGAGCACATGGTTGTTGTGAATGTTCTGAATACAAAGCTTTCTTTCTCTTCATAGCCTCCTTTTTAATAATTTCTCTCGGAGGTGGAACCACCCCTATCTCCTTCATATTCTTCTTTGAACAAGGCTATCTTGTGTTTGGGTAATCCATACCCAGTCATTATCATCATGCACATGAGCATACAATATATTTAACTATCCTTTAAGTGAATTAAGGTGTTGGGAAACCCTTTTCCTTTTTTCATATTTCCTTAAAGGGTGTTCGGGAGATGAAATGAATTTCTATGGGCTAAGGAAGCCTTCAAATTGGGCCCTTTTAAAATTTTATCCCACATAGAATGGGAAGGAGGGATGTGTTTTAAGCTTCTTCTCCTTACACTTTAAAGCAATACCATTGCAAATCTGATATGTAACCTCTTGTTCTACCAATTTTTCTAGCACATAATATGGAAACTGAAAAGGAGGTGTAAGGAGCCCCTCATCATGATAATTGTATATTATGGATAGAAGAATATGAACTCCCATTATTCCTTATGGAAGTGAGGATGGCATCAGATATTCTCGGTGTGTCATTTTTCATGTAATTGTTGGTAGAGAGAAAGATACAAATAAGTGCATATATCTTGAATATGTGATCTAAAAATGATGGGCATACAAGTCTGAATATTGCTCATTTACCTTCAAAGGGCTCAAAGGATACCAGATTTGATAGAAATCCAGACATTTGAGAACACCAAAGACAACATCAAGAAGATAGGAAGCCATGTAAAATGATTTCCCTTTGTCGATGAAATTATTTCTTTGTGTCACTAAATTGAGATAGAGCACTTGACCTAAGGAGGGAATCTTTCTCATCATCAATAATAAAATAAAGTAATGGGATCTAGGAAACATCCACCTTAGATATTGATGAATTTTCCATATAGCCTATTCATGAGTGCCATGTCAATATGAACTCCTAGTCTAAACCTTTTAATAAGGATATTGGATAGATTAGAATCATCCATATTATCTAAATGGGTCAAATTCCCAACTCTGCAAAACATCTCTTACTCTCCTTTGGGCCATCCAGACTCGACTATGTTTTGAGTTGTATAAGAAAATTCTAGCTCTAGAAGTTTATAATAACTTTTGTATGCATTCCCAAAAACAAACCTATTCTCTTTTTCCCTGATTTAGAAAATAATGACAAATCCTTGGACTTGGCATGAAGTAGATAGGAAGCATTTGCTTTTAGAAAATGGAAGCACCTCTAGTTTAGCAAAAATTAAATGGATACCAAATCTTTTTATCACCCTTATGTCTCGAAACCATAGCACTTGCTCTTTCTGGTATACCCATTATGTCTACATGATCAACATCAACACTTTCATTCTAAACTATGAAAATAGAGTTGAGTAATGTTGAAATTCATCATGTAAGGTAGATAGATCAAACATGGTATCTCTTATTACTTTTCATCCTCATTGGAATATAAATAAGTATCTACCATCACATTTCCTCACTCTCTCACCATGTTGAAAAATTAAAGGGCCAAATGTTGCATACATCATCAATAAAAAATTAATTACTTGAGAAAATGACGTAATTGATTTTACGGAAACATTCATATGTCCCTTATTATGAATATTAGGTAAGATTAGAAAATAATTTCCAAATAAATGAAAGAAGTGTTGATCCTAGTGGTCACTTAGGGTCAACAATTACTAAATATTTAGAGCTTAGCGGTCACTAGGGATTATTCACACTTACTATTAATGGAATGAGAAAATCACAGTTGTACATGCACCACTGAGGGGTCAAGATATATATAGTTTTAACCATGGTTTTTAGGCATCACTCCAGTAAAAAAAATTAATGCAATGATCTAATTCTATCAATACAAGAACTCTTGAGGCTTCAAGACTTACGTAGTTCAGATCCTAGCGATCACTAAGTTCAAAACTATGCAAAATTGTTCATGAAAATTATCACATAACATATTTTGGAAGGATTATCCATTTATTTCATGAAAATCCACATTGCGTAGAAATATCATGAAAGAAAGTTTGAAAACATAGATGTTAGCGAGAGAGAGATTTATTTATTTATATATGAATGGATAGTTTTTAACATTACTTGTTGAGTAATTAACCCAATTGAATGGACTAGCGTAAAGGCCATTAAGATTTAATTTTTTAAATTTTGAAAAGAGTGTGCGAAAAAAAAAAACACAATAATGGGTCTAATGATCATAAGTAATATCTAATGCATTTGTTAAAAAAAAAATATGTTTAGTTTTCCCATAACACATTTTGCAAAGAATAATAGTATCCCCCAAATACCTAATGATTTTATTTGAAATCAAGATTTGGAGTATGTTAGTAATTCACATCCATTTGTATCAAATAAAAATGCTTCACTATTACCATGAAGATCCATTACTAATTGAAAGGAATGACATAAAGACTACTAGGATTTTCACGGTTCTTAATTTAAAAAGAGATAAATTAAAAATCATCATTATCTAACATATCGTCCTCTAGGTTCTCGATATTATCTCTTGTGGGTTTTAACCATTATCTCTACACTTTTTTTAATTGAAGAAAAAGCCTAGCAAATGCTATGAATATCTTAATTTAAAATTTATTGAATAAATCAAGAATCATTCATATCAAAGCTATAGCGGCCACTACTATACTTTCATTACCTCTTATTTAACCAGGAATCACTTAGATGTACACCTTTAGAATGATTTTATATTTGAATGATTTATAATTGTATCAAATTAGAGAACATTACCCGTAGTTCAGCCAATTGTTTCACTACTTTCCATTAAAGAAGATATCAAGACTTTCTCTTCTATCAATTTTTAGAAAATGAGAAAAATTTACTAAGCTCCATTACTAGTCAATCAGCTTATGGTTATACGTAGTGTTGATCTTATCATTACCATTTTCCATTGTAATCACTATCTATTTCATATCCATGGATCTAAGGATTATTTTAAAACTATGCAAAATTGTTCTTGAAAATTCCCAATCTTGTAATATGAAATTCATATTTTGAATTATTGTAAAAATTATTATTTAAAGAATCTTAAAATCCATGGTCCTTAAGACTTGATCACATAGTGTATAGATCTAATTTTATAAATACATCAATAAAAAATTTTAAATATCTTTGTATTTGATGATTAAAGGCTTCAGTGATTATAGTAGTTCGGATCTAGTGATCACTAAGTTTTCAATCACAATGAAATATTTAGATTTATTAGGATTTTATCATATATATATTATGAAAATTTTAATTACTTTTAATGAAAAATATTATTATCTTGAGATTTCAATACGTTTCTTATCCTTTATTTGATCAGCCAATTTAGATGGGTATAGGCTTATTTCATAATAGTTTAATCTTATGGTCACTATTAATGCATTAAAATATAACATATATTTATTTAGTAGATTTTTAATATCTAGGCTTATTTTAAAGCTTAACGTGTTATTAATCATTAACAATTAATATGTATGCTTTAATTAATCCTATATAATCTCTAGATCATTAAAATATACAGCTTAGTCTAACATATCATTAACAGAAAATACTAATGCATTAACAAAAAATATATAAATCTTAGTGGTCAATAACATCCACATCAAAAAAATATTTTGAACTTAGTGTTTAAAAACACCATTCATGGGACATCTATTTTGAATAGTCAAAATTGTTGTATTACATGTTTTCTTGAATCAATCAAAAAGCATTCATTAGTTTTTCTTCATGGGTTTTTTGAGCTTCTTAATTTTCATGAATTTTTTGAGAGGGAAATTACTTATGTAGTTCTCATACTATTTACTATAAGTTATTGAAAGGAATATAAAAATTCCACATTTTAATTATAAATGAAATCTCAAAAGTGATGGTGATCTATAATTAGTTAGTAAATGAAGTCTCAAAGGCCATGGTATAATTTTAATAAATATAATGAACACACTCTTTGTAGTGTTAGTATGAAAATACAAACTCCAAACCCTATGTATAATCTCCCTTGTTATTAAACATCATAATTTTTCATGATATCACATCTCCCTATTTCCATATGCTTATTGTCACATTAAGAAAGAAAAAGCCATGACATCTTATAATTTTTAGTGTTGATATATCATTAGCTAATTTAACTAAAACAACCAGAGCCTATAATTTTAATCTCTAAATGTTGTATATGTCTTTCCAGAACTATCAATTAAGTGAAACATTATTCAAAATCTTGTTTAGCCTAACTTCTCAAATAGTAGGTTTTATAATTCCCGATTCACTATTTTTTTTCAAAGAGGAACCTACATAGACAGAACTCTTTGCATTTTCTCTTTGGCAGTCACATATATGTTTTAAAAAAAAATTTTATTTCCAACAATTTCCTTATGTAATCAAACAATTATTGTAAACAAGAAACAATTATTTGTGTTACTATTACTATTTCATCTACTGGAAGTTACTATCATTATTTCATTACTACAATTTAATTTAAAATGAAATGTCTATAGAAACCATCCAGCTAATGGTCCAAAATCCCTAAATGATTAACAACCCTAACTGAAAAAAATCTATTTTCCTCATCCTTTTCAACAACACCCATTTTTTCACTTCCAATAATCATTGATGTCCATCTCAGGTATTTTACGAATCATTTCTCAATCCTCTTGTGAAAAAAATACCCATAACATGTTTTACATTACTCATAAGTGGGTACACACATATTTAGTAAATCATTTAGGGATTGAAAAAAAATGAAAAAATGATGTCAAACCCTATCAGTTGAGAAGTGTTTTTCAAAGAGTGTTAAAGAATAGACATAGATTTGACTACTAGAAGCAAGAAAAAATAGGGTTTTGTTGAAAAGGCTACAAAATTTCTACATTCATAGAATTTCAAAATTTTGGAAGGAGAAAGGTGAGAATGCATACCGATTTTTGACACCTTCATGAAAACAAACCGTGCTCAGAATTTTGGCAATCAAACCGTGATCATATTTTCCAATGAATTATTACACTTACGGAGTTTTTCCTTACACCAATGTTCTCACATGAAAAGCTTCACAAATTTAAGTGTCCTTGAAATATACTAATAAATGAAAATCTATAATTACATGGAACCGACACTTCCAACCACCACTTTCTTGACACATGAATTACAAAAGACACATGACTTTCATTAATTTTCTTTATATTTAATGGCTAATTAATGGCTATCAAATGGTGCACATATTTTTAATATCACATGAAACTTTACTTTGTTCGGTTAATGGCCAATTAATTTTAGGGAACCACAATATTAACCATATATGCCACATGCAAAAATTATCAATATTAACAACAATATCATCAAAAGAACACCATGCTCATTGTCAATATTTATCATCTTTAAATTACATAGTGAGTATATAAGTATTCCATACTTTGACTATACTACCAATGATATGTGGTTCAATTGATGTCTCACATATTGAATTATCATATTTCAATATCGCATAAACTTTACATTGTTTGGTTTAATGGCACTCACAAATATTAACCATATATGCCACACACAAATATTATCAAAATTATCAACATTATCAACAAAATAACACCATGCTCATTGGAAATATTATCATCTATAAATTACATAGAGAGTATATAAGTATTCCATACTTTGACTATACTACCAATGATATGTGGTTCAATTGATGTCTCACATATTGAATTATCATATTGTCCTCAACAAAAATATACATGTTTACCAACATCATTTTTAAATTGTTTTGTTACACAAACAATATCTTCGGATGTGTGTGTCAATGATCTTGGTTCACCATGATGTTGATCATTGGAATTGTTCTGAAATAAAAAGGAAGAATGTAAAATAGAGAAGTATTAGCTAACTCCAATGCATGATATTTTTTCTTACACAATGTATACCATATTTTAAATGGAATGAATGATGCAATACTATATTACTATGGTTAAAAAAATTGTAATTTACCTAGGTAAAAATACTTGTGACTTGAAGTTGTACATCCAATATTTTCTCCATTAGTTTTCTCTCTTGTTCCATTCTTTCACACTCAAGTTGAAGCCTTCCCTACTCAATTTTTTTAAATGTCTTGAATATATGCATGCTATTTTTATTACCTCTTTCAAATCCATAAGAGTTTATTTTCTCTTCACACCTTTTCTCTGAATTCCATTTTTATTCAAAGGGGTTTCTATCTTTGCTCCTTCCAAATTTTCAATGTTGATAGAAGGATTTTTATTTCCTCTCATGTCTTTTTTTAGAAGTAGAAGTGGTTATATTAACCCTCTCTTTTCCATTAAAACCAATAACCTTGTGTGTTTTTATGTAATGTGATCCATATCTTCATAGAAAGTCCATGTTGAATGTGTTTCCAATGTTGTGTTTTCCAATTGTTTCTCCTTCTTGAGGGTTTTCTTCAACCTGTTCATCTTGTATTTGCATTGCATCCTAGTGAATGTTTTTCCACAAAATTGATTCAAAGCATCTATATATTATCCCAATGTTTCTTGTTGAGTTTTCCATGGTTTAAATGTTCATACACCTCTTCATATTTTGAAATAAATGTTTTCACATCAGATTTTGACCACAACTCTTCTTTGTATTCTTTCATCAGCTCCTCATTATTTCTATCTCTTTCATATGCATGGGTTATTGAAAATGTTTCTTCTAATTTTGAATCATCAACATCATCAACAATATATGGAGAATTTAGATCGATTTTTGAATGTGGAATGCAAGGACCCAATTTTTGTGCCACTTGTATTCTCTTACAAATTTGAGACACTATTTCCATCTAAGTTTTGCATGCAGAAGTCCTTTACATGGAAGTTTCTTAGTTGTGTTGAAAAAACCATATTTGTCTGCATAGTTTCTTGGAGTTGATTTGAAAACTTGGGATTTGAAACATGAAAACAAGGAAAATGGTGATATTTCCATGTCCTACAAATTTATTAGTTACTATAAACATTCACAAATGAAACAATTTACATACTCCATCTTTTATCTAAACTTAATTTCATTTTTCATTTTCTAAAAATAAATATACAAGGGTCTTGCACTCTATAAAATCATAGAATCAAAACATGTGGAGAAACATTGAAAATTGGTTAATTACCTACTAACAAATGCAATATTTATAATCACTATGAAATGGGTGTATAAACTAAAATTCTTCAAAATAAAATAACAATGCTTTACCTCTTTTAATTTTTTGTAACTTTGTTCTTCCCCATTTGTATATGTGCTCCTTGTTTTGGTGTTGTCACCTTCAAAATGAGTATACAATTTTCCATTTTATTGCATTAAATACAGATGTTAACAGTTTGTGTGGATTAAAATTTAATATTGTACCACTTAATATTAAATGTAGTACGAAAAAATAAAAACATACTCTCAAGTGGCAGGATTTTACATTATATGGTTTAATGGCCATTTAATGTTTAGGGAAGCACAATATTAATTATGTAACATTTGACCTTACAAAAAAGTAATTGTTATTGTAATATAAAAATCTTAATCTTTCCCCTACACTATGTGGTTTATGGATAAAATTAACACATGGTAAATTAAGGTAACATTTTTATAACATAATTTTTAATGTATGAAAACTAAAATTTGACATTGTTTGAAACTTAAATTTGACATACATATATTTAATTGAAATTAAGTCTTTAATATTGACAATTATTAATAAAAAACTACATAGCATGTGTTACTTCTACTCAATATTATATACAATTATTAAAAATAAACTTATATTGTTAAAAGATTACATAAGATATAAAAATCTTAGAAACAATTAATACACATAATTGAATCAAAGCATATACCACCATCATTAATCAAATAAAGACTAAACTTGAACTCTATACCATAAAATAAGCATAGCTATACAATTAGAGAATTAAATACATGAATGATTTACTTTGACACAATATTAATGGCCCTAAATTTAAGTCCAAGAGGCACTAGGCTATAGAATTTTTTTACTAGAATGGCAGGTGAAAATATGCCCTTCGATATGTGAGTGATCACTATTCCAAGTGTGAATTCACACTTTGTCTTGAAAATGCATTTTTGAGGGATTTCATGTGAGGGATTGCACTTTGATGTGCAAGGGATGGCACTTCATGTGAGATCTCACTTGCACTTTTTGTGTGAGGATCACACTTCATTATGCGAGAGGATCACTTGGTAGATGTACGAGGCCACAACTCTCTCACTCTACGATGAGCTATCACTGTCACATGTCCAAGTGTGAGTTTTCAAACTTGAATTACACTCGCTCACACATTGAAGTGTGATCACCAACTTTTAGCCTCCCATTCTAGTCAATATTTGAATTTTAGCGTGTAAAAAAAAATTACATCATAATGGCCACTAGGCTATACAACTTTTGAAATCCATAGGGAAAGAAGCCAATGATTGTGCATAAGCCAATGAATGTGAGTGGTAATGTGTAGTATAGTACCACTAGTTGTAAAAATCAAAGTCAACATTTATAACTTTTATACTAAAATTTAGAAAAAGGTAGCCAATAACACAAGTAAAATCAAGTCACATGTACAAATCAGCCAATAAAAAGGTGACACATCAGCTATCCCAAAAAGGTGATTTTATTCACAAGCAAGGGCCAATATTAATTTTCTTTGTACTAAAAAGTACCTATTTTAAATCCCTTAGAAATACTTTTTCAACAAAATTTAAATGCACAAAAGAAAATGTGTGCATTATAAAAATTAATCTTTTAAAGGGTATTTTTTAAAAAAATGATAGTTAAGTAACTCTATTCCTATAAGATTCAAATCTTAATCTTTCCCCTACACTATGTGTTTTATGGATAAAATTATACACACAATAGTGGGATCTAAGGGTGTAATACAATTTGTTATATGTTTAAATATTTGGATTAAATGAGGTTTTAAAGATGTTCATATAAGATGTATATTTTTATTTTCTCATTGTGATTTCAATTCTCCATACTAATGTTAAATATTTAAGTGTCCTTAGTACTAATTTTCTCTTTTTATTTGTGGATACAGTTGAAAATGAACTTTGTTTTTGAAGATGGAGCACATGTGGATTTACTATCCAAAGGTGTGAAAGTTGCGGAGGGACTAGTTTATCCATCCAAAGATACACTCCATTGTAGAGACATGGGGTCTAGCTTATTCATTGTCACAATAAGTATTGTATTCAATGGCAGAAGAGTGAGACTTCCATACACAATTGATGATTGTGAAACCCTAGCAGAAATTGAAAACAAGGGATACTTTATCCCATGGGAAAGGAAGCAAATGATTAAGCATGTGATTTCAAATGTTTCACATGTGGGGGTGATGGAATTCAAAACATCATGAGAAGTGACTCAAAGGATACATTTAATGAGGATGAGGGTTTGAATTCTACCAGTGATAGCCATTGTTTCACAACTCCTAAAGACATGGATGAATTTTCTACAACCTACGTGGTGTTAAAACATAAGTGTCCTCGAAAAAAGGTGACATAGCTGAAGGGTTTATATCCCTGGTACAAGAACAACATGTGATTTTGGAGTGGTGTTGGGACCCACACACTTTGGTGTTTTTGTGGAGAATATTATAACTACATGCAATGATTGTTATCCAAGTCTACAATGCAACAACAAAGTTTCTGACCAATCAAAAACTAGTTTATCTAGAAACAAGAATTACACTTCATGTGAATGGAAATTCTAAACTCCAAGAAACAACCACCACATCAAACAATGACTTCAATTTGAAGTTCAAGGGGTTACTTGCCAAGTTGATACATTTTTTTCAAAAGAACACAAATTTGTTGTGTAAAGCAACAATTACAAATGTTTGTGAAGGAGACATGGTGCACTTTAAAAATTAGATGGCAATACATTTGGGGTGCATGTTGATAAATTAATTATGCCTTTTTGCAAGGGTTGCTCCATATCATAAAGGATCTCTCATCCAATGGCCTTCCAACCCATTGGCCCATCAAGATGGTTCCATTATGGAAGTAAGGCTAAAAGAAATTCTAGAAGAGTTTCCGTAAAAATGTGGAGTGCATTTGAAGATCCATTGCCTCAACTTGGTATACCCAAATTCATATGAATCCTCCATATGTAGTAGTAATGAAAACTTGATAAAAATACCTTACAAGCCTACAAATGCCAAAAGGTAAATTCTACTCCATCTAGTACACAAAAGGAAAGGGAAAATGATGAAAAATCAAGAGAACAATTTTTGTCTAAAGTTGAGAAAAACCTTGTTGCAAGGAAGGATGTCTCTCCAATCTATCTCTAAGTGCTTTCAATCATAGTTGGAATTTAACTCTAGGTATGAATGAACCTACCATCAAAAACTTTGTACTTAATACATTCACCACAAATGCTATCAGTTGTGATCAAGGTCAAACTTTAGAACATACTATAGATAAATTGAAGTTATGTGGAAGGGATGTATGTCAAAATGCATGGTACAATGTCATGGAATCCCAAAAGCACCTATTATAGATATAAACAATCTTGGATTAATGGCGAGAGAGGGTAAATAAATGGAAATACAGAAAAAAAAAAAAATGCCAAACATTGTTGCAACTATTGCATTGATATCCAAAATGGTGGAGAAGAATTTTGATATATCCCCACACATGTCTCATTCAGTGGGACAAGATGGTACTAAAGTAACAATGAGATTTTTCCTGCATGTTATAGTTTTTCTTACATACTACAAAAAGTGTAATGAGGGCCTTTCACTATTGGACCTTCCTCCAACGTCACAGTCAAATCTCAAAAAAATATGGCAAGAACATTTCTCCCATGTTTCAATCACCAAGAACAACTTCTTCACCAAATGTGATGAGTGCATAGAGCTTAAGAACAAACATGTAATGACCTCATGTCCAAAAACACGGCACAAATAGATCAATGCCAGAAATGGCACAATGATTACATTCAAAGTTGTCATGTAACTTACTATGCACATAGAGTGCAATCACAACAAAATCCTAATAGTTATTTGAGCATTGTGCATGAAAAAATGGACAAGATGAAAACTGCAATACCAAGGATGGGTAAAAAAAAAATCAATAAGAAATGCTATTAATCTCCCATCACCTTGACTTGGTATGTTGACACATGGGCACAAAATGGGGGTTTTGGGAACTTTGGTCTCCCTTTTGTTGAGCGAGGAGAAAACTTCACAATAACATCATTGGCACTATGTATCTAGGAAGCTAGAAGAACCACTTATAGATCAATATGGTGATTTTTTATATAGTAGTGGGACATCAAAACACCCATTACATGATGCACTATTGTAAAATGATGCATATGAAAAGTGCAAGGAATACAAGTAGAAAAATGAGGGTGCTCATACAACTAATATTGTAAGTAGATGTTCAAGTTCATTTAGAAAACAACCACCAATTCTCTACTTGCAACTAGATAATGTTGCAAGTGACAACAAAAATCACACATTGTTTGTGTTTGCATCCATGTTGATAACTAGAAGGGTTTTCAACACAGTGTATGTGAGTTTCCTTCCAGTGGGTCACACATGCATGAAGACATAGATGGGACATTCGGCTGATTATCAACAACATTGTGCAAATTGGATACATTCTCTTTGCCAAAAATAATGGACACTTACAGAACATGCCAAGAGGATTCCAACACATTCACTCCATACCTTATCGAGGAAGTCTATGACTTTAAGGCCTTTGTGGAACCACACTTGCTAGATGGTAACCACAAGATCATGGGTATCATAAACCAAAGATGTTTAAATTCTATGTCAAAGACAACAAGCCCATCATGGAGTTCAAAGCATCAATCATGGATTCAATGGGTCACACTCAATTGAGATCTGGAAAACAGTGGATGGGAAACCTTTCTTTCCTAAAGGGATCCTCCATTGGCACCCTTCAAAGAACCCAAAGAGATGGCAGACATGCGAGAGGCATTCATGCATACATCACACACTTTGGGAAAAGAGTTCAACAGATGGTGGAGAAGCATACTATGTTCCAAAGATTACATATTGGAAAAATGTTCTACGTGCCCTAGAGAATCCCTTTTTCAATTGTAACATGATGAGGAGAGATTGTTTTTGGCCAAAACAATTTAGGATAGTATAATGTATGATCAGATAGTGGGTGCACCACATCTTGACATGGATAACTACTATAGTCAAAATGTCCTTTCAAATAAGGATATATATGTTGGACCTATTTGTGATAGACCTCGAGAGGAATTCAACCCAATAGTGGATGTGAATGTTGGGAAGATGATACTAGTAAGACCAATGATGATAATGTACCTATATGGATGGGCAAGGCAAGAACTAAAACTAATACATGATGTTCACACAAACACTCAAAAGATAAGGGTACATCTGGTGGGAACCCACAGAAAAGGAAATACAAAAAAGAAGGTACTAGGAATGCTTAAAGAAAAATAAATGGTGGCAAAAATCAAGGGACACATCAGATATTGATATAGACAATGTCATCTGGGCATGGAGTCCAAGAAAAATATGGAAAGGAAATCAAATTAAAATACCAAATCGGGGTCATGAAGCTATCCAACAATACCTTGCACAAATTCAAGAACAATAATTAATACCCTTGCGAGGGATCAATGCTTATGTAATTTTCTCAAAGGATTGATTGCCTATGGAAATACATTTTCAAATCCATTTCCTCAAAACAACTTGTTTAATGTAATTCTTAACTCTTTGTTGTTCTTTATGATTTACATAATGGAAAAGCATAAAATTAGTTGACTTTATCACACGTAACTTGCATATTTACAATATCATGATCATTTTTATATAGATTTATATAAAAATTATATCAATATATAATATACATAAAATATTAAATAAATATAAATTTGAAGTATTTTAAATAACTATTATTTTGTATTTTTAAAGGGAAATATTGTAAAATTACCATCATCTAAAAATTGTTTGACAGGCATAAGTGGCCATCAAATTTAACCCCTAGGCTGATGTAACTTTGTGGTGCCTAGGCTTATGTAACTTAGCGGTCGCTAGGCTTATGTAGCTTAGCGGTGGGTAGGCTTATGAAACTTGCTATCGGTAGGTTGGTGTAACTTTCCAACCACTAGGATTATTTCACCTAGATGATTCTACTCTTGTGTAAATTAATGACCACTAGGCTTATGTAAGTTAACAACCTATACGCTTATGTAAGATAGTGGTTCTATTAGGCTTATGTAAGTTAACAACCTATACGCTTATGTAAGATAGTGGCCACTAGGATTATCATCCTTTTATGTAACTTAGAGGTCGCAAGGCTTATGTAACTTTGACCCCGCTAGGATGATTTCACCTAGCATGCACTTTCATCATGTAAGTTAGCAACCATTAGGCTTATTGAAGATAGCGAGCTGCGAGAGGCTTATGTAAGATAGCGGCCGCTTGGATTATGTGGGGATTCAAATAATAACAAAATAGAAATCCTAAAATAGCAAAACTAAAATCCAAAAATCGGGATTTATAAATTGGATTACAATAGTGGTGAAATTGGAATCCAATAATAGTGCTATTAGAATCCAATATTAGCCAAATTGGAATCCAATAATAACGATATTGGAATCCAATAATAGCGAGATTGGAATCCAATAATAGTGAAATTGGAACTAGAATAAGTCCAATAATGACAATATTGGAATCCAATATTGCTACTAATGGATTCCAATAATAGTAATAATGGAATCTAGTATAGACAAAAATGGAATCCAATATACATAAAAATGGAGATGGATTTCTTCCAATACTTGAAATACTAGAGTCTAGATTTACTTGGAATATGTCCAGATTTAGTGAAATAAGTATGACTTAAACCTTACGATAATATATTTAAATAAACTGAAAATAAATAACTATTACATTAATCAATTTACCTTAGGATATAAAAACTTTTATGGTGCCCACAATTAGTATGATCTAAAATATAATTAGATTTATAAGTTATTTGAAAAAACTATCTTATAATGTAAAGTCAATGAAATGAAATATTTTAATGACATCCACGAGATTGAAGAGTCTATGGGACCAAACAAAACTGATACATTAAGCAGTTTTCATACTCTTTTTCATATCAACTCTTCTACTGTGAATCTTGAAAACTAAACCAATGATCTTTTGAAGTTTTGTTTATGCAAATAACTCATTTAAGTTGTCCAATTTTAATTTGTTTTCATACTGGATATGGATATCATCATATGTTTAACACTCCATAATGAAATTCCATTCTGCTTCGACAACCCCTTTCTGCGCAAAAAAAGACAAATTCTCCTTTCCCAAACCTCTTTGGGAATAGTCCATCTACCGGTTTCACAATGAAGATGATGTGATCCCGTCCTCAACTAAGCCACTAAAATCCTTGCCTTACTTTTGATAACTACCCCAAGATAAGATTTTTCATCATGCTCCCAAGTGGGGTTGAATTCTTTGATATAATGTGCTTTCTTATGACCCATCTGTTTTGTCCACATGGCAGTCCTAAACTTCTCCATCACATAATTTTTATTTCCCTGTTGTTGTCAGACACTCCTGAAAATTGATGCCCCATTTGTTCATCCATTTGTTGTTCTGTTTCATCCAGGTTTTCTTTCTGTGCTCTAGATTATCCTTTGTAAGCATTTTGGGCCAGCAAAAAGATCTTCCATGCATTCAATTTTTTTCAAATAACTTAAAGATCCGAGTTATTTTCGATGCTTCCATTAGGAAGGTACCCGCTTGACTAATAAGATCTCATAACAAACTGTTGATTTAACTTTAAGATTACTTGTGATTAGATGTTTTTGGATTCTTTCTAATTGTCACCATCCATGTTTGATACGTTGCTTCCCAAACCTCGCAACCATAAAGAGAAACCAGAGTAACCAACAAACCAAAGAGGGTTTTCTTAGTTTTCCAGTCCTAAAGCTCACTTTCCTACATCTATGTTGAAGTAGGTAAGATTCTTTCCAACCTCCTATATCATTTTTGCTTTGTAAGTCTCCTAGCTTAACTTGTTGTGGAAATCAATCCCAAGATATTTATATTATGTAACAATTTCCAAAAAATCATGATTTTTTTTTCACACTAATGGTCACTTGTATCCCAACTTCCTGGAAAAATAATTCTAAAGCTTTTAGACGGTCCCTCAATCCTTGAGTTGTTGTTGAAATTAAGATAAGATCATCGACATATAAGAGTAACTTCACCACATACTCGGCAACCGAACACCCTCTCCATTAGTTTTACATAACCACACTTCAAGCTTATCAATGTATAAACCAAACAAAGTGGGAGAAAGAGGGAAACATTTTTTGAACCCAATGTCACTACCAAAACATTCAAACATACCTTCTCTGGTTCTGATTTTAGCTCTGACCTACTCATAAAGTCTATGCACTATTGCTCTGAGCTCATATGGAATCTTAAGTTCCTCCATCCTGTTCCAAAGTTTGTCTCTAGGAACCATGTCGAAGGATTTCTTAAAATCAACAAAGCAACAAAAAGCTTCATCCCCTTGGGTATCCCATACCTTTTCAATCAAGTGCCTAAGAGTGATGCAATGCTCAATGGTTGAATGTTTAGATCGGAAAATTGCTTTTCCTTTTGCTATTTTTCCCTCTCTTTCTGCCCAACTTCTGATTCTACGCTCTATCATGCCCCCAAATAACTTACCAAAAAGAGGATTGATCATAATAGTGCGATAGTTAGAAGGATTATTGATATCCCCACTTTTAAAAAGAGGAATAACCACACTAGTCGTCCACTCTAGTGGGAACCCAACCTGAGTTACATCATTGAAGATTTTTCTGATATGTGGAGTGAGCACCTCAACCCCCCACTTTAAAAATTCAGCCTGCAACCCATCAACATCTTGAGCTTTACCATTTGCTAGATTCTTTATGCCATGTTTGATGTCTTCCTCTGAAAAAAGTTCGATCGAGGTATGAATGATGGGAGGAATATCCTTCTATTGAGACCGCTCATAGAGAGTCTTCGCATATTCTAACCAATGAGCTTATGTGATATTGTTTTCTATGTGTGTTTTCTTTTGTTGTAGCTCCTTCCAGAATCCCTTGGGATTGTGTTTTCCAAGAAAAATTAATTCGACCTCCCGCTCTTCACATAGCTTTCTTTTTCTAGGCTACTTTAGATTAAGTGTATTTTAATGATCATCTTTAAAGGTGCTACATTTGTACTAAACTTAGCCACCAATCATAGTCACATGGGCTATATTAAATCCAATACAATGGCAAATATTATTATCTTGTAATATGACACATCTAAGCTATATAACTAATTTTAAGACACGCCGCATTATTATAAAGCATTTACCACGATTATATTGCCATGCGGAGCGGTCAAGATATTATAAGTAGAAGTTAATAAATAAATATACAAAAATGCAAAGCCACGAACCACAAACCACCTAATTATGAAGATTTTAGAAATATGGCAACTACCACACATAGCCAACGATAAGGAGGGGTGGATAAAATAGTAAATTCAAATGGTTACTATTAAATAACATGTCTAATTGGGCTCCATATCAATGTGGATTTCTTTGATTCCTTCACGTGGCTTTAAATGTTTTAATATAAGTGTAAATGTTTGGTTAAAACATTCAAAACCATGTGTATATATATAGTGGTTAAAAATGCTAACCGATTATAAGTGGCCAAACAAATAATCGGGAGGGCAGCGGGAGGGCAGAGAGCAGTGAGAGGGTTAGAGAGAAGTGGGAGAGACACAAAGAGGAGCAGGAGCACCGGAAGGGAGGAGCGAGAACACCACTGCAATCGAGTCGAGCTCTTCCCAAGCTTTGAAGTGGGTTGTCCCCTATGTCAAGCCCTTGGTACAACCCCCTACGATTGAGCCATCCATCCGACCCTACAACAAAACACAAACGTTGAAACCGAATACAATAGCAGACTATACAAAGCACAATGAATAGAGTAAACACAAACGGCTTTGATATCAAAGTAAAAGAGAGACAACGACAAAGAGCAGCGGGATACAACAAACTCTCAAAGGCACATTGCTTCTAGGGAAAGATTTATAAAGTGGTGGAGTGTTCTAGGGCACAAGCTGACAAACATAGGAAAATCATGGTTAAGCATGAGGGTTTCAAAGACAATCCAAACTTGGAGTTACAAAGGTACATTGCTTCAGAGGCACATTTATCAATGGCAAACAAATACAGGAAACTCTCAAACTCTGGCATTGGGAATAGGGAAAAAGCTGGTTTTTGTGAATGCAAAGTAGTATAAGGGGATCCTACGATGTAGGCATGCCAAAAAGCTAAGGCAGACTCAAAAGAAAAATATTACTTTGATTCTACCAAAAACAATGAACAACAAAGGGAATTTTTTTCAAAGATTATTAAATACAATGATAACAATCAATACGTAAGGAGGATAGAGAGGATCCAAAACTGAGCAAAATAGAAAAAATTGCAACAAACAAGGATGAAAGAGAGGAAACAGTGCAAGATCTTAAAAGATGATACAACCCTACATCTACCCCCTTGATGTGGTCTTTAGAATTGTATGTAAATGAGCTTATGAACATGAAAGAAAGACTTGGAACTTTAGAAAATCGGAAGGTGCAAGAAGACAATGAGAGAAAAGAATGTGCAACACATAGACACAAGTTGGAAAGGGAAAATAAAGTTCTTAAAGAACATGTGTTAAATCTTCAAAACCTCGTGGAAAGAGGGAAACAAGAGTTAGTCATTCTAAAACATGACTTAGGACATTTGAAAGCAGCATGAGAGAAAAACATCGAAATGATAAAAGGAAATGAAACATTTCAAATAAATGAAATCCAATCAACAATTAAAAACATGGAAATAAAATAAAACCAGCTAAGAGATCGGATAGAAGAGGCCAAAACTTGGTCACAAGTGGTAAGCGGGTCATCAAATGAACAAAGACAAGTCATAGAGAAGCACATCAAAACTCAAATAAAAGAAGAAAAAGACCAACAGGACAAAGTGGTAAATTTTATTATCAAAGGCTTAAGAGATTTTGGTGAAAAGGAGAGAACTGACATATTGGCAAGGGACTTCCTTAAAGACAAGTTGAAATGGACAAGGTATATACAACAAGCTAACATGATTGGTAGGAGAATAGAGGGAGGAAAGGATTGGCATGTGTGAGTTGTCATGAGAACTGTAGAAGACAAGCAGGCTATCCTAAAAAGCAGGGGACTTCTTCGACACACACACACACACACACACACACACACACACACACACACACACACACACACACACACACACACACACACACACACACACAGACTAGGATTTAACATTTTCTCAACAAGAAGACCAAAAGAAGGAATGGGAGAAAGTGAAAAAATCAAGAGAGGTAGGAAAATGGGCACAATTAAGGAATGGAAAGGCCCAAATCAGTGACCATTAGTCAAACAAGAAATAGGAATTTGTGGCCCCATGGTATCCCATGCACATAGTAAGTTGGAATTGTAGGGGGTATCCATGGAGAAGAGGACCCGAGTTGGGGCCCATAGCAGAGGGAAAAGATATTATTATTCTGACAGAAACACATGAGCACGATGGTTGCAAAGTCCCAGATTTTGAGGGGTACAAGAAAATTGCAATTTGGAATGAAGGAAGTGAAACAAGGAAAGGACACGGGGGAATTATAGTGCTAATCAAAGAAATGTGGTTAGGGATCATCAAAGTGGAAAAGGAAGATGCAAATAAGTAATACATTTGGCTGAAAATATCAGATAACAAGGCAACAATTAGATTGGTTGCTTGCTACTTTGCACCAAAAGGCTCAGGGACATATAAGAAAAGAAATCTGGATATGGAAGACCCATATGCTTCGTTAAAAAAATACATATCCATGTTTAGTGCATCTAGGGAAATTATTTTGATGGGGGAATTTAATGCAAGGACTACAAATAATCAATCTCTTTAGTTGGGAAATGAAAAAGGTGGAGATGACAACCTGCTTTGGCTTAATGAAGCAGAGGACAAGTTTATGGAAAGACTATCTTAAAATGGTAATGGATGGGTGAATCGTTTTGGGGTTGAGCTTCTAGGTCTATGTAGTGTATATGACATGATTATTTGTAATGGCATGAAGGCTTGGGCCAGATCTAGCAATATCACTTACAAAACTTACAATGGACAAAGTGTAGTGGACTATGTAATATGCACTCGAGCATTATTTGTAGGTTACTCGAATTTGAAATTGGAGATTGTCCTATTGAGTTCAAATCTGATCATAATCCTCTCTTGGTCAAACTTGGTACCATTTCAAATCAGCAACAGGGAAAACAAGTTCATCGCAGGTAAGAGACATCTCCGAAACAAGGCAAAATCATTTTAAATAAAGAAAATCAAGAAATATTTGTGGCTGCCCTTGAACAACAATTTTAGATGGCAAGAAATGATATCGAAAGAAATATAAACAAGGGGGAAAGGGGTTATGTTTGTAGTAATTTTTTGGTACCATTAATTCACAAGGCATTAAGTGCTTACAAAAAATCTAAGCCTATAAAGGGAGATACAAATACTTTTCCAACAAATCCATTGTATGACGAAGATTGTAAGGTTGCCAAGAGAGCTATGAGAGAAAGTGACATGAACAAAAAAGAAAATAAAAAGAAATATGAGAGATTGGTTCAACAAAAAAAAGAAAGCTATGTGAATAAGAGAAGGTCTGAATTAATTTCTCTCGAAAACACAATCCCAAGGGATTCTGGAAGGAGTTGCAACAAAAGAAAACATACATAGAAAACAATGTCACAGAAGCTCATTGGTTAGAATATGTGAAGACTCTCTACAAGTGGTCTCAACAGAAGGATATTCCTCCCATCATTCATACTTCGATTGAACTTTTTTAGAGGAAGACATCAAACATGGCATAAAGAATCTAGCAAATGGTAAAGCTCAAGATGTTGATGGGTTGTAGGCTAAGTTTTTAAAGTGGGGGGTTGAGGTGCTCACTCCACATATTAGAAAAATCTTCAATAATGTAACTCAGGTTGGGTTCCCACTAGAGTGGACAACTAGTGTGGTTATTCCTCTTTTTAAAAGTGGAGATATCAATAATCCTTCTAACTATCGCACTATTATGATCAATCCTCTTTTTGGTAAGCTATTTGGGGGCATGATAGAACGTAGAATCAGCAGTTGGGCAGAAAGAGAGGGCAAAAGGGAAAAAGGACAAGCAGGTTTCCAATCTAAACATTCAACCATTGATCATTGCATCACTCTTAGGCACTTGATTGAAAAGGTATGGGATACCCAAGGGGATGAAGCTTTTTGTTGCTTTGTTGATTTTAAGAAATCCTTCGACACGGTTCCTAGAGACAAACTTTGGAACAGAAGGAGGAACTTAAGATTCCAAATGAGCTCAGAGTAGCAGTGCATAGACTTTATGAGCAGGTCAGAGCTAAAATAAGAACAAGAGAGGGCATGTTTGAATGCTTTGGTAGTGACATTGGGGTCAAACAAGGTTGCCCTCTTTCTCCCACTTTGTTTGGTTTATACATTGATAAGCTTGAAGAATGGTTATGTAAAACCGAAGGAGGGGGTGTTCAGTTGGCCAAGTACGTGGTGAAGTTACTTTTATATGTTGATGATCTTATCTTAATTTCAACAACTCAAGGTTTGAGGGAGCATCTAAAAGCTTTAGAATTCTTTTGCCAGGAAGTCGGGATGCAAGTGAACACTAGCAAAACAAAAATCATGATTTTTTCTTTGAAAAGAAAAGAGAGGTAATTTAACTTTCTGTTTGAGGGGAGTACTTTGGAAATTGTTACAAAATATAAATATCTTGGGATTGATTTCCACAACAAGATGAGCTGGGAGACTTGTAGAGAAAAAAGGATATAGGGAGGTTGGAAAGCATCTTACCTACTTTAGAATAGGTGTAGGAAAGTTGAGCTCTAGGACTGGAAAACTAAGAAAACCCTCTTTGGTTTTTTGGTTACTATGGTTTCTCTTTATGGTTGTGAGGTTTGGGGAAGTAGCGTGTCAAAGCATGGATGGTGGAAATTAGAAAGAATCTAGAAACATCTAATCACAAGAACTCTTAAATTCAAATCAACAGTTCCTTATGAGATCTTGTTAGCTGAAGTAGGTACCTTCCTGATGGAAGCATTGGCAATAACTTGGTTGATAAGCTATTTGAAAAAATTTGAAAGCATGTACGATCTTCGCTGGCCCAAAATGGTTACAAAGGATAATCTAGAGCATAGAAAGAAAACATGGATGAAATAGAACAACAAATGGATGAAAAAATGGGGCATCAATTTTCAGAAGTGTCCTAACAACAGCAGAGAAATAAAAAATTATGTGATGGAGAAGTTTAGGACTGCCATGTGGACAGAACAGATGGGTCATAAGAAAGCTCAATATATCAAAGATTTCAACCCCACTTGGGAGCATGATGAAAAATCTTACCTGGGAGCAGTTATCAAAGGTAAGGCAAGGATTTTAGTGGCTCAGTTGAGGACTGGATCACATCATCTTCGTTGTGAAACTGGTAGATGGACTATTCCCAAAGAGGATTGTGAAAGGAGAATTTATCTTTTTTGCAGCAAAGGGGTTGTTGAAATAGAATGGCATTTCATTATGGAGTGTTCAACATATGATGATATTCATATCCAGTATAAAAGTGAATTAAAAGTGGACAGCTTAAATGAGCTATTTGTAGAAACAAAACTTCAAAAGATCGCTTGTTTAGTTCTCAAGATTCACAATATGAGAGTTGATATGGTAAAGAGTCCGAATACTACTTAATGTATCGATTTCATTTGGTCCCATAGACCCTTCATTTCATTTCAATCTTTTTGGCTTAGGTGTTAAAACTATACTTTTAAAATATATGTTTATTAAAATATATATCTTTTTGGCTCCATGGGCATCGCATGGAAAATACTTAAGGGAGAGGGGCCAATAGTGGGGCATGGACCAATAATGGTGAGGGTAGATGTAAATTCAAGGACTAGTACAAGTACATTTTCCACTTAAATACCCATACCCGTGTGATCTACTCTCGTCCTATTCTATTGTGCCATGTCTCATATTCGTTGGATTTTTCCTTATCATCCACTCCATCATCTAGTCATTGTCACACCATGTGACCATGCAAACCTATCACTGCTTTTTCCTTCCTATAAATGTCACCGTGTATTATCACCTTGGGCTTCATATTTTACCCCTTCACCATGTGCTTGTCTTTATTCCAAATTCTCTAAGATATTTTGCATGCTTTCCTTATTTTCCCTATTCTTTCTTCTCATCATGGTTGTCTTGTCATCTTCTTTTCTTCTCTAGTGTGCCCTCACCCTTGTTCATTTCCATTGGTGTATTCACTTTTGGCTACTCTCCATCTTCTCTACACACCTCACCTTTGCTTGTCACTACAGCCAACTCTTCTATAAGTCACTTCATTTGTGCACCATAACTTTCATCTACGTGCATACTTTTTCCTTCGCGCATGATGCTTCTCCGATCCTTATGTTGGAATCATGCACCATTTTATTTGAGTCTCTTCCTCTTGGTCGGTCTTATTCTTCTTTAACACACCAAAATCTCATGCACTCTCTTTCTACAA
Source organism: Taxus wallichiana var. yunnanensis (assembly GCA_018340775.1). Classification (NCBI taxonomy): domain Eukaryota; kingdom Viridiplantae; phylum Streptophyta; class Pinopsida; order Cupressales; family Taxaceae; genus Taxus; species Taxus wallichiana. The sequence continues at coordinate 734,062,106 of CM031241.1, forward strand.
TATGTGCATTTCTTTCACACGTGTTTCTTCCTTCCGTGGCTTCAAACTCCTTTCTTTTCAATCCTCTCTTATCACTTTATCCCATGACCTTCCTTTTCTTCCTCTTGAATAACTTTTCATTTTTCCATGCTCATCATCTTGTGCCTTCTCTTTCCTTTTCCCGTGGGCATTCCAATTCTTGCATGCTTCCTCCTTAGTGCAAGTTTTACCTAAGTCCTAGGATGCCCCTACATCATGTTTTCATCAAACTAATTGTAGAAGATTTTATTATTTCTTGTTCAATTTCTTCATGGGATATTGTTCATGAGATCTAACTTTGGATTTGTAAATTATGCGGTATAAGGCATCTCATACACCTAACCACAATTACATTGGTACAACATCAAAGTAAGGATTTCAACTTCACGTAGTAGAATTTGGTGTGTTTTTGTGATAACATCAATCTAGTGAGTGAAATTTATTTTTTGTTCTCCACACATTTGTGTGTTGGTAGAAAGTAGTTACAAGCATCTTATAACACTTGGGTTATTGGGTAGAAGGTTTAGATCGTAGTCTTGTTGAATGATTGATTTTGAGGAATTTAACAATGACACGTAGAATGGTTGCTATAAAAATATAGTACCAATACTTGTAGAGGAGTAACAATTGAAAATAACACAAGAAATAATTAGCAAGCAAAAAGAGCACATAATGACCAAGATACTAAAGTAGAACATGTTAATGCATAAGAGGAAAACATCTTGTGTGCACTCACGAAGATTGGTAGTAAGCTAAAGATGGAAATTTCAAGTTACTTTATGAGCTTAGTTCCATAATAACTCATCAATTGAATCACAAAAATAAAGAATTACTTTGAGTATAAAGGTGCCAAAGATCCCAAAAAGGTAAAATTTTCCTATAATGAGTTGAAGAACCACGAACCTTTATGGTGGAAGCACTTGAAAATAGAGAAATTACATAAAGGAAAAGCCAAGATCAATATTTAGGAAAGAATGCTAGCGAATTTGAAGCATAAGTTGAAGATCAGTAGATTATGAGTCTTATTTGTTGAAGCAATCGCATAATTTGTGTCATATGGAAATGAGTGTGAAAACGTACATGGAAGAGTTATATAGACTAGCCATGAGAGTCGTGTGTGGTGGACGACATAGAAAATATTTCAACATATATTAATGGATTGCATATTTCCATTCAAGATGAGTTTAGTTTGATTATGTTGAGATCTGTGGAGGAGGCCTATCGGTTTACATTGAAGGTGGAAAATAAGTTGTCATGCAAACAAAAAAATTATGTGTAAGGAAGAAAAGATTCCCACACATAGGTGGAAGTTTGTGTAATGATGTAAAAATCATTCACATGATGGTGAATCAAGCTCCTTGCATGAGCGCGAATCATGTGCATAGAGGTTGAGGTTGAATTTCCTTCGAGAGGAAGAGTAGACTAAAGAAGTAGAAGATTTGGTGGAACATGTTTCTTCTATGGAGAGATTGGACATCGTTCATTTGAATGTTTGCAAGACGTGCAAAATGGTGGTGATAAGAGAAATGATGATAGCACCAATGTTTCACAACATGAAGATGAAGAGAGCAATGCATTAAAAAATCATGTAGAAGAGTCACAAAGCGAGAGAATCTCTCATGATAAAGAGATTCTTACTAAAGTAAAAAGGTGGAGAATGCACCGTTGCTGAAAGAAATAACATGTTCCAAACTATATATAAATCTGGAGGTAAGTACTACAAAGTGATTTTTATAGTGGTAGTATAGATAAGATTGTTTCTAATGAGATGGTTGAGAATCTTGGTATGAAGATGATAGTGCATACGAATATCATAAGGTATACTAATTGTTTAAAGGGTGTCAATTGTTTCGAATGAACATTATATTGTGCACATTAGAAATGACACTATGAGGATGAAATCCTATGCGATAAAATGTCCATAAACACATGTCATGTGTTGTTTGGATGAATTTAATTGTATAAAAGGAAAGCAATACATGATGGTTGTGTAAATACCTACAATTTGGTGAGGGTGGACATAAGAAAACTCTAAATCCTTTTAAGATTGCAAGTGTAAAGGTTAAGAAGAGTTTGTAGATATTGTTGATTTCAAGAAAGGAGTTCCTAAATGAGGTCAAAGGGAAGAGTGATTTTTTTCATTCATTCATATCTTGTATATAAAATGGGGAAAGAGAAGTCACGCTAAAAGAAAAACTTCCGCATGTGGTGAGATTCTACGTTGATTCACAAATATCATGTCATGTGAAATTTCATATGATTTACCACCTATGCGTAGTATCAATCATCAAATGGACTTGATATTAGAGTCTAGTTTACCAAACGAGTTTGCATATAGGTTGGCACCTATGGAGAAAGAGAATAAGAGAAAACAAGTACAAGAATTGCTTGAGAAAGGGTTGATTCGAGAAATTTTGAGACCTTATGTAGTACTTGTAATACTACAACCATAGAAAGGGAAAGTGAAGGATGTGCATTGATTCTACAACCATCAACAAGATTACTATCACGTATAGCTTTCTATTTCACCGCATGGATGCTTCGATGGATTGTTTAAGTGGAGTAAGGCACCTAACAAAGACTGATATGAAGAGTGGACACCACTAGATCACGATAAGAGAGGGAGATTAATGTAAAAGTGTCTTTAAAACACAAGATGGATTGTATGAGTGGTTGGTCATACCATTTGGGCTAACTAACACACCAAACACATTCACAAAGTTGGTAAATAAAGAATTGATGCCTTTTTCGAGGCAAGTTTGTCATTGTTTATTTGGAAGCATTTTGATTTTCAACAAAATGCAAGAAGAACATTTGGTCCATTTCTGAAAAGTGCTAAAGAGTTTGTGTGAGGTGAAGCTACTAGTGAATTTGAGGAAATGCATTTTATGTGGATAGAGCTTGTGTACATGGGATTTTTATCTCTCCATAAGGCTTAAGGATTGATCATGAGCATGTGCAAGCTATAGTTGAACGATTGTCATATAATGTTTTGGAGGCTCAAAGCTTCCATGGATTAATGAGATTTTATAACAAGTTCATCGATGATATAATGAGATTTGTGTACCAATCACAAAGGTGATGTGGGAAGATAAGGTGTTTTGCGTGGACCACAAATGTAAAACATGGCTTTCATAAGTTGAAGAAGTTCATAGAGCAACTAGTGTTGGCCCATTTCAATAAGAATTTTCAAGTTGATTGTGACATTATAGGAGTATCCATTGGGGATTTGGTGAGTCAAGATGAAAGAATCATCACATATTATAAAGAAAAATAAATGACACAAGGAGGATATATTCAATTTATGATCAAGAGTTTAATGTTATAATATAAGCTTTGAAGAAGTAAAGGCACTATTTTTGCCCAAGGAGTTTGTGTTATACACAAACCACCATCATTGCAATTCATAAATAGCCAAGAGAGATTGAATCAAAGACACACGAAATGGGTGGAATTCTTACATAATTACTCATTTGTCTTGATACACATAAGTGGGTAGTCAAAGAGAGTTGCAGATGCATTGAGTAGAAGATGTCTCGATGAGTGGATGCAAGTGGGAGTAGTGGAGTTCAAAGCTATGAAGGAACTCTATGTGAAAGATGAAGATTTTGGTAAAGCATGGAGAGCATGCACAAAATGAATGAATGACAATCATACATCTTGGTCGAGACTATTAGTTATAGGGGGAGTTATTTAAAAGCAAAGATTTGTGTGTGTTGTGAGGGTCATTGAAGGAGAATTCAATCCAAGAGAAACATTATGGAGGATTAACTAAGCACTTTTAAGATAGATAAGGCCTTGGCACAAATAAGTGAGATACTTCTATCCGCGAATAGTTGTAAATGTTTTTAGATATGTGAAGATGTAGAGTATTCTAGTTAGTGAAGGGGAAGAGTTAGAACACGTCGTTATATTAACCACTCCCACTAACAAAGAAGCTTTAGAGCATTTGAGTATGGACATTGTTTTGGGTTTGTGTAGAACACAAAAATATTAGTATTCCATCTTTGTTGTTATTGATATAATTTAACAATGGATCATTTTATTGCTTGTAAAAGACCAATAAAGTTATTGATATAGCTAACTTGGTTTTTAAGGAAGTTTTGAGACTACATAGATTTCCATGCATTATTGTACTTGATAGAAATATTACATTTGTGGGTCACTTTTGACACACATTATGGAAGAAAATGAACATGAAGTTGCAGTTTAGTTTTGCATATCACTCATAGATGGATGGCCATGTCAAGAGGAGCCTTGATAATTTGTTGCAATGTTTAGTTAGAGATACAAAAGGGACATGAGATTTAGTTTTTTTAACATGTAGAGGTGAGTCTTCTTATGACAATTTTTCAATAGAGTACTAGTGTAATTTTGCGAAGAACATTAACACATTTGAGATAAACACATGTTGAAGATATCGGGTAGAAAATAGCATAAAGAATATTCGATAAAATAGAGAGGAAGAGAAATTGATGATGTGTCTTGGTTTAGTGAAATAGAAATTTCTAGACTTGGTCATTCCATTGAAGATCTTCAAACATGTGCTTGAGAAAGGACTCAAATCTCTTCTTACCCGAGGTGTATGATGTAGGATCACCAAAATTCACTTGCAATCCTACATCAACCAAAACTACTCAAGAGTTAGTTGAATAAGGACTTGTGTTATCCCATGCCACCTGCAAAGCATATTGCATATACTATGAAGCCATTTTCCATATCACACAAAATTACACAATACCACCATGCCTTATTTTTGTCTCGAAGGATTACTCTTTGTTGTGCAACACTATCAATGCAACAAAGTATTACCAATACAACATAAAATTGCAAAGTGTCACTAGTGTCTAGTGACATCTTGTAGTGTTGTGAATGCCTTATTTGAACTTTTTGCAATCACGCAATGTATTGCACTACTCGTTCTTGTATGTGGAATCCACAAAGTCTTGTGCAATGTTGTCAAACATGGTTGATGTTGTGATACATGTTCAAGACCATGAAACCTTATGTTGCCACACATCATGCAAGAACCAATTGATGATGTTGCCATGATGAGATTTGCATCTAAAAAATCTCCTTTCAACATTAATATTATTAGGAGGAAGCACACATGGGTCGTTATCCATTTTCTTCACCCAAGGACAAATTAAGCAACATGTTAAACGTTGATCCAAAAAGGTGATTTCATGACAAACAACCTACAAATTGGTTGAGGAGATCAACGGAGATATGAGACATCTCAAGGAATATTTATAAGAGTGTCTTTACTTGCATAGTTATTTTTGTTCTCTTGCTCAATTCATGACATATTTTATATATAGAAAGGAGATGTGAACGTATAAGGCATTCTATTTATCCAAGAGAGGGATTGATTGATCTAATAGTAAAAAAATGGAATTCTTAGAGAATTCTTGTAATCTCGTCGTGGTTGTTCTATTATCTAATTCCTAGTATTAATAGAAGTAATTTTTATTGTTTCTTGTTAAAGTTGTGCCTAAGATCTCACTTCTATGAGGTCTAACTCTAGATTTGTGCTTTGTGCGATCCAAGGCATTCCTTCATTAGGACCACTAATTGTGACCATGTTACAAATACATAATGTTTTTTTAGTATAAGAAAGAGCTAACATAGGAAATATCAAGTCATGAGATCAATTAAAAGGTTAGACATGAGGTTATTCATATGGTCAAATGTTCATAGGGGCATGAAATATAACAGAATGACATCTAAATGAATACAAAAAGAAGGTTTCCATGCTTAGCTCCCAACTAAATAAAGTAAAATCCCATACAACCTCTTCTTAATGATGCCCAATTGGAGCAGCTATACCACCATGGGCGTCATCCTCCATCTCATTCTTCTTAACATTTTGTAGGGATACATGTACACCTTTATTATTGATATATGCATTGTTTTGAAAAGGAATTTGTTATGTAGTTGACTATTTTCTTGTTGGTTTTGGTATTTGTATTAATGCATCTTTACTTATGAATAGTTGGGATGTCAATTGTGTCTTAACCGACAACCATTGGTTCCCTTCATCTTATAAATAGCTTGTTGAGTGTCGAGGTAAGGATGTTAATGTGATAGGCCCTCCTTTTACGAAGGAATGTACTTTACACTACCTATGCAATAAAGACATTGTTATATCTTTTTCTTATGTTATGTTTGTCTTGTGTATACATAATCGTAGATATAAGATTCTTCATAATGTAGCTTGTGTAGAAAGCAATGTGTGATTCACATCATTTATTTACATTACCTCTATGACTAAAATATATGTTAGGAAATTAGTATTACATATAATACTTAATTAATAATATATTATAGTTTGGGTGAGTAGGCAAGTTTGGTGGTTGTAGTAACACCCAAGTATAATAGATTGAGTGATAAGGGTTTGTTGCAAAAGTTATCAATATAACTTAGAGATCATATCCTGAATTATAGAATTTCAAATTTGAATAAATGTGTGACTTTTACCAAGGAATGTGAAGTGTATGTTGTATATTTTATATTGTTGTGTGCAAGTATTTTTGTGTGAATGAATTAAGACTTTGATGAAATCTCATATTTGGTATTAGAGTAAGCTTCTTATGAGGAAAGATGAGAGGCTTCAAAGAGAATGTTTTTAAATAATTGATCAAGGGGCACATGTTGCCCTTTCCACGAGATGATATTCAAGCTTGCTAAAATTTTATGATTTAGTTTAGCATATTGTTCGAGTGTAGAATTCATCAATGAAAGTATATTGTTTTTTGGAGGCATTGTAAATTAAATTTCCAAGGAGTGTGTAAGATATAAATATTTGCATAGAAGTGTGAGTGGACCATCAAAGAACAACCTTATCATTATTTAAAGAAGACCATATAAAGGCACATGGGGTTTTTGTCAAAAGAAGAGGTGTTTGAGTTGAGCACTTGGATTGATGCAACATCACCAAATTTTACAATAAAAGTGAGAAGAGGATTAAGACCGAAGTGGCAGATGTTTTGTAAAGAACTAAAGGTGCAAATGAGCTATTTTTATGACTTGCGCATTGTATAATTGTAACTTGAGTGAAAAGCATTGTACAACCGGAGTTGATCTAGCTTTGGAAGTGCCTCCAATCAGCCCTCTACAAGCACATCAACCATTGGTACTTGAGCCAAAAGTAGGCATTGAGGAAGAGAACATTCACATGGGAGATCAATAATTGACTTTTTTTTATCACAAACACTTCTCATATAAGGTTAGGGGACTCTTGGGGCCTTGATAGCGAGTTTACTCCACTAATCTTCCTCATCCAAACAATAACAATCAACCCATATGAAACGACATCTCAAATTTTATAGGATATGGTCCCATAACATTCGTTGTAATTGACATTGTAAACATGGTCAAGGATTTAGATGTCATTATCTAGAACCTTAAGTTTCATTGTCTTTGGATGAGATTGCCCACATTCAAAAATTTGTGGAGGAACATTCACTTAGATTTTTGTGTTTTTGTGAACCAAGGGTGGCCTAAGCATAATATTCTAAAGTTGTACCAACAATAGCCGCCCATCGATCTCAATCTCAAAATTGCTCTTCTTGTTCAAAGTGTGTTTGAGTCCTTTATTATATTGAACACACATTCAATTATCAATATTTGATGCTACAATAAACTACATGTTAGAACACCAACTTGAGAATGGGGAGGCTAAAGTTACGTTTGTAAAAGCAAAATTATGCGAGTCAAATGTAGTGTGCAACATTTCAAGAGCATCTCTACCAACAAACCTTACATACTCAAAGCCAAGATCGAAGGTTTTTTCAATATGAGGTGTTCAAGGGAGCATGGAATTGTAACAAAGCATCACCGAAAAAAAACACATTTGAGTAGTTTTTCACACTTAGAACCCAACAACAACAATTGAAAATCGGATGGTATAGGTTCTTCTAAATCTTTCTTAGTTGAAAGCGGTTGTACCATGATGGTGTCTTCCTCTCCTTCACCTCATTCTTCTTAATCTTTTGTATTCAATTCTATAAGAAGGAACTCCAATTTGTTTCAAGATAGGGGTGGGGGTAGGGGGCGGGGTGTTGTGTGGGCGAGAGAATAGGGGAAATAAATGTCAATGATTGTTATTAATAAATGCATTGTTCTAGCACGAGACTTTGTTATGTAGTAATTGTTCTTTGTTAGCTTTGGGCATTGTATTAATGAATCTTTACTTGTGAACAGCTTAGGTGATTGTGTCTTAAATGTTGAATCCCCGGCCTTATAAATAGCACGTTGAGTGTCAAGATCGAGGTGTCAATGTGATAGGCCCTCTTTGCACCAATCAATATACTTTACACTAACTATGCAATAAAAATATTATTTTCTTCTATTCGCTACATTATGTTTGTGTTGTGTATATATAACTCTAAATATTATTCTTAAGTAGTGTAGCTTTTGTAGAAACAATAATGTGTGGCTCACATCATTTCTTTACATAACCTCTATCACAAAAAGATTTGTTAAGAAATTAGAACTACAAATAATATATAAGTAGTAATATATTATAATTTGGGTGCATAGGCAAGTTGTTGGGTGGTTGTAACACCCAATTAGAAAAGGTTGTCGAAGTTATAGGTATAATATAGGGATCATATCTTAAATAATATGATATGATATTTTACAAATGTGTGGATTTTATCAAGTAATGTGAAGTGTGTGCCATATATTTTATATTGTTGTGCATATTAAGAATTGGATCAACTTTCATACTTGGTATCGAGCAAGATTCTTGTGAGGAGAACTGAGACACTTAAAAGAGAGTGCTTTTAATATTTGAAAGGGGTGGTTCCATATCACACTTGCCACAATATATGACATTTAGGTTTGAGCATATTGTCGAGTTGATATTTCTATCAATAAAGGTAGATTGTTTATTGTTGTAAATTAAATTTTCGAGGAGTGCATAAGATATAAACATCTCGCACAAAAATATGCGTAGACCATAAAAAAACGAGTCATAAGATAAAGCATTTGAGTTGAGGACTTGGATCGATGCAATGTTGTTGAATTAAAAAAATGTGAAGAAGATCAAGATTACACTGGGAAACATTCTATAAAGAAAAGAAAGTATGAAAGAGTTATTTTTGTGTTTGTTGCATATTTGTCCAATTGCCACTTTAGTGAAAAGCATCGTATAACTTGAGTTAATCTAGCTTTGGGTGTGCCTCCAATCAGCCATCTACGAATGTATAAACTATCAATACTTGGGCAAAAATAGGCATTGAGGAAGAACATTCATAACGTAGATCAAGATTTAACCTTTTCGATTATAAGCTCTTCTCAAACAAGGGAAGATAACTTTTAGGGCCCGACCATGAGTTTACTCCACTAATCTTCCTCATTTATACAACAAGAACCCATATGAGACATCTCAAATTCTCAGAGAATATGAAACCACAACATATGTTGTAATTGACATTGTAAGCATGGTCAAGGATTTAGATGTCACAAACTAGAATCTTGAGTTTCGTTCACATTGGATGGGGCTGCCCACATTCAAAAATTCATGGAAGAACATTGTCACTCGAGAGTTTTTTTGAGCTTTTGTGAACCAAGGATGGCCTAAGTGTAATACTCCAAAGTCAGTCTCGGTAATAGTTACCCATCAAATCTCATCTCACAATTGCTATTCGTTTAGATATCTATATTTGATACTATAGTCAAGTATATGTCAATAACACCAACTAGAGAATGGGAAGGCTAGAGTCATTCTTCAAAAAGCAAAATTGTGCATTCAAATGGAGTTGCATGCAACATTTCAAGAGCATCTCTACCAACAAAAGCCGAATGTACTGGAGCCAAGATCAAAATGTTTTTTTTAGTATGAGCACGAGGCAACAATTTGAAATGTCTACTTTTAAAATCAATCGAAAGGTTAGACACAAAAGGTTGTTCATATGGTCAAATGTTCATGGGAGCATGAAACGATACTCGAGCATGATTTGAAAGAGATTGTCCTATGTGATTTCGGTTGTTGCAGATGGGCTCTAAGTGTGGAAAGCTTCTCAATTGACTTTCGTGTTGTATTAATTTATCTTTACTTATGAACAATTGGGATGACAATTGTGTTTTAACTAACAAACATTGGTTCCTTCGTCTTATAAATAATATGTTAAGTGTTAGACAAAGGGTGCTAATTTTAATGGCCCTCATTGTACCAAGCAACATACTTTACACGTATATCATTCTCTCCCATTCTACTATGTTATGTTTGTGTTGTGTATATTCAACTCTACAAAGAGTAATATTCGTAGTCTTAACTTTTGTAACAATCAATAATGTGCGGCTTCCATCATTTCTTTACATAACTATCATCGAGAAAATCTTGTTAGAAAATTAGTAGTACATTAATATATAATTAATAATATACTATACTTTGGGTGAGTAGGCAAGTTGTTAGGTGCTTATAACACCCAAGTAGAATAGGTTGAGTGAAAGGGTTTGTCGAAGTTATAGGTATAAAATGGGGATCAATCTTAAATAAAAGGATATGATATTTGTATAAATAAATGTGTGGATCTTATCAAGTAATGTGGAGTGTGTGTCATATATTTTATAATGTTTTGTACAAATGTATTAAGACTTTGACTAGTCTTATATTTGGCATCAGAGTGGGTTTTTTGTGAGGAGAGCTGAGAGGCTTCAAACAGAATATGTTTTAATAATTGATCAAGGAGCAGTCCCATATTGCCCTTTCCCCGAGATATTATATTCAAGCTTACTAAATTTATATGATTTTTGGTATAGCTTATTGTTCGAGTTCAGATTTCATCACTGAAGGTTGATTGTTTTTGTGGTCGTTGCTCTTGTATATTAAATTTCCAAGGAGCACATAAGTTATTAATATCTGCACAAAAGTGTGAATGGAACATCAATGCGCAATCCTGTACCGTTTTAAAGGAGCCCATATAAAGGAATCTGAGGCGTTTTCAGAAGAAAAGGTGTTTGAGCTGAGGATTAGGATTGATTCAACATCACTGAATTTAAAAAAGAAAATGTGAAGAGGATTAAGACTGCAGTGGGAGATTTTTTGTTAAAAAAAAATTATGGAAGAGCTATTTTTCGTGTTTGTAGCACATCTAAACAATTGCAACCCAAGTGAAAAGCACCATACAATTGAAAACTTTTTAAAGTGGCACCTCTCACATGTCAGCAAGCCAAAAATGATTTCTGAGAGGCATACCTACGTGAATAAGAGGCATTTTTCAATATTGTGCCCTGAAATACCAACAGGCACGTGAGAACTGAACATGAGTTTTGAAGAGAGGCACCAACAACTTTCAACCATAAACATTTTTCATATAGTTCCAGTTAACTGAATATTTAGTGCATTAAGTTTTATGTTTTTAGTTTTTAGTTTTTATAAAATCAAGATAATTTCTGAAAAAATACTTATTTACTCCTGAAGTATACCTCAAGAACCTGAATTAATTGAATATCTCTCAATCCATTGAGAGTCATATGTTGAGATTTTACAATGTAGTGCCAAATATCCCTCTCAATCATTCCCAACAAGGATTTTGCTCAAGCTTTTTTAGTTTTTGGCTTTGATTGTTTTAAATGTACATGTAGTGTAGCTTTGTATCAAAAAACTAGCCTAAAAAAATCTCGTATCAATTTTGCAACTTTTTAACCAGGAGGCACTTTTTGCCAAAACTTTTCCATGTATGTCAAAGTGCAGTATAAATTGTCTCACAAAAATGATTTCGTTTGATATCTTTTGATTTGTAGTATACAATTGTTTTATTGTAAACAGATACACAAGTACTTGTTTGAATGTGCCTAAAAGACTTATTCATGAATATGGGTGCATGGTCAAGAGTACCCGACACCCATAACATTGTTTTGATTGAGCGAATTGGGAATTTTAATTTTCATAACAAGACATGTACCAAGAAAAACAATGTTCAAATTGTTAGATCGCATCACGTTTTGTTCTATGGTCCGCATGACATCGAGTTCGAGACAAGGGGTAATTGAACTGAGGCAGAGGAGGCTAGAGGACTATGGGCAGACAAGGGGTAATTACTGGTCTCAAACTTGTTACTAGCTTGGAGACTGGTTTATTGCTTTAGTAGCAATCCAAAACCAGAACGACAACAAAGCCGAAGACGGTGATCATCAGTGGTAGTCATGACAATACTATACTCCAGATACACACAAGACGTTTAATGTGATCAGCTCCCCTGAAGAACCGTAGTGAGGACCCAGTCCAACTACTGGTGTTTTGGAACTGTTAGGTGAGGCCCAGAGCAACCAAGGGGGCAGTTGTGGGGAGGGCCAGTCCCACCTAAAGGAAGAGGATAGTGAGGAACACTCCCACTACTGCAGGTTTGTTGTGAACAATCATAGGTGTGTATGAACTACTGTGAGTGACCTAGTTCATGCTGATTTGATTGTCCACGTTCATTAGTTGTTAGTAGGTGTAGTAAGGCCATTCCCAGTAAACCTTGTAACTATGATGAACCGGGGATATGTTCCAGTTCACATACAATGTCCTTTCTCAACATTTGAACCATATGTAATAAGGGGTGTGGAGGGCTGTAGTGTATGACATGGGAGTGAAGGTGGGGCATGGGTTGTCGGGGTGAGAAATGTTAGGAAAATAGCATTACATACTAGCAATCGCATGTATACAATGCAATGTGAACGCCGAATGGTATAAGTTACCTATTTGTTTTTTTGGGATTCGATAAATGTGGGAGGGGACCCATGTTGCAGAATGGAGTACCTTCGTTGTGAAAAGTGTAAAGAACACATTTTGTACGTGTGGCTGCAAAGTGGAGAGTGACTAGTGACCAAACAAAGCAAGACTTCCAATGCCATATTCACTTCAAGCAAACAAGTTTGTATTATTGTACATGATACTTGAAAAAAATAATTTGTGAAGCTTCTGAACGTTTTGTAAGGCAAGATGAGAATGTCAAAGTTCATTATATTCAACCTATTAATTAAATAAGTCCAAACAATGATTGATTTGTTGCTAGCCACAATTTCAATTTTCTTTCAGTTTTTATTCGCTCAGTATTGTCAATATAATAACTATGAAAATGGTACGTTTCTTAGAATGATAATTATATAAAAAATTAACTGATATTATAAGAAAAATTAACTTTATGTTTCTTAGAATGGTTGAGTTAGAATGATGATAATGGATATTAAGAAGAACCAGACTTTGATTGGTGCCACGTTTTATCCACCTAAATTAATGAAATTCGGAAACCGTTTCTTCTTCGCCATTTTAAATATATACAATGCTATCGATTTTAAGTTACGTTATTTAATACAATGAAGTGTAGTAGAGCACCATGAATCCCTGGAAAGGAACGAAGAATTCAACAAACACACGTGTGGTATATTACAATCACATAAAAGAAACTACAAAATAATAGGGATTCAATGACAATCCACATGATATACAAATGAAATGAAGTGAAATAAAAACTTTGTAAAATCTATAAGGTTTAAAATAGTTTATGAGAATAGTTTTTTGATTTTCCAAATTTTAATTTTAAAAGAATGTTTATAAGCTTTTCTCAATAAAGTTAATTTTTCCACTGCCCCATCTGAACAAAAGACAGAGAGTCTCTCTTTCCATTTTTCTTTACCATCTATGAGTTTCGCATCTAAGAGGAGAATGAAAAATTCAGTTGTAATTATAAAGAATGAGTAATTTGTAAAAAATGTTTTTCGTCGCAGATGCTGCAACATTTATGGAAGATGTGGTGAATAATGCTACCCTCTTCCACCTGCAAGTGTTGGCTTTGTTTATTCCAGAGGTGCACCGCATAAGTTTCGCCCTCCATCTGCAACAACTTTTCCTTAATCCATTTTATCCGTACTTTGCCATCCCTCGGCAGTGAAAATAGTTGTGGATCCAAGTCCAGTCCACCTGATAAAAAGCCATGGGAGGCATCATCTGGAATCAGATTGTGTTCAGGTTTTCAAGATTCTGAACCACGTGGGTGACGAGATATTGGTGGATTCTGTTCCAAATTGATCATATGCTTCTAGAGAGGAGGTGATGGTGCTGCAAAGATCAAGGGATGCTTCCAAAAAAAGTAGTACAACATACTAAAGGTTGTTAAGTGTTTCAATTTCGCAATCAAATTACATACCCTCCTAAAGCAGGCAAGCAAGCAACCTCTTGTCAAAAAGATCATTAGCTTAAGAATGTATCAAATGCAGACATGCCTGAAGTTGCTAAGGCTATTGCTGGAAACCTCACTTCTGACCCCATTTCTTCCACAAATCCCCAATTTTCTCTATCATGGCTTTCTTCTTCTTGGAGTTCGGCAAGGTATCGAAATCATCCTTCATGGGAGATGAGAATCTCATGTTAAGAACATCAGAATCTGATAACAGAGAGGTTGATCTTTCCACTACTTTACCATTAAGTTCCTCGTTGTGGGCAGCAGCTAAAACAGTTGCAGCTGCATCGGCGACCTTCTTCCATTGTTCAGTCTGTATCTGCAGCCTCTTCATCTCTGCTGCCTTCTCACGTCGGTGTTATTAAATTTTGATATCAAGTCCCAGGTCTTTGGGCCACTTGTGATACCACTGTCAAATAGTGTGGCATCCTGTCCAGACTTCCTTTTGAATTGTGACCCTTTAACTCAAATTATTATTTAAAAATAAATAAAATCCCTAAGACAATTCAATTCCAGCCTTGTTAGAAATGTTACTCCATTAAAGCAAAAGAGAATAATTCTGAAAACAATTTATCTCGCACAGTGAAATATAAAAATTCACAAAGAAACAGGTTTTTGGGCTGTTTTAGGCTTACTATAGATCTATGCCTATAAATTTTGATATCAAGTCCTAGGTGTTTGGGTTGCTTGTGATGCCACTGTCATATAGTGTTGCTTCCTCTTTTTGTAAGATGATTAATGCCCTGTATAAAAAAAGAAACCATATAGCTTACTTACTCATCCAACCACACTTTTCTTCTCCCTTTTCAATTCCTCCTTTGCTTTCTCATATTGGATTTGCAATTTTTTGTTGAAGATATATTCAACCTTTATCACCTGATTTAGTTGCAACATAAGTGGGAAATTAAAAAACCGATGGAAAGATAAAAACTGTAGTAGATGACAAATTGAAATTATCTATCAATTCACCTTGTAAACATTTTTGGGACATCCTAAAACCAAAATGATTACTCCATACAAACACATGCCTATAATGCAAACTACTGCACCCAAAGCTCCATCGAATCAAATGCCTGGAAATGTGAATTTGAGATCACCAACAGACTCTATAAGCAACAATTTTCAATCTCTAGATTCTATATTTACATGATTATAATAGTGTGTAATGAACAATAATATAAGTCACCAATTTCGTTGAAAAATTTTGTCATACATTTTATTGATAAAAAACCAATTATAATTGCAAGACATGTAAGCTTATCAACGTAGAAAACCACTAACTCTATAACGTGAAGCCAAAAAAGTTTCTTGAATGGGTCGTGAATGGCTCAAAAGACCTTACATACCATACAAGCACGTCATGTTCGATGAAATGAAGTTTGCAACAATAATAGTTGTACTTCCTTTTCATTGATTACACCCCCTACGCAAGTTCCTTCAAGAGCAAAACATTGGAGTGCTTTCAGTATCTAAAGTGCAACCCATTGCAAGCTTTTGGTGGACATTAGGAACAACTTACATCTCTGCTTCTGAATACCTCCCTACTTTACAATCCGATATGTTATGAATAGATGTTGGCTAGTGATGGTTAATGTATTTGACTATAAATGCACTAATTCTTTTATATGATTCATTTGTAATGTTGTATTAACCTGCCAATATTAGAACGCTTATGCATGATCTTTATGTTTTCATTTACTATATATGATGCATAAGTAATTATCATAATGAATTCTATATCTAGAATTTGTCTTAGCACCCATGAATCTAATGCATCATTTTTTCAATATACCAAAGTGCCACAAAAGCTAATAAATATAACAATTTATTTGAAGTTTTAAAGATAGAAAACCTACTTGAGATAGTCTGATATCTGATTTGTCAAATCTTCTAGGTTTGATATAATAGCAAAATCTAAACCAACATCCTCAATGGGTAGCCTAGATCGGTCCAGTTCCATTCCTTCTTTTGTAAACAGACACAATTGGTCTTTTGAAGTGAGAATAACTAATATCTAGAAGTAATTTCAGAAAAAGAGTAAACAACTATACAGGTGCAACATCCAACTTATAAGAACCAAGTAATAAAAAAAATAAACTGCATATACCAACTGCAAAAAGTGCAAACACAAAAACATTCAATGTAGAATTCGATAGTTGTTTGAAGCTTCCTCTTTTTATAAAATGATTAATGCCCTGTATAAAAAAAGAAACCATATAGCTTACTTACTCATCCAACCACACTTTTCTTCTCCCTTTTCAATTCCTCCTTTGCTTTCTCATACTGGATTTGCAATTTTTTGTTGAAGATATATTCAACCTTTATCCCCTGATTTAGTTGCAACATCAATGGGAAATTAAAAAACCGATGGAAAGATAAAAACTGTAGCAGATGACAAACTGAAATTATCTATCAATTCACCTTGTAAACATTTTTGTTCGACATCTAAAACCAAAATGATTACTCCATACAAACACATGCCTATAATGCAAACTACTGCACCCAAAGCTCCATCGAATCAACAGCGAACAAAGAGGCCGTATGAATGGCATATGCACAGCCAAAGGCGCAATCAAGGCAGCATTTGAGGAGCAAAGTGATCGAAGGAGGCGTGGAAGGCAGCGGTGGCAAGAAAGAAGTAGCCGAGGTAGAGAAGAAGCCAAAACGACTTGGCCAAGGCATCAAATCTACCATGCAGGGAATAAAAACGCCCAAAATAGACGCAAAACCCTGAAGAAAAACCACGCTCAGCATGCAAAAATGAAGCCACGGCAGGAGTAAGGGCGGCCAAGGAAAAGAAGCCAAAACGGCTTAACCAGGGCACAAAAACCATCCACCATGCAGGGAAAAACAACGCCCAGATTGGATGCAAAAAACCCCAAGACACCACGCCTAGCAAGTAGGGAAAAAGGCGCCCAAAAAAGACGCAAAAACCCTGAGAATCACCGCGCCCAGAATGCAAAACAGAAGACCGAATGCACAGGTCCACAGGACTATAGAAGAATAAGCCCAGGCGCATTTGAATGTGGCCGCAAAAAGTAGACCAAGGCGTGAAAAGACATGCCAATAGATGCAGCCCCAGGCACAAGAAAGCAGCCCCAAAATTGCAGACCATGGCGCATAAAAAAACCGTTGAAAATAGTTCGAAAATGTAAAAACGTCCAGACGGCCATCAAATTTAACATCGTTGTAGAAATGTCCGGAGGTCCTTTACCATAGGGGGAATGCCTTCGGCGTAATTAACGGAACAGAAGCGGTAAGAAGAGCGAGCAGGGGGAATTCATAATCATCTGCGTTGAGGGTAATTCTGCCATTGCTCCTTTGATTTGTTTGCGTAGATTTGATTCATGGCTATGGCGACGTATTCAGAGCAAGGAAGAGCATCATATATGCTTCCAAGCTTTCTATATTCTTCCTCGTCTTCCTCTTCTTCCTTGGGTGCTCTAAGGGGCTCATTTGCATCGGATCTTCTGGTGAAGAGAAATGATGTGGATGTCAGAGAGAATGTTAATGTTGCACCTACTCGCAAGGCATTTGTGGTGCCGGCTCCCAGCGAGCCGGGGAAGATCGCCATGTATTCCCCGGCATTCTATGCAGCTTGCACCATGGGAGGCATTCTCAGTTGCGGTCTCACTCACACTGCCGTAACTCCTCTTGATCTTGTCAAATGCAACATGCAGGTAGGTTTTTCACCCATTCCTATGGATTCTCTAGTTATTTGATTAAATCTTCCTATTATTTCTAGGTTAATATTAGGTCACGTTCTTAAGTGCTTTGTGGATCGTTATCATACCAAAATTCCCCAGGCTATTTTCTTAAACTTGTTTGTCAGAATTAAAATTGTTTTTTATATGGCGTTTTGGTAGGCCATCAGAGCTGGGAAGTTGTTTTTTAGTTTTTAGTTTTGATTTGGTGCCTAGTTGCCACTGCCAAGGGTTATCTTTGGGCTGCGTGCTTCTGGGAATTTTAACCTACGACTCTGCTTTAAAAATTACATGTTATCCCTTGAACACGTCCATTTGACCTAGAGATTTCTGTAAATTTTACTTTCCACGCTGGGATCAAAATTAATTTTTTGCTTTTGGAAAAACCAGTGTTTCACAGTTTTGATCAGTACTAAAATAAATATATTTAACAGCGGACAATCAGATGTCAAAACACAGAGATGATTAAATATCCACATCATAAAAAGTTCTAACGGATACTCAGACCCGAACACAGACTTCGAACAGACAGCTAGAAGCTTACCAAATAACCATAACAAAAAAATCAATTATAAGAAATGCTTTTGGAAGAAACCACGTGGTGAATTTTGAACAGCATTCCGCTTTATAGATCCAATAGCAGACAATCAGATGCCAAAACACAGAGTCAGTCAAAATTTCCACATCCTAAAAGCAAGTTTTCCGCAGGACTGTAGAAGAATAAGCCCAGGCGCATTTGAATGTGGCCGCAAAAAGCAGATCAAGGCGTGAAAAGACATGCCAATAGATGCAGGCCCAGGCACAAGAAAGCAGCCCCAAAATTGCAGACCATGGCACATAAAAAAACCGTTGAAAATAGTTCGAAAATGTAAAAACGTCCAAACGGCCGTCAAATTTAACATCGTTGTAGAAACGTCCGGAGGTCCTTTACCATAGGGGAATGCCTTCGGCGTAATAATATATAATTTAATAATATACGATAGCTTGGGTGAGTACCGGATAAGGGTTTGGTGGAGAAATTAATACGTAGAAGATAGGATCATATCTTAATAATTTGCATAAATTTGAGTGGATTTTATATGTAATGTAGAGTGTTCTATTCATAGAAGGAAAACTGCCAAAAAAGCGATCAAAAAGCAGTTTAATCGCTTAAAAACTCTCGAGTTTTGGTGAGTACTCGTGAGTTAACTCACCGAGTTTTTAACTCGCCCAGCTTCGCCAAAACTTAAATCTTCATACTTGCCATACGTTGCTTTCACGCGTATACACGCTTTTCACACACAAAAAACGTTGTTTTTACACGGTTTTGGCTCTTTAAAAGGCCCTCTACTCCCTCATTGTCACTTACACAACCATTTGAGCTTGCATTGCTTGTGTTGAGTGGATTTTGGAGTGAATTCGAGGAGAGAATTCGGAGATTTGCATTTGGAGGTAGTTTTTTTTTTTTTTTTTTAATTCTTTGAAGTTTTTCCAAATTTTGTGTATATTATTTAGATTTTATAGATTCCTATTGTGATTCTAAATACATGTAATGTAAAATCGAATCTTTGGTAATTTTTTATACTCATTTCTTTGCCGAGGTATGTTTTTTTTTTTTTTTTAACGCAAATTTATTGTATGTTAAATTTTATGTATGTGTATTGTAATCGATTCGTTGTGTAATTCTAAATACATGTAATGTAAAATCGAATCTTGTAATTTTTTATACTCATTTACAACCGCAGAGGTATGCATTTTTTTTTAACGCAAATTCATTGTAAATTAGTTAAATTTTATGTATGTGTATTGTAATCAATTCGTTGTGTAATTCTAAATACATGTAATGTAAAATTGAATCTTTAGAATGTATTTTTTTATTTACGCAAATTTGTTATTCATGCACGCTTTTGTTTTTAAAATTAAATTAAGTTTACATTTTCTAATTTTTAAATGCATTATTCATTGACAGATCTTAACAACATGATATATCGTGTCCGCATCGGGTTCGACATCCGAATCATTAATGAATGACCATTCCTCTCAATGCCTGCTCCATAAGCATGGAAGTATGTTGTACGTGGAAGCTTGTGCGGGCGAAATTTTTGCACTTTCTATAACAAAAAATGAATGGAGCGCATCAATCGTTTGAAATATCACCTTTCAACTATTGTTTGTTGAGATGTTACTGATTTGCCCCAACATATCGGAAGAGGCAAAGCGAAGAGATTAGAGTAGAGAGGCTGGCGAGTTAGAGGAGGAAAGAAACTAGAGAACAGGCAAGGTGAAGGTAAATGCCATAACATAAACTATTAGACTGGGTTGCGATGGAAGAGGATTTAGATGATGATGCGCGCGATTGTGGGCTTTACTCGTGGTCCACGCATACGAAGAGGAAGAGCCGGAAGAGGCACATCTTCATCGAGTTCGAAGCAAAGGCATACCGAGTTTTTGTGGCGAGGAACACACTTGAGCACAACCTTCATTGGAAAGTACATCCCTGGAACAAAGATATGCATGAGGAAGTGGATAAAGCATGCAAATTTTTTGGTACTACAACAACTGCCGCTTGATGTGGCAAAAGAGCCCATCTTGAGTACTTGGTGACAACATTGATTGCGAGGAAATGGTACAAGCACCCTCTCCAAAAAGATTTGAGTGGAAATTACTTGAGGTGCGATTGCATATGCCACTACCATGCTTGAAGAAAATAGAAACAATGGAAAAAATTGGATGCCCCATTTTTTCGGGATGGGTGGACGGAAGGAACCATGCACCCTTGTTAATTTTTTAACGAGCAAACGGTGAGATGGTGTTTTTAAAATCTATCGATGCTCTAACATAATAAAAATGTAGAGAATTTGAGTGTTATGTTAGAGACAGGTTGTATTAGAGGTTGGTGTACGAGAATGTTGTCATGCAGTTATCATGAGACAATGCAACGCAACAACATATGTGGCGGCCGAGACTACTGCAAGAGAGAGACATCCATCACTCTTTTGGACTCCTTTGTGTAGCTTTCATTGCATTGACCTTTTTTTGGAGGACATAGGCAAAATTGATTGGGTGAAGCCGGTTGTAGAAGATGCAAGATTCTATAACGAAGTACATATACAATCACCCTCGGGTTCGAGACGATGAGTACACACAAAGGGGAAAAAAATTGTTCGAGTCGATGTCACAAAGTTTCAACTAACTTCTTGACGTTGCAAAAGTATTTGTAGTTTGTTTACACCTTTGAAACAAATGTTTGTGAGTCAAGCATGGCTACACTCATGATATTCAAAGAAAGGTGGGGAGAGGGTTGCGAAAGATAGTTTTGATGATATCTTTGCAAAGAGAAATTCTATAGCGATCATCAGTAATTTCAAACTTCGATTTATATTTCATTTATTTATTTTAATTTGTTAAATTATAAATATTAAATATATTGTTCTACTTTTCACTTTTTATTTCATTTCTAATATGTATTGTAATCTTGTAAGTTTGCAATCTTACATTTTATTTGTGTATAGGTGTCGAGTCGTTGGTGAGAGTTTTGCGTTTGGTTGATGGGGAGCAAAACCCCGTGGGGTTTGTATATGAAGCCATGGATAGGGCCAAAGAGTCTATCCAAAACTATTACAAGAGGGATATCGTCAGATATGGTCCCTTTTGGGAGATTATTGATCGGAGGTGGAACAATCAACTCCACCAACCTATTCATGCAGTGGGGTACTATTTCAACCCCAAGTATTTCTATTCTATAGCTTCACGGATGTGAGCGAAGAGGTTATGGAGGGCCTTTCACATGTATTGAGAGGATGATACCGATGTTGAGACAAGGGACCTCATCATTTTAGAGTGCAGAGTTACAAACATGGTAGGGGTAGACTCTTTTCTTTGGTGCTTTTATTCGAGGAGAACCACACATCACTAGGGAATAAAAATTAGAATGTTTACTAAGTTCCTTATTAGTTACATATTTGATTTTATTAATTAATTATAAATTTTTGATTATCTTGTTTGTAGGTTCTTGGTGGGAGGATTGGGGAGGGAATACCCCAAATCTTCAAAAGTTAGCCCTCAGAATTCTATCTCAACCTTGTAGCGCTTCTGGATGTGAACGCAATTGGAGTTTGTTTGAGGCCATTCACACGAAGAAGCGCAACAAGTTGACTCAAAAAAGGCTCAACGACTTGGTTTTTGTGCAATACAATCTCCGGCTTCGCACAAAAAAAGTTGAGGCCACATCAGAGGAGCTCATTGATTTGGATGAGATAGATCCATACAGTGAGTGGACTGGGCAAGAAGAGGAAAACCCTGCATTCACAACGGACGAGATTGCTTCTTTTGAGAGGGAGGCTATGGAGGGAGAAGCACTAGCAAGGACTCCGAGGAGATATTGGACTGGATGACATCTTTGGAGGTGATCTCCAACATGCAGCAGAGGAGCCACCAGCACCACCATCTAGTTCCATGATCGAGCCAGATTCGCAGCCTTCTAGGAGGAGCGTGGAGACGCAACCGAGTGTGGGGACTAGTAGAGGCACTAGACCCTCTCCCCAATTTTTCTCTAGATTGGGGAAGAGGAAAATGTAATTTATTGTATATTGTAACTTGCATAGATATGAAATTTATGATGATATTTTTCAATGTCAATCATCATAAATTCATATTACTTATCAGCCGGTTGTCGTATTCGCATGATGATGCAATTTTGTATTGTATTTGTATTCAAATCTAATAGAAAACACTTCTCCAACATTTTATGGGCTCATTTGATACATTTTGTAGCTATGTGTTGCTTAAAATTTATGTTTTTTAAAGAAATTTGAGTATTTTTTAAGTTGTCGAGTATTCCCGAGTATTGGCCGAATATTGCGAGTTTTTGCCGAGTTTTTTTTTGGGGTCTAGCGAGTTTTTGGATTTGGCGAGTTTTCCTAGTATGGTTCTATACCTTATATTTTTCTCTATGTGCAAATGTATAAAAACTCTTGACGAAATCTCATAAGATTAGTTGAGTACAATTTGCCCAACACTCGAAAACTTGGGTAGTAAACGAATTATGTCACAACCCAATCACACAAAAAAATGTTTTCGAATTTCCTTTTCAAGGACAGAAAAATACTGAAGTTACAGAACCCTTCTTCTATACATTGTTAAAGTCGCCTCATGTTAACTGATCATCCACAAAACTCTAGATAGTATCGAATTAATGAAATAGGGAGCTTCACCATTGGGAGGGTAAACTAGTAAAGATATCTTAATTACATCTATCTAAAATAAACTAAGAGACATCAATCTCGAGGCACCTATCTAGTTATGCTAGATATTACTATTTTATGATTGACTTCTCCAAGAAAAAAAGGAAAAATACATATAAGTGATAGTCTAATGGAAGTTAAATTTATGGATGAATTGTCACATGATGGTTAAATGGATGTCAAATTTAATGTAAAGAATAAAAGTGAACAACTCACTCCATTGCAGCCTTGGGTGCCATTGTAGGAATGCCTCTTGGCGTAAAGAGTATTAATGATGGACATAACCAACTCAAACAGATTAATGTTCGGTAGAGGAAATCTCAACAAATAGAACCCTTGTTTTAAGATGAGAAAAGGTTTGTATCACATAGAATGGCAAAAAAATGAATACCTTCGAATAGACGATATTCACAGAGATGACCATGACTATATTCAGACCCACAAATTATCTAAAGAATTAGCTTATAGGAACCTTAGCTTCCCTGATGTGAAGGTGAAAAAGTGAACAATGTCAAGACATGGATGAAGTAGAATTATACACCCATTAAAACTTGAGTCTTACTTAAAAATCTACATTAACTACATGCATGATATTAATAGTGTATAAAACAAGTTGATTCATGTTGACATGCAAAAACATGATATAGAACGTTCAAAATTCAAATACACAAATTGACAGCATTACGCACAGCCTCACCACAAGAACATAAAAATATAATGCAATTAATGAATCCCATATGCAATTCAAATGGATCTCAAGACCGTAGAAGCATTTTCCTAAATTCTTCATTTGACTTTGGTGTTTCTTCAGGTTCTGTGCCCAAGCTGTCTTTCGCTCCCCATCCTAGGGGCCTTGCAATACTCCTTGGCATAGCAAATGTATTGTGTCCAGTAAGATTCACATGTACCCCACGGTGATGTGAGACTACTGTAGGTGCAGATTTGGCTGAAATACCTTGTTTCTCCTCTGTTATTGTTCCACCACCCCTGCCAAAGGAAGCCCGTTCACCTGTAACAAAGATACATTTATGTATATATGATAGTTATTTTTAACAGACATGTGATGGGTTCCATCAGACATAATATATTACCCAGGTTACAGATTTGAATAAAGCCGAACAATAGTCAATGAATTGAATTAGCCACATTGAACAATGCAACAAAGGAAAATATAAATGAAAGAATCAACATAAAAATAAGATAATGTGCATACAAGTTTGAGCACCCTCTAGTAGAGTGATCAGTGAATTTGTAGTCATTCACAGGAATCTGCTATATACTTCTTTGAAGTGGTCTTGACCAAAAGCATTACCACTGTTTATATATCATCTTACATTCATGAATCAAGCAGAATAATTCAATCAACGATAATTCTGGTGTTCCACGTAACTCAGTATCAGTAAATTACTATATGACGAATAGCAACTCTGGTCTACGGAGACATGATATGAAGTCAAATACATAACCTAATTACAACTATTCATAGTAAAATACTTAATATGAACAGAAATCGACCATGAAGAATGTTGTAATTCAGTTTGATCGATGCAATTAGACTGACTTCATGGTTTAGATGATTAATGAAGGGACTTAAAACATACTCACATTCACTCCAAGAAGCAGAACTAGAAAAACAAGGATACAGAAGCATGACAAAGGGAAAAAAGCAGTCAGCTAAAGCCTCAAAGGTAATCCCAACACCCTGGGCCCCACAACATCAGTGGAACCAGTTACAGGTGATGAGTTCCGCTACAGCCAAACCCAAATGACAAGTTCGGCTACTTCCAATCCTGTTCTGCAGAAAATAGGCACATACAAGTGGTTTTGGCATATATATGTATTATTATTGTACATAATCCTCGGAGTAGTTGTTTGTCTTCTTGTAGAATATCAAATGTCATCTGAAGATGCACTGAAGTATCATCCTGAAGATGAACTGAACGGGCATTCCTTATTGTAATAAATATGATCTTGCATTTCATTGTTCAGGTAACTGAATAAAATATTTTGTTTGCACCAATATTATTTGCAATCCATTCCTGGCCTGGCATTGGTATCAGACCACAGGCTTGTTCATTCATTTGTTCATCCTCCATTTTTCTCAACTGCAAATCCTCATTCTTAGGCCATATATTTTAATTTTTATGTAGGCCGTACGACACTGCCAGAGCACTAGCTTTTGCAAATGCACCTCCATAGATTGATATGTAGACAAGAGAAGTCTGATTGGAAACATTTTTAATCAGACCTGTGCACATTTACTTTCACTGGCCTGATTGATACATTGATTTTGGATGCAAGAGAAGCATGGTGAGAAGGCAGAAGAACTCTTGAAAGCTTTGTGGGTGACTGAGCCAAATTTCGATCCTCTTCATGGGACGTGGGACTGTCCATCCACCCAGATATATACATCTAAATATTTGGTCTAACGTTGGTATTATTAAATCATTAGTATTCTGTGCACCTGCTGTTATCTGCCACAACCTTTCAAGCGTTGGTATTACTGATATGATGATGAGATAATAAAACATCACCAATGATAATGCAAGTGAAAGAAGCTATTTCAGGGTCTGAATCACCTCACAAATTCCCTGTCCGAGGCTGCACAGCTGTCAAAGCTTATAAAATCAGCACTAGAGTCCTCCATTAGGCCTCACTAAGCTGTCATCCAACATTGAACTCTCCCACACAAGTGTTCAAAAGCTAATTTGTGTTTTCCAGCTTATACCCACGATTTTTTAAAAGAAGTATTTTTTCCTCTAAAGGATTTTCCCCAAAATAAGAGTAAGGGAATATGTTTTTTTTTACTTATTAAAAATAAAATAAATAAATAAATCATTTTTGGTGCAATTTTTTTAAAAATAAAACAAATTTTGAAAAACAAAAATCGCAGCGTTCAGTATTAGTGGTGCCTTTGGTTCACGTTTGCGAGTAATGTCGTCACGTTTGAACTATTGCATCCAACGCTTAATATAACTACAACAACGAAGTCTACGACTTTGTATTTTTCTATAAATCACATGGAAGAAATAAGGATAAATTCTTAATTTTCTCATTCCCCTATGTTACCCATTTGCCACTATCACTAGACGTAAATCATGTGAGTTGGAAATTCTGAGCATATAGAGAAGTTATGCTCACGAATAAAGATTTCTCTCTAAGCAGGTGTCATTGATAAGACAAATCATTTTCACGTACTACCTAAGTACCATGTACCACTCTGCTCTCACATGTTTCAACATCTCTTTCACATACCGCTGGATATGTAGAAAATATGAGTTTCTTCCACATACCAACATGTATATAGGAAGGGAAAGCATATCGAGAGGTCTGGTGGTATATAGAAAGGGGAACATATTGGAGTGACAAGGAACCAATCCATTTCCCTTGATACAAAATGCATTGAATCAATTCAATTGTTGGCACAACACTAATCGGGAAGGACACCTGGTTGGATTGGTCATGACAAGTTGAGAACACTCTCATCTTTAATGAAATGTAATTCAACATTTGTGATAGAAGTACACAACCATTAGAACCAACAACAAACTCATCAAAAAATATGGAAGCAAAAGAATTTTAGAACATTGGCCATGATGAGGGCCTCCATGGATGGCAAAGTTTTTCATCACATACAAGCATAGTTACCGAGGTTCGGCCGGATCGTATGGAAATCCGGTTCGAACTGTATTTTTTTGAAGCAACCGAATAAATCTGGTTCGGTTCGGCCTTGTTTTTGCAGGGAAATTTTTTTTTCCTTTTTTGGCATATTTTTTTTTTTGGGGAAAAAATTCGCCATTTTTGGAAAGGGTCCTGGAGATGTATCGGCAAAAAACTTGCATGTGCCATAACTTTCATTCTGTGGCTCCGTTTTAGGTGTCGTCTTCTCTAAAAGTATATATTTTCTCGAGCTCTACGCATTGATGGCAATATTTTTCTTATTTTCATAAAATCCATTTTTGTACCTTTTTGGACCAAGCAACTTCTTGCAATCTTTTGAAAGAATCATTATGATGATGATGATTATGGTAGATGGATGCTTTTTTGTATGATTTGTCTATATATAATGATATAAGTATACAACAATATAAATTTATAATAATATATGTATATATATTCCGAACCGGATTTTTCCGGATTTTTTCGGATTTTTTCGAGAACTCCGTATTTTCGGATTTTTTTGCCCTTCCGAATTTAATCGGATTTCCGAACCTGGTAACTATGCATACAAGGGTGCAACACACCTTGGGAAGCACTAAACAAACTAAGGGATTTGTATGATTCTCATTCAAAATTGGAGTTCATACAATTGCAATTGAAATTGTTCAATCTTGAGTTGAAAAACGGTGATGTAATGAGTCTGGTGTCAAAAATCTGTGCTATCAAGCATGATGTTGAAGTTGTGCCAAAATTGATGTATATATGATTGCTTTCATAAAATCTCTTCTTCCCACATATTCAACATATTGGAGTCCTTGCAAGCAAGCAATCAGTTGAAGTCGCTCGCATTTGATCAGCTGGTTGATAAGGTGGCGGAAAGAGACAAAACCTTTGGAAAAAGACTCAAACCTTAGGCGAAAGTATGTGCTATGCTCATCAAAAGGGAAATTCTTCCAATAAGGCTTCCACTTCTAGTGATAGAGGCAAGGGAAGATATAGAGGATGAGGAGGCAGAACTTGCAAGAATAATGGTCAACAAGGAGAAGCAAAATGACAAACAAAACATGTTTTGTCAACATTGTCGTCACAAAGGGAGCCACGAGGCTTATGATTGTAAAACATCATGGAACAAAATTGAGGCCCATCAAAAACAAAAGGAAGCAAATAAAGATAGGAAGAAAGCCTCATAACCAAACTCAACTCAATTCACGTGTGAACATATGTTTTTTATCACAAATGAATTAAACAATGCCTCAATAAATACATTTTGGTTTGATGTTTGGGTCCTAGACATTGGAGCTATGCGACACATGAATTTTGAGACGACTTCTTTGAGGAATATCATGAAGAAATATGTAGTTTGGTATACTTTGCGAGACGAAATAAGTTTGCAACCAATAGGAAAAGCGACAATTTCACTCAAGTCATCAACTCTCCAAGATTTCATTCTAAAAAAATCTTATACATTCCTCAACTAAAAATAAGAAACTACTTGTCCCTGGTCCTAATCCGACAAAAAGGCCGCTCCATTCTTGATGCGGGGGCATCATCACTAGGGCTAGTTTAGGCTTATAGTAGGCAAATTTTGGTTTTCTAGGGTCTCTATAGATATGTCTTTGAGTCAATTTTGGTGTCCTTTAAGCTTTAGAAGTTCAAAATTTGAAATAGAGGATTTCCCTCCATTTTTGACTATTTGAAAATTTGAATTCTAAAGCCAATTTTTGGCTTGCTCATTAGGTGTAGGGGTCTAGTTAGAATCTTAGCATGTTGTTAGCTTATTTTGATCTTTGTGAGTGTCTTGGAGGGCTCATATTGAAGTTGGATTGGTCATGTTAGTCTCAAGTTGTTACTTAAGCTTTTGTTATGAAGACTCCACATGTGACTTGGTCATATGAGACCTAGAAAAACAGTTATGAGCAACCATTCGACCTGTAGAGGTATAAGTCACTATTTTGTAACTAATTCAATTCATTGATCAATCAATTTCAGGAACATTTGGAGCTCCAAATTGGTTTGTGTTCGAATTTTGCATATACAGTCTTGAAGAAATCCCTGAACCTGTGTTTGACAGTGTGAGTTGAGAGAATAAGCTTATGTGAGTAGATCATGAATTGTAACTGAATGTCAAGAGTACAAAGAACCTAATTAAGTTGCTAAATGACGAGACTTAGATATTTGAAGGGATTTGCAAGGAAACCATTGAGATACCTGTGACAGTCTACAGTGAGAAGGTGTTTGGTTATTCCTTGAAGACATGCAAGCCTGAAGGAAGGGAACTTCAGTTTAAATCGATTGCAAGCATTTGAAAGACATTTCTAAACCTCACTTGAAGTGTGCAGGTGATAGAGGAGGCTTGAATCTTTCAAGAAGACAAATATTACTGAGGGTTCCACTGTTACACTATATGACTGTGAAGAGAACTGTGAATGCAAGAACGTCATCAGGAAGACTAAACCTATTGCTGGTAAGTCCAATTGCTCCTAGGAAGCTATGCAGACTTATTCAAGTGGATAACGGCTTTAAAAATCTTGTAAGACAAAAGACAAAGTAATCTGTGTGCTCAGGCTTTGAGTGTAGGGTTTGTTAGGGTTGTTAGAAATCATAATTTTTGAAGGTCAAGAAACCAATCTTAGGGCTTAAAAACTTAAACAAAGCATTCTCAGGGTTCTCCCATCGAGATTCAAAAAGTAATTTGCAAAGAGATTGTGACAGTAAGAAGCTTTCCTCGACAGTTTGTCTATGGCACTGTAGCAAAAACAGAGAGCCTAATTTTTGAGGTCAAACTAGTGGTTTTCAGACAATTTTGTCACTGAAGATGGTTGTAAGACTTTGTGCCTAGAATATTATCCCTAGTGAGTATTTGTAACAGGGTTTGGTTAGTAAAGTGAAGTTCTAAATCAAATGATATAAGGTACTTAAGCCTAGGATTGGACTGGTAGGAGGCAGTTAAGCTTGTGAAGGTGGATTATGAAGGAAGTTGTAGATTACTAGAGTTGAGACAAACAAATTTACACACATTTGTAACCTAATAAAGGGTGTTCAAATCTACTGATATCTCCCTAAGAAACTTTGTGGATTATCTCAACTTATACCAATCCAATAGCAAGGCTCTCAAGTAGCCTAAGTTGGTAATTTTGCAAACAGTGGCTGAGGTGATAAATTCTAAAGATTTCAAGGGTCTGAATGATTGAAACAAGTTGGATAGGGAGTAACAAAAACATGCTTGAAGCAATAAATGCATTGAGTTGAGCCTATAGGACAGTTTTGCCAAATTTTGTTGTTTTCCTAGCATTGAGAAGAAGGTGCAAATACAAGGTTTGGACTAAACTGAAAGTAAGTACTCTACCCTTTTTGCCACTCCCCCTTTTTACTTACACTACCCTTTTATGTCAAAATATCACACAATTTCGCAACTCCTATCGGACTTTGTTCATAAACCATTTGGTATACATTGTTGAGAAAATTCAAGTGCAAGGTATGACAAGCAAGGGAAAAATCGTGGCATAGGAAAAAAGCGGGCACATGAAAAATCGTGGCACGTAAAAACCATGGCTCCTATAGATTCGAGGGCACAAGGAAATTGTGGGCACAAGGAAAAGTGGCTCATGGAGATTTGAGGGCACAAAAAAATTGTGGCTTCAAGGGCACAAAAAATCAAAGCTCAACAGACACTGTAGAATCAATTTCCTCATCGTGATACAGACAAAAGGGGGGGCAAAAAAGGCGAATTTCAAAGAACTTAGCAATTTGAATCAAAATCAACCAGGTCAAGGATTTTTGATCATCGATTTTCAGCAATAATTGTGAGAACGTATACTAAAAGGGAAATTTGCAGAAGAGGCCATTGAAGACCTTTCGAGACCTTACACGATGAAAGGATTGCTGACGGATTTATCTCCCGATACTGATTCTACCATTTTGATATGCTCTCTGGTTCACCTCTCAGCCTCTCCCCTCTTCAGGTGATTTATCCTAGTGATTTGGCTACAATCATGGCCCCGGAAACTCCTACTGGCAATGACATGATCGGGAATCCCCAGGTAACACCTCTAGCAACACAGTGGACATTTTATTGGAACTACTCAATCAATCCAAAAAGTTGAAAATGCTAATCAACAACTCCAAACTGAGGTATGCACACTTATTAGCAGGGTCACGGATGTTGAATCTGAGAATGCCATCTTGAGAGAAAAACTAGCCAACAACACGGATAATACCAACCCCCTAATGATGCCCTACATGCAGAAATTGTAGACCTTTGGTCTCAACAGAGGAAATCAGAAATAACCAGGCTTCCTTAAAACTGGAAACGGGGACCAAGGTTATGGAAAGACAATGTTCCCCCACCTTTGGTTGTAGTAGAGGCCGTTGTGCAAGCCAAGTTAATTGAGGAACATACTAGGCGTGACAGGGAACTAAACCTCAAGGTGAGGGGTCTCCCACCCCCACACCGACACAAGACCCATTGACGGTTGGTAACTCCTTTATCACAAATACTTTGGGGATCCCTGACATTACACTAGAGAGAGCTTGGGTTGGCTATGATTCCACACTTTTCATCCGTTTCAGGACAACTTCTGACAAGTTGCGAGCTCTCAGGGCTAAGAGGGTTTTGTTTTCACGCCCAGACAAGGTCTTCCTTGATGAAGATCTTACCAGGACACAGGTTGGGGAGCTCAAATGCTCTAGGGAGCAAGTTATGGCAGCGAGGAAAGTAGGTAAATGGGTGGTTATCAGGAATCTTTGGGCTGTTATTAGGGACTCACCTCCTCCTGGTTGGGAGCCCCACCAAGGGGCTCCCAAATGACGGGCCAAGTGGGAGAGGTATCAGGTCAGAGGCTTATCTATCAGTTGTTGGAATGGGAATGGTTCCCTTTGGTCTTCCCCTGGCCTTATGTTAGATGCTCTTGGGGCTGCCGATATCCTCTTCATCACAGAGACACACAAGAGCCCGGTTTGTCCTCTCCGGGTATTACTAACTTTTTTGACTATTAGCTTGTAGATAGGAGATTCGGGGTTGGGGTTCGGGTGGTGTTAGGGGCTCTGGTGGGGTTGCCTGTCTTTATAGGGACTCCCTCCAGAACAGGATCTCGGTGGTCGGTTCCGATGAGTCTGCCAGTACATGTGGATTCGTATTAGTGGGGTTGCTCGATTCTCTAGGGATTTCTATATAGCAGTTTGCTACTTTCCTCCGACATCTTCTCCTTACGCCATTCACAATGGCCCAGATGGTGATCCTTTCTTTGACTTATACGATAGTATTAGTCAATACTCTGCCACAAGGGAGGTCATCATTTTGGGTGATTTTAATGCCCATACCAGGCACTTACAGGTTCCTCTCCATGACAGATCAGAGGATATGTTCTGCACACAGAGGATCGACCCAAAGTCAGTTGGTTTGCATAGGATTTCTAAGGATACAAATGGCCCTTTCACAACTTATGGACAATTCCTCCTCCATCTCGGGAATCACAGGGGATGGTGATCCTTAACGGGATTGAGTGCTTCCCAGATTCATGTTTCTTCACTTGTCGTCCCCATGGTGGTGGCACCAGTGTGGTAGACTATGTCCTTGCCAACCCGGATATCTCACCTCTTTTCTGCTCCTCTGTTTCCCCCATTCCCCTTGCCGACCATGCAGTCCTATCTTTCTCTCTGGTCACCAGTCCTCCCACCACCACCCCTCCTCCCCACTACCCCCTCGCATTTCCTTCCAGTTTGATAATGGGGATTACGAAACTTACTCATCTCACATCCGCGACCTTCTCCCCTCTGAGCCTCACTTCTCCAACCTGCCTAGTGCGGAGGCCAAGTATACATGCCTATCTTCTGCCATGTGGGAGGCCACCCTGAGATCCTTTCCCAACTCCACCACCCATCCCTCGGCCACTAGTACTACTAAATCTTGCCCTATGAACCAATGGTATGATGTAGAGTGCAAACCCTTCAACCGTCACCTCTCGTCATGCCTTTACCCATGCCCTTCCCTCCTTCCCCACTCTTAAGGCAGCCTACCAGTGCCTTCTCTGTCGTAAAAAGCGATCCTTCATTTCCCACCGCAGATATATTCTTTCCACCTCCCTTAGGACTAATCCTCGATCCTTCTGGCATACTGTCTTTCCCCGCCACTCCCCCTCCTTCGCGGTGATCGATCCTATCTCCATTTTTTCCCACACCTCTACCCTTTATGATATTCCGGGGCAGCAGTCTATCTAGATTGGCATTCCACCACCTGGTAATCCCTTCACTTACAGTAATATCAAAGAGGCAATAAGGTTCTTGAACAATAGCAGGGCAGCTGATGTGGAAGGTTTCCAGGCCGAGTTCTTCAAGCAAGGTTTTGAGGCCTTTGGTAACTATTTGACAGATCTTTTCAATCAGGTGGTTCGTGTGGGTTTCCCTCCTACTTGGTCTCATCATATCATTCCCCGATCCACAAAGCTGGGTCCATTTCTGATCCGAACAATTACAGGACTATCATGGTGGGCCACTCTTTCTCCAAACTCTATGCTACGGTTCTCCACAAGTTGTTGTCCGATGTTTTGGAGCAGCGACAACTCAGAGCCAGAGGTCAGGCTGGTTTTCGCCTGGTTACCACACCATCGACCACATCTTCACCCTTCGGGCTATTATTGAGGAGGCTTGTCACCGCTCTTCGAATTTTATTGTTGTTTTGTAGACTTTCAAAAAAATTGACTCTGTACCTTGCATGGCCCTCTTTCAAAGACTCAGAG
Organism: Taxus wallichiana var. yunnanensis; assembly: GCA_018340775.1. Classification (NCBI taxonomy): domain Eukaryota; kingdom Viridiplantae; phylum Streptophyta; class Pinopsida; order Cupressales; family Taxaceae; genus Taxus; species Taxus wallichiana. The sequence continues at coordinate 734,095,618 of CM031241.1, forward strand.
ACATCGGTATTTCTGAGATTCTTATTATTGCCATCATGCGTCTCTATGAGTCCATCCTTGGTCGTCTTCGTATTGCACACGGAATGTCTGATTTCATCAGAAGCACCATTGGGGTCAAACAGGGCTGCCCCCTGTCTCCTACTCTCTTTGGCATTTACATTGATGAGTTGGAATCTTTTCTTCGGGATCACATTCAGGAAGGGGATGGGTGCCTTCTTCACCACGTCTTGATTTCTATTCTCCTATTTGCCGATGATATTGTTTTACTCGCCTCTTCTCCTGAGGGGCTTCAGAGACAGACTTTGATGCACTTGCTTTATTTTGTGATCTTCGGCATTTGATTGTCAATCTGGGTAAGACCAAGGTCATGGTCTTCAACGGGTTGAAGACATCACACCTCCATTTCTTTTTGAGGGCAAGAGGTTGAAATCACTAATACATACACCTATCTGGGAGTCCAGTTCTTAGGGCCTAGATTCAGTATGAGGCATGCTCTTCAACCAAGGGTGAATAAAGGGTATGGGTCTCTAGCCATTCTCGAGAGACAATGCTTTCGGCACCACTTTCAAGACATCTCCTCCAAGATGTCTCTTATGAACTCCCTCATCTGGCCCACTGTTCTCTATGGTCAGGTTATGCTGGGAGCCTCCCTCTTAGATACAGATTGGGCTTCTGCCGAGAGGATTCAGACTCTCCTCCTTCGCCGCTTCATCAAATGCAAGGCATGCTTCCCAACATATTATTTTGGTAGAGTTCGGGGCCCGACCTTTCCGTCTGGAGACCATATTTGACATATCGGCCTTTCTTCACCGTATCAGGAGGTTTGGTGATTTCTCGATGAGTGTGACAAGTACCCGTATCTCGCTTATTGTTCCTCTTGTGAGTATTGCCCAGGCTATGGGCCGTTGTTGGTTTTCTAGGACTTTTGGATTCGGTTGGTATCCAGATTGATCGTCTCCCCCCTTTTCAGTATTCCCTGAATGCTCCCAATCATCTCTTGCCCACCAAACAAGTGTTGAACAAGTCCACCCGGAGGATATCTATAGGTGCTTTATTCAGACTACTTGGGTGAACCCTTATGGGGTTTGCGCCTAAGATATCCTTTTATGCAGAGCATTTTCTTGAGATCAGAGATGGACTCATCATCTGCCGTCGCACACCTTTCGTCATTGGATGCATGCCCTATGCATACCCGGTTGTACTGGGGGTACAAGACGTACCATGCCCACTCCCACCCACGTATCCCCACCAAAAACGATTTTTTTGTTTTTTTTACATTTTTTTAAGACATTTAATAATAAAAAGTATAAGTTTCATTAATTTAAAACCCTAAAAGTTAACTAGAAACAATAAAACAAAAATAAAACACAAAAACAAAACATAAAGCAAAGAAACTTACCTCTCCTTCCTCATTTTATCTTTGCCTCTCTAAATTTTCATTTTGCTTGTCTAGGGTTTGATACTTCAACAAGCATTGCAAGTATTTTCCTAAGCTGGTAGGAGTGTGTATTCGCGGTCAAGGCCATTGAGGAGCTGCAAAGGAGGAGGATTTGTGGTTTATTAAGTGAAGGTAAGGTTTTAAGTTTTATTATTTAACTTCTAAGTTTGTTTCTCTTTTTTTTTGTTATTTAATCTTTCACACACTTCATGTTTTTGCTTATGTTCATTATTTTATTTTTTCCCAATTGAAATTTTTATTTTTAAACCGTTTTTTCTTTTTAATTTTTGAAATTTTCAATACATGCTATCATGTTATGCCCTAGGGCAAAGAGTTTAACTTTTAAGTTTTATTTTTAAATTTTAGCCATTGTTTTCTTTGCTTATGTTGTTGGTTTTGAACCTTGTAGGTACTTCTACAATGGCAACAAGTTCCACCTCTTTTGGGCAATCTTTGATCAAGGAATTTGACCCAAATTTGCCATTATGGAGGCATGTAACAATACTTGAACAACTTCCAGGTGGTGGGTGTTTTGTTTGGAAATGCAACGAGTGTGAATCAATATTCAAAGGCTCTTATAGTCGGGTGAAAAGCCACTTGTGTGCAATACCAGGTCATGGTATAAGAACATGCAAGGGGAAAAATAATGTTGGGGTGCCAAAAGCACAAGTTTTGGCATATATCAAAGAGCAAGAAGATGCAGAGGCAGCTTTGGCTTTGAAAGTGGGTCATCCATTGGCCAAAAGAGGAAGTTCATCTCAATCAGTGAGGCCTCCTCTTGCCCCATCAAGTAGTGGATCCCCAATTGTGACCATGCCACATCCATTTGTGACGCCACCTCTATGGATGATGAGGATTCACCCCTCTCACGAAAGATAAGACAAAAGGGCCATTGAAAAGGCAATGCCACATCCATTTGTGACGCCTACCTCCATGGATGATGAGGATTCACCTCTTTCACGAAAGAGAAGTAAGACAAAAGGACCATTGGAAAAGGCCTTTCAAAATGAGAGCAGGGATATTGCAAATGAGCACATTGCAAGATGTGTGTATGCAAATGGATTTTCATTTAATGTTGTGAGGTCACCTTATTGGCAAGAGATGGTGAAAGCAATCAATGAGGCCCCAAAAGGGTACAAATCACTAGGTTATGAGAAGATCCGCACCACCCTATTGGAAAAACAAAGAAAATATGTGGAAACCTCCTTATGACCCAATTAGAGACTCATGGGCCAAAACAAGTGTGTCCATCGTTTTTGATGGATGGAAAGATGCAAGAAACCGCCCTTTGATCAATGTGGTTGCAGTATGCCCTAAAGGGGCAATGTTTTTAAAATAGTTGATTGTGAGGGGCAAGTGAAGGATGCTCAATTCATTGCCAACATCCTCTTCAAATCCATTGAGGCGGTGGGGCCTCAAAATGTTGTCCAAGTCATAACGGACAATGCCAAGAATTGCAAAGCCGCAGGGATGTTAGTTGAGGCAAGGTATGGGCATATTTTTTGGACACCATGTGTTGTGCATTCACTCAATTTAATGCTAAAAAGTTGGCCGACCAAATAGAGTGGATTCAACAAGTGTATGCAAAGGGTGAAGAGATCCAAATGTTTGTGACCAACCATCACCAATCACAAGGCATCTTTAGATCATTCTCGCATTTGGAGCTGTTGAAGGTAAGGGAAGCTACCTTTCTTTTTCTTTAATTTAAATATAAGTTTTTTATTTTTAAAATATAGTATAATTAGTATTCAAAAATTTTCAATTTTCTTTTTAATTTTTGTTTCTCATTCTTATTAGGTTGTCAAGACTTGGTTTGCATCACACACAATTGTCTTGAGACGACTTGTGAAGGTGCACAGGCACTCAACAGGATGGTAACTTCCAACCTATGGGTTGTATGGAGGCAATCAAACATTGTACAGGCTCAAAAAGTGAAGACCATGATCTTAAATGACACTTGGTGGGATCGAGTAGACTATTTGTTGAGTTTTATTGAGCCCATTATGAGCATGATCCACTTTACTTGACATGGATCAGCCATGTCTAGGAGAGATATATGATGGTATCGACTCAATGATTGAGAAGATAAAAGTCATCATAAATGCAAAAGAACAAGATCCTGAGGAAAAAAATTTCAAAGAAGTGCAATCAATCCTCATTGAGCGGTGGAACAAAATGACCACCCCACTATATCTACTTGCTTTTGCATTGACTCCTAGATTCTACAGCACAAAGATCCTTTCCTTTCCGGGGAGGATAACACCATACAGGGATGTGGAAGTCAATGAGGGATATATGGCGGCATTGTCTAGGCTCTTCCCGAGTAGGAAAGATGGCACCACCAACACCAATTGGAAAAGAAAAACCAAAAAAATGGATAGACATATGGTCAACTTGCCATAGAGCGATAACAATGGAAAAAAGACCAATTAATATCCCCAAACTTAACTCGTGGTATTGAAGAGTAGGTTGCGAATCTTGGTATTGGTGGTTGAAGACAAGTATACTTCTCATTTCTACTAGGATTCCTATAGATCAGCTCCTTCCTTTCACATAATCCTCGGATGTCCCTTGTCTCCTTCCACAAAAAGGGGTAACTAATAAAGTTGTTAGGGGCAACATACACCGACAATATATTTAGGTGACTTGGATCTCTTCACCGCAACCTCTTAACCTCAAGATGGATTTCCATTATGGGCATTTCCTACAGATTGTGGATGGCACTATCCTCCTTACCAAATATGCAAAATGCCCTTGGACTCATAGACTTAAGATTAGTCCTAGTTAAGGGTATGCTCTTACCACCCACATGTGAAGATCCATCACATTTGCTCTCTCCATAAGGTGGAACATAGCACTTTATTTTCAAGTGCCCCATATACGATGAAATCATGAGGACCTCTCGCTACCTTCATTTGTTTCCTAAATTAGAGATGCTCGGCTCTTTAACTCCAAGAAGCAATGACCTTTAAATGTGAATCTTTGCAGAAGCTTTTAAGGGTTGCCATATTGGTCACCTCCTTCCAACATATGCTACACATAGGAAATATTATGAATGTTTTTTATACTACAATTACATGCATGTGGTTATACTAAATAGATTAGTAAGATATTGTCCCCCAAAATGAGCAACTAATAAGATATGGATCAAAGTGTCTTAACTCTAAGCAAAATATATCTATCAATTGAACAAGAAGTTGTATGAGGTGAAATCTAATGTACGGTTTAGTCTGATGACGGTAAAGATAATACAAGGACAAAACTCCTTTCATCCCCAGAACAAGAGATATTGTAAATTTATTATTATTTTCCAATTCGTATATATGAAAGACATAGGATGTGAAATGAATTGCTACTGACTTAACAAATGGAAGTTGGACCTATTTGAATCACTATGAAACATACTTGTACAAGTTCCAATAATGGTTTATATTTTTCCATTTTGCCATCTAGGTGGCAACGCTCGATCTTGACATCAAGTGTTGAGGTTTGCTTCCACATTTCCTCAAACAAGAACCAACAAGCACCAAGCCGCAAAGCTCTAATTCACGGGTAGCATGTTGACAACTTGGAAGACTCCTTGGATATTGGAACCCGACTAGTAAACTCCTCAACCCACCTTGATCAAATGATCTAGTGGTTTCCCAAATTGTTCTAACATAGTCCGTGAGGACTCAATTCAAAAGAAACATCTCAAAGTCAATTATAACATAGATGGCATATTTGGACACCACTTCGTTTCGAGTAAATTCTCATGTGGTGATGTATTCCCGATGGCAATGTGGCTTCTATCTTAAGCTTGATGTCCAACAAATGAATCCCTACCTACACTAGGACCATACTAGGTAGTTCTCCGATGGATTGAAGGAAAGGGTTCAAAATCTAATGAATGGACCAGATTGGTTCAAGAATCAAGAACCTCCGTGGATTATAACATCTTTCTCTCGCCTTTGATATGTCCATAAAGTAACCTCTTTGTAAGAAGGATATCGATTACTTTATTTGCTTCCACATTGACTATATCCATCCTTTAAGTGCTTTGGGTCTGGATTAGGTCCCCATAAATTGAAAGATCATCACTCTTTCCTTGATATGCCATTAACTTTTTCAACCTTCTCTAAAGGGCAACGAGTCTACAAAGGAGTTTCCTTTCACTAGTAACATCCATTACTTAGATTGGTTGGGAAGTTGTGTTGGACAACATCTTTTCCGCATACCACACCAAAATCTTAGCAAATCATCGACATCGATTAACTTTTGAGGGCATAGAAGATGAGTAGGTCATGTCTACTCTTTGTAGGGAAGGACTTGGAACTCGAAGCTTTCTACATTTCCATGATGGTATTCAAGATCAAAACTGAAATTCAATAGATACTTATGCAAGACAAGTTTAGATATTTACCTTGTGAATCAATTAGTTCATGAGAAAATCACATGGTTCTTTGGTTTGAGTCATGTGGATCCTTTGTTAAAGTTAGCATGGTTAAAATGATATAATATGTAGGTAGGCAATTAGTCAAAAGCACATATAATTTCACAAAGTTCCATCTAACATTGCTTACCAAACACCATTTACAAATAGGGTTTGTTCTAGTAGCATATAAAATGAAAGGATAAGATGTCTCTATTATGTATCAAACCTCTAATTGTGTGGCATTTGCTCGTGACTATTTACAAAACCTCACTACCCGAGGCATATATCCTTTGATATGTGTAAGATAGGCATACACCTCCGCTTCTACAAATCCAATCTCAAAATGCAAGTGTTGCTTCTACAACACTAGATTTAAAACACTTTGCACATGCACCTTACAAATGCAATGATCTTGTGATATAAAACATGATTGGAACCACCAGGAAGCAATGCACGACAAAGAGGAAATTACCAACATTTGCTCCTATATAAATTAAGAAATAACACAACATAAAATAATCAAATAATACACTCGCAAAATTTGAAACACAAAACTACAATGAGAAGGGTTATCAAATTCCTTAATACTCTTTTTGATTCAATTCAACATTAATGTGACAAGAATGTCACACTCAAGCTAAGCGAGAGACACGAATAACGGTTTGATCTTGACATCTATTTTGGTTTATGTTGAAATTACTTATATAGATTCGATTACGGATCGCAATAAGAATATCATGCAAAGAACAATGATAGTAATGTACAATACTAAGAGCATAATAGATTAGATCCGCACAATATAATTGAGAGGGGAGTAAACTACTAGAATAAAAAGAAGAAGCCACATCGAGAGGGCAACCTCTAACTTACAATAAGAATAGAATAAACAATATGATCATTAAATACTAACCCCTACTTAGTCTATGGTTACTCCATAAGCAAACCCTACAACCAATATGAAGACAGAGAATTATGATATAGCTACTTAAAAGCTTAAGCTAGAACTAGTTAACCACACACATCCCAATGCACATAATACGTTGAGGCGTAGCATGTCCCTCCCCTTTAAACCAATGTTGTCCTCAAAGTTGAGCATTTTTGGATGCTTATACAAGAATGTTTCATCCTCCCATGTAGCATCCTCACGAGCTAGATTCGTCCCCCGATCGATGCATTGTATCACCCTCGTCCACATCCTGTTAATGTGCATTTACAGGATCTCCTCAAGATTCAAAATGATTCTACCCTCCTCATCAAGCTCGGTAAATCTACCAAGGATGATAATCTTTGTCCAATGACCTTCCTCAAGAAAGAGACATTCTTAAACCGAGGTAACTCCAAATTGTATGTTATGTTGCCAATTCATTGCAAGCCCTAGTAAGGGCCACGATACTTGGGAGAAATCTATTTTATCCTTCTTTTGTTGTTTCAAGGACATTTGCTTATATGGTTGTAAGCACACAAAAATCCAATCTCCTACATCAAAAGTCTTTCAATGGGGTGTTGATCAACTTGTTACTTCATTCGGTTTTTGCCACTACTACCAGTTCTCTCTAAGACTAGCTTGTGCCTCCTACTAGTGCTGAATGTGTTTTTAACTCCTCGAACCTTTGGTTGAATCCTCATGGATGAGGTGATGCATGGTGCCCATATAATGCCAAAAATGGAAACATTTTGGATGAGGTATCAAGGAAGTATTATACCACCATTTTGCTAGTGGCAGCCATTTAACCTGTTGATCAGCTTACTACTTCATTCAGTTTTGTGCCACTGCCAAGTTCTCTTCTTGACTAGTTTGTGCCTCATACTGGTACTGAATGCGTTTTTCAACTCTTTGAACCTTTGATTGAATCCTCATGGCTGGTGCTAATACAGTGCCAAAAATGGAGACATTTTGGATGAGTTATCAAAGAAGTGTTATACCACCATTCTGCTATAGGCAACCATTGAACCCATCTCACTTTTTTATATAAGGAAAAACAACGAAGATAACCTTCCGGGCATTTTTGACCACCTTTGTCTACACATCAGATTGAGGATGATATGACGAGCTATGAGCCAACTAAGTACCCACACAAAAGGATAAATTAATCCAAAAATTACTAGTAAATATAGGATCATGACCACTTGACTATAATCTTCGGGGCCCCATGTAGCTTTTGATCTATGTCCGTAGAAGTTGATGCTATTGTACTTGCTATACACGAATGTGACAAAGCACAAAAGTGGGCAAGGCAACATGATATTATGTTTTCATAATTCTTTACAAAACAGCAATAGTAACCTATTAATCATAACAAAAACCCATAGGTTCTTGAGGGTTTTTGGCACTTTCCATTCTACAATGGTCTTGACCTTGTGAGGATCAAATTTTACACCTTCATGTGTAACAATGTGATCCATTCCCAAGTTCTCCCGAGACTAGCTAGTAGCTCCAACTGGTACTAAATGTGTTTTTCAACTGCTAGAACTTTTGGTTAAATCCTTAAAAATGAGACAATGGATGGTGGATGGTACCCATATAGTGCCAAAAATGGAGACATTTTGGATGAGGTATACAAGGAAGTGTTATACCGCCATTCTGCAAGTGGAAGCCATCAAATCCACCTCAATTGTTTATCTAAGGGTAAACCATGGTGATAACCTTCCGGCATTAGTTGGCCACCTTTGTCTTCTCATCAAATTGAGGATGATATGACGAGCTATGAGCCAATTGAGTACACAAACAAGAGAATAAATCAGTCCAAAAATTCTGGTAAAATAGGATCATGATCACTTACTATGATCTTTGGGGTCTGTCCATAGAAGTTGATGTTAATGTACTCGCTTATAAACGGATGTGACAAATCAAAAAATGGGCATATTTGGTGATGTGTTGTCAATGCATAATTCTTTACAAAACAGCAATAGTAACCTATTAGTCCATAGGTTCTTCGGGTTTTGGCACTTGCCAATCCGCCATGGCCTTGACCATGTGAGGGTCCATCTTTACGCCTTCATGCAAAACAATGTGACCCAAGTAGTCCACCTCTTTCACACCAAAAATACACTTGGAAGGATTGGCATGAAGTTGATCTTGTTCAATAGTTAGCAAAACCTGATTCACATGTTGCAAATGTTCTTCCCATGTCTTGTTGTATCTTAAGGTATCAAAAACGCCGAAACAAATTTCCACACAAGTAGATGAATGACAACGTTCATCAAACTCTGAAATATAACTGGTGCATTTGTTAGGCCAAAAGGCACCACAAGAAACTCATAGTGGACCTTATGTGTTCAAAAAGTTGTCTTATGTATATCCTTATCTTTGAGTCGTATTTGCTGGTACCTTGACAAAAGATAAAGTTTCATAAAATATACAACACCATGTAACTCATCTATCAAATTGTCAATTACTAGGATGGGAATTTTTCTTTGGTGTACTTCTTGAGTTCTCTCAGTACTTTGGACATGTGCTAGGTAAAGGAATATGCTCTTCGGCTATGTCTGAATACCAACCTCCAACATCTCCTATACCATCCTCTCAATCTCACACTTTTGTACATATCGGTACCTCTAAGGTCTGATGTTGTGTGGTTGGATCCCTAGTACCAATTGAATGGCATTGATCATAATCCCTTTTGGATTGTAGTTCTTTTAGCATCACTCCAAAACTATTGATTAGTTCTTAACAATTACCTTAAGCTCGTGTAGTGTACACGACTTTGTTGGTGGTGCTTCAAATGAAAATAATTGTACCACAAATCCATCAACTCCCATTTTGAGAATCTTTTGCATCTGATGAGAACTAACCAATTGTTGTGACTTTGACCACAACCCATGTTCAAAATTCTTGTTTTTTGAATGAAAATACGTGAGCAACTCCTGGAAATTAATCTCGATCATTCTCAAGGTTGTGAGGCATTGGACTCCTAAAACAATGTCTTCTCCACCCATGAGAATGGCAAACATAAGGGAATCTAATTCGCAGTCTCCCATGGAGATTTTAATACTATGGCATTTCCTTGAACAATTGATTATACCACCATCTGCAATCATGACCTGAAATTCCAGAGTTGGATAATCAAAATAGTCCCAGCGTACCACCAACTTATTATTGATGAATTTGTGGGTACTTCCTGAGTCAATCAATACTGTCACATTATGTTTCTTTAGAAATCCCACTACCTAAAGGAGTCAGAGTGCTAATGCCTAAAAGTGCATGGCAAGAGAGACGACTGTGTCTTATAATTCCTCATATGGCTAATCATCAGCCTCTACTGCTAATTCTTCATCCTCTTCCTCATTGGCCCCTTCAATGTATTACAATTTCTTTTCAGCAAATTTATGTCCTCGGTGTATTTTCTGTCATAGTTGAAACATAACCCTTTTCCCCTTTCTCTTCAATGAGTCAACATGGTAGGTTGTGGGAATGACTGCGGTGGAGTATTCAAATCTCATATGGTAGGTTGAGGGAATGCCTTTTGTTGACGAGTGCTCTTTCCTCTGCCATGTGTGCACAGATAATTGACTCTAATATAGAACTCACATTAAACATGTGCACATTGAGTCCTTGAGCCTCCCCCAAAAATAAGGCGTTCAAGTTTTCATCCATGATTGTCTCTACTCACAAGGATAGATTTTGAAATTATTAAATATAATCCTTAAGAAATCAGGTCTTTCACAGTACTATTAAATGGTTGAAGTTCTCCATCACACTATTGTGATAGTGTTTGCAGTTCATTGGGAAACAATAACCGAATGATAAAAAGACCCTTCGTTTGAGTGCATAATTCTCGATACCAAATGAATTGCTTTGATTCTAGATAAAAGGATGTCATAACCACCTTTTGTGCACATGGGGTTTGATGTATATCAAATAAATTCTCCATTTGATTGATCCAAGTGACTGGATCCTTCCCATCTAATTTGAGCAATTCCACTTTTGGTAGCACGTTTTGAGGACTTAAATTGGAGCATTTCGTGGGGTGAGGTTGCCTCACATTTGAACTTGGACTATTCTAGCTGGAATATCCCATATGGCCAAATCAAGGATTGGTGATCATTGGATGATCTTACAAATTAGTTTGCAAGGCCATCCATCATGCTCAATTCTCTTTTTGACATCATCCACATCATCTTTTTTTGGCCATTTCCGATCATATGCCTTGCTACTCTACTTGGAGCTAAGACACTATCCAAGAATCCCCGTACCAGAATTTTCGAACTCCATCTCATTTTCCTACCATGCATGGACTTGAGGGTTCAAGGTTCGGGGTTCGGGGTCAAGGATTTGGGACTTCGAGTTAATGGGCGGTAAAATAAGGTTATTAGAGGCTTATACCATTGTGATCATCTTGCTGAGACGAATCCAATGAACACTATATAACAAAAGGGCAAAGAATCTCAAAAATCCCCAAAAAAATGGTAAATAGGGTTATTATTGGAATAGTGAAACGGTGCAAAAGACTTCCACACTTTTTCTAAAACAAAGCTCGAACAATACTACACCAACTAAAAAAATAAAGCCTTTCCAATTTGCAAATGTTTTTTTGATCCATCAAACCCCAAAATATGCGCTAAGCTAGACCCTAAAAAGATCCACAGCAAAAATCTTTCCCAAATTACAGCTCTGATGCCACTTGTAATGAAATTACTGAGATTTAGCATTGGATCACAATATGAATTTCATTCACAAAACATTGGTAGTAATGCACAATAATAAGAGAAGGATAGCATATCCACACAAAGGTATGATTGAGAGCAAAGTAGACTACTTGAATTATATGACTAAGCCACTTCCGGAGGGGAGCCTACATAGCCTCGCAATAAGAATGAAATAGTCAATATGATCATCAAATACCAACCACTACCTCCTCTATATACCCTACTTGGGCTATGGTTACTCCATAGGCCAACCCTACAACTAATATGAAGACAAAGAATTATGAAATGACTAGGTAAAAGGTTAATGCTAGCCACAAGTTGGCCACACATATCCCAATACACATTATCAGTTAAGGGCATAGCACGTTCCAACACCTTATATTCACCTTGGGAAAGCTCTAGGAGACCCTAAATTTATAAGAATCTCAATGGCTTGCAAAATATATGCTCACACCAAGTTAAGAAAAAGGATTCACTTCAAGGTAGTCACAATCACATAAAGATTATCTACTAGATGATGCATCGACTCTAGCCCCCTCGCTGCAAATAAAGCAAAATGTTTTGATTATAATGCATTGCTCAAACCATGGCTATAGCATCTATATCTATCTCATTTTTTCAAACCAAGGAAACCTGGATCCAATCAAGGATAAAATGCTCAGTTTAAACAATTCTCATAGAAATACCTAGCCAAAAGGAAATCACTGAGGAAAAATTCAGGCTTCCAATATTTTCAGGATCAAATAATACTTCCTCTGTACCAAAAAGCAGATTAGCAACATAATTACTTTAACCCATTTCTTGTAAAATCTAAAGCATAAATCTCAAGCAGGAAAGTGAGAAGAAAAAAGTTTTCTCGGTCTCTCAGAAACATATAAGAATAATGCATGAAAACTATTATGGGAAAAACAAAACACGAGTGAAATTGAAACCAGTTTTCCTAAGTCTAAATATAATTGTAAAGAGTAGATTAACATTTTTATGAATAAGTTAAATTTGTAGATTATCCTCCCATGTCATATTATTTCCTTTTGATTCCATAAGGGTGTAGCTCTCTTCAAAAGTTGTGAAGTGTTGGCATCATCATGCCAAACATAACAAATTTGTTGTTTTTGGCAACTTTTCAACATGAAAATCTTCACAAAAAGTGCCATTATAAACTACTATGGTGGTATTCAAATATCAAACTATGTTCTTAGTAACTTAATACAAAAATTCGCATGAATGAAGCATCTAAAGATCGAATCCATGCATCTACTTATATAAAAAAGTTAAAGAATATACATGAGATAAAGGCAAACAAAGTTAGGAGAAGAAATCATAAAATAGAGGGAAAGATTTGGTGTGCAAATCTTTGTTGAAATCGGAAATGAAATCAGTGAACAGAAGTGAGGGAGATAACTAGTTACCTGGAGATGTGGAGCTACATGTACTAGAATGGGGACAGGGACATCATCCAAATCAGGGTACGGTAATAAACGAATAAGGATATGTGTGTGTGTGTACAAGAAAGGGGATGCAGTCTCATCCCTAAACTGCAGTTTCCCAGTAACTATGCTTTAATTACAAGTTTAATTGCTGCACCCTGCCTTATAACTAACTTTTATGAAGCACAATGTTATATTAAACATTCTAACAATGTGCGCAGAAAAGTAAAAATAGGATAGTAATCTTATCAGTGTGCCAAACTTGCCTCGACCACTCACGACTGACCCTCTTCTTTGATTTTCATTTGGATTTGACCGCGCAATGCTAATCTTTTTCCCAAACAACTTTTGTTTGTTCTTTGCCAAAGCTGCAGAAAGCTTTTCTTCATTTTCAAAGTCAATATATGCAAAGCCCTGGCGAACAAAATAGAAATTATAAAACATAGATGAAATGAAAATGCAATATAATATGGTGTGCAGCTGTGTTAACAAACTAGAAAAGCCAGAACTACAGATCCATAATGTGGCTCTTAATGAATCAATAGAAACAAGCATGTGCACCGAGATATTCCATTGGACCGATTCCTCACTAGGCGGATGGCCTTTACTCCTCCACACTCATTGAAGAACTGGTGTATATGTTCTTCATTTGCCTGGAAGAGATAAATTACATTATATCATAGGTTACAAAAATCAGTCTCAAACAAATTTTGCAACACACTAACCTCCATGGCCAGGTTAGAGACATATGCTGTGCATTCATCCATGTATACTGCTTGCTTCAATGGACTCAAGTTAGCCTCCCTATCTCTTGATCCGATCCCCAGATAACAGTATTCCAGATTTAGTGTCTCTTTCTGCCTTAAGAATGTTTTTAAAGTCAAATTCTTCTCTATCAGGAGCTTCTGATGCAATAATTTTTCCAACAGAAGATCTCTGTCGTTTGTACTCTACATTTTCCCCACCATACCCTGAACCAGTCTTCCTTTTCTTCGATGCCCGAAAGTTATTTGATTGTTTGCTTGAATCCTTTCGTTGGCCTTCTTTACATGTGGTTTCAATAATGTCATCCTTTTGACCAGTTAAACCATATTCTACAAGTCCTTGAGACTTTTCTTCTTGCTGATGTCGGAACAATTTTAACTCCTCCAAACGGGGGTTACCTACAATAACCAAATGTTAGAGCACAACAAGAATAAGAGCCAAAATTTTTATTTCATATTGTTAAGAGGACAAACTCACATTCGTTTGATATTCAGCTAACCAGTTTAACTACATTCAGCACACTTAATCAATTCTAGATTGGATAGATTCTCAAACAACCAATTCTAGATTGGAGAGAATTTCGAGCCATAATAATGTTAGGAATTGTTAGTTAGTGTTTACATTTGTGAGTAACTATATGTAATACAGATGAGCATATATTTGTTAGTTATAAGTGTGTAGGAAAATAATGAGTGTGAGTGAGTTGTGAGAACTCCCCTAGATAGGCTTGTGAGAGATTCTAGGAGGCTTGTTAGAGATAAGTGAGAGATTTAGGGGACTCTTGTTGAAATTGTTAAATCATATCTTCATGTATGTAGGAGATGACAAGGCCTATTTATATGTATGCATTTGTATTGGAATAATAACAAAGTATTATTGTGTGTTAATTCAGTTAAAGCTCTACGGAATATTTCATTTGGTATCAAAGCGGGTGCAGTCCTGAGAGAATGAAAAACCTGTAGTCTTAAATTTGTGGAGGCGCAGAGCCACTATTTCCTCTTATTGCCCCTGTATATGAGAAACAGGAGATTAGCGAAGAGTTTGTATTTTTGTTGTTAACGTATATTGCCGGTCATATTATCCTAACTTCCTTTGGTGAATCTCCTACTTCTACATTGCATAGTGGCCACATTCCTGGTAGCTCAACATTGCTCCAGATTTGCATTATATTTTTTCCAAACAGCCAATATCGACACTTCCATTTGACTTGCAACTCTACCTTAAGATTATTTGCTTCGGTTGAAGTCTTCGAACAACATTGCATTAACTGCCAACTCGAGATCTGCATTGCATCCGGTGCGTTGATCACTTGCCTCACAACTCTTCTAACTCTGACTTGCATCACATTGATTGTGCTTTGCATTGATTCGGTTTTAAGTAGCTTTAAAGAACACTGTCAACGGCTTCAATCTTCCCCAAATGTTCGGCTCGGTTTTGTTTGCACAAAAGTCTTCCTGATTCTGTTCATCATATAATCTTCCATACGGCCTGATTCGTGAGTTCATTGACATCTCTACATGCAAGCGACAAATCAACCAGAAAGATTTCCACGTGTCCAGTCAACAAATTGATTAATGGTGAGTTTGGTTTCAATTTCTTAATCTATGAATGAATTTGATACTGTCTGCATCAAGTCGACATTGTATTTTGCAAAGTATTCTCATCTACGAGTGTGGACCATGCAACAGGCTACTTAACACACCTGTCTTAAGTTTGTGTTGTCTATTGTCCAATCACCAGTGCCACGATTTGATAGACCTACAATTTTCTATCAAACTGTTTCTTATTTTAGTTGATCCTCAAAGTGCATTTACAATTGGAGACTCCAACTGCAAATAGCTAAAAGCACCTTCGCGTATCCTCTAGAGATGTCTGCTTACTCCTGTACAGATTTCTAAATGGTGAGAACCAGGTCTACCGACAGTCATCGGGAAGTTTTGTGGTTGTAGAATGGATTGAATGCAATCAGATCCTTGTACATGGTCATGCAATTGATCTCATCAATGCATTTGACTACATTGCCTCTGCATTTCCTGACACCATTGGAAAACAATGCCCACAGATTTCAAAAGGTGTAGTTTTCATGTCTATTTTAATGTGATTAGAGGCTGATATGTTTGGTGTCTAAGATCTTAGATAATTTAGTTTGTTGGTATTCTAAATAGTTTGTTTACTTGTTCGGTTTCATTAGTCTTTGTCAAAAGACAAATTCCATATCAATATTAAAAGTGTCATTATTATATTATTGATTATTGAGTCTCAAATATTTGTACAGGCATATTTTCAGGATAATCGACATCCTTGTGTCAAGTCAGTCCAAGTAAACAATGTGTGTCATCTTGAGTCAAGAGTCAGTCTATTTTGTATTGAGACACATTATCGGTAGAAACTAACGTCTCAAGTGTCTTTCCATCTTGTGGGGGCAGGGGGATTCTAAAACTGATCCTCAAAGCTAAATTTGCAAAGTAGCAATGCATTGGAGGATGGAAGCAAGGAGGAAGGAGGCTAATAAGCGCCTCTCGTTATCGACAAACAATGAGGTCGCATTCTGTTTTGGTGGCACTTCATTTTCCGTTGTTTGTTGTGTTGCTATTTGAAAATAAGACTATTCTAAATAGGACAATACGAAAGCAAATGACTACTGTTGTTTTTCTGTTAAATACTTCTATAGTGATTGGCCGGTGAGAAGCTACCAAAAAGCAAAGGTGGAAACTGTTGAGTTCTCCTATGTAGGTGATCATTCGAGTACGTGGTTGGCCGGTGAAAAGATCACTGGAAGTGAAAGTGGGTACTGATGATTTTTCATATATAGGTGATCACCTGCATATATTCATAACTAGTAGATTATAAACCTAAAGTATGTGTAGGCATACGTTTGTGTTTCCAGTTCAAATGTTGTGATTCTTCCCCATGTTTTCTCTAAGGGGTGAATATTAGGAACTGTTAGTTAGTGATTACATTTGTGAGTAACTATATGTAATATGGATTAGCATATATTTGTTAGTTATAAGTGTGCAGGAAAGTAATATGAGAGTTATTAATAATGAGTGTGAGTGAGTTGCGAGAACAACTCACCTAGATAGGCTTGTGAGAGATTCTAGGAGGCTTGTTAGAGTTAAGTGAGAAATTTAGGGGACTCTTGTTGAAATTGTTAAATCATTTCTCCATGTATGTAGGAGATGAAAGGCCAACTTATATGTATGCATTTGTATTGGAATAATATAACAAAGTATTATTGCGTGTTAATTTGGTCAAAGGTCTGCCAAATATTTGAGTAATTCAACAATGGCAAAGGTCATTTAGCATGAACAGTACAAAAACAAAATTCAAAGATATTTGTGCACCATTCTACTATTAATTTTCATTGCTACTTAAACTCTATAGCTTTGGAGAAAGGACCGAGCAAACCGTACATTAACAGCTAGCCACAATCTTTGACAAAGTTTGTGTGTTAGTCCGTGCAGCACATTCGTTGGAGTTGTAAGAGTTCACTGTGGTGGTTAGGCTTCATCTCTTTAAGCCTAATATTTCTATCATAGAATCCATATTCTAATGAATCTTCCAACTTCAGATGGCAGAAACATTCATGATATTTCCAGCAACCGCCAGGTTATTTTGCTCCTGTATAAACAGGCTGGAGAGTTAGAATTCACAGTACATGTGGTCAAAGTTAGAGGGGAGAGTAGGTGGAGGTGCAGAGGGTAGAGGGGAATAGTACAAAATCCAAGCATGTGAAATAAATTAGATTTCTCAAATGACATCTCAGGGAATATTTTCTAGTTTGTTTATTATCTAATGTAGTGCCCCTTGCAAATTACCTTTTCAAATAACTCATACTCAGCAATGACTAAACGGTGCTGAAGAGTAGAGACTAGAAGTAGAACTTGAACTCAAAAATTACTAAAAACTTGAGAAAAAATTGATTCTCATCTAATGAGAAATTAGTATCTATTGTATTGAATAGCCTTGAGCTCCTCTCTAAGGGAAAGATTTCAATATTACCACATTTTGATAGCTGTCTCAAATGACATTAACAATATGATTCTCACAATATGGACTAATTAAACTGCTAGGGCACTAATTCATGACTTTTTGACAGTGAATAAATTGCTCAAATGACTTCTTAGGGAATATTTCCTAGTTTGTTGATTATCCAATGTACTGCCCCTTGGAAATTACCTTTTCAAATAACTAATATTCTGCAAGGACTAAACAGTGCTGAAGAGAAGAAAACTAGAAGTAGAACTTGTACTAAAACTTCACTAAAAACTCTGAGAAAAAAATAATTTCTCATTTAATGAGAAATTAGTCTCAATTTTATTGAATAGATTTGACGGTTGACCTCGTCTCTAATGCAAAGATTTCAGTATTACCACGTTTTGATAGCTGTATTGAATGACAATAACAGAATGATTCTCACAGTAAGGACTAATTGAACTGCTAGGGCATTAATGCATGACTTTTTGACAGTGAAGTATAATCATCTGTTTGAGGTTGTCTGTCACAGCATCATCTTTTCTCAAGAAACCCTTGGTTGGATTCGTACAGAGCCAGACTGCACCTGATCTGCAGTAGTTCCTTCTTCCACATATATTCTTTGATTACCTCAAGTCCCAAACATATACCAGCATTTGACTAAGAAATTGCAATGAACAGATCCTTAACCAAGATGAGTGTGGCCCTTCGATAAATTGTCCAAATAATGTTTCTGGCCCGATTAATCTAACAGTTGTTTCCATAGAGGTTCACTATATGTGGCCAAGTTGTGAACTAGTTTCTTGTCTCAAAGTCTTTGCCCATGGCCACCATAATGGAAACTTTTCAATGTATAATCTAGTTTGCACCTTGGGGCTTAGAAATTGTCTATTTGTCATTTATAGTTTTGGTCCATGACCATCAATATGGGTATGGAATTGCGCTTGGTAAGCATTGGTTGTTCTTCAAATCTCATATAGCTGTATTCGGGTCTTTGAAATCGTCTATTTGTCAATTATAATTTTGGTCCCATCAATATGAGCATGGAATTGCTATTGGTAAGCATTGGTTGTTCTTCAAATCTCATATAGTTGCATTCACTAGGGTACATATTTTAGCTCTTGGTTTATTTGCCGTGTTTAGCTTCAATTTCATTTTTTCATATACTCTTTCTGTTTTAAAGTCTCTTTGAAATAACATTACTCCATTTAATTAATTTTTTAAACTTCAAACAAAATAACATTTATGCTTGACAACTGTATATTCTGCCTTCAACCAACATAAATCCATGAAACGTGGACCACAACATGGCTCTACCTTCCATACATATTCTTGGTACCTGCTGTGATGCCTTTATAGGTATTTAGAGCAATGACATGGCAAGAGAGAAAGGATGTGCAAGTTGAAAAAGAAATCCTCTTTATACGTTTGTAGTTTGGTTACCTAAATATTACCAATTAACTTATTAGAACGATACGTGAACAAATAGATTTTTAATATTAGATGAAAACAACCCATGATAGTTGTTGTGCTCCTCGTTGTACCTGTCATACATATGAATGGATAACGGAGTAGCCTATGCAGTGCATGCTTAGCCTTTGTCTCAAACAAGTAAAGGTTTCTAGATTTGAGTAGTCAGTTCCGGTAGGTTTTATGGGGTTGTCCCAACCTAAATAAGTTGTAAATAGGAATTAGATATTTTATTGGACACCATCAGTTGTATGAATGCATCTTTGACTTAAGCGTTTGAGAGGTTTCCACCATGAAGTTACACTACTTCCTTTTCCTCTAATAATTTTTTTAAACTCGTGCCCTAAAATTCTACACATCTCTACTTCATTGCATGCATCTACAATAAATCTTGTTCTATAGTAATGACAATCCTTTGGTACTTCTTGTACTAATATCTTAACCAATGTTATAAAAGTGGTGATTGGGAACAAATATATGGCGTGCAAGCAAGGATTGATGATAAACTTAATTTGGATAATATTTTATAAATTGTTCGAGACATTTTGCATTGTACTTCTTTGTGCCCTAATTTTCTATATTTCACTTTTATCGCACATAGTTTAATAGTAACTTACTTTTTTGAGGCTACCTATATTGTGCCCAACTTTTCTGCCCCTTACATTTTATCCCATGCTTTTGGCCATAATTTTTCAACCAAAGTGCTAGAAACCCCATTTTAGGACTTATGCAATTGTGATCCTTGTGCTAGATATATATAGCTCACCTTATCGAGCCCATTTGAGTTTACCAATATTGTAGTACACCCTTGGAATTGATGTTTGCATCATAGACCATGGATGATTTCGGTTTACTCTCCCTACACATGATTAGCAACAAGTGTATCACCTATAGCCACACACTCACTTACATTCTAATTCATATGATATATTGAAGATATTGAATTATGGGGTACCTTAAGGTCATCCACCAATATCGTGGTTTTCTTTTGTGTATGATCTATTAAGCATATGAGTTTTCTTTTTTGTTGATCATGAAACTTGCACTTAATCCTCACATCTTGTTATCCTGATCTCACCATCCATGTACTTTGAATGTCTCCTTGAAAAGCTATTAGAGGGCCAAATAAAAGTCCTAACAAAAACCCTATCCAAACCAAGGATAGTTTGTCTCGTATTCAAAATAGTCATCCTCAAATACAAGAACTTTTAGTTGAGATCTAGAAAAATCCTCCCCACATTAGGAAACACCACTTGAGAGAAGGATCACTCTAATTTAAAAAACGGATATGGATGGCATCAACCAACAAGCACGCTCTAGCATCAAGGGCAAGAAGTTAAATTAGGTGCCTCAAATGTGGAGACAGCTGCTATGTTCATTACCCTATAAATAGAGTCACATATGATACAGCATTTCAGGTCTAACACTTATTCCTAAATAAAGATAACTCCTATGTAGCTCATTATTAACATAATCACAATCGAGCTACTCAAGTGACAACACAACTCGAGGAGAAAAAGGAAAAGGGATTTCGCAACAAGTGGAGCAAGGGTCATAACTTCAAGGAGAAGACAACTTTGTACATTAAACATGTGATAAGCCTTTTGAATTCCCATTCCAAACCCCATTTTTGTCATTATCACCTTGTATTGAACTGATATTAGCATTATTGTAAATAATACTTTTGTGGACTTAAAGAGAAGTTTTGTGCATAAATCTTGGTTATCTTTATCTTTCATATGCTTCCTTGGATTGATTGATATAAGTTGGTTTTTATGCTAACAAGTGTGAATAGAAGAGCTTTCATAAGCCTAGCGCAGGAGTCACACATCATAGCACATGACTCACATGGTGGAGCGCAGGACTCACACAGCAGAGCGGAGGACTCATACAGCGAGCACGGGACTCACCCAGTCAGCATATGATTTACACAACTTGCGGATCCGCCTAGTCAACATCAATTCCACCGGGACTTGGACTGTTTAGGTGGCAATTGCCTCTTTAGACATACACATCATCCAAGTCAACATGGCTAAGTTGGCAGTAACAAGTCCTCATTTTGTGGCAACGTCCACTACGTGAGGAGCTTGATTACTTGAGTTGTCTACACTCCAATGATCTCCAGTATTAGTTGAGTGTTGTTTACAAAAACTTCACTTTCATTCAAAAGATGAGTGTGATCAACAAGTCAAACGCAGGATGGCACTTCAACTTAATGATTACTAGTTATATTGTCATTCTAATACAGATCTGTTCAGTTAACTACTACATGTAACTCTTGCATGTATATTAGAATAACAAGTTCTCTGAAAGAAGAACTTGACTTTGCCTAGCATATAAAGAGTACGCATTAGGATTATGAGAGACTTGCATTTGGGAAAGAAAGAAATGTATTGAAACATTATTGATAAATAAAAAGGGGCATGATTCTAAATTCAGTTGTGTTTTTGTGAGTAATACATTGCAACTGGATCAGAGGAAGGAGCAAGGGCCACTCCTCCCCAATGTGAAGGGAAGTGTTGTTTATTTCTTGATTATGTAGCAGTTTGATTATTTTTAAGCATTATAGTGTTTACATTATTTAATTTTAAACTGTTAATTTACTTTTGCATGTTGCAGTTCTTTAAAGTTAGAGAGTTAGGAGTCTTTGTGATTTGTTTCTCTCATTAAGTTTTAATAATATAGGACAGATTCTTAGTTATAACAGTTGTTTATTCTTCAATTAATTTCGCTGCATACTCAATACAGTTCCAGCCATTCTTTGTTTCAGATAGCCTTGGATGTATTAAAGATATTGTATTATGGGGTACCTTAAGGGCATCCATCAATATTGTGGTTTTCTTTTGTGTATGATCTATTGAGCATATGAGTTTTCTTTTCTGTTGATCACAAAACTTGCAATTAATCCTCACATCTTGTTGTCCTGATCTCACCATCCATACACTTTGAATGTCTCCTTGAAAAGCTATTAGAGGGCCAAATAAAAGTCCTAACAAAACCCCTATCCAAACCAAGGATAGTTTGTCTCGTATTCGAAATAGTCATCCTCAAATCCAAGAACTTTCCACATTTAGGAAACACCACTTGAGACAAGGATCACTCTAATTCAAAAATGGATATGGATGGCATCGACCAACAAGCATGCTCTAGCATCAAGGGCAAGAAGTTGAATTAGGTACCTCAAATGTGGAGAAAGTTGCTATGTTCATTACCCTATAAGCAAAGTCACATATGATATAGAATTTCAGGTCTAACACTTATTCCCATATAAAGATAACTCCTATGTAGCTCATTATTAACATCATCACAATCGGGCTACTCAAGTGACAACACAACTAGAGGAGAAAAAGGCAAAAGGGATTTCGCAACAAGTGGAGCAAGGATAGTAACTTCAAGGAGAAGACAACTTTGTACATGAAATATGTGATGAGCCTTTTGAAGTCTCATTCAAACCCCATTTTTGTCATCATCACCTTGTATTGAACTGATATTAGCATTATTGTAAATAATATTTTCATGGACTTAAAGAGAAGTTTTGTGCATAAATCTTGGTTATCTTTTATCTCTCATATGCTTCCTTGGATTGATTGATATACGTTGGTTTTTATGCTAACAAGTGTGAATGGAAGAGCTTTCATAAGCCTAGCACAAGACTCACACGGCGGAGAACAGAACTCACATAACGGAGCACAGGACTCACACGGTGGAGTACGAGGCTCATACAACGAGCGCGGGACTCATCCAAATAACATATGATTTACATAACTTGCAGATCCGCCTAGTCAACATCAATTCCATTTGGGACTTGGACTGTTTAGATGGCAACTGCTTCTTTAGACATACAGATTGTCCAAGTCAACATGGTTAAACTGGCAATAACAAGTCCTCATTTTGTGGTAACCTCCACTATGTGAGGAGCTTGATTACTTGAGTTGTCTACACTCCAGTGATCTCCAGTATTAGTTGAGTGTCGTTTACAAAAACTTCACTTTCATTCAAAAGATGAGTGCGATCAACAAGTCACATGCAAGACGACACTTCAACTTAATGATTACCAGTTATATTGTCATTCTGATATAGATCTGTTAAGTTAACTACTACATGCAACTCTTGCATGTATATTAGAATAACAAGTTCTCTTGAAAGAAGAACTTGACTTCGCATGGCATATAAGGCGTATGCATTAGGATGATGCGAGATTTGCATTTGGAAAAGAAAAGAAATGAATGAAACATATGAATAAAAAGGGGCATGATTCTGAATTCAGTTGTGTTTCTGTGAGTAATACGTTGCAACCGGATCAGAGGGAAGGAGCAAGGGCCACTCCTCCCCAATGTGAAGGGAAGTGTTGTTTATTTCTTGATTATGCAATAGTTTGATTATTTTTAACCATTAAAGTATTTACATTATTCAAACTGTTATCTTACTTCCGCATGTTGTAGTTCTTTAAAGTTACAGAGTTAGGAGTCTTTGTGATTTGTTTTTCTCTCATTAAGTTTTAATAAGATAGGACAAATTCTTAGTTATAACAGTTGTTTATTCTTTAATTAATTTAGCTGCATACTCAATACAATTCCAGCCATTCTTTGTTGCAGATAGCCTTGGATGTATTAAAGATATTGTATTATGGGGTACGTTAAGGGCATCCATCAATATTGTGGTTTTCTTTTGTGTATAATCTATTGAGCATATGAGTTTTTTTTTGTTGATCATAAAACTTGCAATTAATCCTCACATCTTGTTGTCCTGATCTCACCATCCATACACTTTGAATGTCTCCTTGAAAAGCTATTAGAGCGCCAAATAAAAGTCCTAACAAAACCCCTATCCAAACCAAGGATAGTTTGTCTCGTATTCGAAATAGTCATCCTCAAATCCAAGAACTTTTAGTTGAGATCTAGAAAAATCCTCCCCACATTTAGGAAACACCACTTGAGACAAGGATCACTCTAATTCAAAAATGGATATGGATGGCATCAACCAACAAGCATGCTCTAGCATCAGGGCAAGAAGTTGAATTAGGTACCTCAAATGTGGAGAAAGTTGCTATGTTCATTACCCCATAAGCGAGTCACATATGATATAGAATTTCAGGTCTAACACTTATTCCCAAATAAAGATAACTCCTATGTCGCTCATTATTAACATCATCACAATCGGGCTACTCAAGTGACAACACAACTAGAGGAGAAAAAGGCAAAGGGATTTCGCAACAAGTGGAGCAAGGATCATAACTTCAAGGAGCGAGACAACTTTGTACATTAAATATGTGATGAGCCTTTTGACGTCTCATTAAAAACCCATTTTTGTCATCATCACCTTGTATTGAACTGATATTAGCATTATTGTAAATAATACTTTCGTGGACTTAAAGAGAAGTTTTGTGCATAAATCTTAGTTATCTTTTATCTTTCATATGCTTCCTTGGATTGATTGATATAAGTTGGTTTTTGTGCTAACAAGTGTGAATGGAAGAACTTTCATAAGCCTAACACAGGATACACACGACGAGCACGAGGAGTCACATAATGGAGCGCGGGACTCACACGGTGGAGTGGAGTGCACGACTCATACAGGAGCGCGGACTCATCCAGGTCAAGCATATGATTTACATAACTTGCAGATCCGCCTAGTCAACATCAATTCCATTTGGAAATTGGACTGTTTAGGTGGCAATTGCTTCTTTAGACATACAAATCGTCCAAGTCAACATGGTTAAACCGCAATAACAAGTCCTCATTTTGTGGCACCTCCACTATGTGAGGAGCTTGATTACTTGAGTTGTCTACACTCCATGATCTCGATATTAGTTGAGTGTCGTTTACAAAAACTTCACTTTCATTCAAAAGATGAGTGTGATCAACAAGTCACATGCAAGACGACACTTCGACTTAATGATTACCGGTTATATTGTCATTCGGTATAGATCTGTTAAGTTAACTACTACATGCAACTCGCATGTATATTAGAATAACAAGTTCTCTTGAAGAAGAACTTGACTTCACCAGCATATAAGGCGTATGCATTAGGATTATGCGAGATTTGCATTTGGAAAAGAAAAGAAATGAATAGAAGCATTATTGATAAATAAAAAGGGGCATGATTCTGAATTCAATTGTGTTTCTGTGAGTAATACGTTGCTGACTGAACCGGATAAGAGAGAAGAAGCAAGGGCCACTCCTCCCCATGTGAAGGGAAGTGTTGTTTATTTCGTGATTGTGAATAGTTTGATTATTTTTAACCATTAAAGTGTTTACATTATTCAAACCGTTATCTTACTTCCGCATGTTGCAGTTCTTTAAAGTTACAGAGTTAGAAGTCTTTGCGATTTGTTTTTCTCTCATTATGTTTTGATAAGATAGAATGATTCTTAATTATAACAGCTGTTTATTCTTCGATTAATTTAGGTGCATGCTCAAGATAGCTCCAGCCATTCTTTGTTGCAAATAGCCTTGGACACCACCCTGGTATTGACAAATATTTGATGATTAAAGTGCAAATATCAACAACGCTCGTCAATATGCTCGAGGAGAAAAGGATGGGAATGGAGTCTATGATAAAGTCCCTCTTCCATTGGAGTACACCACACCAAAACAAGACATTGACGACAAAACCATCTATTGCCAAGCCTTGGTATAGTTTAGTACCCCTAAAATTTTATAGGTAACAAGATATATCAAAAAGGAGAAGATAGTTACATTGATCAACAGGACCCACACGGCGGAGCACAGGAGTCACATAACGGAGCGCAGGACTCACACAGTGGAGTGCATGACTCATACAAACGAGCGCGGGACTCATCCAGTCAGCATATGATTTACATCTTGCAGATCCGCCTAGTCAACATCAATTCCATTTAGGACTTGGACTATTTAGGTGGCAACCTTCTTTAGACATACTGAAATCGTCCCAAATCAACATGGTTAAACCTGCATAACAAGTCCTCATTTTGAGGCAACCTCCACAATGTGAGGAGCTTGATTACTTGAGTTGTCTACACTCCATGATCTCCAAGATTAGTTGAGTGTCGTTTACAAAAACTTCACTTTCATTCAAAAGATGAGTGTGATCAACAAGTCACATGCAAGACGGCACTTCAACTTAATGATTACCAGGTTATATTGTCATTCGGTATAGATCATTAAGTTAACTACTACATGCAACTCGCATGTATATTAGAATAACAAGTTCTCTTGAAAGAAGAACTCGACTTCGCTTTGGCATATAAGGTGTATGCATTAGGATTATGCGAGATTTGCATTTGAAAAAGAAAAGAAATGAATAGAAACATTATTGATAAATAACAAGGGGCATGATTAAGAATTCGATTGTGTTTACGTCAAAAATCGTTGCCGGATCGGAGGGGAAGAAGCGAGGGCCACTCCTCCCCAATGTGAAGGGAAGTGTTGTTTATTTCTTGATTGTGCAATAGTTTGATTATTTTTAACCATTAAAGTGTTTACATTATTCAAACCGTTATCTTACTTCCGCATGTTGTAGTTCTTTAAAGTTTAGAGTTAGAAGTCTTTGCGATTTGTTTTCTCTTATTATGTTTTGATAAGATAGGACAGATTCTTAATTATAACAGCTGTTTATTCTTCAATTAATTTAGGTGCATGCTCAATATAGCTCCAGCCATTCTTTGTTGCAAATAGCCTTGGACACCACCACCGGTATTGACAAATATTTGATGATTAAAGTGCAAATATCAACAACGCTCGCTCAATATGCTCGAGGAGAAAAGGATGGGAATGGAGTCTATGATAAAGTCCTCTTCCATTGGAGGACACCACACCAAAACAAGACATTGATTTTACAAAACCATCTAATAAGCCTTGGTATAGGTTAGTACCCCTAAAATTTTATAGGTAACAAGATATATCAAAAAGGAGAAGATAGTTACATCGATCAATAGTGGGAGCACTCATAACATTATCAGCCCTCATAAAACATCTCAACTCTTTATGCATCAGGCATAAGAGCATGAAGTGTTTATTGCCAATGTAGGCACCAATAAGTGCATTGGGAAATTACATGAGAATATGCTTGTGATGGTAAATTAATTGTTATCCGGTAATAGCTTTATTATTCCTATGCATGGAGTATGTGGTATTCAAGTTCAGATGTTGAAACTAATGGGCACTATGAAATCAACATCGAGGAGCTTTCCATGAGACTCAAGCTAAGGGCCATAAATACAAGCACAAGAAACTTTGAGAATCACATATTAAGGTGATTAGCTCTCCTTGAATGGAGAGAGAAGCCCCATGAGTTATCACACAATTAATTGCCATGGAAGAGCAACCACATCAACATCTTCTCCACCAAATTTAGAGGTACTAATTGACAAACATTACAAGGTTTTCCATGATATTCACAAGGGTCTTACTATAGTTAGGGAGTGTTGTCCCAAGAAGTTGTGCCCTTTAATACAACATATGACATTAGACATTATAAACAACAAGGGCTAGACTTGATGAAATTCAACCCTTAACAAATATCTTCCTCTGGGGCACAAAAAATCATCGGTGATTTGAACCAGTTGTGCCTCCATGTCTCTACAAGGAAGTATTTGTGCCTAGAGACTTAATGGGTGTTAACACCCATCCAAAAAAAATGGGGGATAACAAGGACCATGTTCACACCATTTAGTTGGTTCCAAAAAATTAGTAACCACCCAATAGTCAAGCCTACCACTAACCCCTACGAGATAGAGTGAGATCGAGCACATGGTTACTTAAGATAACTAATGTTTTGATTATTCCAACATTATAGTGCACTTACTCCTTGCCTATGGTTATAGTGGGCAAAAAAATACATAATTTGTACATGTCCTAGCCATAAACAAACTTAATATCGAATATAGTTTTCTATTCTTTTTATCACTAATATATTGCATGATCAAGTTGTCATGTTCTTTACTAATATACATTTTGCTACCATAAAATCCGAGTCAAAGAAGAAGATCCACCAAAGACTAATTTTATTTGCATATTTAGGCTATTAGGAATTTCTAGTAATGCCTTCTAGTATTACAAATGCAATGTTTTTAAAATTTCATGAATGTTGTGATTAAACTTTTGGAATTTGTGTCTCTCATCTTTGATAATATTCTTGTCTAAGGGAAACTAGGGATCAATTTATGCATAAAGTAGATAATTGATTTTCCATCTATTGGAGAACTATCAACTTTATGCCGAGCACTCGGATTTTCTTTTGGAGCACACGAAGCTTTTTCTTGATAACCTAGGGCATACATCTACTTTCAAGATGCTAGATTGGACCCAAACAAGATCAAAGCAAGGTCTTAGTATTATTAGATCTTACATGATATTAGTACAATATTTTCAAGAATTATGCACACACTGCAACTCCTCATACAACACTTATAAAAAAATGCCTTTTGTAGAATGATGAAATAGTACTAACATTTAAGGCCTCAAAGCAAGTCATGTATACTACCATTGTTCTTGGTGTATCCGATTCAACAAAACTTTCGAAATGGAAAGGGATGCTTCAAATAAATGGGATTGAAATTGTATTAATATTTGATGGTCGGCTTTTAGTATTTGAGAGTCAACAATTGAAAGGAAGGCAAGCATCCAAATCCCTTATGCTAGAAATCGTGGCCACACTTCATGTCATTAGGCAATGGCATCCTTGTCATTGCCCAAATGAGCCTCCTACTCATTTTGTTCAACCACATCGCACCTCCCATGTTTTATCATGATTTGTGTATGCTTTCAAAAATGCTTTTGAACCATGAAGCCTTTTCTCTTCGTCGAGTTTTATGAATTTGATGTTCTTTATCTAATCGAAAATTCTATCCCTCCCTCCACTCCCCGAGCTCTGTCCCTCCCTCCCGTTGAGGTATGTCCCTCCCCCCTCGTGCGTGCTCTGCTCCTCCCCTCCCTTCTCGCCATTTTCTCTGCACTCATGACTTCCATCTCTACACTCGTGGCTTCCATTTGAACTTGAAACATCCAGAAACAGGAAAATCACAACTTCGGGATAAAAGAAACGAGGGTCTTTGATGCACCTATTCGCATTTCTCGAAGCTACTCACTACAACTGCAGGAGCTCTACCTCAAACAAAGTAGAGACTATAACGCCTCCCACCCCTCTAACTTACCTTGGGAGGTCACGGTTTTGATCCCGATCTACTCGAGGAATTTGTGCCTTCCACGACGCTTAGCATCGGGATTTGTGAGTGTGGTTCCAACATATTCGAGGATACGACTGTCATCTTGGAAGAGGACACGAGTTATGCGAAAAACACTCACATTAAATGAAGCATGACTGCCATTATCGTAAGTAGGGAAGCTCGAGTATTTTGCGAGTGTTGTGAAGGAACCAGTTACACGGTTTAGAGTCTCTAGAGTTATTTGAGTGAGAAACCAATACCTTGCTTTCTTGAATCGTGCTCGTCTTTTCTCGTGCCTTTCGTCTACACCTGAAAAAACGTCATTGCACTTGGTATGAAACTCAGCAATTATTCAACAATCAGTTGCAGACGTTGATACTGATCACGACTTGATCTAGATGTCAAGTCGCATCTCGGTGGTCTTTGCAGAGGGCTAAGGAGTTGTGTTTGATGCCCCCTCGCAATTTGTCCCTCGACCCTTTGTATATCCCTCCCTTGCAGTGTTCATTCCAAAGGACTAATTTTCCATCCAGGAAAGTATGGAACAATCTCCTCCCACAGATAGCAACATTAAAATGTTAACAGAAGCTACCAATTAAGAAAACAAAACTTTAAGGAAAATTACGATATCTTACAGGAACTACTCAACAAGGTTGAACGGATGGAAATTGTAAACCAAGCCCTCCACGGAAGTTTGTGTTCTCCCAACCGGAGTTCTGTGATGGAATTTGAAAACGCTTTATTGAAAGAACAAATCTCCAGCAAGGCAAGCACTCTCCACTCTCCCAATGGCACCATACAAGCAGAGATCCATGATCTCAAAAAAATGCAAGAGGCAATCAAAGTACAACAAGCTTCTTTCAAACAAGAAACTGAATCACATATTCAATCATGGGCGAAGGTGGTTAAAGGGAACATTCCCCCACCTATGGCGGCAATTGAGGAGGTCGTCCAAGCCAAACTCGTGGAGGAACGCACTAGGTGTGAGTGTGAGTTGAATCTCAAAGTAAGGGGGCTTCCCTCATCCCAATCATCATAGGACCCCTTGACGGTTGGGAATTTTTTCATCAAAGATACTTTGGGCATCCAGGATATTCACCTAGAGCGTGCCTAGCTCGGTTATGAGTCTACCCTCTTCCTTCGGTTCAAGTCAGCAACAGATAGGCTCAAGGCTCTTAGGGCCAAGAGGTTGTTATTTTCCCTCCCTAATAAGATCTTCCTTGATGAGGATCTTACCAAGTCACAGGTAGCCGAACTCAAACACTCTAAAGAACTAGTTATGGCAGCTTGGAAATCACGAAGTCGGCGGTTATCAAAACCTTCGAGCGGTAATCAAAGAGACTTTCCCTCCTGGATGCGAGTCTCATTCCTGGGTCTTCCAAATGACAAGCCACAAAGGGGGTGCAGTTGGGCAAGGGACATGACTATTAGATGTTGGAATGGGAATGGCTCCTTTTGGTCCTCACCGGGTCTTATTCTTGATGCTCTTAGTTCCATAGACATCCTCTTCATCACAGAGACTCACGAGAGTCGGTGAGGCCTCTTCTTAATATCACAAGCTGTCATTGGTACTCTGCGCACAGGTAGGAGACTACGAACTCGGGTGGTGTCAGAGGTTCTGGAGGGGTGGCTTACTTGTACAAGGATTCACTCCAGTAGGATCTCTTTGGTTTCCAAAGATGAGTTTTCCAAGTTCTTATGGGTTCATATTCAGGGTGTGGGTCCCCACTGTAGGGATATCTACATTGCAGTGTGTTACTTCCCCTAACATCCTCCCTTTATGCCATTCATAATGGTCCCAATGGTGATCCCTTTACCGACTTGTATGACAATATTGCCCAGTACTCAGTGGTCGAAGAAGTCATCCTTCTAGGTGATTTCAATGCCCGCACCAGAGCACTCCAAGTTCCTATTCATGACCGCACGGAGGATATGTTTTGCACTCGAACAGTTGATCCAGAGACAGTGGGCTTGCACAAGACTTTAGAGGATGATTCAGGGCCTCTCACTACTTATGGCCGACACCTCCTACAACTTGGAGAATCACATGAGCTAATTATCCTCAATGGGATTACCTGCTTTCCTGATTCGCATCTCTTCACTTGTCGACCGCATGGTGGTGGTGCGAGTGTGGTGGATTATGTCCTTTCCATCTAGAGCTCCTTGTCACTGATCAACCACTTCTCGATTTCTCCCATTCCCCTTGCCAGATCGTGCTCTTCTCTTTGTGTCCCTCGTGTCACATTCCCCCCCTCCCGTCACTACTCCCCCTTCATGGCCTCCCTCATACCACTTTTTGTTTCGATGAAGGGGATCCTAATACCTTTCCTCCAATCTTCGGAAAGTTCTCTCCCCGAGTCCTAGTTCTTTTCTATGGTAATGTTCTGCACCAAATACACCCTCCTTTCCTCCATCATCTGGGAGGCCTCCCTCATGTCCTTCCCTAGTTCCACCCGACCTTCCTCTGCCTCCCAACAACGGAAAACTTGTCCTATGAACAAATGGTATGATGACAAGTGCAAAATCTTCCACAAACAGTTACAGAATGCCTTTAAGCAGGCCCATCCCTCCTATCCTACCTTGAAAGCCTCCTACCGTTGTCTCCTTCACCGAAAAAAATGCCTCTTCATCTCCCAATGCATAGATGAAATTTATGTGAGTCTCTCCAACACTCTCCTAAGCATTTATGGTGAGCCATTTTCCCCCACCATTCATCTCTTCCCTTTGAGCTTAATCCCAATTCCATGTTCTCTCACACCTCCAATCTTTATGATATTCCCAGACAACCACATATCCAGGTTGACAACCCACCTTACTTGTGCCACCTTTTCACCTACACTACAATCAGAGAGGCAATCAAAGTGATGAATCAGTAGCAGAAGTAGCGATGAGGAGGGATTCCAAGCGGAATTCTTCAAACTTGGTCAAGGGGTTCTCTATAGTTATTTAACTGACTTCTTTAATCACGTGGTTTGCTCGGGTTTTCTGCTATCTTGGTCATGTCATATCATTCACCCAATTCACAAATCGGGTCCCATATCTAACACCAACTATAGGACTATTATGGTGGGTCATACCTTCTCCAAACTTTATGCTATAGTCTTACATATGAAATTATCCGAGGAGTTATAGGGAAGGAACCTTAGAGCTAGGGGACAAGCTGGTTTTCGGCCTCATCACCAAACTATTGACGATGTCTTCATTCATATCACATGGTTTGCTCGGGTTTTCTGCTATCTTGGTCATGTCATATCATTCACTCAATTCACAAATTGGGTCCCATATCTAACACCAACTACAGGACTATTATGGTGGGTCATACCTTCTCCAAACTTTATGCTATAGTCTTACATATGAAAATATCCGAGGAGTTATAGGGAAGGAACCTAAGAGCCGGGGGACAAGCTGGTTTTCGGCTGATCACCAAACTATCGACGATGTCTTCATTCTCGAGCCATCATTGTGGAGGCACCTCATCGCTCGTCAATATCTATGGTTGCTTTGTGAATTTTCAGAAACCCTTTGACTCGGTTCCACGTGATGCAATTTTTCGAGGCTCGTAACATTGGCATTTCCACAACCCTTCTCATGGCCATTATGTGCTTGTATGAGACTATTTTGGGCCGCCTCCACACCTCCCAGGGAGATCTAGAGTTCATCAAGAGTACCATTGGGGTAATACAGGGTGCCCCCTATCCCCAACTCTGTTTGGGATTTACATTGACAAGCTAGAGTCTTTTCTCCATGAGCATATTTAGGACAGTGATGGGTGCCTTCTACACCAGGTTTTGATATCCATTCTTTTGTTTGCAGATGATGTGGTTCTCCTAGCTTCTTCTCTTGAGGGCTTACAAAGACAGCTAGATGTCTTAGCCTTGTTTTGTGATCTTTAGCAGTTGATAGTTAACCTGGGTAAAACCAAGGTTATGGTCTTCAATGGTTTGAAGACCTCACATCTCCACTTCTTCTTCAGGGGTGAGGAGATTGAGATCACCAACTCTTATACCTACTTGGGGATTCTGTTCTCTAGCCCTCATTTCAGTTTGAGACAGGCCCTCCAGCCTCGTGTCAATAAGGGCTATGGGTCCTTAGTTCTTCTAGAGAGACAGTGCTTCCGCCATCACTTTCAAGACATCTCCAAACTGTCCCTCATGGACTCCCTCATCAGACCCACAATTCTCTATCGTTCTATTACTTGGGGACCCTTTTTGCCGAGTGTACGATGGGGCCTTCGTCGAGAGGGTCCAAACACTTCTCCTTTGTCGCTTCATCAAGTGTAAGCAAACTATACCCCAACACATTATTTTGGCAGAGTTTGGAGACCATCCTTTACGATTAGAGACCATATTTGACTTGGTTTCTTTCTTCCACCGCATTCGGGGCTTCGCGGACACTGCCAAGGGGCAAGCCAGGTACCCATACTTGGCATATTGTTCATTAGAGGCCATTACTCTTTCAGACTCCCCACACCGACCTCGCGGTTGGTATGCTGACGTCTCCAAACTTTTAGGGCAGTTGGTATTCAGATGGACCATCTTCCACCATTTCGGTACTCCTTAGACACACAAAGCCACCTTTTTCCTACTAAACAAGAGATGAACAGGATCATCAAAGAGGATATTTACAGCATTTCATCTGCATACCACTTGGGTAAATCCTCAGGGGGTTTACGTCCCAAGATGGCCTTTTACGCTGAGCATTTCTTGGAGTTGAGGGATGGTCTCATTATCCGTCCTCGCACATCCTTCTAACACTTTGGATACATGCCCTTCACATCCCCCTTGGTCAGTTCAGGGTTGGTTCTCATAGAATCCGTTGTGAGACGGATCACCACCTTGATCATTCGACACGATTTGCCACCAAGTAGTCTCCACAGACCGAACGAAAACACACTTCTTTCAAGGCCCCATTTACTACAAGATCAAAGGGAGGTTCCATTGTTTATTTAGGAGGACGTAGGATCTTTCTAACTTCTTCAAGTTTGAGGATCAGAGGTGCTTGGCTTTATACTTACAGGAGGCTTTGAAGCTTCGTGAGCACACTCTTCAACCGCATCCTAGACCAGACTCTACCCAATGGATCACTTCCTTCTTCACAGTGTTACCTTTGGAGAGAGGCACTAAGCACCCTTGTGAGACCGACCCCGCTTCTTCCTCCAAATTGGTTCACCCAAGGAAACCATCCATGGTTCCTTGAGCCATCACAGGCATGCTCGTACTAGGTCTGGCCTCAAGAGACAGACTAGATCCACCAGGCATCAAAGGGATAGTATTGTGTCCAGACAGCAACATAGTAGGCAAACTCTCTCTTCGGCGGGTCGGCATTCTATCCTCAACATTTCTCCAGTTGGCCTTGGATGTTAGGAGAGATGGATCTACCATTCCTTGATGGGCTTTCCTCTTTTCTTCTCCTTGGTCATCTTTCCACCTTTCTTCCTCTCACTTGTATTTCCACCCCCATTCTGGGTGTGTGTGATTTCTCCTTCTAGTTGGCCACCTCTTCTAGCTTTTGTACTTGTCTTTCTCGAACTCTTTGGTTTTCAAACTTTGTATCGGTGCTCGTTGTTGTCATGGGTCTCTTTGACCTACTTTTGCGATCATTTGTTGGACATTAATATATTTATCTTATCTTTTATTATCTATTTTATACCTTATGAATGTGCTCACAATTAACTCCAAGGCATTTTTAAGCTCTTTCATGGTGTTAACATTTGGGCCAAGGACGAATTCAACTCTGTCTTGCATTGACAATCGGCCATTTGAAGGATGAAAGTCAATGGATAGCTATGTTGTATCTCGGTTCGAAAGTTACATCCGTTTGAAGCCCTATTAATGGTGGACCTTTGTATTTGGATTTTGGGGATTAGTCCCACATTAATGAGGAAGAAGAAAGTCTTACTATATTTATATGAAAACACATTGTTAGTACGGTGGAGAAAAGACTCCTCAAGACTTATCTTTTTGACAAAGCGTTGGATCAACTAACACATAGATCAATGGTTGAGGGCCTCCAAACGAATGCCAAGGGGTATAGACACGGAAAGTCTGGCTCATAAGAATCAAAGTGGGGGTTGATGGCAACGAATTGCCCAAAGGCACAGATCTACATCACGTGGCATGAATCCATGCACTCAAGAATCACAAAAAAATGAAGAGGGGAGAAGGGCTATAGATAGGACTCTCCGGATGGGTGACACATGTCACAAATCGATGCATCTCTATCTCACAAGGAAAACAAAGGGAGGTCGACAGAAGTCTTGCCTACAAAGGAGAAGCTCCTAGATTGTGCCACATGGCGCAATCTAGTGAGATTGCAGAGTATAAAACATAGGGCAAAGACAGAGAAAAAGGCCATGGGAGCCCAAATCTAAAAGACCTTGAGGGGTGCCACATAGACGAATCGGGGACTTGACGCATTGAACCTAAACAGGCATAAAGCACACCCTTCTAAGAGACTAATCAAAGCCTACAACATGGCCCAATGAGGATGTAATCTCCCCTTTTCCCACTTGAGAGCCACTATTTCGACTTCTTGCCATTCCCTCTCCATGGCGAAGAAGTATAGAAGATGGAGGAGAACATTGAGCTGCCATTTGCTTTATTGTTTACTTATTTTTATATTTTTTTTAGTGTTTTTCCCTCTTATGGCAGGTCAGCTGAGTTGAAGTCAATTAAAGGAAGCTAATGAAGGAAAAGAACATCTCTTGTGGGTCGGCCTTAGCTTTTCAAGCATTCGTGCCAATGGAGGAAGATAAAAGGAGTCTTTGGACATCATTTGACATCTAGCTTTGGCGCATTTTCCTAATCTTGAGCATTGAGAGCTTGTTGCTCCTTGTTCTTCCACTTGAGGACGAAAACCCTCTTGTGTGGCTTCCTAGAAGGACGAAAACCCTTCTAGTGGTTTGGGTGAAGGACGAAAACCCTTCATCATTGCTTGGTATTGAAGTTTAAGGCAGATTTGAGGAGAGAATATTCATTTTCAGATTGTTATTTGCTTCCTACATGTGGAGCGACCTACCTTGGTGTAGGGTTTGAGGGTTTAGTGAACATATATTTGCATTTTCAGTTCATAATCTGATTTGGCATATTTATTAAGGCCGGAATCTGCATTTTCATGATTTTTGGGGGTTTCTAGACCCATAATTCATAATTTTGTTGTGGCTGATCTTTGCTGGACATTTATTAATTTCCAGCAGTGTGTTGGTTCAGATTTATCATTGTTTATGGTTCTATTGGATGCATAAAAGATATCTCTAATTTGTGGCAAGTTTATTTGAAGTAAATTTGGTGTTTGGCATATATTTTATACCGCTGCTTGAAGAAGTTCGCTGATTTTAATTTCAGTCTGCTGCTTATAAAAATCAGATTTGGTTAATTGGTGATTTGTCTAATTTCCTTGGTTGTTGGTTTAATCCCTTGAAAGGGACATTTCAGTGGTATCAGAGCTCGGATCTTCAAAGGACCAAGGGTTTTATGGAAGAAGGCAACAAGGGTTTCATCCATTACCAAAGAAGAAAGAAAGCAGACAAGGAAGACCAGCCAAGGGAGGAAGGAAGCATGGCTGATCATGATTCCCAAGAAGCTAAAGTTGATAAATTAATTGCCGCCAAGAGAGACTTGCGGACACCATGGATTTTCTTGCCCTATCTCTCCAGAGAATCATTGAACCTAGGGTTCAAAGTGGTGAAGGTAGCTTGATTGGAGCTAATAATGCTAAGCAACCTATGGGATCAGCCGAGGATCGATTTTGAAGCCCACTTTCCTTCCTAGAGAGGAGGTTATTCCGGAGGAAGAAGCAAGGCCTACGGGTGGACGGAATATTGTTGCAAGTTATGAGGAATACATGGCCTTACCAAGGGAGATTCGTGAGGCTATTTCACTTGCGAGAATTCATAGGAGTGAATAAAGGAAGACCTAGGCCGAGCCTAGACATCACATGCCACAAAGAGAGGTCCAAAATGTATTGGGTAAGATGACTTTTTCTACATTTGATGGATCAGCTAAGGGTACCGCTAGGGCTTGGATTCAAAAGTTGAATACATACTTGTCTTTGAAGCCTATGGTAGAGGAGGATGCTATCAAATTTCCAACATTTCAACTGGAAGGAGTTCCCATGAATGGTGGTTCCGTGGGCTTGTGATACAAGGCAATAGTGAGATACATGCCTATGATGAGTTTTGCCAAAGACTCATTGATCGATTTGATAGAGTGGATCCGGAGGTGCATTTCCATGAGCTTGCACACTTGAGACAACAAGGCACCGTAGAAGAATATGTAACTGAATTTCAGAGACTCTCCGTCATGATCACGGATGTATCCGAAAGAAGACTTATAGTGCTTTTTGTTGAGGGTTTGATTGAACCCCTCAAGGGTTTGGTTCGTGCCTTTGATCCATTGTCTCTACAAGAGGCAATTAAGAAGGCCCTTGATCTTGAAGGTGCTGCCCCAAAATCAGCAGCGATCAGCAGTCTTCCTAAGGTGAATTTGAGTGGGGACAACCCACCAAGCAGCCAAGAAGCATCCCTTTGGACCAGCCAAAGAGACCTCTCCAAAAGGTGCCCAATACTCACACGGATCTGCCAAAAACCAGCCATGATAAGGAGGCTAGAAACGAGCTTAGAAGGAAGAATTTGTGCTTTTCATGCAAGGATCCATGGACTCCGGGACATTGTTGTTTGGGCAAAGGTAAAGTGCATTATATTGAAGTAATTTCTGATTGTGAAGATGAAGATAGCAATGAGGATGAAGCTAGGCATGATAGTATGTTGAAAGAAGATCCGGAAGAAGTGAATAGCACTCTTGCTACCTTGATGGGAGCACCAAGTTACAACTCTTTTCACATTAAGGGTGATCTACAAGGGCACAAGGTCACCATTTTGATTGATGGAGGAGCCACTCACAATTTCATAGATGCATGTTTGGTATCCAATCTGAAATTGAAAGTTGAAGACTTCAAAGGTTTCATTGTGAGGATAGCGGATGGCCACTCTATGCAATGTACCAAGAAGTGTCCTCAACTCCATATTACCTTGGGACCATATGAGGTATGTGCTGATTTTTTTGTGATTAACATGGCTGATTTGGACATCATACTTGGAGTTCAATGGTTGTGCTTGTTGGGAGAGCTCACTCTCAACTATCAAAGCATGGAGATAAGCTTCATGGACCAAGGAAAAAGGTCATCTTGCAAGGTATACTTCCGGACACACCCCAAATTAATTATTTGGTGGAAGAAACCATTTCATGTGAGTCATATTTCTGTTCTTTATCTAAAATTACAGCGGATTGGAAATCATTAATTTCAGCTGAGTATGCAAAAATAAGTTTGCTAATGATGTCTTTGAAGGAGAAATAAGTGATGAAAGGTACAAGGTGGTGGATGGGCTTATCCTCTACAAAAACCGAGTTTATTTGGTGCCTGAATCTAAGATAAAGAGTAAAATTTTGAGGGCTGCTCATGATGACCCATCAGCTGGTCATCCGGGTTATTTTAAGACCTATAAGCATATAAGAGAAAGGTTCTATTGGAAGGGTCTTAAAGGGGAAGTGCTCCAATACATCCGGAGTGCCTTACATGTCAACAAAACAAGGCAGAACACTCATTTCCAGCTGGTCTTCTTCAACCTCTTCCCATTCCCACTCAAAAATGGGAAAGCATCTCTATGGACTTCATTACGGGGCTGCCCATGGTCCAAGGTAAGAATTGCTTGTATGTTGTGGTTGATAGACTTACTAAGTATGCTCATTTTGCCCCCTTCCGGCTAAATACAATGCTCCTATAGTGGCTGATGTGTTTTTCAAATAAATATTCAGACTTCATGGGCTGCCCAAGGAAATAATAAGTGATAGGGACAGCCGGTTCTTGAGCATGTTTTGGAAAGAATTGTTTCAATTGGTGGGTACTCAACTTGCTCATAGCACTAGCTACCATCCCCAAACGGATGGGCAAACTGAAATAGTGAATAAATGGGTGGAAGGGTACCTATGGAACTACATTGATGGGCAACAATCAGCTTGGATAAAGTGGTTGTACATGGCTGAGTTTTGTTACAACACTACTTTCCAAATATCCATTGGTATGATGCTTCTTCGTTTGTTGATTTGGTTATGACTGATAGTAGGGTGCCTAAGGCTCAAGATTTAATTCAACAAAGCCAAAATATCTTAAAAGAGCTTAAGGAGAACCTTCTTCGTGCCCAAAACCAGCGGAAGTTATATGTGGCTCAACATAGGAAAAAAGGACATTTGAAGTGGGAGACATGGTATTCTTGAGATTGCAGCCCTATAGGCAATCTTCCATCAAACAAAAGGGTGTGGAAAAGTTGAAACCTCGTTTTTATGGCCCTTATAAGGTAACAAGAAAGGTGGGTAAGGTTGCATATGAATTTGAGCTTCCAAAAATAGTAAAATTGGTGTCCCATTTTACCATGAAATCTAGGACTACCATATTTTTAAAAATCGTACTTTTAAAATAATGGGTCGTGTGTTTTTATTGCCAGAAAGTGTCTGTACTATGTTAGGATAATCCCAAAGAGCCATAAAGCCCTTTTAGACAAATACCCGGATGCCCAAAATCATTATATTTGCCACTTTGGGTTTGCCTACGGGAAATTTGTATTTAATTATTTTGAGCCCCGTTTGAGGCAAATTGTGCTCCGATTTAACCCTGTTGTGATCGTACATGTCAATTTTCCCATATACCAGTAGGGTTTTAACCAGGAATGGATCCTGGGCTTTATTTGTGACTTCTGGCAACGTTTTGTGTTTTTGGTGTTTTCCCGTTTCATTTTCTGTGAAATTTCTTTGGATCAATTCCTTTGCGGTTTGGTCTAATTCTTGCCCTGAGTATCTGGAGATCACCTATGCACATTGTGCCAGAAAAAATTCGCCATCGGAGGTCTGGTTCTCTTGGAAAAGACGAAGTCGTGCACCAAAAAGCTTCTTCTAGGCTGGCCGCATTTTTGGAAAAAGAGGGTTTGAAGTGAATCATGGGATTTTTGGAAGCAACAGTAGGTGAGAATTTTGTATCTCTTGCAGGTACTTTTTCCCATGGAAACAACGCCACTTAAGTCACATGGGAAAATTAGAGGTAGCAGTTAGTGCAGCGGGAATTTCTTACCTGCCTTGTAGGCTAAAAATTCCATTGTGAAATAAACGAAAAATCACTTAAGGCATGAATGGGATTTTATTACCTGCCTTGCAGGGTAAATAATCTCATTATGAAAGTCAAACAGCTTAAGTGAATCATGGGATTTTCAGGGCTGCCTTGCAGGGTAAATAATCCCATTGTCAACTGACTTTTAAAAATAGAAATCTCTTATGCCAAAAAGTGCGACCCCTTTAGGGAAAGAAAGGCAGCCTTAAATTAATTAATTTAATTAATTTCTTCTCCAATTTTGGCGCCCAGGCTTGTGGAAAAGTCAATAGAGGAAAGTGGACAAAAGGAAGTTGGAAATAGACAGTTCTAAAATTAAATAAATATTATTTATTTAATGCAGCCCCTTCATGTCAAAAAGTGCGCCCCATTTGGGAGAGAAATAATACTTTTTTAAGTATTAAATGATTTAATTAATTTCTATTTTCAGTGGCTAAGGTCAAAGCATACTGTGAGGCTTAAGTTAACTGGAAGTAGAAGGCTAAAATTAAATAAATTTAATTTATTTAATGGCAGCCATGAGCATGCACAAAATAGGCACCCCATTTGAAGAGTAAAGCTTATTAAATAATTAATTAATTGTCAAGAATAGGAGAGGCATTAATTAATTATAGAATTATGAGGATTATATAAGCAGGGGCTGCCATAAGGATGAATTAATTAATTCCAAAGTAGAGAAGTGCAGCCCAGACAAAAAGTGCGCCCCATTTGAAGAGGATTTTTGCTCAGAAGGTGTAATTAATGCTAAAAGCTTCCAGAATTGGCACACAGGTTGAAGGAGGTTGATTTGTGTCTAGATAATTGTTTGCATAAGTGATACAGGTGCTCAGGTGAAGTTGGCAAAATTCATGTTTGCTTTGCATGCAAACAAAACATCAAATTTTGGGGCAGCAGGCTTGATATATGCAGATTTTTATGATTAAAATTCACTGTTCATGTTCCGGTTGCCATCTTTGTCTGAATTAATTGCAGGAATTCATCACAGGTGCTTTTATAAGAGAAAGGGAGCTTAAATCAATGTCCAATACATTGAACATATCCTCCGAATCTAAAGAATTATCCAAATCTGCACCGGTTGTGAAGAATTCGGCGAATAAAGAGGAAAAGAATTGTTCAAACAAAGATTGCTCCAGCCATGGCAAAGCGGGATGAACGAGAAAGCTCAGCGGAATCATGCATTACTTCCAGATTTGCTGACATCGAGACACAAATCCAGGCCCAAATTCAGATCCAGATCTCATAATTGCAAAAGCTTCCGACAAAAATTCATCCTCTTGTTTCTGATGCAGCCCGTGTAGAAGTCAGTGCGTGGAAAATTTCTTCCAGGATCTTGTGCATGTGCTCCCAATCTTCCAGTTGAAGCCTTCATTGAAGTTGCATTCACCTGAGTGCTTTCCAAAAATTTTAATTGCTCATATGCAATTAAAAATAAAAATGATGAGTTATCTACGGCAAACATTGCACTGATGCATGTACTGGAGAAGAACTGCAAAACTTTAAGGATAAGAAGGAAGACATGTCAAAGGCAATACTCACAAGCTGCTTCCAAATCCAGCCGCTTCCGCATCCAACATGGTGAGAATCAAGGGCAAAAGAATCAATCGCATGCGTAAAGTGAAAAAGAACAACACCGCAACTTTCCTCTTCCTTCTTCTTTCCTCTAACAAAGTAATTAAGCAATTAATTAAATTATACAACTTAAGTGATTGGTTTAAAAGCCATTACTTGAAGAAGTCAACTACTTGGAGTTAGGTGGCGAACGTGCAAAATAGAAGGTTCTATCTTCAGTTGCAAATCATGCATGTCATGCAAAGAGGAATTCCAGGAGGGAGATTGCCAGTTGTTTCTTTTCCCACTTCCACATGTGCCAGTTCAACTAAAAGCTTCCGACTTGTAATTGCCCCTCTACATTCTATAAGTAGAGGAAGAACCTACGGGTTAAAGATCAGAATTTGTAAGTAGCATTCTTGTGTTTCCGACTTTGTGCTGAAACCCCTAAGAGCCACTTGAAGCAAAGGAATATAAAGGAGCAGGTTTCCGGAGAACTTTGTGTCATGGTGCAATTTGTTTCTAGCTTTCTATCTTAGATCTTCTAATAGACTTTGTGTTATTTTAGATCTAGATCTAAAGTGCCTTTGCTTATAATTATGTGCGTTGATATCTATTGGTTTCTTCTATGTGCATGCAATCAACTCTGATATCTATTAAGTGGGATGCACATCTTCCCCATTTCTTCCCTGTGTTTTATTACTTCTTTCTTCTATAAATATTTCCTTTCTTAACCAAATTGCTTACTTTACATTGTGCAGAACTATGCAAATATTATAGTTCATGAGCTGAATAGTTAAAGTAAAACCCCTATATAAATACTAGCATATTTATCTCACCGGTAAATGAGAGATTTATCTCATGACCGCCTAGGTTTTCAGCTATGTAGAAAATCTAGCCAACAAAAATACATAATGTTTTTCATGTCTCATGCCTCAAGAAGGCACTTGGGCAACGATCTTACTCCTTCACATGAGTTACCACCATTGGATGAAGAGGGTAAATTGGTCCTAATTCCGGAAGATATCATAGAAGTGCGTGAAAGGAAATTGAGGAATAGAAGTATCAAGGAGTATTTGGTTCGTTGGAAGGATTTACCCTGAAGATGCTACATGGGAAAGTGCAGCAATATTAGAACATCCACAATTGCAATTGCTTGGGGACAAGCAATTTTGGGAAGGGAGGACTGTAATGTCCCTTTTTCCCACTTGAGAGCCACTATTTGGACTTCATGTCATTCTTTCTCCATGGCAAAGAAGTAAAGAAGATGGAAGAGAACATTGAGTTTTCATTTGCTTTGTTTTTTACTGATTTTTGTATTTTATTTTAGTAATTTCCCTTTTATGGCAGGTCAGCTGAGATAAAGTCAATTAAAGGAAGTTAATGAAGGAAAAGAACATCTCTGTGGGTTGGCCTTACCTTTTAAAGCATCGGTGCCAATGGAGGTATATAAAAGGAGTCTTTAGACATCATTTGACATCTAGTTTTGGCGCATTTTTCCTAATCTTGAGCATTGTGAGCTTGTTGCTCCATGTTTTTCCACTTGAGACAAAACTCTCGTGTGGTTTCCTAGAAGAACAAAAACTCTTCTAGCGGTTTGGGTGAAGGATGAAAACCCTTCATCATTTCTTGGTATAAAAGTTTAAGGCAAATTTGAGGAAAGAACATTCATTTTCAGATTGTTATTGGCATCCTACATGTGGGGCAACCTACCTTCGTGTAGGGTTTGAGGGTTTAGTGAACATATATTTGTATTTTCAGTTCATGATCTGATTTGGCATATTTAC
The DNA here is from genome assembly GCA_018340775.1 of Taxus wallichiana var. yunnanensis. Lineage (NCBI taxonomy): Eukaryota > Viridiplantae > Streptophyta > Pinopsida > Cupressales > Taxaceae > Taxus > Taxus wallichiana. The sequence continues at coordinate 734,139,386 of CM031241.1, forward strand.
TAAGGCCGGAATCTGCATTTTCATGATTTTTGGGGGTTTCTAGACCCATAATTCATATTTTTGTTGTGGCTGATCTTCGCTGGACATTTATTAATTTCCAGCTGTGTGTTGGTTCAAAATAATTATTGTTTATGGTTTAGTGGATGCATAAAAGATATGTCTAATTTGTGGAAAGTTTATTTGAAGTAAATTTGGTGTTTGCCATATATTTTATACCACTGCCTGAAGAATTCAGTTCGCTGATTTTAAATTCAAACTGCTGCTTATAAAAATCAGATTTGGTTAATTGGTGATTTCCCTGATTTCCTTGGTTGTTGGCTTAATCCCGTGAAAGGGACATCTCGGAGGAAAAAAGCGGGGAACTATAGTTGAACATTTAAAAATATTCTTCAAACTTTAATGGTGCGAGTGGGCCGCAACGCTTTTATTTTTGGGCCATATCTTTTGATCCAAGGCTCCAAATACATCAAGAGGGATCCATTGGAAACCTCTTGAAGAATGTTATTAAATGGAGCATTTTTGAGCCATGAATCATATTGTTTTAAGAGCAGTTTGTAGTCGAAGTCAGAGGCAAAGGCAGAGATCGATGGAGTTAATTTCTTAAACCCAACACCTTGATTAAACATGCAGAACTATTTTCCATCAATGCACCACGCATTAATCAACATGCAAAAGTTTTTTCTGTTTTTGACCAAAAATTGAGCGGGTGAACATCATATCTGATTATTTGATGTCTGTAATCACATTTTGGCAGGATATTTGCATTCAAATCTCAATTTGTCCATCTCTTCTTCTTTTTTTCTTTGTGGCTTCTATAAAAGGAAAACTCTTGTCATCGTAAAGGGTTCCTCTTCACTCAAATGTAAATTCACTCCTATTTTCAGTGCTGAATATTCCTAAGTGTTTAAGACCTCTGTTTCAATCTTCTGTCGTGCTTCCAATGCCTCTCTCGCTGTTGTAACAGATTGTGCATCCCTTAAGCAATATAGAGAAGTTGATTATGGTTGTTTCACTCCAACTATTTTCTTTTGTTTGCCTTTCTTTCAGTGCTCTTATGTTATATTGTGTATATCATACTTGCAAGATTTTGTTTCATTGTGTCATAAATGGATTGAGGGAGAGTAATGCCCAATTTCTTTAGGGCATCACCATTTTTATTTTCCCTTTTTCTCTTGCAAGTTTTAGCTTACTGATAAGCATTAGAGTAGTTAAGACCAGGGACGGATGTTTTCAAAGGTCTGCCTTAAGGAGCCAGGGTCCCTCACCTTGGAGGCATTCCCATTTGTTCCTGTTGAGGCAGTGATGTCTTTGGGCACACAATTTCAGTAGGCAATAGTTTCTAGTACACCTAGTGAGACCGACTTTTTTATTTGAAAATCTCATGCAAAGCCTTTGTTTTACACTCTTGGTCAATATTTTGGTGATGATATTGACATCATTTGAGTTTAGAAGCACAAACCAATCATTTGGCGGCTCCACTCATTCGTCAACTAATTACCTCGGCTGCACATTATTTCCATCCACCTTACTTATGTTCCAATATTTCCAAACTTTCATGACTCTTCAAGGAGCTACCCATTCACTCATTGGAACCCTCCTCACCCTTTCCACATACAACAACAAATACAATCTCCCTTCCCCCTCCCTTGCATTCATGAAAAGTTTCCTGAGCATCAAGAATGGGAATATGATTATACACGTCAAAATGATGCATATGAATATCCTACTGAATTTGAAGAAATGTAGGAACAAGATGATGTTGGGAGCACCTCCTTCCATGCCCCTATATCACAGAGGTGATAAGCTCTCTTGAAGCTCGGTTACAACGCTAACATGAGATAATTGCAAGATATGAGGCTAGGCGTAAATAGAGCTATATAGATTCCTTGTACTATCCCCTTTTCTAAACTAGTTCGATTGGAAGACTTTGAGCCCATTCCACTTCCCTAGGGCAAGAAGGAAATGGGCAAGGAAAGTAATTGTCATATTTTTTCAGTTATTTTTGAGAGCATTTACATTTTTCTTTAATAGTTTTCTACACAAGTCGGGTCGGCTAGGTTAAGAAGGTGAAAAGCCAAAATGAAAAATAAAATAAAAGAAACCATTATGAGGTTGGTCCTAATTAGAAGCTTTCTAATTGTGTTTTGCACCACAATAAGGTATAAAAGGGGTCGCTTGGCTCATTTGTGCATCATCATCTTGTGAACTATATACTTCTCTTTTGGAAATTTGAGCATTAAGGTCTCATTTTCAGCCTTTGAGGACGAAAACCATCATTGGATCCTATTGAGGACAAAACCCTCAATAGTCACAACACTTGGGGACAAAAACCCTCATTTGTTGCATTGGTGGCTTCATCCGAGAGTCACAAGTGAGATTAAAATTCAGAATTTCAGAACGACAAGGGTTTCCATCTATGTTAGGGCACCGAGAGAGCTGAAAACCAAATCTTTAAGCAGGTTGAATATAGCACACAACCATAAAACTCGTAAAATACAAGTTGCAAAAACACAAAAAAATATTATCATAAAACACAAGAATAATTTATTATTCAATAATCTCACACACACACACACACACTTTCACATCCAAGAACAATAGTTTAAATAGGTTTTTAACATGATTATCAACACCTTAGAAATAGGTGAGATGGCCTATATTGGGAGATAGAGATATCTCCATAAATCAAGGAGAAGAACAATCCTTAAAAACTAATCCCCAAATGTATATGTGAGAAAAAAAAACTCACACAAAAGTAGGAGATAAGCCAACTAAGCTAGATACTCTCAAATGGAGCTTACCGGTGTAAATGCACAAAACGGAATTGGTTAGAAAATATCCCTAAACCAAGCTCGTGTATTCACACTTACATCAACACCCTCCCTTAAGCAAATATCAAGGAGTGAAAAACAAGAACAGGTCTACTATGCCAAATAAGGTACCCACATACAAAGAACTTATTCAAATCTTTCAAGTACAACTTCTTTAACCCCTAATAACAAGTTAATGAAGAAAACGTGGAGAAGGAAGAGGTTTTGTAAGAATTTCAGCAATTTGGGCAGGAGTAGGAACAAACTCAAGACGGATAACATCATTTTGGATTAGCTTGCAAATAAAATGCATATGGACCTCAATGTGTTTTGTCCTCTAATGCGCAATAGGATTTTTGGCAATTTCAATGGCACTCTAATTGTCACAACAAATCACAATGGGAAAGTCCCGAGAGAAGCCAAATTCATCAAGTATCCGCAGCCAAGCCAAAGAGCTTCCCGACCAATTTTACTACACTTCGTATTTTGCCTCGGTAGAGAAGATAGAGCCACGCTTGTTTGTTTCTTATAAACTCAGGAAATTGGTCTTGGAGTGGAAAAAGAATCCCAAGTACATTGTCGAGTATCTTAACATCCACCCCAATCAATCATGAATCCCTCAATAGTAGAACCATGTGAAGTGTATTGAATGTCATAGTTCAAATTCCCATAAATATATCGCAAAATATGCTTAGCTTCTTTCCAATGACTCTCATGAGGTTCATGTGAAAACCGAGATACAAGGTTAACAACAAATGCTATATCAAGATGAGTATGAATCACATATAACAAACTTCCTACCAACTGTCCAAACAAAGTAGGTTTAACCATCTTAGTTTTACAATCAACAATTAACTATATACCTGACTGATATGGAGAAGGTGAAGGCTTACAAGTAGCCATGTGAAATTTCTGAAGATCTTAAGCATATTTCCGTTGCTCGATAGAAATTGCTTCTGCAGACTGGTGAACTTGGAGACCAAGGAAGTAGTGCAACAGACCCAAATCTGTCATATCAAAATTGCCTTCAACTTTTGTTGTATGTCCTGAACCAAGGAGTTAGAACTGCCAACAAGGATTAGATCATCAACATATAATACCAAGATTAGCAAATCCTTATCACTTTTCAAAACATACACATTATGATCAATTTCACGACGATGAAAGCCAGCATTTAACAAAAGATATGCATTTTCTCATACAAGCTATGGGAGCGTGTTTGAGACCATAAAGAGAACGGCGATGCATGCAAACCAAAGACTTATCCTACACAAAACCTGGAGATTGCTCCATATAAATCTCTTCGTGGAAAACACCATGCAGGAATGCACTCTTCACATCCATTTGATATACTGGCCATTTGTAAGATGCAACAAGGGAGAGAACAAGGCATACATAATCCATTTTTGCTACACGAGAAAAAGTTTCAGAGTAATCTACTCCTTCAACTTGAGAAAACCCCTTAGCAACAAGGCAAGCCTTGTACTTGTCAACAAAACCATCAGCTGCATATTTGGTCTTATAGACCCATTTACATTTTAAAGTTTTTTTCCCTTAGAAAGAGGCACCAAATCCCAAGTATTATTTTTCAACAAAAATGAATATTAATCTTTCATAGCTTCATCCCATTCAAATTTACAACAAACTTCAAAAAAATGTAATGGATCCGATGAAATAGCTTAACCTAATAATTCCATACCAAAGGCATAAAGTGAGTACGGCGTAAATCAACATTACCAAAAGTTTGAGATTTAGAACGACGTAAATCACTCGGATCACCAGCCAAGTAACCACCTAATCAAGAGTGGATTGAAGCCATTTGGGCATTTGTGGTGCAAGAGATGGTGAAGGTGGAGAAGGCTGAGCCATTCCATTTCATCATTTGAATTAATAGACATGTTGTGCGATTCAGTGCAGGTGAAGGAAGAGAAGATGAAGGAGCATCATCTTCCGAAGGAGAGTCTGTTTCATCAACACGAACATCTCTCCGATAGAAAAATCCACGTCTAATAAGATCCCGAAGACGATATGCCTTCACATGTTCACAATGTCCAACGAATATAAGCTTATGTGCTCTTTTTCTCCATAGATTTTTGCTTCTTATCAAGAACAGAGGACCGTGCTTTGCTTCTAAAAACTCAAAAATCAGATACATTTGGTTTCTCACCTAACCATGCTTCCTCTAAAGTTATCCCTTGAACTGCTTTGTAATAACCCTTTTTGAGGGTTTTATCAAAATATTCAGAATTCTGGAATTAATTTGCAACAAATTAAAATTTAAATGTAGAAATTCTTCACAAACTCCAGTAGAATATTGCCCAATGAAAGATATATTATTTTATTAATTTCCTAGAGCCAAATCAACTTAGGCAATGCAAAATACTCTGCTGGAAATATTTTGATAATCTGGAAATTGCAGCAGTCATAAATAATTCGATTTGACCATTAAATATGCATAGAAATCCATGCAAATGCAGATTTGGCCTTTATAATGCAAGTCGACTTGGAATATTAATTTTATATGATGCTAATATCATCCAACAATTCAGAAATCTCACTAGAACAAGTCACACTTTTGTAATAAATGACATAAATCAGATTTGACACAATTTGATCTTCAATATAATAATAATCTGCAATTATAAATTGTTTTAAGTCAAAAGTGAGAGGTTTTCGTCCCTCACAATGGACCTCACAAGGGGTTTCGTCCCAAGTGGAGAGAAATGAGAGTTCACTCTCAAAATCTGATTTTTCAAATGAAAGTCGATATATCCAAATGCTGCCCCTTAACCCCTATTTATACTTTCCCAAGCGTGGTGTCCTTTCCAAGGCATGACCGACCCTTTTAATAGTCTTTTAATTATGCCTTGGCCGACCCATACATTCTTCAATTACTTTATAAAAAACATATAAAAACTAATGAAAATTATTTGCTGCACTTCTCCTTGCTTTCCCTTTTCTAGCCACGAAGAAGGAATGGCCAGAAAATCCATATTTAGTCTTCTAAGTTGGAAAAAGGGACATTACATGCTTTATGAGGATTCTGTTCAGAATACAGTTGGCACAATTCACTGTTTCAGCCCAGAACTCTAGTGGTAAATTCTTAGATTGAATCATGCAATTAGCCATCTCCTTGAGTGTTTTGTTCTTCCGCTCTGCAACACCATTCTATTGAGGGGTGTAAAGCACTATGTATTGATACAAGATTCCATGGTCACTAAAAATTCTCTTAATGCATTACTTATATATTTTCTCCCATTATCGCTAAGTGCGAGCTTTTGAAGTGAAAAACCTGATTGCTTTTCAACAAAGGCTTTAAAAGCCTTGAAATTATCAAATACATCACTTTTATATTTCAAAAAATACACCCAAGTTCTAGTGAAATCATCAATAAAAGTTAGCACATACTTAGCACCAGAAAATGACCGTGAAGGAAAAGTCATAATATCACTATGTACTAACTCAAGAGGAGCCTTAGCTCGTGTGGCCTGTCCCTTTGGAAAGGGATCTTGATGTTGCTTACCAAGCATACAACCTAGACAAACACCATCATTAGAAGAAATTTTAAGAAGCCTTATTACCATGTTCGAGAAGATAGCTACCACAGAGATATATGTAGTTGAGGTGACCAAACCTCTCATGCCATAGTTTACTCACAAAATTTGAGTGAGCAATCAATGAAGATCCTACAGAAGTCTCGAACTTATCAAATAAATACAATTTGGAAGAATGATCCACCACACTTGTAGCTACAATATCATTAGGGTTATTCAATTTCTTGATTACAACACCATGAGGAGAAAATTCAACAATTTTCCCATCATCGAATGACAAATTTGATAGATAAACAAAAATTTAATGAAATATCAGGAACATGAAGAACTTGTTTTATAAGTTCATTAGGCATATTGACAGTGCCAGCTCTTAAAAAATCAACAAAAAGAGTTGCCTACCATAATGTGAAGTGTTGCAACCAAAAACTAAACTCAACAAATTTCTAGAATGAGTTATATGATGTGTAGTAACAAAATCAAAAATTCATTTATCCTTCAATGGAGAGAAGGCCCGTGTAGAAAGAGCTTTCCCTTTACCAGTGTTGGAAGAAGATGAAGGTGGCGAACAAAAAGTTTGTGTTGTTTCAATGTCTTTTCCGGTAATTAATTATAACAAAACATCTAGACTCGGGATGATTTGTTTTATTACAATATAGACATGGATCACGACCTTTCTTTTCACAATCTTTTTCCCTTTACCAATACTAGAAGGCTTAGAAGCATCAGAATTTTTAAAAGTAACAATGATGCTAGGAGATGATTTTGGAAATTTTGTAATCTTAGGTCCTGCTTTCCACTTAGGTTTCCCTTTTACCCTTAGGAGAATTTGCTACTAATGCTTGGTTTGAGTTTGGTAAGGCATCAAGCGACATAATTTTGATTGTTCACGAGATAACCTATCACAAAAACTTCAAATGAAGGCATTTGAAACCGATCTCCTAGAGCATCCATGGTGGAAAAGAAAAAGTAAATAGTAGAAGGCTTAGAAGCATCAGAATTTTTAAAAGTAACAATGATGCTAGGAGATGATTTTGGAGATTTTGTAGTCTTAGGTCCTGATTTCTACTTAGGTTTCCCTTTACCCTTAGGAGAATTTGCTACTAATGCTTGATTTGAGTTTGGTAAGGCATCAAGTGACATTAATTTTGATTGTTCACGAGATAACCTATCACAAAAACTTCAAATGAAGGCATTTTAAACTGATCTCCTAGAGCATCCATGGTGGAAAAGAAAGTAGAAGTAAATACTGAAAAGGGACCTTTTAACTTTGACAGAATTAGAAAAATACATTCATCATCTTTTTGTCTCTACCACCATCTTTTAATTTACTTCTAAGTTCCTTAAATTTTGTCAAAAATCTTCTATGGAAGGAAAATTTGAAGGTGAACAAGATGTGAACTCCATTTCCAGTTGCAATAATTTGAACTCATTTATCTTGCCAAACAAACTTTCAAATTTCTCCCATACCTCTTTTGGAGACTTGGCAGTTGAAATGTGGAATTGTAGATTGTCTACAATATTCAGAAAAATGAGCCTCAAAGGCTCGTCTAACTTACACATGTAACCCTACTTGTCTTTTTCACTAGTGAAGGCAAATAGTAAGTCTTGAAACACGCGCCAAAGACCCCATGATTTTAACAACCGCTCCATGTTTGGCTTCCATCCATGACAGTTTGTCAAATTTAATGGTTCGAGAAAACAGAGATCCATTATGTTTGCAGGCACAGAAGAAGAGGCCACACTCTTCGACATGATGAAAAAGTGTTACTCCCTTGCCCCAAAACAAAAGTAATGGAAGAAAATTTGCCTCCTGGAAGAATTGACTTTTGCAAAAAAATGTGTTTTTGATCTTCCAATTATCAACTTCCTTTAAAAAAATCTTCAAAAATGTGTCTTGAAAATATATTCAAACAAAATTGTGTTTTTAGCCTAGCCTCGGCAATCTAGGGAGGAGTGAGCTAAAGGAGAGCTCTTGGAGAGTTGGTTGTGAGTTGGGGCTGAGCTAGTGAAATTGGATTCAAACCCATGACTTAGTGAATACAAGCGACAAGCTTAGCCACCGCTACTACGGTTGCTCCACATACACCAATATGCCATATATTATATTTATTTTTTGCTTCGCCTAAGGAAACAAAAAATAAAAAGAGGCCGAATTAGGGTTGAAACCCTATCGGTCAAGTTACAATATGTCGTTGAGCTAATAAGAAGAGGTGGTAACAAGCAAAGACGAGTCGAGCCACAAGGCCGAGTTAGAGTGTCAAGGTATGGGGTAAGCAAGGTTGCGGTCAAAGGAGAGATAAAGCCGAGTCGAGCCGCATTTCCACCCAAGCGAGTTGCCACCGAGCTACAATCAAGCTACCGCTAAGCACTAAAGACCCACCACCAAGCCACCGCCGAGACGCCAATACACCATCGAGTCGCAGCCACCAAACACCACCGAGTTGGAAGCGACCTATGGAGGGATCGAGGCAGGAGTGAATTGAGCAAAGAAAGAGAGATGAGCAAGGCACATGTCGAGCTTGCAAAGCCGAGTTGGAGGCAGGTCCTAGGTGAGCTATGGCCGAGTTGGGCTAGGTGCAAGGCGAGTTGGGGTAGAGTTGGGGCAAAATAAGCCTTTCAAGAAACACTTGCTCAGTAACTTAATTCAACAGACACCCCGATCTCGTAGCTAAACCTTGAAAAAGACCCTAAGCGAGAATGCTAACAGAATCTATACAACTACAATAAAAATGAATATAAACAAAACCGAGAGGTTGGAACCTAGGTTTCCTGCAACAAACCTCCCGCTCTCGATACCTTTAGAGAGCTGAAAATCAAATCTTAACAGGTTGAATCTAGCACACAACCATAAAACTCAAAAAGACAAGTTGCAAAAACACGCGAAATATTATCACACTCACAAAAATAATTTAATATTCAATAAAATCTCTCACACACAATTTCACATCCGGAACAATAGTTTAAAATTTAAATAGGATTTTAACATGATTATCAACACCTTAGAAATAGGTGAGATAGCCTATAATGGAAGATAGAGATACCTCCATAAATCAAGGAGACGAACAATCCTTATCAACTACTCCCCAAAAGGGTACCCGAGAAAAAAACAACTTACACAAAAGTAGGAGATAAGCCAACTAAGCTAGATACTCCCAAATGGAGCTTATTGGTGTGAATGCACAAAACAACAATTGGTTAGAGAATATCCCTAAACCAAGTTCGTGTGTGAGTGTGCAATAATTTAATATTCAATAATCTCACACACACTTTCACATCTGGGAATAGTAGTTTAAATAGGCTTTTAACATGATTATCAACACCTTAGAACTGTCGGTCTGCACTTGTTCTCGTAGCCTACACCCATTGAAGAGATATCACTGAGATTTAAAAGAGTTTTGGGAATATGTTATTGCTTTGAAAGTAGATTTTGGCTTTTTGATATCATCCGGGGCGAGTTAGTGAGTGCCGGGAAAGGCAATATGTGACTTATTCCCATAGACTTTCACAAACCTCGCCCCCATCCCCTCCACCCTTCAAATTCTTCTCCCTTTTAAATCCTTAACAAGGAGCATGAAAGCACAGAATGACTGGTTATGTTTTCTAAGTGGACAAGAAGGTGATAACTTGTAGTAACGATTATAAATTGGGCTGAGCATGATCTGTTACTTCTTAATAACTTGTATAAGTTCATTGTTAGCGATTTATTGTGGCTGCCTACTTTTTTATATCCAATAAGGCTTGTTACATCCAAGATCTTGTGCAGATCTGATTTTGATTGGGCACAGAATTGTTGAATGTTTTGGTCGTACAAACTTAGAAAATAGTGTTGATTACTCATGTAATATTAAGAATTGCTTTCAGTTAGAAGTTTTAATCTTTGTATAAGATGTTTGAGCAAAATGAACATTGAGGAATTAGTGGCACTTGGGGATACCAGTGTTTTCTACTTTAACCACTTACTTTCCTGCGTAGAGTTGGAGTGGTTGTGTGGCTGCAATCTCGTTAAGAGTTTGAACAAAGCATAATTCAATTAATCATTACTCCTATTCATTGTGTTGTCTTATGTGTGGTGTGACTTCATGTATGATGATAACTGTATATGCTGTGCACATGGTTCTCAAAGTCTATCCCCTGATGGATTCTCTTTTTTGCCACCCTCTTTCAAGGGAAGTATTAGGAAAATTCGTATTTACATTGATTGAATATTACTTACTGTGAGTAAATATTAATAAGTGGTTAGTAAGTTATACCCGTATACTCATTTAAACGGGTTATAATTTGTTATTTGTTATTTACCCGTGACTATCCCGGGTTATTAGATCCTATTTTCTAGGAGGCTGTTTGGCTACCTCTATGGCTATTTAATAGCCTATGTATTGATTTCACAAATATGTTAAATAGAAGATTATTCTGTGTTTAATTTGCTGCCATACCATTAGGTTGAGCCACTCCCATGCATGAGGCAAAGCACATCAACAATGCTCTCCCTCTCCTATCTAGATGTTGTTGTTGCATGGAGCTATACAGTTGGACAATAATTTGTAGATGGAATGCACTTGGTAGCCTTGTACATTTTCCTTGTAGCAGTTGTTTTATTTAATGTTAACTTGGAATTGAAACATGATGAGCGGTTGTTTTAAGATGTCATGTGCTGTAAATTTTACATTTATATCAGTGAGCAGGATTTGGCCATGTTACCCACTTCCTTTGATTTATTCCCTGATCTGAATGTCTGGTATGAATTTGTATTTATGGTTGTACTTGATTCAGTCTGGACTGATTTATCAGTAAGTGATTATTAATGCATTTTAAAGCTTGCAAAAGATGATTTGTTGTTTTAAATGCTGTGTCATTATGGACTGGTCTTGAGATATAGACATACATCATCATACCTAGCTGTACCTTTTGATTAAGAGGGAATTGTTGACATTTCTTAGCTGATTATCATATGGTTGAACTTCCATTTACGAACAGGATCTAGAAGTTGAAGGCCCCCCTTTGATCAACACGACAACAAAACTTTTTACTGTACAAGAAGTGGAAGAGGGTATTATGAAATTGGGGTTGGAAAAGCCAAAGACTTGGATGAATTTCAGGCAGAATATTTAAAATGGGGAAAAGAATTTCGCTCCTCACATTGCCAACATATTCAACAACATCATTCAACAGGGTTTTCCGGAGATTGGACTACTAGTCTTGCGATACCTCTTTTTAAGAGTGGAGATGTTAACAATCCTTCTAATTATAGAACCATCATGATCAACCCTTTGTTTGCAAAGTTGTTTGGTAGCATGGTGGAATGCAGAATCAGCAAGTGGGCAGAAGAAAAAGGCAAGAGAGCAAAAGGGAAAGTAGGGTTCAGACCTAAGTATTCAACAATAGATCATGGTATCACTTTAAGGCACATTATTGAAAAAGCTTGGGCTGCTAAAGAGGAAGCTTTCTGTTGTTTTGTTGACTTCAAGAAGGCTTTTGACACAATTCCTAGGAGTAAGTTATGGGACAGAATGAAGGAGCTTGGTATTCCAACACATCACAAAGCAATTGTTCATAGACTTTATGAAAAGGTACGAGTCAAAATTAGAACTCACACTGGTATCTCAGAAAGTTTTAGGAGTGATATTGGGGTTAAACAAGGATGCCCATTATCGCCTACTTTATTTGGCCTATATATCGACAAACTTGAGGAATGGTTAAATATGCAGAGTGAAGATGGTGTTCGCCTAGGAGAGTATGTTGTAAGACTTCTCCTATATGCTGATGATCTTATCTTGATTGCTAGGTCCGCTCAAGGCCTTCAAAAGCATTTATGTGTGCTTGAGCACTTTTGCAAAGAAGTGGGGATGCAAGTCAACACCAATAAGACCAAGATTATGATCTTCTCCAATAGAAAGAAAAGAACTCAATATGATTTCTATTTCGATGGAAACATTTTAGAGGAAGTAACAAAGTATAAATATCTTGGGTTAGACTTTAATAACAAGCTCATCTATGTTTTTATGCTTTCCAAAACAAATGCAGAGAGGCGGAATTATGGGATTGGAAAACTATGTAGACTTTGTTTGGGCTTTTAGTGACTCCAGTGGTGCTTTACGGATGTGAGGTTTGGGCTAGCAACATTTCAAACTCAAGATGGAAACAATTTGAGAGGATTCAAAAACATGATTACTAGCAAGTTCAAATTAAAGATCTCAGTCCCATATGACATTCTCCTAGCTGAAACAGAGTTGTACCTCTAGAAGCTATTGTTATGGTTCGTCTCATAACATATCTAAAAAAGATCAAGCAAATGGAAGGTAGTAGATGGCCTAAGGTTGTCCTCAATGAGTTTTTGGAGAAAAGAAAGAAGTCGTGGATGAATCAAAACAACAAATGGCTTTAAAAATGGAACATTCATTTGAATGCATGTCCTAATAATAGTCAAGAGATAAAAACTTTTGTTATAGACAAATTCCATCAAGCTATGTGGGGAAAGCCATTGGGGAGAAAGAAGAGGTACTATTTGGAGGAATTTAACTCTACCATCAACAAAAGGCTTTTATAGGGGCTAATATCTTGTGGAAAGCAAAGATCTTCATAGCTCAATTGAGAACTAATTCACATCGTCTTCGGTGTGAAACAGAAGATGGAAAAGACCTAAAGAGACATGGGAAGAGAGAATTTGTATCTTTTGCACGTCTGGTGTGGTGGAATCAAAGAAACATTTCATGTTGGATTGTAATGCTTATAATGACATTAGGGCCCAATTTGCTAGCACGGTGGCTACTACCTCCTTTCAAGATATTTTCAATGAGAATATGGTTGAAAAAACAGGGAGCTGATCATTAAACTCACTAATAAGATCTAATTTCCGTAAAATCTTTGACAAGATTTGTTGTCCCATAAGCGGTGTCCCCATATTTCATCCTGAAATATGTGACTACCCTATCCGAAAAAATTTCGTACTTTTAAAATAATGGGTCGTTTTGTGTTTTTATTGTCAGAAAGTTCTTGCATTGCGTCACAAGGTAATCTCAAAGAGCCATATTAGCCATTTTTGCCAAATACCCAGATGCCCAAAATTGTTATATTTTGTCGTCGGGATTTGTCTGCGGGAAATTTGTATTTAATTATTTTGAGCCCCGTTTGAGGCAATTTGCGCTCCGATTTAACCCTGTTGTGATCGAACATATCATTATTCCTATATACCATAAGGGTTTTAACTAGGAATGAGTTCTGCACTTTATTTGTGACTTTTGGCAACTTTTTGTGTTTTTGTGTTTTCCGTTTCGTTTTCTGTGAAATTTCTCTAGATCAATTCCTTTGCCGGTTTGGCCTGATTCTTGGCCTGGAGTAACTGGGGATCACATACGCACGTTATGCCAGAAGGAAGTCGCCATCGGAGGTCCGGTTCACTGGGAAAAGGCGAAGTCGTGCACTAAAAAGCCCTTGCAGGGGTTGGGCGCATTTTTGGAAAACAAAGGATTTAAGCCGCATAGCGAAAAAAAAATAAGAAAGCAGAGTGTGCAAGAATTTTGTACCTGCCTAGTAGGGTACTTTTTCCCATGATAGAAAATTCACTTAAGTTGCAGTGGGAAAATTAGAGGCAGCAAGCAGAATTTATTGCCTGCCTTGCAGGGTAAAAATTCCCATGGTGAAATAAAAGAAAAGTGACTTAAGTGAAATCATGGATTTTATTGCCTACCATGCAGGTAAATAATCCCATTGTCAAAGTCAAATCACTTAAGTGGATCATGGGATTTCCGGGGCTGCCTTGCAGGGTAAAAATTCCCATTGCCATGTGTTTTTAAAAATAGAATTCTATTATGCTAAAAAGTGCGACCCACCTTGGGTGAATAATAATGCATTAAATAAATATTTGTTAATATTTATTCACCCAATTTTGGCACCCAAGCTTGTGGAAAAGTCAACAAAGGGAAGTGGACAAAAGAATTTAAAAATAGAATTCCAAAATTAAATAAATTTAATTTATTTAATGCAGCCCCTTTTGAGAAGGAAATAATACTTTTTAAAGTATTAATTGATTAAATTAAATTCTATTTTCAATGGCTATGGTCAAAGCACACTGTGAAGCTTAAGTGAAGTGAAGAGTGGATGATTAAATTGATTAAATTTAATTTAATGGATGGTTGTCCTTAATCATGCAATTTTAGCACATCAGTTAAAGAGAAAAACATGATTTTTAATTAATTAATTGCTAGGAATAGGAAGGGCAATTATTAATTATAGAATTATGAGGGTTATATAAGCATGGGCTGCCATAAGGGTGAATTAATTAATTCACAGGTGAAGAAGTGCAGCCCAGAGGAAAAGTGCGCCCCATATTGAAGAGGATTTTGCTTAAAAGAAGATCAAATCAAGGCTAAAAGCTTCCAATTTTGGCGCATACATTGAAGGAGGTTGATTTGTGTTTGCATAAGTGATACAGGTGCTCAGGTGATGTTGGTAAAATTCATGTTTGCTTTGCATGCAAATAAAACGTCAAATTTTGGGGCAACAGGCTTGAATTATGCAGATTTTTGTGATTAAAATTCATCTGTGCATGCTCTGGTTGCCATCTTTGTCTGAATTAATTGCAGGAGTTAGATACAGGTGCTTTTATAAAGAAAAGGAACTTATATCAATGTCCAATACATTGAATATTTCCTCCGAATCTGAAGGATTATCCAGATCTGCACCAGTTTTAAAGAATTCCAGTCAAATAAGAAGAAAAAGAATTGTTCAAACAAAGATAGACAAAGTTATGGCAAAGAAAGATGAAAAAGAAAGCACAAGGGAGTCATGCATCACTTCTAAATTTGCAGATATTGAGACACGGATCTAGGCTCGGAACCTCTTGCTGAATTGATAGACAGATCCAGAGCAGGAAAGACTTCACTCATGCGTGCAGGAAAAACTTCACTCATGCGTGCAGGAAAAACTTCACTCATGCGTGCAGATTAAAAGCAGTGGAATTATTCGAGCTGCAGCTTTTCCATCCACAACCCAGTTGCCAGAGTTTGTTATGCAGGTGCAGATCCATATCCAGATGTAGATGCAGATGCAAATCCATGTGCAAATCCAAATCCATGCAAATCCAGATCCGATCTCATAGTTGCAAAAAAAATCCGGCACAAAGGCTTCATCCTCTTGTTTCGAATGCAGCCCATGAAGAAGTCAATGCATGGAAAATTCCTTCCAAGATCTTGTGCAAATGCTCCCATCTTCCAGTTGAAGCCTTCATTGAATTTTCATTCATCCAGAGTGCTTTCTAGAATTTTTAATTGCTCATATGCAATTAAAAATAAGGATGATGAGTTATCTACGACAAACATTGCATTGATGCATGTACTGAGAAGAACTGCAAAAGCTTCAAGGATAAAAGAGAAGACAAGGCAAAGACAAAATCCAACTATTTCCAATTCCAGCTTGTTGTTTCCAGATCCAGTCAATTCTAGCTTGTTTCCATATCCACCGCTTCCAAATCCAAATGGTATCCGATCCAAATGCTTCAAGATCCATTTGAATCACCGACGCGACATGAAAAAGGACAAGACTGTAGCTTTCCTCTTCCTTCTTTCCTTCGACAAAGTAATTGAGCGATCAATTAAATTATACAACTTAAAGTGATTGGTTTAAAATCCATTACTTGAAGAAGTCAACTACTTGGAGATAGGTGGCAAGCGTGCAAAATAGAAGGTTCTATTTTCAGTTGCAAATCATACATGTCATGCAAAGAGGAATTCCAGGAGG
This sequence comes from Taxus wallichiana var. yunnanensis, assembly GCA_018340775.1. Taxonomy (NCBI): domain Eukaryota; kingdom Viridiplantae; phylum Streptophyta; class Pinopsida; order Cupressales; family Taxaceae; genus Taxus; species Taxus wallichiana. The sequence continues at coordinate 734,155,482 of CM031241.1, forward strand.
GAGATTGTCAGTTGTTTCTTTTCCAACTTCCACATGTGTCAGTTCAACTAAAAGCTTCCGACTTGTAATTGCCCCTCTACATTCTATAAGTAGAGGAAGAACCTTCGGTTAAAGAGCAGAATTTGTAAGTAGCAACCTTGTGTTCCAGACTTTGTGCTAAAACCCTTGAGAGCCACTTGAAGCAAAGGAATATACAGGAGCAGATTTCCAGGAGAACTTTGTGTCACGGTGTATTGTGCTTCTAGTTTTTATATCTTAGATCTTTTAGTAAGCTTTGTGTTATTTCGATCTAGATTTAGCGCTACCTTTGCTTATAATTCGTGTTTATATCTATTGGTTTTTCTATGTGCATGCAATCAACTCATATCTATTGATTGGGATGCACATCTTCCCATTTCTTCTCTCGTGTTTATATAATTCCCTTCTTCCATAAATATTTCTTTTCTTAAACAACTACTTACTTGCTGCAAAAACTCGCATGTATATGGTTTAGAGCCGAACAGTTAAAGTAAAACCCCATTTAGATATTAGTATACTTTAATTGACAAATCGACACGAGCCTCATCGGTAAATGAGGGAGATTTATCTCATTACTCGCTAGGTTTTGTGCTTTATGCAAAAAATCTAGCCAACAAATAGGTTGTCTTTGTAGCCTCACGACGTTAAAATATCTTCTTCTTCTTCTTTTTCTTTATGTTGGTAAATGTTGTGCTTTTATTTTAAAATATAATTAAACAATGAAATGTTCTGGACGTGTCCCTTCCAAAACTAACACGTTCGGATGTCCCGGACATCCAAGGATGGCAAGATGTGGGAAACATCCCCCACATTTCCAACAAAGGGAAAAACATTGTGGATGTCTCCGTGGATGTCCAAAAATATTAGGGACATACCCCTTGTTTTGGGGACACCAGGGGATGGTTGAACGTCCTCGGACCAAAGACGTCAAGTTTTGTATTTTTATTATTTTTATTTTATTTTTAAAAGAAAATCTTTGTTTCTCTTTAAAAACTAACATTTTTAATTATATGCTTAGTGTAAGATAGTTTTGAAGCCACTCATCTCTATTTGAACAAAAAGTTTGTATGTATAAATTGAATTAAAAATTAAAATTCACTTTAGAAGCTCCAATCACTTAGCAAACATACAAAGCCTATATGTATATATCTATATGAAGAGAAAGGTTGCGTAGAAGATAAAAGTAGTAAGACAGAGATAAAAAAATACCAATTAACAATAACCTGATTGTATTGTATTACAAAGACATAATAAGAATCAAGAGTGATATATCAATACAAAAAAATCATGCACATGGTGGACTGTCACAAACTGTTATTCATAAAATTTTCGAAATTTATTTGTATATTTTTAATATTTATATTATTTTAATAGCCATCCTCCAACCGTCCTGAAATTTTGGAAAAAATTTGCCATTTCAAAACTACGTCCTGTCTTCTTATAAACTTTGTCATGTCATCCCCCCGTCTCGAGTCTTAGGTAATTATGTAATTATGTAATTATGTAATTAAACCCTACTTTTACTTCTAGTTTTTCCTTGCCATTTGTTTTACCACTGTGGTAGGACCCATGAAATCAGTATGGAGTATTGATTTCTGAACTCGCTTGACGGTACTGTATTGTGTAACAAAAATAATTGTCACATTTTTCCAGTGATCAACCATAGGGTCATTACACTCCTTGTGTAGCAACAACATTGAAAAACTAGGAGAAAAAAAAAAGTAGACGGCATGGCCTCCTCTCTTAGTTTAAATCGCATGGAGGTTTCAAATCTAATGGATGGCTAAGGAAATCCAATCACACAATCATAGATGACATAGAGCTATTCAAATGAGCAAATGTCAGGCTAGGAATTAAATTGCAAGAGAAAGATTGACATAATGAATGGATGGGAAATTAAACAAGAAGAAAATATTCAATGAAGCTCTCATGTATTCAATAAAGCTTTGCTTGATGCACATATGCATACAAATATAAATAGCCACAAAGGGAGACTCTTCGGTTCATCTTCTAGATAGCCGATCAACTTTGCTTCTGTGTGCATTATTTACAATAAATTACAACCACAAACATTAAAGTGGAAAATATAAGACTTAGTATTAAGATATAATTTCTAACACCCCTCTATAAGACTATGTCTAATGTCTTGTTTGTCGTTTCTTATGATGCATATGACACTCAAAATAAACCATGTGCCAAAGAGAGTGAAAACTAGAGAACCCGGATTGATTGCACCCACAAGTAGCCCAAGTATGTTGCAGCTAAATTGTATTGCCTGAAAATCGGATAACCCAGGTTGTTTGCGCCATGACTGACCCAAAAGTTTTGTGAAGCATGCATTGAATGACCTGAATTTCTATCAAGATGAAAGCGTGAACAAATTATGTCCACCAAATGAAACTAGATGACTCTGGCTGATGACATTCATGAGATACCCAAAATGTATTGTTGCACTATATGACATGACTTTTTCCAAGCTGAAAATGTGAACTAAATTTTGTCCACAAATCTCTCAAAATGAAGGCACATGTCGACACAAAAAAATGCTCTTAAGTTAGAAAAAACGTGTCAAAATTGGATGAACTAGCTCCATATCTAGCCATCTTAATGAAGTGTAATCTCTGATGAATCAAATGCTAGTCTGATCATTACTTCTTGTAGTGCACGAACTATGGTGCACAATATGCGACAATATGTTATAATCTACAATATGTTGCAATAAGTTGCAATGTATGAAGTATCAAATCAAAGAACTCAAACTATGCACAAACTGTGGTGCATGATATGCAGCAATATGCTATAATTTGCAATATGTTCCAATATTTCATCTTGAAGAACTTGAATCTGACTCTTAATGTTCCCCTTGTAAGATGAGACTAGAACATTGTTATATAGGCCCCCTTGGAATGGGAACGCCACATATCATCCTTAAATGAAAATGAACAATTCAATGACGCTTCATCACAAGTCTTCATTAAGCCACCCTTTCGGGTTTTCAACTTAATGGGAAGAGTTTGTAAGCCGCCCTTTCAAGTTATCAACTTACAACTCAAGTGCAAAATTATAATCAACATGCAATCTGTACCGAACTGCATATCCTGTGATCATCATTAATATTCTTAACAAAATGGGAAATCAAAAGAAAAATATCCCCATTCATTGGTCAATAACAATGATAGTGAGTGCATAATTATCCTATGTGGGAATTGGGTGCAACTATGCAAATCTTTCAGCAGATTGTCAGTCAATAGAATCTGCAGTCACATAACGAAGCTCAACAATATCTGCAAGGCTAAGCTCATCATTTGATATAGTGGAGTGTACTCGCCTGTAAGACTTTGACAATAGACAAGCCTTTGATTGCCATCTCGAGTGATTTATCCATCCAAAATGCACATGCCTCATAGATTTGGTAGGCAGACCTTGAGATAACATTGTTTAACAGAAGGTTTATGCTAACCACATGATAGACAAGCATGTAGGTCAAAGCAATCAGTAGAGGTATGACCATGGTGTCCACAATGACAATCTTTTTGGACTTGATGGATTTTAGTGCAAGTTGGTTTTGATTGATTTGACAACTTGGCAATTTCACTAGACTGGCCAACAAGTGAAGACTCAACTTGACTTTTGTTCAAAATACCTCCGAACAAATAATTGATAGGTTTGGAATATATGGTATATGAAAATTCACAACACTTGCAAAACCTAGACCAATACAATGTTTTTTGGGTTTCATCGTCTCCCGCACTCACACAACAGTGTAGATTCAACAAAAGGGGAAATAAAAGGTATTATATCCACAACAGCTTCTCAATTGCCTTAAAATTATCTTAGGTTTTGATCATAGTGACCTAAGTCTCGGGGATGGGGGGGCGGGGAGACGGGGGGATGGGACGGGAAAATATTCCCAAATTTTGGGGACGGCAAGGGGACAACTATTAAAATAATATATAAGTATTAATATTTGAATAATTTAACTTTATTCAATGAAATTTAGGGATGTAAACTCTATTTAGGTACTTTCAAGATTATAATTTAATGTTCCTCGTAAAAATAACAGCTTTTTAAAAGTAAAAATACCAAGGTTTTGAAAGATTTAACAAAAAAAAGAGGATGTCCCCTCCATGTCCCCAAGTCCACAAAAACGTTTGGGACGTCCCGGGACATCCGGGATATCTCCAAAATATGGGGGCCGTGTTCCCACGTAACACTGGTTTTGATACAACATGATTGGACTCAATAACTTTGATCTTTTCCTTGCTAGCATTGGTAAAAGGTTTATTGTGTTCTATAATAGGATTGTTTATAATGTAATCATATTTGTCAAGAGGATGTGCCTTGTGAGAATCAATCTAATTTTGTAGATGAACTATCTCCTGTCGCAAAAGAGAGTGTTGATTACAAAATTGCATAAACATTGGTTTGAACTGTCTCCAACATTCTGAAATCAAATTTGCTTCCTGATGTGTGTGTACATGAAGTTGCAAAGACAATATGCCATTTAAGTATAATGTGCTCATTGTGTCTGCTGTGTGTTGGTGTATGCACAATAATAACTTTTGAGTCGGTAAACACCAAAATTGCTCAAAAAAACAAAAAAAAATCTTGAATGGGCGAGTCTTTGCACCGTGACTTCATTTAAACAAGTTCTTACACCGTTATTTCTCCGAAATATATTTTAGAAGCTACAAAATTAAAATTCATCTGTGTAAATTGATTTCAGAATCCATTTTGCCTCAAAAACAAGTGGTCATGAGCCAATTTTGGCCAGTGTACACAAGTTATGCTGTTTTAAAATTTTCACTGGTCTCATCTCCAATGCAATTTTGGCAAATTATCCAAATTTAAGGAGATTAAAATGTACTAGGTGAGTGAATTGGACCCCTAAGTATTTGTACTTGTTGGAACCATGGACAAGTTTACTTTCCAAAAAAGTAAGTTTCAAAGACAAATTTGACCTAAAGACCTAGATATGATGAAAAACACGGAAAGAGGTACTAATTTTTCTTGGTTTTGCCAACTAATACAAAATTGCAAAAAATAAAAAAATAGATAGGGTAAAAGTGGTTTAAAACAGGGCCCCAACCCTGGTACAAAATTAAGGTGGTCTGAAACCCGGATAAAGCAAAGAAATTGTACAAAAATCAAAGCATTGACTGTTTAGCCAACAAGCAGCTAACAAACCGCCACCCAGCAGCAAGAAGGCAGTAAACCACCAGCAAAACAAGAGCAAAAATCCAACAGCAAGGCCTACTCAAGGAGATCTAGGATCCCCTTCATCTTTTTGACATTCTTCTCCATGCCCTACAAAATCCCTCTAACAAAATTAAAGGGGGCGAGTTTTGAACTCCAGACCTCTTGGAAATGAAGCGGCTTGCAAAATAAGACTATTTATATCACTTGTCTCGTCAAAATTCTAAAACTTAACTTCACCTTTTTTAACAATTGTCCTCAACCCATGTGGTTATTGAATTGAAAAGCAAATAAGATTAAGTTGGACTGAAACTTATATCTTGGAATACCACACCCAGAATAGAAAAACGCAGCATTTTGTTGACAGCTCACAATGTCAGAGAATGTTGTAGGCCTGCAATTTTTCCAAGCACAAAAGCGTTGATAACGGGAATGGGGACTATGGTGACCTAAAGTTCTCAGCGAGCTTCTCTTGGAATGGTGGGAATGGAGGAGCTTGGCACCTATTGGAAATTTCAAATAAGAATGCAGCGTCAGTAATTCTGCTGGACAGCCTCTATATCCCGAGCCTCTTTGATTCCAACTCGTGTACAAAATCTGTTTGGGTCATGATCCGGCTGAATCAAAGGAGATAGAGGATGGCAGCCAAGAACCACTAGCACCACCACTTCTTTCTACAGCCCATGCAAAGCCTTACAACATATGGAACTTATAATTCCACGTGTGCAGCTTGGACTGCGAAGTGAATTGTCTGCTCCAATATATGAGAAAATTACCATTGACTAAAGGTCATATATCAGAGTGGCACAGGTCATCATTAAATGAATATTATTCTAGACTGCACGGAAACGCCATAGGGGTCCTCGTACCAGCCTGGAAACGTACCAGGTACTGGTACGAGGACTGGTACACTGTGGGTACGTCCGAAACGTACCCACAAACACAAGGTACGCACTACGCACTGTCCCATAAAAACGTCATTTTTAAAACAAAACTCAAAAAAACTTTAAAAATATGCCATTTTTTTTTAATTTTAAAATTTCCTATATCTAACCTAACCCTAAACGACCCCCAAACACTTATATAAACACCCAATCCCTCTACTTTTTCCTCACACTCAATCTTTGTTATTTTGCTTGAGCTTGAAGGAGAGAAAGAGAGCTTGGAGGAGAGAGTGATTGAGCTTGAAGGAGAGAGAGAAGGAGAAGCAAGTCTACAAACATCAAGGAGGATTTTTCCAGGTATTTTACATGCATTCAGGCATATTTTTTTAAATCTTTTGAGCAATGTTTTGTATATGAATATGATCAATGATCAATATCATGAATGATGTGTTTCAAACACATCATTCATGATTATTGATCATGATCTAAATTTATTTTTAATATTTATTTATTTTACGGTTATTAAAATATAATATATTAATTAATTTTTCCATATTTTAAGTTCAATAGTGACGTTTTATTTAATTAAACGTCTACCCTCTGTGTATGCTCTCACCTCGCACCATTTATGGCGAACTTGGTGATCAAAATCAGAGATTGACGTGTAGGACAAACTGTTTAATTTTTTTAATCAGTTATGTATTCGTTTTTTTATTTTAAAGTTTTAAATTGAATTTGTTAAAAGTTTAAATGTCTACCCTCTGTGTATGCTCTCATCTCGCACCATTTATGGTGAACTTGGTGATCAAAATCAGAGAATGACATGTATGGGTTAACAAATTAATTTTCTAATTTGTATTTGTTTTTAATTAAATTATTTTAATATCTAGCAAAGTGTTTTAAAAATCTCTTATCAGAGGTTAAAAGTTGAAACAAATTAATCCTACAATCATGGCATCCAGTTCAGCTTCAGTGGGGCAAAAGGGGGGAAATGTTTCGGGTGGTATGGCAAAGTGAAAATAGATCCAAATTATCTTTTATGGAGACATGTGGAAGTGGTAGAGCTTGTTGTCGGTGGTGGTGTCCGTGTTTGGACGTGTCCCCATTGTGCCACCACATTTAAATCCTCTAATACCCGTTTGAGAGCTAATTTGACTGGGGCACCGGGACGCGTATTAGACCATGTAGGAAGGTGGAAAAGAAAACTATAGCCATGTACCTAAAAGAGCAAGAGGATGCAAACATCAAGCAACAAGAGCTCACTCTAGAACCTTTCTTTCTTTACAACAGAGACCATGGGAAAACCACCAACATCAACACCATCATTTCATCCTTTCATTGAGACTCATGTTGAAACTATTCTAGATGATGACCCTTTTGATGCAGATACCTCAGGGCCATCAAGCAAGAGAACAAAAGGCCCATTAGAAAAAGCATTTAACATCGAGAAGAGGGATATTGCAGATGAATTGGTGTCTTGGTGTATATTTGCATGTGGACTACCATTCAATGTCTTGAGATCACCTTATTGGCAACAAATGGTGAGAGGCATTAATGAGGCACCACAGGGGTATACAAGCCCTAGCTATAATAAGGTTCGCACTTCTCTTTTGGCAAAAGAAGTGCAACACATTCAAACATCTCTACAGCCAATTAGAGATTCTTGGACTGATTCAGGAGTCTCTATTATATCAGATGGATGGAAAGACTCCAGAAACAGACCTCTCATCAACATTATTGTAGTATGCCCTAAAGGGCCAATGTTTCTGAAGGTTGTTGATTGTGAGGGGGAAGTAAAAGATGCCCAATTCATTGCAAATATTCTCATTGAGGCTATTGAGTCAGTGGGTCCGCAGAGGGTTGTCCAAGTCATCACAGACAACGCCAAAAATTGCAAGGCAATAGGATTGATAGTAGAGGGTAGGTATGAGCACATATTTTGGACACCATGTGCAATACACTCCCTGAATCTAATGATGCAGAAGATTGGGAAAATTGCATGGATTGAGCAAATATACACAGAGGCAAACGAGATTCAGATGTTTGTCACCAACCATCACATGTCTCAAGCCATATTCAAAAGATTTTCAAAGTTGGAGTTGTTGAAGGTAAAGGAACAATTCATTTTAAATTTAATATTTGATTTTAAATTTTTAAATCAATTTCAAATTGTGTTGTTATTGAATTGTTTCCATTCTTTTTAATATGTTGTTGAGGCTAGGTTCGCCTCTCACACACTCGTCTTGAGACGACTTGTGAAGGTGAGACGTGCTTTGAGCATGATGGTGATTGATAATGTTTGGACCATCTGGAGGCAATCTAACACAGAAAGAGCCCAAAAAATAAAATCATGGATCCTTGATGAGCATTGGTGGGGAAAAGTTGAATATTTGTTGAGTTTCACAGAGCCTATTTTGAGTATGATACGATTTGTAGACAAAGATAATGCTTGCATTGAGAAATATATGATGGCATTGACTCCATGCTTGAAAAAATCCATGATATCATACAAGCCAAAGAGCAGGACCCTTAAGGAAAAATTTTACAATGAAGTTAAAAATGTGATCGTGAAAAGGTGGAACAAAATGACCACCCCATCAGCATCTCCTCATTATGCTTTAAATCCCAAATATTACAAAGTAAGGTGAAATAGTTGGGAGAGTGGTAAACAGCGATCATATGATGATCAAGAGGTCAGTAAATGGGACGAGGTCAACATTCGAAGGTTGTTTCCGATCAAGCTACATCACTGCAGTCCACCAGGATGTCGATGTTTGTAAATGGACAAGGTAGCATGGGAGAGATAGAGGCTATTTGTGACAAACCCACCTTGGATCCAATCACGTGGTGGACTTGTCATGGCCATGATGCCAAGTTCTTACGACTACCATACGATCAAATTGCTCTCACAAGTATATAGTTTGTAGAATTTGTTATTTGATATTTTAATTACCAATTACGAATTAAAATTCAAAATGATATCATTCTTTTTTTTAATTAATAATATTAATACTTTGTTTTTTGTGACAGGTGGCTAGTAATTCTTCTACAAAGCGCAATTGGAGTACTTATGGCTTCATCCACTCAGCCAAACGCACCATGTTGGCATCGAAGAAGGTTGAAGATCTAGTATATGTTCATTCCAACTTGTGCCTCTTAACCCACGGACGCAAGAGTATACTAGTGGTCCTAACAAGCTTTGGGACCTCCAACCTGAAAACACGGACTTTGAAGCTTTTGTTGCTTGTTTGGCCAATGTTTCACTTCTTGGCATTGATGAGGAACTTCTAGGGAGCCCTTCACAAGGGTTCGAAAGTGGAGCTAGTGGGAGTGGAGCTGCAAGTGGCATCCATGAAGATGATTTTGACGATCATCTAGATGATATGCTCTAGAAGTTGAGAACTTGAATGTATTATGTTATTTACTATCATGTTTTGAACATTATGTCATTATGAATCAATACAAACTCAAGTCTCAATTCTCAAAGTATTGGAAATTTCAATTTTGTTTTCATGTTCTATGAATGATTTTAAGTTGTATGACTCTATGAGTATTAAATTTCAATAAGTATGCAATGTATGAGAATTAAATTTCAATAAGTATGCAAATGCTTCTTTAAATTTATAATTTATATACATATATATATATATATATATATATATATATATATATCAAACGTACCCAAAAGTGTACCGTACCCAAGATTTTTAAAAATTTGCCATATCAAAGGTACCAAACCGTACAGATGCAAAGGCTGCACTGCACCCGCACACATACACGTACTGTATCCGTGCAGTCTAGATATTATTCAATGGAAACACCGAACTTAGAAGAGAACTACTTGCCCAACCAATGACAAAAACTATGCTCCATCAAACAAACTCATGCAAGCCATAAAGCTTGAAGATGAAGAGTTGTGGCGTTTAGAGTGAAGATCAAAATTTTCAGTGGGATGAAAAATGGAGGATAAAAATGAGTGTAGCAGTCTATGTTCTAATACCAATGTCAAGCCAAGAATTAAATTGCAATATAAAGATTGATAGAATGAAATGAATGGTAGATTAGACAAGATGAAAATATTCAATAAAGCTCTCATGCATGCAGTAAAGCTTTGCTTGATGCATATATGCATACAAGTATAAATAGCCACAAAGGGGGCCTTTGGTCCATCTTCTGGATGGCTGTTCAACTTCCCTTGTGTGTGTATTTTTTACAATAAATTATAATCACTAATACTAAAGTGGTGAATAATAGACTTAGTATTAAGATATTATTTATAGCAGTTTTTGATAATGAAGTAGAGTACCCCATGCCTTGTCATTAATAAAGTATATTAGTTAATGTTTAATAAACCATTATGGTTTTGTGTTGTTTCCACCAGCTGGTTTATATTTTGTTCTGTTTTTGTTCCTTGTCTTATTGACTGCTATATCTGGATGCTGGATCCTTTTTTGTAACAGGGTAGGGTCCCTGGCAAAACCCTCTTTTTACCTATTATCTAAAAATAAATCACTAGTTATCAACTAACTAATGTTCAATTATGAACTTCCCCAACGATATTGTAACCTCTTTCAGCATAATAAATACAAGCACCACACACCTCTCAATGTGTGCCATGTGCCTTCCACTTTCTCTTCATTCTGTCTCTCTCATCTTCTAACAGCCATATCTTTGTTTAAAACTCATTTCACTAATAGAAGTGTGTTTTCTGTGACATTTTACCATATCTTTGGCTAAAAGTGCAAAAACTCAGAATTCAATATGCATGACAATTATACAGTTAGAAGAAGAAAGGACATAAAAAGTAGATGAAAATACAAATCTTAAAAAGGGTTACAAACTCAAATGATAGGGAAGCTTGTAATATTCTACGATTATGGTATATAGTGAAGATCTTTCTTCCTCAAACCTTAGAAAAACAAGACCAAAAAAATAGAATTATACAACTCAAATGATAGGGAAGCGTGTAATATTGTACGATTATGGTATATAGTGAAGATCTTTCTTACTCAAATCTTAGAAAAACAAAACTAATAAATTAGAAATATAAGTTCCTAAAATGCCAAATAAAAACCACAGATTACTCCACATACATACCTTTATTAAAGCTTGATCAAGGTCTACCAATGAGCCATGCTCTCGCTCAAAATGTGCCCAAGCTTTACAAATTACCTGCAAAAAGCTCCATCTTTTAGTACTTATAAATATTTTTTAATTTCACGGAACTACACAAGAGGGTCAAACATACTGCTGTGTAAAGGAGAATTTTCAAATGCAATCTTCCAAAGTATTATGCCCTTGTTCAGGCAATAGAAAACACCAATATCCATGACTGTAAGGAATAATATTAAAATGCATTTTTCCACAAATTTATGTCCTTGTTCAGGCAGAATACATTCATGAATACTAATTGCCTCCTTGTAGTCATACAATGAACAAACCTTGAGGCTTCTTGCAACCTCAAAAATCAAAACATCCTTTGAAGTTAGAACTCAATTAATTTTTCTGGGATGGTTACTCCATCTAAGTAGACGTCCTCCAATCATCTTGCGCCAAAGTCTCATTGACAATTCTGCCTGTGGAAACTATAAGGAAAGAGGTTGTATACAAAAATGCATACTTTCAAATCACAAAGATTTTCGAATTGCATGAAGATTGTAGAAAACTAAATTGTGAACATATACAGTTGAATGATGAAGCTTGTTGTATCAAAAATGGCTTCCTTTGAAGTTTTCCATGAATGTGAAGACCAAAAACATAAGCAAAACAGTTAAGAGGAAATTGCAGACCATAACAAGTTTTTCTTTTGCTAAAGATAGCTAAAGGAATGGCCCTAGATCCACAAAAAAACCATATGAAGATCAGTCCCAAGGATAATCTGCACTGGGAGAAAATAAAGAGAGCAACCTCCAAAGCCAATCTACCCACCCACCAGCTAGTGAGATATTAACTAATGAGTCAGATAGACTTGCCACCACCTAAACAAAAACAACAGGCCAACCATGTGAAGACCAAAATAAGTCCATGCATATCAAAGCCAAAAAAGGAGAAATGATGATCCATAGTTCAAAGTTCAAACTTCTTCAAACTGGTTAGCCAGAATCCATAAGAGGGTTGTTCTCACAGTGCCAACAATACCAGTGCAGCCTTCCAAATGCATAGTGTGGGTAATCATGAATCACCTACATTCCACGTTCCAAGATCAGTTCACCATCCTCTTCATAGAACCGGACACACAAATTCTTCACAAGAATGAAAGCAACTGTGTGCGCGAGTGAAAGTATAGCTTCCCATCTAAAATCCAGCAGGGAAACTTCACCCTTCTATATCAAATTATATCTATATATCATACTATAATGAAATATCTATCAGACACACCAATTTTTCTTTCCATTGTTACATAATAAGTCCATACAGTATAGCTTCAAGGTTTTGAGGCAGAGGAAAATTACATATGCCCCATTACAACCCCAGGATATATACAAATTATTTAGCAAAAACTAAAAATGACTATCACCACCCAGGAAAGACTAATCTAAGATAATCACATCCCCATCAGAGGGAGTATCTGCCTCAACTGAGTCACCATCTTCATCAGAAGTTTGGGGAAACAGGAAGAAGGATCAAAGATCTCCTCATTAGGTACATTGGGACCCAACATACCAACCACACAAACCAAGGCCTTGGTCAGAGCCAAAAGACCATCAATTTAAATATGATGGTGGTGTATTATTTCTGCAGAGTTGGAGTGATAAACACCGTCCAAATTGTGGTGGTTTTCATGTAAGACATAATTCCCAATAGCCTTGGACAACATATTGGTGCAATGAAGGAATTGATCAACATCAAAAACATTCCTTCTCCCAATAGACAAAGAATCTAACCTCATATTCTTGATAATATTTGCAATCTCCTCACCATGAGTCTCTCTCGTGTACTTGGCAATTCGCTACATTTTAGTGATCTATATTTGCATGTATGGAATATGAATCTCTACCTACGATCGAGGAGAAGCTATCTTAATGGTAAGATCTACCCTCTCCCACCAGCCATCATCTAACATTGTATCCTTGACCTTTTTTGAAGCAATTTGATCCATCTTTCTCCAAAAAGACCAAAACTCTGAAATAACCATGGCCCCAAGAGCGGTCTTGACCTCCCTCAACCTCCTAAGCATGATGAATGAGGAGGCAAACCGAGTATCTGCAATCTTCAACAATGATAGATTTGTGTACTCTTTATAGATTGTGAGGGCATTGGTATGGTTTTGTACAAAATTGCGGATATGGTGTGCATCATCAATGAGAGTTCCCATCCATGTCACATCTGAAGCAATAGATTTAAGTGCTAAATTCAAAGAATGAACAATGCAAGGTGTCCAAAATATCTGTGGATATTTAGTTTCCACAATCATGCCCGCAACCTTGCAAACAGGTGCATTATCTGTGATAATTTGCACACAAGAATCAACACCTACATCTTCAATGCTTTAATGAACAACTCACCTTATTGTTAGAACGTAATATTAAGTGCCTATAAACCTTAGTTTATAATTAAATAATCAAGAATATTTATATTCTTTATTATTTAATATAAACTTAGTTTGTTTATGTTAATTGATTATTAATTAATCAATATTTATTTAAATCGGGTACACCCTTCATTTAATAGGTCCGTGACCCATGGGTCATTGTGATTATTCACCTTGTGTGGATTGATTGATGGAGAGAAGTGAGGAGGGAGATTTTTTACTGGACTGTGTATTTATGTTTCTCTGATTAATGGAATATCTCAAGTTTCACCGTGGTTTTTACCCCTCGGGGTTTTCCACATAAATCCGTGTCTCTATGCATTTAATTGTTTATTGCATAAGTTTTCAATATTATTCATAAATGGTTATTACAAAGTTTCAATTTAAATACTCGTCCAAACACAGATATTGTGCATCCTTGTATTTTCCAAGAGCATCCACCACTTTCAAGAAGACTGGTCCATTTTGGGATGACACCATGAAATTGATAAGTGGATGGCATGTTGCATCTGTCCATCCATCAGATACAATACTAACACCGGATGAGGGCCATGATGATTTAATAGGTGCTAGAATTTTATCCACCTCCTTCTGCCTTAACCAACAATGTGGTTCTAAGCTTCTCTGAACTGGGAGGCACATACCCAATTGGAGCTTGTTCAACTAGAGCTCGACACATCTCAAAAAACAAAGGAGACTGCAACATTAAATGAAATGAAGTTGAGATAGAAGAAGAACCCAATGGTAAGATCAACCTCCTCTCGCTGCTCTTGTTGAAAGATCTTGTCCATTGGACCACCACTAGGAGCTGCCCTCTTTTTTGTTGGCTGAAATGCAGTCCCACTCCCACTTCTGTTGGATGGCTTCCTCAAGAATGGAAGAGGATCCTCATCTTTGTGTGTCCTACTTGCTGCTGCCACCGTCCCCAAGCCAATAGCATCCTCTCTTGACATATTTTTTCTTTGGGTAGCATTCACTGATTTACATGCTCCAAGTCCACACTTAAGGCCCAACAAATGACCCTTAACTCGGTAGTAGGTGCTCTTGAATTCGAGATGGCAGTAGTTACATGTCCAAACAATATTTCCTCCCCCAGCAAGCTTTGCCCCAGGCCCTTGTTTTCTTGTTACATACTTCCACAGCGGATTTTTTTTCTTGAGCTTGCTGTCTTGCTACAGCAGGGTTATATGCATCACTGGCAGCTCCACTTCCAACTGATGGAGCACTAACAGAGATAGATGAACTTGGAGGAGGGGGGCAGCACCAAAACTCAGATTCTTCCCTTTCCTTTGACCTTTACCAGCTGCCCTTGATGGTTGAGCCATGATTCCTACTTTTTCTGCATTCCTCAATAGCCTCAAAGTACTGCTTGTCATACTATCTCCCAACACAGGTATTTTTAAGGAACGAGAATTTTTAGAATTATATTACCGTAAGTGAATACTTTTAACTGAAAACTAGGAAATATATGCATATTAGGCGAATTCTAAGGAATAACGTAGAATTGGCTACTAAAGCATGTATATTCTGGTGAATGTAACAAATACATGTACATTTAATAGGAATATTTGGCAAATCATTTTCTAAAACTGATTGATTGGCAAAGCTATTTATTTTTAAATTGCCAAAAATATGGTCCAAGGACCTTGTCAACACACCATCAATTCCTACTTTTTCTGCATTTCTCAATAGCCTCAAAGTACTGCTTGTCATACTATCTCCCAACAAGGGTATTTTTAAGGAATGAGAATTTTTAGAATTATATTACTGTAGGTGAATACTTTTTAGCTGAAAACTAGGAAATATATGCATATTAAGCGAATTCTAAGGAATAACATAGAATTGGCTACTAAAGCATGTATATTTTGGTGAATGTAACAAATACATGTACATTTAATAGGAATATTTGGCAAATCATTTTCTAAAATTGATTGATTGGCAAAGCTATTTATTTTTTAAATTGCCAAAAATATGGTCCAAGGGCCTTGTCAACACCCAGACTAAAGACCAACATTTTGACTTCGTCCTCTTACATGAGCCATTGGATCCTAATTCATTGAGTCAGAAATACAAGGGATATATTAGTCAAACTATTCTTGATCTCTAACCCTATCATGGAAATCTTTTGACAATAACTCCTTGTAAAAGGAAATCGCTTCATCTCTGATGTCCTCCATCTCTTCTAGCTCCACTCCCCTAGGGAATTCTTATTTTATCGATTATGTTTATATTCCAGCAGATAATGACAGAAATGTAAAATAATTTGCTGTTTCTATCACCAGAATTTCACCAACTTGCCCTACATTTTTGCTTCCAATAACTTTTGTTGTTCCATGGGTAGACAGCTTTCCATATGTGCCTATCCCTGATTCCATTCACCCAAATTGATAACTCATTGTAATTCTTGTATCTCCACTTCAACACGTGCTTTTCTGTCAACACAATTTCCAAAATTTTATTTATTCCAAGCCTTAGCCCTCTGTTTGACCATGTTCGGATTTTGGGTTAGAATAAAGAAATTTGATTCATTAAATAGAGTTGCCCCGCATTGCTTAACCAATTCCAAAATGACAGATCCTGCAGTAGCCGTATGAACTCAAATTTAAAGGGGATCGCCCTTTGCTTTACTTCTTTATTGATTCTAAAAGAAATAGACCAATAATCTAACCCTGCAAAGTAGATCAACCCAACCGTAGTTAACCAAAAATCAATCAAATTTTTCAAGATCAATTGATCTCCTTGCCACCTATTCCAAGTGAGCCATGAACCATATAAAACAAAGTCTGATATACCAGCATCTTGGCAAAACACATTGAAATCACATATTGCTTTGTTCTGACATTTTCAAAATGGCATTGAAATCAGCCGTAAGATCCACTCAACAGCTTGCTTCCCCCATTTAATTCACAGATATTCTTCCAACATTACTTCTCTTCAAGATCAATTGGACCATAGACATGGAGAGAAGAAAGTGGATATTCCCCCTATTTCCTTAACAATAACATCCATGAAGCTACTAGAGGAAGAGATTCAGCTGCAGTTACATATTTTAGGGTCCCAAAGAATAGTCAATCCATCCGCAGATCCTTCAGCATTCTTAACCATCCATTCACAACTCTTCCAAGAATGTTACTGTTATCCCAAATTCACTCCCCGGCAAATTTGGTCAGAACAAGCCCTACACATAAAGAAAACATGAAGGGAAACAATTCAGACCCACGAGCTCGAGTTCCAGAACTAGGCAAAGCGAAACCAGAGGCCTCGAGAAAGTCAAATTCGACCCTGCACAAGAAGAAATAGAAGAAACGGTCCTTTTGAGCGTTTCCATATCTTAAATCTATTTAAAGGGTCAGGGAGGACTCAACAATGGAGTGGCGGGGGTAGAGAATGATTAAACGACCCTATGCAAAGAAAATGACTCTGTCAAGCTGTTTCATGTCTTAAATCTATTTTTGCAAGCTTCTGGTAGACTCAAGAATGAAATTGCAGGTCGTCGAGAGGGGCAAGGCAGCAGAGAGGCCAATAGCAAGAAGGGGAAAAAACGGCGAGGATTCAAAGTTTTCGGGCTCAAAACAGTTCGGGAAAGGTCCAAAATCGACTAAGTATGAAGGAGCCAGCGGAGAGAGCCACGTGTTTTAACCGCGCTCCTCCAAAGATGAATCCAAAAAGAAGGCTCAAACAAGCGTTGCATCTCCACGTGTCCCAGGCCAAAACGGAGGCAAGGTCAAATGGTTAAACAGAATCAAAGGCGAATGTATGGCCTCAAAAAATTGGCTAAGTATAAATGTGCAAGCGGAGAGTGCCAAGTGTCAACCTGGTGCATCCCCAAGAGTCGGTCCAAAGGCGGAGACCTAAATGAGCATGAGCTCGCCACGTAGCCCAGAGTCCAAAAAGATAAGGACCATTGAAAAGTCCACAAGCTTGCGAGAGAGGTTGCCAAGTGTCAACTCGACGCTCCTCCAAAGGCAAATTTTGAATCGGGTTTCCAAACAAGCGCGGTGTTGCCACGTGTCCCAAGTCAAAGTGGGTCGTCGGGGAAAAGTTAGTTTTTGCCCCTTACCCCAAAAAGTGTAAAAGTTGCAAAATGGGCCGCGACTCCGCCAAGAGGGAAAAAGTCAACATTTGAACCCAAGTCAAACCAAAGCAGGGAGTCGAAGGAAAAGGTGAAAATTTCCTTTTGACAAAAGGGCCAAAAGGAAAAAGTTGGAGCGCATCTCCTCAGCCAACCAAAGGGTGCCACGTATCAAGCCGAAGCAGCGGGGACACGGGATTTTTCTGGATTTTGCGATTCTCGCGAAAAGGGGGAAAAGATAAATTCTAAACCCGCAAACCCGATTTTTCCCTAATCTAGCTGCCACGTGTTCCATATTAAAGAAGGGGCCCGTTTTTCAAACTGTTTTCCCGCCCATTTGTACGGACCCGATGCAAACTTCGAAGGGGCATCTTTCGACTCAGGGCTTGAAATATTGCAAATCTGACATCGTTGGAAGTGTCTCGACGTCCTCTACGCCATGGAAAGATTAAAAAATCATTTTTGCAGGCCCTGGTAGGTGAAAAATAGAGAAACGTCTTTGGGCCTTTAATGCAGGATCTCCTTGCCTCAACAACCAGATCAGATTCAATCTAATCTGCCGTTTCCTCCTTCGAGGCACCGAATAAGAAAAATGGTACAGTCAAGACAGATTTGGGGGCAGATCTTGTGGAAGGCATTGATGGCAGTGGTTGAGCTCGAACTAGTTTTTTTACTCTTCTCTCTTTCTCCCCTCTGTACTGAGTCTATAAAAGAAGGGTCGGGGCTTATTGTAAGGTTGTTGTTCATTCTTCTTCTCTGCCTCCCCCTTCTATCTCTCCAGGGTCAAAAAGAGTTTGAACCTCCTCCCCTACTCTGTAAATGGCGTTTTTGCCTCTTATCCGTAAATGATGCTCAGGCAAACTCTGAAGCAATAAAAACGTGTTTTGTGATGCATTTGTCCATCCTTTGCTCGTTTTTGGTTGTCTCTTCTTGCCTCTCTTCATTGCAGGATATATGTGCATGTTTTGAATGTTCATTTGCAGATCTGGGAGCTGTGTTCATGGGGTTTTGGAACATTTTCTGTGTGAATCTGATCTATGGTCTGTGATGTTGTTGTCCATCCTTTCCATTGCTCACCTCTCTTTGTTCCATGGCGTTTAGTAGATGATCAACACTTTCCTTCTCTGGTGTATCACCGTTTTAGTGTAGCCTCTGTTTTTTCTTGTTTTCTTTCTCTCCTTGTCTCCTTGGAAGTTAGATTAGGATTAGATTAGCTTGCATGCACTAGAATAGCTTGTGGCAGGTAGTTTAGGAAAGAGGAACCAACCTTCTCTAGAGGATCATTCCCATTTGCAAGTCCCACAGCTTGGGGAATGATCCAATGTTATGCAAATCATACCAAATGACATTGCCTTAGAAAAGCAGATCCATAACTCACTTGGGGGTGCTGTGATTTTGCACTAACAGCTTACACCACCACTTCCATATGAATCTTTGATCATTTCTTATCTTAGTTTCTTGTAGTAAAGGATAACGTATTTAAACCTCAATCATCCATATAAGAAGACAGCCTCTGCCGTAAGCATTTAAGCCTTTGACATTCCAACCCGGTATTTTCATGGCATCTTAGTGGCGGGGGTATCATGTCCACCCAATATCATATCAATGAGTTTTTTCCAACTCCCCACTCTAACTCCACTTGGGTATCGATTGATTTTATTCTTTTTGGTCTTTCTTCCTTTGGAACCCGTGAGGCCCTGTTGAAGGTTGATTTTTACAGCGACACTCCTTGATCTCTTTGAATGACAGATCGCTTCTTGGGATTTATTTCCTCCAAGATGTAGGGGTCAACTTCATGTTCTTCACAATTCTCTTCGTTCACCAAATCATTGACCACTTAATCCACCAAGATTGGATCCAAATTTGATCTCTTTGCCACTTAGACCAGATTGTCCTCTTGACCAACTCTATTATTTGATCTTGATTTTCTTCGACCAACTTGCAACCCTTTCTTTCAAAAACATCTCTTTATCGGTTACCACCAATCGTCAACCGATTGACTAGGGCTACCGTCACCATTTAAAAAACTTTGCCTCGGTAGCGAGGGGAGTCATCTTCATCAAGGAGTCGCCTGTGCAATCCAATGGTGATGAATTATAGATTCCCAAGGCTTCATTCTTCACTTTTAGAGGAAAATGTTGTGAGTACTTACCCGGTAGGAAGAATGGGGTTTGACTTCTCCATATAAACTTGTCTTGTTGTTCTTTGAACCGCTTATGTTAAAATATAGCGCTTTATATAGCATGTAAAATTGTTATGTAGTTGTGATACGGTTGGTAACTGTTCAACCAAAGTGTAACCACCTATTATAATAAATCGGACCTACTGTGTCATTTGAGCGGTACATTTGCCCTCTCTAATTCTTTCTTCTCTTTGCATATGCTAACATTGGTATCAGAGCGGTCGGTTCGCAGTTCAAGGAAGCCTTGTCAACAGGTACGAACTGGAAGTTTGGGGAAGCCCTAGTAGGGCACAAACTGAAAAGGGGAAAATCGTGGCTCGTGTATATGCAAAGTCGTGAAGCCATTAGAGGCGGAGATCATCGGTTTTTTTTACGCGCAAAACGTGACTCGGTTCGAAGCAACTACTGAGACGTTTTTTGTGAAAAATTGTGGCTCAAAGTTGTAAAGTCGTGGCTGCTCAAAAGAATGAGGATCAGTTGCAGTTTGATGCAGGGGGCAGAATAATATCCCTGTGGACGGCGGTAAAGTCGTGATCAAGAAAAATCGAGGGCACAAAGTTGCAAAAGGAAAAACGAGAGCAAAACGTGACAGTTCACCATATGCTGGTTCGGCAAGGGCAAAATGAAAGCACATAAATCGTGCAAATCCATAGTCGAATGTTGAATCGTTGAGCAAAGTCGTGTGAAGAAAGGAGTTTAATATTCTCGAAGGATTCGAGGGCATCATTTGGTTTCTATTCTTCCTTCTGAAAAGTCGATGAATTAATATTCATTTTTCCAACAAAGGTACCTTGCTTTTGAATAATCAAATTTGGAGGAATAAGTAATAATATTTTAATACAAGCAAATATAGTTGGGTGATTTGCATAATTTAATATTACTTGTTGGAATAAGTAATACTTGGTGGGATAATATATTATTTTATTGGTGTGGGCAAACTATTATTTTATTATTTCCATTACTTTGGAATAATAAAATGGCAAATATTTCACACTTAACTTTGCCGGAGACGCAAAAATTAACGGGCACTAATTTTAATGTATGGAGCCATAAGATTTTAACGCTTGCGAGTTTCGTGATTGTGATAAAATAATCACGGATAGTGAAAGTCGACCAGCGACTAACTTCACGGATTATGACAAACATCATAAAGAAGCGTTATTGCTTCTCAAGTTGTCGGTGTCGGATGATATAATACCGTAAGTGCGGAATGTTATTGTAGTAAGCATGTTGTGGACCAGTCTAAAGGATAAATATCAGACATCAAAAAGAGTCGGGTTTTATACCTGAAGAATATGCTCTTTTCCGTAAAGTTACAAGAAGGTGGATCGCTGTCTAAGCACCTACTTCGGATGAAAGACCTCTCGAGACCAATTATCTTCCATCAACAAAAAGGTGGATGACGATGATATGGTGGCTCTAGTTTTGAACAACTTACCTTCTTCGTATGAGTCATTTGTGGAGGCACTCCATTTAATGGCTGAAAGTCAAACACTCACGTTTGACAAGGTGAGTTCCTACCTATTGCAAAAGGAGCAGAGACAACTTCAGGGAATCTAATTGTGACCATTCAGAGAGTGCTCTTGTCACTCAGTCAAAGGGAAAGTGGAAACGTCAATCTAGTGAGTCTTCCACTCGGTATTAGGTCACATGTTATTATTGTCACAAGGTTGGGCACCTCAAGAAGGATTGCCGAAAGCGGAAGTATGATCTTTCGCAGTAGAACAAAAAGCCATGTGATGAGGAACATGTGGCAACAATTGCAAAAGAACGGGATTCGGATGACGGGCATGCTCTTTATTGTCTTACGACATCATGCTTGAATGACAGTGGTACCAGTTGCTGGATCATTGACGCTGATGCGTCTGCACACTTTTCATGTCGTAGGGACTGGTATGTTTCATTTACTGCAAATATCTGTTTTGAATCAATAGTGCTAGCTGATGGAGAATCACTTGCAATAGAAGGGATAGGAGATATATGCATTGTATTGAATAATTTTCATAAATTGTTGCTACAGAATGTTAGATATGTACCTTCTTTACAAAAGAATCTTCTATCTATTCGTATGAAAAATCCCAATATTTCGTGGATTTCTGTGGAAAGAAGTGTGTTGTCTCTGATGTGAAACAGAGATGGATAATTGCCCTTGGTATTGGGGAAGGTGGTCAATATTGGCTTGTTGATCCGATTGCGATCAGCATGAATGCACGTGTGGACAGCTCCACCATTCAAGATGTGTAGGAGGCTGCAATGCATTGGGAGGAAGCCATTCCTCACAAATCTGTTGACTTGGATACAGTCAACCTACATGCACCTCTTGTGGAGGGAGTATCCACTATACCAGATGTACGGGAGGATGGATTTCCTCATTCTAAAGAACAGTTTGTTGTGGACAGAGACTCCACTATTCCAAATGCACTGATGGTGCATGGTGAGATGGCATGCCCAGCCACTCACTCAAAGGTCCTTGCTCGAAGGACAGTAGAGCATGACCAGTTTGCTCATTGTGTTGTGAACGATCTTTCCCAATAGAGGGGGATTGATGAGCAAATAGATAAGACGGAGGAGTTGGTTCTCACTCCTACCACTGCTGAGACGGAGACCACTACTGAGACGGAGATGGTTATTTCTCCTACTATTGCGGAGTTGGTTCTAACTCCTACTGCACAAATGGTCACATTTCTCTTATTGAGAAAGTTGGATGAGCACTACACGGTGTTGCAAGGACATGATCGAGGTGACTTCGATTGCAGGATAACTGAGTCTCTGTACAGACTCCAGCAGGCTACACAAGCCTGGAACATATTTTTCAATCCATCTCTCCGAGGTTCTAATTTCAGCACTCTGGAGATGGGGCTGACACTCTCAGCCATTGGTGATTCATCACTGGTCAATGAATCACGTAACAGAGAACCAGTGGACCACTTGCCATATCCTTTGTTCATGGGACCAGATTTTTGTTTTGTGGTTCTTTTTCATTCAACAACTGCAACACAGTCATGGACTGCCGATTTAAAAGTACAACTTATGGCACAGTCTGTACATGTAATGACTAAACATATGGGCTTTAGGAAATTTGTAAAATTTCGGGATAAACTTGTTTGTTTCTGGTTTAGTCATTAAGAGGGGGCGTTAAAATATAGCACTTTATATAGCATGTAAAACTGTTATGTAGTTGTGATACGGTTGGTAACTGTTCAACCTAAGTGTAACCACCTCCTATAATAAATTGGACCTGCCTGTGTCATTTGAGCAGTGCAGTTTGCCCTCTCTAATTCTTTCTTCTATTTGCATACGCTAACAGCTTATAGGTTGTCACCGCAGTCTGCTTTAAGGTCGCCACTGCGAGTGAGTTTTGGCACCACTATTTGTTCTACCTTCCCTGTCCCTATCCCCTATTGGCTTATGCTTTCCCAAACACCATGAAGGTCCACACTGTTCAATTTCTCTCTGCCTTTGAAGACTGCCATGATTATTCTTTGGGCAATTTTTTTTAGCATGCCCCATCTTGTGGATTTCAAAGCATCTAAAAGGCAGGCACTCATAATCTAAATCCTGTCTCCAACACAACGAAGGGCATGCATGCTAGGCCAAGCACCAACAAACCGGGAGATTAAGGCCCTCTCCAGATAAGGATGGGCAAGGCTGCCAATTACCCAGTTCAGGATTTCAATGATAGGGATTTCAAATTAGAAAACTTATTCCATCCGAGAATATTTTTGCAGGAACCTCCAATTGTCCACAACTTGTTGCCCCTGCTTTGGGACCCCATTCTGAAATATTTCCCTTCACAGGCTCAAGGCAAGCATCATCCACTCCAGCCTCATGCTGCCCATAGATTTCTTGAATGAGAAGGTGTCCATAAGATGCATGAACCGAGAAATCCAAATCTAGGGTGATACCAAATTTGGCATTGATATCTTTGGCACTTGTGCACTTCAGCCCCACCTGATGCAAACACATTGTCCCCAGGATTTCCAAAGGACCCAAAAGGGCGAGCAGATTCTGCAGCCTCCTTCGGTTCAATATTCATCTCCACATTACTACCATCTCTCATGAAATCCCCACCCAAGCAAGGTGGTTTTCCTCCTCTCTGATTGCTTTTACTTTCTTATCTCTTTCAAATTCCCTTTCACTCCCAGCAGCCGCTTCTGCCCTTTCACTCCCAATTGGTGCTTCTGCCTTTTCGCTCCTAAATATTTATCCTAAAAAAATTATTTATTCACCAGAAACAGTTTTCATCAAAGTGTCAAAGAAATATTTTTAGATAAGTAATATGAGACATCCACAACAACATGTCTAAGTCTTAACAGATTCCAATATTGACCAAAGAATTTTTAAATTAGTTGTGAAGAGGAAGTGGACTTACTGGCTGTTTCAGTGTCAACTGGAGGTATTGAGGATTGAGAAAGTAGTCCTGAGTAAAGTTATTGGATCTCGTGCTGAAATCCAGTGTTGAATTTTAGTGTTTGATCTTTGCACAAATGGTAGGTTTATACTGTTGATACTGCATGGAAGTAAGAATCAAGTGTCTGACAGCAGACGTGTTGAACAGAGCATGCTAAAGGAAAACATGGCAGACATAATGGAAAAGAGAACCACCTCATATCAATTCAGATATGGTTAGTATTTTTCAAAATCATATGATTTTATTACATTTTATAATATTTTCCTATCTGTGCGCTATCATTACTTTGACCATTCAGAGAATCATAGTGACTGGGCCCTAACCACGATTAGGTATTAGACGGTGTATAGTAGATAGGAGTAACAAAATTATAGGTCTGCTAGGAATCAATGCACACACTAAATTCATTAACCCCTGATTTAGTTTCATATTCGGTGTTGGATGTGTGGAGAGTATTTGACCTCAAATCTTTACTGAGAGGTAAGTATAATCATGAGCTTTATGAATATTGTGAGTACTTATTTATACTGGTCGCATTGTATAAGAGGCTCCAAAGTTCAGGGATAGATTATTTCTGCTAATTCCATATTTTGGGAGTTGTGATTGTGTGCCGTATATATAAAGGGTGTATCATACTTGTGCTAATCTTATATATATAGTCGAGGTGATGTTCATGTATATAAGTCACAGGTATGGCATGTACTAAACGTTACTTCCTGCTTGATTACCACAAGCTCAATGAGATAAATTACAGTCTGGAAACAAAATATAAAGTTAAAATTGGATTACAAAAAGTTGTGGAACTATGTGACCACACAATCACAGGCCAAAGACAATAATAAGAAAATTATTGAGGATGTAAGGAACAATTTGAAAGCCTTAATGATCATCACTTAAAACTATGCGACAACATTATTCCACATGCAGAATGAAGACAATGCCACAAAGGTTTGGGGAAAGTGGAACACAGTTTACAGGACAACAAACACAGCAACAGCTGCCTCCTCGAGGAATAGGTAATCAACATAAAAAATGAGAGGAGGAGAATCAGTCAATGATCATATAATAAAATTTAAGGATATATGGAATCGGTTGACAACAATTGCTTAAAACTGGTTGATGATGGAAACACGGTGTCAATTACAACAGTCTTCCTAAGTCATTCATAGAATTCGAGATGACAGTTAATGTAACGGGAAAGGTACAGGACATAAATTTTGAACATCCATAAGGTTAATCCTGAATGAAGAACAGATTAACAGACAACATGAAAGAGTGCATGGTGGAAGCATTTGAGCGTTGAGAAAAAAAAGGAAAAAGATAAATACAAATTCAAAAAGGAAACAAGATGTGTAGATTGATGCTGCACGGGACTGAAACAGTCTGTGATCACATGAATAAAAGCATTGTAGCATCCAGAAGTAAATTAGGGACTTTTATGGAGGTGTAAGAAGCCCAATGTATCAGAGATGTTCAGAAGCCCCAGGACAGCAAGGTTATCCTTGGTAGTGTTTGAGTCTATGTGGAGCTATATCCAGACGAGGATGTGATTGAGGAAGAAATCGAGTGAAAAATGGGCTCTTCCTTTCTCTTTGCTATTTTAGTTAGTTATTTTCTGTGCATGACAACTAAGCTGTTTGGCCATAACTTTGGAGCTCTTGGAAACATGACATTTTGATCTTATCCAGTGGCAGCTGTCACTGTTTTTGTATTGTTATTTTTAACATACAATGTTTACCGTAACAGTGAAAAGCTTGCACAACTAAAAAGGTATTGAAATAAATGTAAGCAAGATTTGGCTCATTGGAGTTGGTAAGAATGCGCTGAAAGTAATGTAGCAGTATTTTGAACATGTAGAGGGATGCGGCTAGATAAAAACTACTACCTAGGTGTGGACTGTCAAGAAATATGGCCTGGTTTCCATAGCACCTCATTTAGATATAGATTGTGTTGTACATGCGACTTCAGTGGTGTGGTTCACCTATTTTCCATTAGAGACAAGCACCCTACTTCACACTGGTGAATAGCCACCAAATCACATGCTTCACTTATCAGTCCTCACATTACTCTGAGCAACTAATAATGGCTACAGCCCTTTAACACGAGACGGAGAATTTTCCATCAAAGATCTCTCATCTCACAACTCCTATGTGAAAATCAATGTAAGGAAAATGATAAACTTAATCAGAGGATTATTTATCTGCAAAATGATATACCACCCATGTTTCCGATCACTAGCATAACATGGTATCTTCAATCCTCCCAACCAACCTTTTAACTTTTGGATTTTGTTCAGACTTTCACAGACTAGATATAAATCATCAATCAACAAAATCAGCACATAGAAATCCATTCTACATTTTCCAACCATGAAACAACCATATGATAATGTTAAAATGTGCATTACCTATAAATATCATTCTGGTATTAAGAGATCCCTTCAACATTTTCTCTAAAGTTGACACATCAAATTCAATCAAAAATCTTCGATATAAGATAAATTAGGCTCAAATGTCCTGCCACCTCTAGGGTAATCTAACTGAGCTAAAGACCTGAAGCAAAACCCTGAACAAACTCAAGATGCCCATGCCTGAGCAAAAGATTGAATCCAAGTGAGTTACTAATCCCAAAGTTTGCAATAGTAGGTTGCAGAAGACAATGTTGTTGAGAATTGTCTAAAACAAACATTCCAATCTTTTGAAGCATGAGACATCCTTAAACTGATGCCTCTTGTTTTAAATAGCATGGTAAGGCATATACACTAGCCATATTATGCTGTGGAATTAAAATATTATTTAAGACTCTTATCTCAACCAAATTCTCCACTGTATTCTGTAAAACTAAAAGGTTGCTTGAGACACTTACCTCTGAACCATTACCCTTGAATCTTTTGCTGTAACATCTCTTATAGATTGCCCGAGCTTCACTCACATTATTCAGTGCCAGCTCCATGTCTATATACCCTTGCCAGACTTCTAACATACTCCCACTACAACAATTGCCACAGGATATGGCGACATCAAGAACTCACAAAATTATCCAAGTAAAACTGAGAACCATAGGAAAGAATGATCCGAAAAAACAATCTGAACATGAAACCCAAACACATATTGATGAGTTTAGCATAAGACCTCTTTTTTATTAATATTTCCCAAACTCCTCGAGCTGCTGCCATATCCTTTGCAAGCTGACATTCCAACCGAGCCCAATATGCATGCAAATGTAAGAATTGATCTGTATAATTAAGGTTCTGCGACAAATACTCTGCTGCTCGCTACAAATACACAAGGCCATTTTTAAGATACTCTTATCATGTCCACTAAAAACGGGCATTCAAATGACACTCATAAATAAGAAGTGAAATGACGAGCAGAGCATTTTCTTTTATCAAAAGATGAAGAGGATTAAGAGATAGTATCACCAAAAATAAGAAAAGTGGTTATATTAACATCTATACTCACAAAAATCTGTATAGCATGCAAGTGGAATTATGGACATTATACACGAGAATCTAAAGAAGAAAAGTATTTTAAAACATTTGCCAACAGGCATACAAGAACTATATGAGGTCTGATTCCCAAACAAAATTAAAAAGTTAGAAAAAATGCATGATATAAGAACCAAAATAGTTCAATGAAAAAGAAAGCCACCATGATTAAAAAAGGTTAGTTAGGTGATTCATATAGATATCAACGCTTTTCCTTATCTGCTCATGATGCCTAAAGCAAAGGGGCTTAAGACACATGGGTACCAGGACATGGGTGCAGGATTGGCTATGGGCACATATACAGGTACAGGGAATGCCAGTTTTGAGGAGCCCTGGATATGAAACAGCATGGAAATTACCATACAAAATTTATTAAAATTAAAAATAAACATAATATCCATCTTTGCACATGAGATGTCTATAATCATATATCAAAAAAGTAAACATAATATCCATAGGTTTATAAACTATTTTTATATATTCAAAATACATCATACTATCACATGACAGTCAAGAACTAATCAAACAAATCATCATATTTGTCTATATGAGAAATTGCTCAAGAATAAACTTCAAACTTGCAGGCTGTGACACTCTCCTCATCGCAATAAAAGATTGCAAGGAGTGAAGGGAGCAATGAATGAACAATTCTGAGGTAATTGCACCAGCAATAGAGAACCTTACGGACCCAGGTAGTTGTAGTAGCTGCAGTGAGCCTGGAGGTGGTTGTAAAAACCAGCAGTGAGACAAGCTGTAGCAATGAAGTAAAGAGTGTTATGTTTCTTTTGTAATATGATTGTTTGAGTGTTTACGGTTAGTATGGGGGGTGGTTGGGGCTGTATTAATTCAAAGTTAGCTAGGATTTTTATTTATGTGCTTTTTAAGGTTTGACATGAGTGTGTCTGCAGATCCATCACAGAAACGTCCGGCTATTTCTGGAGACAACCTAGAAATGTACATGACATTTCTGAGAACAGCCCGACACTTTATGCATTTCTGACACAGATACCATGAGAATCAAGACCAGGACAAGAACCTGGAAGGTTTCCATACTGCAATGGGAGAGGTACCTGGTGTTTCTTGCAACAAAGGATAGGTGTTTTTAGCAACCAACCCGTTACAACCATCATCTACTTGAAGATTGCCATCAAATATCATTGTGTCAATAAAATTAATTAGACTCTTAGTGAAGCAAAATAGTCCTACTAAATCAGATAACTTTAAGGGCATATTTAGTTTTAAATTATTTTCATACCCTTGGTATTCTACCAAAAATAAATATGACATAAAATCAGATAACTGTAAGGGGCATATGAAGTTTTAAATCATTTTCATACCCTTGGTATTCTACCAAAAACAAATCTTACAAAATATTAAAATCATTCTTTCTGCTCAATAATGCCAGACTAAAGCAAAAAAGCTTACTGAAATCAACCTCAGAATGCACATATTTAACCTGCTATTGATAACATTTAAGCAGGAAAATCAAATGACTACAGTCCCTTCTTATAAACTCAAATAAATTTCAGAGTTACATATGAATTAATCTAAGCTCACCTTCCTTAATCACTTCTCTCTGCCTTTCAACAGAAAAGATGCTTTAAAGACCAAAGTGAAGAAAACTTTATCAGAGAAGAAAACTTTCCTGAGAAAAACATTTTCACCCATACTCAAAGGGTGTCACAGTATTAGTCTAGAAAAGATAATGAAAGTGAGCATTGAGTGAGCAAGTAGCGACCAAGCTGGCAGGTTGGCAGGTTGACTCGAGCGCACGCTTTGAGTACCTTCAGTACAACACACAGTTTGTACGACAGGCGGTTAATATACGAATTTTTCCTATAAAAGGAACCCATGGATTGTAAAGTTGTACGATTGTACAAGATTGTAATCATTAGAGCTAGTGCATGGTGATTGCCATTGATGTAACAATGGATTTATTCCTGAGTAATAAAATACTGAGAGACCTTTGCCCGTGGTTTTTTCCTAGTACATTACCAGGTTTTCCACATAATATCTGTATGTTTTAGATCTGTTTATTTCTTATTGCTTTCACTGTGATTGTTTCTCTCTACACTGTTTATTTTTCTAACAGTTGGTATCAGAGCAAGGTTAGTGCAGAAGGGGTTTGTTCTTGTGAGAAGTGAAGAATGACAGGAGGCACAGTTACCAGATACAAGTCCAGAAATTTGATGGTTCTAATTTCGCTTTGTGGAAGCTAAAGGTTCAAGCCTTGTTGGTGAAGGATGGATGTGCCCTAGCTCTCAAAGGGGCGGCATCAAAACCTGTAGCCATGAATCGGTGGCATTGGGACAAGAAGGATGCCCTAGCTAGGGCCACGATTCAATTATCATTGGCAGATTCAGTTTTGTTTAATGTTTCAAAGGAGACAACGGCACAAGGCTTGTGGAATAAGCTCGAAAAGTTGTACGAGACCAAGTCTTTGGCAAACAAGATTCTCTTACGGCAGCTATATAATCTGAGGATGCAGGACAATTCATCAATTGCAGATCATCAATGATTTCAACACACTGATTAGCAAGTTGGCTTCAGTGGAGGTGAAAATTGATGAAGAAGACAAGGTGACCATTCTACTATGCTCTCTGCCTAAATCTTGGGATCAGCTAGTCATGGTGCTTAGTAACTCAGCACCGCAGGGGAAATTAGTTTTTGAAGATGTGGTGGCCGCAGCAATTTCAGAAGAATCAAGGCGGAAGACATCTCAAGGGACTTCTTCCAATGAAGCCCTAATAGCAAGGGGCAGATCTGCGGAAAAGGGAAAGCTGAGTGTGGATGGACTAGGTCGAAATCCAAGGAGCAAAAAGAGGTAAGTGTTGAAACTGTAGAAAAATGGGACATGTCAAAAGGATTGCTGGTTGAAGGCAAACAAGGAGACTTCCAGCCCGCAACCATCCAAGGCAAATACGGCAGAAGTTGAAGCACTGTTGGAAGATGGAGAGGTATTGTCTACTAATATGAGAGGTCAGTTACATGATATTTGGCTTATTGATTTAGGAGCCTCTTTCACATGACTCCTCACAGGGACTAATTTCTTCTTATCGGTCATGTGATGGAGGTGTGGTATATATGGGAAATGATAATCCATGCAAGGCTATTGGAGAAGGAGAGGTCAGAATCAGAATGTTTGATGGGGCAGTGAGGATTGTTCAGCATGTAAGACATGTACCAAGCTTGAAGAAAAACCTTTTGTCGCTTGGAGTATTTGATAAACATGGTTACCGGTTCAATGGAGAGAAGGGTTGTCTCAAGGTAACAAAGGGAGCATTGGTAGTGCTAAAGGGAGAAAAGGTGGGCAATCTCTACAGATTGGTCGAGAAACTTGTATTGGAGAGGTTGTAATGGTGTCGGATGCGGAATTGGGGTCAATGACAACTTGGCATCAATGGCTAGGCCATATGAGCAAGTGTGGTCTCAAGGTACTGCTTCTAGATAGAAACCTTCTCCCAGGTGCAAAATCTTTAGATCTGAATTTTTGTGAGCATTGTCTGTATTGTAAACAGCAGAGGCTGGGTTTTTCCAAAAGCACTACCAGAAGTAAAGAACTCCTTGAGTTAATTCATTCAAATACTTGGCAAGCACTTGTTGCATCTATTGGGGGTTCGTCATATTTTGTTTCATTTATAGATGATTGTTCCCATAAGGTGTGGATTTATCTTTTAAAGAAGAAATCAAAAGTTTTTTCTTGTTTTAAGAAGTTTAAAGCTCTAGTAGAAAACCAAAAGAGACAATAAAATGTATTAGAACTGACAACGAAGGGGAATTTTGTTCAAAGGAGTTTAATGGATTTTGTAGTGAGCATGGCATAGCAAGACAATTGATGGTTCCTAGAACACCACAACAAAATGGTGTTGCTGAAAGGATGAACCGTACAATCATGGAGTGGGCTAGATGTATGCAAAGCACTGTTCGTTTGGAGCAGAAATTTTGGGGTGAGGCTGTTAATACAGCCTGTTTTTTATCAATAGGTCACCTGCTACAACTCTAGATCTTAAAATTCCTAAAGAAGTGTGGACAGGGAAACCTGTTGATTATTCCTTTCTTCGTGTTTTTGATTCTGATGCTTATGTTCACATTCCTAAAGAAAAGAGGAATAAGTTGGACGTAATGTCTGTAAAATGTATTTTTCTTGGCTATGCAGATGGTACAAAGGGGTACAAGTTGTGGGATGTTGCTGCCCGCAAGCTAGTGATTAGCCGAGATGTCAAATTTAATGAAATATCTTTGCAAAGAAGTAAAGAGCAACAAAGTTTAGAATATGTTCCAGTAGAGGTGGAAACATATGATGTTGATATGTAGGTGCAGAATGAAAATCAGCCACCAGTTCATGAAAATTAGTAAATGTTGGAAAACGTGCACAAGGAAGAAATAAAGAGAAGTCAGATTGCGCACTATGGAGATAGTGTGTCCACCATTTTATATATAATGAAGTAGTTACAAAACAGTTGATATACTTACAACTGGTTACAACCATCTTTTAGTTAGATAACTAATGACATCCTTATAAATAAGCCTTACATTCTAATACCCGCTTAAGGCTTATCCTACATAAAGCAAAAACAAACATTTTAACAAAGCTAGAACCAAAGGCCACTACCTAATCTTCAAAGGCTTTCACTTTGAAAGTAGTGCTTTGACTAGGTAGGGCTCCATCAAGTTGCTTCATGACCTTCGTAAAGGTGTAGCTCCCAAGCTAAATTCCCGAGTTCCCGGATTCCACCTCACAAACTCCCACATCATAGATCTCCCGAATTATTGGACAACCATCCATATGGAGCCATCCACAAGCTCCATCAAGTTGTATCATGACCCTCGTGAGGTTATAATTCCCAAGATCCACAAGACTCCCAAACTATTTGAGCAACCATCCATACTGAGCTTCATCTACCTTGTATCCTTTCCTGCCTTCAAAGTTTAGAGCATCTTTATATTACGTATTTGTCACTGTCCTCACTACCTTCTGCATCTGTGGGTGCTTTCTCTTTCCCGTTTACTATGCCCCACAAATTTTTATTCATAAGTTGCATTTGTATTTTTACTTTCCATGTATGAAAATTTAGACCAAAATATTTTTCTATGGGAATTTACATTTAATAAAATAAATACGAGTGCGTGTTACCGAAATGAGTAAATAGAGAAAAATACCAGTCCTTTGCTGCAACTGTGATGTGCACTTTTTGTTCCCTAGATATTGGAAGAATAGAACTGTCCAAACTAAAAACGTGCCCTAGTTCGTATTCACTTGAAACTCTGTTTTTCTCCTTAAAAATGTGACTATAAATTTATGACTGCAACTTTTATTCACAACTATATAAATTGTATGATGGTGCTTGTGATTTGTCCTTGCTCTTAGAACCTCAATTTTTTTAGCCCTCGCGATTTCTTTTCAGGCCACGACTATATTTATTTGCAATTCATGCTATATTCACGTATGTTTTTGTTCTTATTTCCTACTCAAAAGAATGTATTTTCATGGTTATATTGTTCGTGCCAGCTCAAAATCTTCAGCACTACTTGAAGCCCACGATGCAACAAAAATGAGTTGAAAAATACAACCTGTTTTTTTAATGTCAATAGGTATATTTTGTGACTTGTTGTAGTCCCTCAAATTAGTATATAATCGTGGCTATGTGAAACTCATGATTTTGCAGTCTTTGTCTTTCCTCTTCTCAAAAACCTCCTTGCGTCTCGCTCTAATACCAATGTTGGATGTAAGTCTGTACAAGGAAGAAATAAAGAGAAGGAAGATTGCACACTATGGAGATAGTATGTCCGTCATTATATTACCAATGAAGTAGTTACAAATATCAGTTGATATAGTGCTAAGTTCAACCATCTTTTAGCTAGATAACTAATGACATCCTTATAAATAAGCCTTACATTCTGATAGATAACAATCAAGATCAGGTATATGATGAGGATGAACAGCAACCAGATGAGCCACGGGTGACACATCACACTTTGTGAGGAGATCCACTAGAGTGACCAGACCACCGGAAAGGTACTCTCCTAGTTGTAATTCAGCTTATGCATTAGTTACTGATGTTGGTGAGCCCAATTTTAAGCAAATGGAGAGCTGCCATGGAGGAAGAGATGGAAGCTCTACATAAAAATAAGACGTGGGAGCTTGTGCCATTGCCTAAGGGGCAAAAGCTATAGGGAACAAGTGGGTCTTCAAATTGAAAAAACATAAATGATAACATGGAGCGGTATAAAGCTCAGTTGGTAGCCAAGGGGTATGCGCAGAAATCTGGTATTGATTTTGATGAAAAAATTTCACCTGTTGTACGGCTTAGTACAATTAGAGTTGTTTTGGCTCTTGTTGCTAGTCTTGATTTAGAGTTAGAACAGTTAGATGTTAAAACAACCTTCTTGCACGGTGATCTTTCTGAGGAAATTTATATGCAGCAACCGGAAGGTTTTGAGGAAAGAGAGAGAATCTTGTTTGCAAGTTGAACAAATCATTGTATGGTTTGAAACAGGCACCAAGGTGTTGGTACAAATGATTTGATTCCTTCATGATGAGCTTGGGTTTTAGTAGATGTGAGGCTGATCATTGTGCCTACTTTCAAAGGTATGAAGATGGCAATTTCATTATTTTGCTTTTGTATGTTGATGATATGTTGGTAGCAGGTCCCAACATGCACAGAATCATCAAATTGAAAGCTCAACTTGCTAGGGAGTTTGAAGTGAAGGACTTAGGAGGTGCAAATCAGATTCTTGGGATGAGGATACATAGAGACAAAAAGAATAGGAAGCTCTGGCTGTCACAAAAGACTTATGTGGAAAAGGTTCTGCAATGCTTCAATATGCAAATGCATAGCCAGTTAGTACCCCATTTCCTATTCATATTAAATTGTCTTGAAGCAATGCCCTAACACCGAAGCAAAGAAGACTCAGATGTCTATGTACCGTACTCATCAACAGTAGGAAGTCTTATGTTCACCATGGTGTGCACCAGACCTGACATTGCACAAGTAGTGGGAGTAGTCAATCGTTACATGGTGAATTAGAATATGATCATTGGACAGCTATGAAGTGGATTCTTAGATATTTGAGAGGCACTTCTGATGCTGTTATTTGCTTCAGTGGGAGTAGTCTTCAGGTAAATGGTTTTGTGGATGCAGATTTTGGTGGTGACAAAGATAGGAGAAAGTCTACTACAAGTTTTGTTTTCTCCTTAGCAAGAAGTGCAATTAGCTAGGTCTCTAAGCTTCAGTCAGTGGTAGCTTTGTCCACTACTGAAGCTGAATATATGGCAGCTACACAGGCTTGTAAGGAGGGTATTTGGCTTCATAGGCTTTTGGGTGAGTTGCAGGTCAAGCAGAATAAAATGGTGTTGCATTGTGACAGCCAAAGTGCTTTGCACTTAGCACAAAACCCAGCATACCATGCCAAAACGAAGCATATAGATGTGCAATATCACTTTGTACGTGATGTGGTGGAAGGACAGATCTCTTTAGCCAAGATACACAGATATAAACCCAACAGATATGTTGACGAAACCCATTGGAAGAGAGAAGTTCATTTGGTGCAGAACTTCTCTTGGCTTGCTTATTAATTGATTGGCAGCATGTGGCATTGGTTTTTCAGAGTAATTCGCAGGGAAGAAATTTGACTTCAAGTGGGAGATTGTTGGTATGTGAAGTCAGCATTGAGAGCAAGTAGCTACCAAACTGGTAAGTTGGCGGAGTTGACTCGAGCACGCGAAGCCCCTTCGATATGGCATGCGGTTTGTACTACACGTAATTTGTACTACGAGTTCTTTCTATAAAAAGAACCTATGGATTGTAAAGTTGTGCGATTATGCAGATTGTAATCATTAGACCTAGTGTGTGGTCATTGTCATTGATGTAACAACGGATTTATTCTTGAGTAATAAAATAATGAGAGACCTTTGCCCGTGGTTTTTCCAGTATATTACCAAGTTTTCCACGTAATATCTATGTATGTGTTTTAGATCTATTTATTTCTTATTGCTTTCACAATGATTGTTTCTCCCTACACTATTTATTTTTCTAACAAAATGATATCAAGCAATCAACATTTTGTATGCTAGGGTCCTTATCGAAAACAACAAGATTGATTATACAGCAATACCCTCAAAAACATAGTTCAAACTAGAGAAAACCATTTTAGAGTATCACATAAATTTGCATACTAGTTGTTTGAGCCCCTAACTATATCGTTGGTTCCAAAATATGTCTTTATTTGTTACATGCTTATTTATTGTTGTGATTCAATAATAAATATTGCACATTGAATCCTAATGTATACAAGGAAAGCAACTTTGATCATTGGGTATACTAGTGCGTACATCAATATTAACAAAGGTTCATTACTAAAAGCAAAGCATATTAGCCAAAAAAGTAAGGGAACAAAAATGCATATTCACCTATTTTAGGTCTCAGTATTAAATCGCCCTTATGAACACCCTAAAGCCATGCCCTATATTTTGAATTTGGTCATGTCGTACCAAGCCTTCAAAAAAATGGAGAAGCTAGGACAGATTGTAAATTTTTACAACTTTACCAATGCTTTTGTAATGTCCCCATTTTTGAAGACCCTTAGCCTATCATTCCCGTGGGCTTTAGGGATGTTACTGAGGAAAATTATATTAAATAATTTTATAATATTGCCCTGAGAGTGATTTTAATCATTTGCCATTATAAAGCAATATTTATTTAATTATTTAATATTTATGGAGTAAGTAATTATTTAATTAAATTCCCAAAATGCAAATTAAAAAAAGGGGAATTGATTAAATAATATTTAGGTGGCTTTTAAATATTAAAATCAAAATTTTTAAAAGGAGACGCCACACCTAGGGGGAAATAAACTTATTTTATTTAATAATTTCCCTCTCCTAGGGATTTCGAATTTTGTGCCTCCTTGCTTATAAAAGGAGTGCTAGGATCATTGTTAGACTCATGTTATGATGATATTTATTTTATGCTCCATGCTTGGAGTTGGGATGCATGCCCATTGATGCTCTCTCTCTCTCTCTCTCTCTCTCTCTCTCTCTCTCTCTCTCTGGGAAGTTAGTGAGCTGGTTTTGATCAATTGAAGTATTTTCTCCGCTCCATTATTGAGTTCTCTTGTGTTGAAGACTGTTATTTGGAGGGTTTTTGAAGTGTAGAAAGAGCTGAAAATAATTTATGTCATTCCATCTAACCCTAGCGACTTGATTGAGACTTTTGGGGGCTGTTTTGGAGGGGTTTCAGTTATCATAAAATTCAGATTTTAATATCTTTGGAAAGCTCTTAATTTATAGAATTATCTGCATTTTATTTGAGGAGAAAATATGGAATATTGAAGGAGTTATGCATTTTTGAATATTTCAGTTGTCTGCAAGTTTTTCTGGGTATGGAAAATTGATATTTATATCAGATCTGTAGTTTGGGGTTGATTTAATATTGCATATGATTGTAGAAACTAGGAGAAATAAAGAGAAGATGTTTTCATAATTTTTGGAGTGGATTTGATGCCCTAAATGTGTTGGGCGACCTACTTTTTAGGTCAAAATTAGGGTTTTGGGTTGGTTGTGCGAAATCTGATTTTTGCATATTGTTCTTCATATTTTTGTGGTCCATTATCCAAAATTTCAGCTCATTTGGACTTCTTTAGTCAAAGATATGAATTTTTAAAAATTGCAGCAGTTTAGGGTTTGAATATTAATTATTTACAGCTGTGTGTGATCAGATTTGTGTTAATTCCTAACATGTCTAGAAGGGGACATTACACTTTTACTCTGAAAATTCAGATTTTGTAGATTAGTAAAAATAAATAAAGGATATTATCTATTAAAAACATGTTATTCAAAAAGAAAATCTAGGTTTTTCCTCATCTTTTCCTATTTTTTTACCTCAAATATATTTCCGATTTTTGCTAACCACTACCATCTCATTTTCTTAATGAACATGGATACTATGATAAAAGTATGAACAAAGAGGCAAAGTTGTCAGTTAAAGCTCTTCATTAATAACATTGATCATCATATTCATTTGCAAATATTCTACAAAATACAAAATTCGTATAACAAAGCATTGCAAAAAAATTAATCATTTTCTCTTCTAAACCCAAAATGGAACATGCAAAACAAATGCATGTATGTATGTACGTAGGTACATAAGTATGTACGTATGTGCTGTTGGAAGTGTGTGTCACTTGTGTTGTCATTGATGTCAAGTCCATTGATGTCAAAGTGGTCTTTGGCCGGAGTGATCTAGGTGTGTTGGCCATGTGATCTAGGGGTCTCCAAAGGTGCATATATGTGGCTTGAGTCTCTCAAAGGTGGTATGAAGGTCAAACAAGGTCTATGAAGTGAGTGAGAGGTGTCAATGAGTCTATAACATGTCCTCATGGTCCAATCATGAAATGTATGGGTCAAGTCAAGTCATTCTAGGCCTTGGCCTAATGCAAATATATGGTGTAAATCAAGTAAATGTGAGAATTCACTCGAACCAAAGTATTGAAAGAAATATTGGAGCACTATGAGGTGGCATAGGAGGTGTAGAAAGAGATATAAGAGACAAACCAGGTTCATGAGACTAAAACAGGTCAGTATGGAGCTTTCTTAAGCCAATCCACAAGCAAGCAAGGTGTGAAATGTTGACCCAAGGTGTGATGATGCAAACCAAACATGGTGTAAGCATGGAATGATGATATATGGTGTGTACAAGGCCTCACAGTAGTTATTTAAGTGTTTTAGGCACTTCTACAGGTCAGCATAGTTCAACTGCTGAGAATCAAAGACCAAAGGGCACCTAGATGAGATGGGATGGAAAGATGTAGATGAACCAAGAGAAAAATATCACTTGGAGGTGTTAGAGGGATGTGTCCTTAAGTTTGTGAGCAAAATTTCAAAAGTTGAGGATGAATATTTTGCAAGTTATGCAAGTATTTCCAAAACCAGGTTTTTCAAAGTATGCAAATTGAGCACCAAACTTCTTAGCAGTCAAGCAAAATTGTGGAGCCTCCTTCGGATAAGTCATAAGAGACAAAAATGGAGTAAATTGAGATAAAATTATGGTGCAAAAAGTATTTTGGTGATTGGTTGAGTATTTTAGAAGTTCTATCCATTTTTGTGAGCATGTTTATAACCCTCCAAACCCCAGTTTGGACCAGTTTTGGAAAATTGAGTTGGGTAGGTATCTAAACTCAACTTTTTTCTTGAAATCTATTTGAACATGTAGAGGACTCCTCAAGGTACATTTCCATGATATTTTGAGTTCATGGTGCTTGGTGGGCCCCATTGGAAAACAGGTGTTTTGTGAAGATTTCAGTGCATAGACAAATCTTGCAAAGGAACATATGCTCAAATTGATTGTGGATGATGCCTAGGAGGTGCTCTTGAAGTCCATGAATCCATTTGGATCACTCCTTTGAGAAAATTTTGAGATACAACTCAGTTTTGGCCCTACCGTTCAAACTAGCAAGCTTGTGTGACCAGTTTTGATGATTTGAAGGCTTAATGATACAAATGCTCATTCTTGGAGTGTAAGAAGTATGTGAACACTCTCTACAGGTCTGTGGTGACATGTTTTGAACATTGGTTCAATTAGGAAAGGTGTCTTCTTGCTTGAAGATGAATGAGCCAAATCTACCATATTAGGCTTATTGAGAAGCTTGTCTGAATGAGGATGAAGGTGAGAATTTCTCCATTTTACCTATGGGTCTGAATGCTTGAACATGTTGTATACATCCAAATTGAAGTGTTAGAGGTGATAGGGAGCTCTGAAAATTTCTTTGGAGGTGTTTGACCACATTGTATGGAAGACTAGTTTTTGTGTCTTCAAGACCAGCCAGACCAGTTGCAGAGATCCAAGTTTTTGGAAGCCTTATGCCATGAATTGGAGCAGTATGAGAAGTGGATGAGATAGTAGACTTCATGAGCTTTCCATTGATAGGTTACTTGCCTCATGATGAAGAGATTTGAGGTATGTATCAACTCAATTCTTGAAGACCAAATTCAGAGATGCTGAAACCAGCCAAGAAAGTCTTGCAAAGTGGTGTTTCTTGATGTGTTAGTCCTGAGTTGGCTCTTGCTGGTAAAGTTTAATGAAAGTAGACATCCTAAGCTTCATTTTGATATATTACTTGGGTCATGAAGATGAGTGGAAGTGGTCTAGTTAGATGGTTTTTCAGGACTGTGTTTGTAGAAGTTGATTTAGGCACACCTATGAGCCTAAATGAATGTCTTGGCTAATGTGGCAAGTTTCTAAGCATACAAGAGCATTATTTGACTTGGTGGGACCATGTACCACGTGAATACAAAGCTGGAATACTTGTGGACAAGTTTGAAGAGCTAGAAGACAAAATAATGAGTGATTTGAAGAGTCATGGTAAGTGAAAGGTCAAAGGTCATGTCTAAGAGTTATATCTATTCATGTAAGCTCATTTTTAGAGGTGTGTTGTTGAAAAGAAGAGGATGTTGTTGTTAAAAGTGTGCAGAGCTGAATGCAAATTTTGAGAAAGAGGAGAAGATAAGTGAACTAAAACAGAGATCACATCAGGTTGATGTAAGCAACCAAGTGAAGAAGGTGATCAACCATGTATTGTATGAATGAAGTCTGAGTTGTTGCTCAGCATTTTGGGAGTGGGTGCTTCCTAGCAAGTGGGTGCTTGCCAAATTTCTCAAGTGGGTGCTTGATTTTATACTTTGGAGTGGGTGCTTCATATTTGGAGTGGGTGCTTCAAATTGAGTGGGTGCTCACCATATGGTGAAACCATTGTAACTGTATAGGACATTTGTCCAAGTTAGTTATTTGGTTCCAGTGGGTTTTTGTCCCTTGATGGGTTTCCCACATTAAATCTTGTCTCCTCATGTGTTCATGTGTGTTTGTTGCTCTTTCTCTTTCATGGTTGGATGCTCATGTCTCTCATGGTTAACATAGTTAAGTGTGCTTGATTGAAATATTGAAAATCACATCAAATTTTAATAAGCACTAATTCACCCCCTTCTCTAAGTGCCTAGAATTTCTAACATGTGTGTGTGTGCGCGTGCGTGTGCGCGTACATGTGTGTGTGTGTGTGTGTGTGTGTGTGTGTGTGTGGGATATCGCGATGGACAATACAAGCTATTTCATACGAGTGGCATATTCCTATGAGGTTCAGTCAAGTATAAAAATTTCAAACCTTGGTTCGTGCATATCATAATTGTGTGGTTTTAGAACTGCCTTTGATTTTTTGCATACTCCAAGCATCCCTTCCCACTGCCATGTTCAGCCCATTAAGCTCACTCAGACTACATGGCTAAAGCAAAGAAAATGGCCAAAAG
Source organism: Taxus wallichiana var. yunnanensis (assembly GCA_018340775.1). Classification (NCBI taxonomy): domain Eukaryota; kingdom Viridiplantae; phylum Streptophyta; class Pinopsida; order Cupressales; family Taxaceae; genus Taxus; species Taxus wallichiana. Next base: position 734,196,557 of record CM031241.1, read on the forward strand.
CAAAAATCAGCAGAACCAGCTGTCTTCTGAACACTCATCTTCCTCTCACCAAGGTTGTGCATTTGGCACTGTCAATCAAAATGTCAACCTTGAACCTAGGTATCTGGGTGTGGCTATGCAAGCAGGGGTACAGGTCCCATACGCACTAACATACCCGAGTACTTAAAACTTAAAAGCATACACTACGTGTTTCCCCAACATACCCACAGGTTTTCGGCTTTAAAAACCTTTTTTTTCATTTTTGGTCAAAATAAAGTCAAAAACGACTTTTAAAATATCAAAAAAAAACCTAACCCTAAAATACTATAGTGTGGAGATCTTTTCTTTTCCTAGAAGGGCCACACCATAAAGGGATATGGAGGTTAGTGAGTGGTACAACGCAGCCTTGACTAGACTCTTCCCCGATCCAAAAGTACATGATGCGGTTAGGAAGGAGTTTGTGGATTTCATATTTGGAAGGGATCAATCCATTATAGCTCTTTGTGGTGGTACCTCCATGGGAAAGCATACCCCACCTTCAAACAAGTTGCATAAAAATTGTGCCAAGTAAGATTATATTATTTCTGAATTTATAACTCTTTCTTTAAATTCTTTTCTATGTTTCGTTTTAAATTAGTTTTTACTTTTATAATTTATAATTTTAAATTTTACATTGACTTTGTGGCTTGCCTCAATAGGTTGTGAGTTCTTCTTCAGCTAAGCGGAACTGGGGTACCTACTCCTTTATCCACTCAGTTAACCGCAACAAGTTGGGAGAAAAAAAGGTAGAGGATTTGGTCTTCGTGCATTCCAACCTACACCTTCTAACACACAAGCAAAATAGGTACAGGCAAGGGGAAACAAAATGTTGGGTTGTAGACCTAGAGACTCCAAACTTGGAAGCATCCATTGGCCACCTTTCATTGGTAGATCCAAAGCTAGAGGGTACTTTGCATGGTCGAGCTAGCGGGAGTGGCACTACAACTCTTTGTGGTTCTAATGAATCACATGATCGTTCTACTTTTAATCAAACACATGATGGCTCTAATGATCCTCTCGCTGAACACCATGGAAAGCATTATGATTATGAAAATAATGAATATGCTGATTTGTCTCAATTTTTGTGTATACACTGTAACATTTGCACAATGTACTTATTCTAAGTTCGACCAATCAATATCATGACATTTGGCATTAAGTTATCATTATGTTTTGAGGTTATTTAGCTTTTTTTTACTCTATGCATATTATACAGTTAATTTTCTTATTTAGCTATCTTTTTTTATAGTTTATTTATTTTTTGAATGGCTGTACCTAAAGCCATACCCAAGCCACCAAAAAAATTGTCATACTAACATACCGGGTCCCCAACCCCATATCCATACCCATACCTCCTACCTAGCCCTGAAACCATCCCTTTTCACCAATCAACCCCTCCTTCCTGGACCCACAATAAATCTCATTACAACACTAGCTGTGTCTGTCACCCAGTTGCTTCAGCAGATAAACTGGACCATTTTGCAGGGCTCGTTATCAAAAATTTTGGGCTTTCTTAAAACTTTGGTCCCCCAACAGGCCCTTAAATCAGTTGGTTGCACAAAATTAGCAACTCATTGACCTTGTCCAAACACCATCTCTTCACCCACCCTGGCCAGTCAAAGACACCTAATGACCATCCCAAATAATGCAAGCAGCTTATGTCCCCAAGGGAAACAGATAAAGAGTTGACACTCACAATGGCCAAAAAGTAGAAGCTTCCAGCATCCTCTTCAAAAGATCTGGTAGAACCTATTCTAAGACACCACGAGAACATCAAGCAAGAGCCTAGAAGTACAGACTCCCCACCTCATCCCATAAAAAACTAGCATGAAGCAGAAGCAATGGATGCCCAGCACACACACACACACACAAGTAGTTCACTATCTATCATTAGAAATGAATTCAGCATTCCACCTTATTTGATCTTTGTACAGCTTCTCATTGTGAACTGTGTCAAACACTTCTAAGATTTCTCTGCTCTCGTGCTTCTTCTAAGTTTACATCAGTCTCTTGCATTGATGTATCTGATTGTATTTACGCCTTTCAGCAAGTGTTGCTGAGTCTGTAACCTTTTTCATTAAAGCAATGTTTTTTATTTTTTTGAAAAGGATAAAGAATCCCACTTGTTTAGACAGCACAAAACATTCAGATCCTTGGGATAGATTCATTGTTACACTGCAGTTTTACCATGCATTACAATAAAAGAGTGGCAATCATTACATGACTCCTAACAACATTCAAATTGAAAGTTCCAAATCCAGAATGGAGGACACAAAAAATAAATCACTCCCCATAAACAAGTCAGATGGGATGAACTCAAGTGATAAAAGCAAATAAGCTTCTAAAGTGAATCTGCAGGTTAAAAGCCTAATAGACATGATAAAGAGTTGAAATTGGGTAAAACGTCACATCCAATGCAGGGGATTTGGCAAAACCCAACCTACGAGGTTGGGTGCAAGTCACAGGTGAATTTGACAGAAGAGGTACCCCTAAGAGAGGGGAGTTCACCAAATCAAAAAAGGGCATAATGAAATCAAGCTTTGCAAAAAAGGGGAAGGAAAAGTCCTTTGCAGCAGTATGAAATTTGCTTTAATGTTATGTGATTAAAAGGCAAACAGATATAGCCAGATGATTTAATACATTCTGTTAGAGCCAATACAAAGGAAAGCATTTCAGAGGAATTCTGACCTGAAAGGTTTCCCGAAGCAGAGCTACCCAAGAAGTATTACTAATTTCATCCATTTTCATTATCTTTCGCCTTAAGCCATCAGCACGAGTGAGGAACAAATCCAGGTTCTACATGTTCGACAATAAAAGTTTAGAGTATACTTTTGTCTGTAACAAAAGTTCAGATGTAGTTAGAGTATTAACCCTTATTAAGAAGCAGACAACACACATGAGGAGCCCATCAAAACAATTTTTTCAAATGCAACATTTACATTTCAAATACCACTGGTTCATTATTACAAATGTGAAAATAATTATTAGTAAATCCTTTTTATGTATTGCAGAACATATTTTGTTATGTACATTTGAATGACCAAAGTAACAAAAACCCCACACACAACTTGTAATGACTTAATTGCCCCGAGACTCAAGAGGGTTCTATGTGTCATGACTTTAGAGCATTATACAACGGAGTATATGAACTGTGTGTCACTGGAAATCCTGATAGCCAACAAAATAAGAAACTAAAGAGTCCCAAGGCTTGAGGATATCTTGCCAAAGTAACAAAAACCCCACACACAACTTGTACGACTTAATTGCCCCAAGACTCACGAGGGTTCTATGTCATGACTTTAGAGCATTATCCAACGGAGTATATGAACCATGTGTCACTGGAAACCTGATAGTGAACAAAATAAGAAACTAAAAAGTCCCAAGGCTTGAGGATATCTTTCCATCAATAATTTATCTGAAAAAACTATTCAACACATGTTTCTTACCTCGTCAGGATTTGAAAATCCACATTGCAGAGACAGCTCAAACACCTGTAAAATATATAGTATGATCAAGTTTTAAACTTCAGATATAAAATATAATAAGGTACTTTGAAATTTTCAAGCGATTCCTGGCAAGAGAATGAAAAAGTATCAGTGCAAGTGTAAGAAAATCTCCTTAGCTCATAATAACCACTAAAGGCGCCGTAAGTATGTATTTCACATCTGAGACGGGTAACGGAAGTCCTACTTTATGCAAAAAAATTATACCTCGACTTTCAATGTAAAATTGCCACAGGTGGCAGAAATATGCACATCTTGGAGTGAAAGTTGACATTAAAATAGTGTTCCAATTCAAAGAATGAAATCCAAACCCTAAACGTTTGCTTATATCCATCACAACAAACAACATATGTAGCTCATAACCCAAGGTTTCTTACATCTTTCTAATTCACATTGAAGTTGACGCAAGCCTGTTCCTAACTTCTTTTCCTGAATAGGTGTGTGATTTTCATTATTGTCTCACAGGCTTTCCAGCTGCACTGACAACAAAACCAGGTTACTGGTCTCCCAATGTATGGGATGCATATATATGCACACTATGAAAGACACAAAGGTGTCTTGGGAGGTATCTGCTGCCATCTCTTGGTGCACCATATATGCAAAGGACACCACTTGGCATCACTCTCCATGTGCCATGAGGCACCTCCTCTATGTACCACCACAGGCCACCAAAAGAATAAATAGGAAAAACCATGTCAGGAAAAGATAATGTAGTTTTATACCATCTCCAAATGTTAAGGGGTCACATTATTGTAAAAAGTATTATCACATAAAACTTGGAGCAACTAAAATATAAAGATTAGCCTAGAGCCCATGATGAAGGCACATTCATATCACAGAGGTGTTCAGTGAAAAATTGTTATAGATCTTATTTAGAGTGACAAAATGGAAAAGAAACAGTACTGAACTAATAAAATAAGGGAAGGGAAATGAATCAAAGAGAAATTCAAATCAAAACTGACCGGCAAGTACAATCTATGAGCATAGAATAGAGGAATTGCAGTTTCTACCAAGAGATTTGATTTGTTAACTGATGATAAGATGGTTTTGAAAAGTCGCTGCATGCATTTGGCAGCCACCTAATTATTAGAAATAGTAAATATCTCATTGAAGCTCATGATCAAACAGTTCTTTGATATTGGTGTCTCTGATTTTTTTGTTATTACTTTCCGCCATCATTTGGCTTTAAAAGATGGCAGTTGGCCGATTCCATACTTCACATGGCAGAGTTGCATGGATACGGATGCGGATGTGGATACAAATACCGTATCAAATATGGATACGACTAGTTTTTAACACCCATGATATGGATACGATCAGATACGACATAATATATAATATTCAAAATACTAAAATAATCTAGATTATAAAATTAAGAATATATTAATAATAATTATCAACTTTAAATTATAAACAAACTTATACATTAGATTAAAATTACACACTTCCAGACCACAGGAAGGTAGGAAATTCAGTATTCAATGGATTAAAAAAATTGCAGGTTGTGTAGGCCAGCAGAAAATAGAAGAAATGAAAGAAAAGAAGTAGAGTAGGCCAAAAGAAACAGATCAAAAGAATTGCATGTTGATCAGAGCCAATGTGAAAGCTTGAAGTAAAAGAGCAAATCAACACTCTCACCTCCATGTCCTCAATTATTGCTACTAAAATGTATTATAGAAGATCATTTGCAGTTTTTAGCATCTTTTTAGCCTTTTGAAGGGGTTTTTTGTTTATTTTTTTAACTGTTAAATCAGATACCGCAATAGTTGCCTACTTACTGTATCCGGTTGCATACGATACAGCACAATTACAGGTTCATATCAGGATATGGCTGGGTATGCTATCCACACCGTATCCAAGATGCACCTGAGCTGTATCTGTATCTGGAACACGGATACGCACGCTCTAGCAGTAGGGGCAGAGTATCTAGCAACATTGTCCCATGTATTCTTTGATTTTGTTTAAAGTACCATTGGAGTCACACAAGTGTGCCCTCTCTCCCCGACTCTTTTTGGTATTTACATAGATGATCTTAAGGACTTTCTTACAATAAAGGAGGTTGTATATTACATCATGCTTTGATTGATATTCTACTTTATGTTGATGTTGTTCCCTCCACTCACCCCTGCCAATGATTTACAAGGACAGCTTGATGCCCTTGCTTGTTTTTGCGAGCTTCACCAGATTGTGGTGAACCTTAGTAAAACTAAGATCATGTTCTTTCTAGGTTTCAATTTCTCTACAAGAACATACCTGTCGAAATTACAACCATTACACCTACTTGGGTGTCCAGTTTTCGAGATACTATTTCAGTCTGAAGTTTATCTTGGCAAGCAATATGTTTCACTTTAGTTTTGGAAACCAATGTTTTCAAATACATTTCTAGGATATAGCTTCAAATGAAATCCTCTTAAATGCAATCATGTAGGGTTCAAATATTTAGGGCCCTAGTTTGGGACCCCACTAAATGGGATCGTATTGAGCAGGTCCAGAGTCTCGAGCTTTCATTTTATGATTCATTGCAAATGGACGACTCCTTAATGCATTGTTCAAGTCGAGTTCTCCGCCCATGAACCTTGACTTGTGAGTATCTTCAAGCTTGCTTTCTATATTCATGGAGTGAGATACTTGGGTGACTTAGCCTCAAGGCAAAGAAGGTACCAATATTTGGCCATTTTTTGTTCTAAGAGAATCACCTCTCTGTGTCCCACTAGGCATTGATGTTGTCAATATCTTGAGATTTGCCTTTGCTTCCAATCTATTGGCATTTCTATTGATCATATTCATCCATTCAAGAACCATTTAAATTCCCTCGTCGCCTTCTTTCCTCAAAGGAGATCATTATTAGGTTGTTTGAGAGGACATATACCAAAAGTACATTCAATTCACCTAAATGTCTACTCCACAATCGCTCAGCACCAAGTTTTCTTTCTACATTGCATAATTCCCAAGGATTGTAGATGGCATCATTATTCCTCCAAACTGTCTCCAACATCATCGGTCACATGGCTTGAGGATTCGCCTTGGCCGATTGAGGGTATGCTCTCACCAGCTATAGCCTATAAGTCAAGATTGATCACCATATTCTGCAAGGCAACACGATCTGCAGTTTCTTCCCACTCTAGGAGGTAGAGATTGATTAGCATTTTATTTCATATGCCCAGCCTACTATGAGATCTGAATTGGTAGGCTAAGGGTACGCTCTCACCAATTATAGATTGAAACATAACACTATAAGCCTAGGGGTGGTAGGCTTTCTCACCTTTGTTCTCTCTGGGATATGGAAACTAAGAAGCACTCTATTTTTGCATGTCATATCTAATACAAGATTTGAGGGTGATAGTGTTTCCTATACAAGGACATTGGAGGATGGCTACCTTTTTTACTTTTCTTGACCATAGGTCATTGGACCTAATACAATCAAGAAGCAATCACTCTTAGGCATCAAATATTGTAGGGGTCCCCCATGACTACTAGATTGATCACCTTCTCCTATCTTCCCACTCCAATTATTTAGGGCGCTATGCATTTACTACATGCTATAGTTGCTTGCACAAATGTTGATACATCAATGTGACCACAAATGTTGATACATCAATGTGCACAAATGTTGATACATCAATGTGACCACATTTCCTTCTCAATAGACAAGAGTTTGTTGTTCTTCGGCCTAGAATGCTAATCACCCCACCTCACCTATTGTACAAGTGACATGGCCACACACAAATTCCTAATTTTCTAGGTGCTTTTGGGTAATCATTGAAAATGGGTACTAGGAGAGTTTCTAAGCAACACGTTGTGCTTCCCCTAGGATAGTCCAACCAGGCTCATTTAGCCTAGGCCACTCACTTATCAAAATTACCAAGTCCTATACTGGCTCCTTCACAATGATTGATTATAGGGTTGATCCTTCTATTCCGCACTATGATTCTATTGTAGACTTGGGCAAGTCCCAATCAAGGTCCCCATTTGCTTTCTCTTCTTGATAGGCATCTAGTGACAAGAATTTCTTTCACATGGCCAATTGTAATATTTGTATCGTTTTTTATTTGGTACTATTTGTAATTCGCATTAATATTTGTAATATTGCATTTCAAATTAATGTGTCTTAGCATGTGTAGGGATATCTTTCAAGGTTCGCCCACATTAGATATATTATTGTAATCTTTCTTGGTTTGTAGTTTAATTTTGGGGCTCCCCCTTGCCATTGTCACTGAATGTGCTTGTTGAGTTTCATTGATTGACTTTGGTCACTTGCAGACATTAATATAATTTCTTTCTTTCTATCTACCTTCCAAAGCCCAGATCAAAGATGCTTGGCCTTTTTCATTGGGAGGCTGTCAATCAGAGATATAGATCCTTGCAGGGAACCTAGAACTATCAAACTAATTGCTTCCTTCTTTAAACCCACCCTGAGGTACTTGATAAAATAAGCAACCATTGGATAGGTCCCATGTTTCCTATAGATTTAGGAGGAAAATTGATTTGTGACAAAGTTCCTTAGATAATGGATTATTCTCTAGCTCCCAAAAAAACATCATGGACCATCCTGTTCCAACATGCCGAAAAACGGCACAAGACTGAAGGATCAATTTCTAGTTGTCCTATCCCATTTCAGTCTTCTGTAAATGTGTCTTGAGATAGGGTGTGCGTTTCTTGACAAACAACAAGCTATTTCTCAACACCTGTTGTGGTCTGTGAGAAACAATGCCCCGTTCCACCCACCCAGCCACCCAAGGCCATCAAAACCAAAATTAAAATTAAAATTAAAAAGGAAACAGTGATAGGCTGCACTTAGGACACCTCATCAAAAGTAGGTACTTCTAGGCCTATTTCAGAGCTGCAACAACAAAAAAAATAATATTACAACAAGAGCAGCATCGTGACATTGGCTTCATCTTAGAAGCAACTACAACTTCCAAGGAACAAGCAATTCACAATAGTAAACATATCGATGAACTCACCCACAAGCTCCTCTACTCATGCAACCATGAGCACGGAGCAGGTTTCCCTACTCTGATACCATGAACAAAATTAAGGCCAGACACAGAGAAACATATATCAACAATGAAGTAGTTACACTTAAAGGTTAAAACATTGCATTAATCTCATAGATAAAGTAATAAAATTATGACATATTAATACTATGTTCCTGTCCAATGGACAATTGGACCATCGCACCTAAAACCAATAGCCTGTGAACCACTTATCCCCATAAGCATGGACGTTATACCATAGGCCTCAAGGAATGACCAATACACTAGCACACTAATTACCCAAAATACACCTTATTTTATAGCAAAAATAATGACCTTTGTCTGAAGTTAAATGGCAATCACTCAATTAGACAAGTAATCAGACTTGTTCGCAGGACTATCTAGTTTTTATATTTTCTATAATCCAAGATAAACATTAAATTCTTATTATATTTTCTATAATCCAAGATAAACATTAAATTCTTACAAAGTATTGAAATGAAAAGTGTTAATTAAATGGTAATTGGGAAAATGAACATTCAAATCAGCACATCTTCTAACTACATTATAAAAAAGGAGATAGAACTAGAACATTACAAGAATTGGCATAGGAAAATGTGTGTGTGTCTCTATGTGTATGTATATACATATGTAGCTGGGGGTGGGGGAGTGGAAGGAGAGGAAGTGAGGTGGTCCCCAAGTTGACATGACCTTGTTAAATGTGTCCTGAAGTAAGAATCGGGAAAGTATAAGAGGTTTCTGTGTACAACCACATAGAATTTAAAGTTTCCAATGTTTTGGATCTCTCTGCTAAATCAAGAAAGAGCTTCACAAACCTCTGAATAGTTAAACAACTAATTACATAAACATACTTTGCAACTAGTAGTGACAATCATTCTTAACAAGGACTTAAAACACATTGTAGTTTTGTTTAGATCCACTAAATAAATATTCAAGGATTTTCTTCCCTTGGGGTTCAGTTCTATTGAGAATTGTTAACCGGCTATAGTTACTACTTTCTCATTGACCATAAGGAACGTCTAGAGAGCCGTTCACACTACCAAAAGCGAAGAACATTTGGTTTGCTAAATGAATTTCAACGAGCTCGCAAAAACAAGAAAGCGAGGTAAGCACTTTCTTATGGGACAGACATTTGAATGGAATTGTAAAGACTTCAAAGAACTGTCATTAGTTATGGGAGCAATAAGAAAAGAAAATAAAAATAAATTTGCAAGACCAGATAGGCATGAGAACACACTCTAGAGAGCTCTTCCTCTGAAGCATCAAAGCGTTCTAAAGCAAGCATGTACTTGGCCCATAGCGCTTCAACCCAGGGACAACTTCGAACAGCTCTAGCATAAACAGCTTTTATGATATGAGGAACCTGGGCCCAATAAAATAAATCAAAATAATTGATCAAACACAACAATATCTTCTTACCAAAAATCTAACCAATCTCGCACATTGGCATCAAAATTTTAAGAAGTATCTTCATGATCTTTCATAGACTTGAAACTCAAGTAAGAACAACCAACCTTCAAACTGCTGTCCAAATAATGGGTATAATCAAGCCATAGTTCTGTCACAACTGGAAATTCTGTTATTGCTCGCTCATACAGAACTTGAACACGAGCCGGGTCTCCTGAAGACTTCTCAAAATTTATATAATTCTGTAATCATGGCAGTGCAATTCATTGTTCAGTTCCATCAAAGAGTGTGGATGATGATGATACTTAAGATATCCAAGCCTCGTCATAAGAAAACCAGTTGATTTAATTGCCCCTTACAATATCATTAAGGTATATTTATGCTTTAAATGAAATACTTGATAGAGCATAGTATACAAAAAGATCAAGACAAAAAGTTCCTAAATAATACTTCTCAGAACAATAATGCAAGAAGCTAGAAATAATAGAAAAATCTACTTTGAAAGAAAAATCAAAAGGAACTTTTAATACATCTTTGACCAAAAGAATTATCCGAATATATAGATATTGCATGGAACATACTTGGAGAAAACTAGATATATAAAGATATTACTTAACATACATATGTCACTTCATCAAAGCTCAAAGATAATACAGGCTAGACAAATCACTTCAAAATACAAAATTTCAAGCTGCCAATTTGTGAGGGTTCGTACTCACTTTCCACACTCAATACCCTAGCAATGCCCTCAAAATATTCTCAATGCGATCTAACTTTTTGTGAAGATGGAGAGCAAAAATGTATTACCTGACCATTTTTAGGCATAGCTCAAAAACACAGACTCGGCAGCCTAAAATTTGGACTCTAACTCATTATGTGGCAAAAGCTCTGCAAATAACAAAATATTAAACATTGAAAGATATTTTCATTTAATTCAGCCTTCTATTTTTATTTTTGAAGTTTTTTAAATTTATTTTTTGCAAGTTTAGAGTTTAAACACATCCTAAATTTGTGTATGCTCTCACCTCGCACCTTTATGGTGATCTTGGTGATCAAAAACAGATTAGGATGGCATGGTTAGAAAATTTTAAATTAATAATTAGTAAATATCATTATTTTTAATTTTTAAATGCATTGTTCAATGTTAATAATTAATATTTTAGCATTTATCATTTGATTTATGTAAAGGCAAAATGTTTTTTTATTTTTAACTTCCTAATTGTGTATGCTCTCACCTCGCGCCTTTATGGTGACCTTGGTGATCAAAAACATATTAGGATGACATCAATTAGAAAATGTTAAATTAATAATTAACAATTTATTTTAATTTTATGTAAAAGCAAAATGATTTTTGTTAACTTCCTAACTTTGTATTTGCTCTCACCTCACACTTTGTTATGGTGATCTTAGTGATCAAAAAAACTTAAGATGACATAACTAATTTATTGATGTAAACGCAAAATGTTTTTAATTTTTTTAAACATCCTAACTCTGTGTATGCTCTCACCTTGCACCTTTATGGTGATCTTGGTGATAAAAAACAATTAGGATGACATCACTTAGAAATTAGTAAGCCATTGTTTTTTAATTTATTATTTATGTAAAGGAAAAATGTTTTTAAATTTTTTTAACATCCTAACTCTGTGTATGCTCTCACCTCGCGCCATTATGGTGATCTTGGTGATCAAAAACAAATTAGGATGGCATCAAGTTCAGCTTCAGTTGGAGTGCAAGGCCCACAAGCTTCTGAAAACACATTAGTTCCTGTGAAACATGATCCTAATTCTCCTCTTTAGAGACGTGTGACAATGGTAGAATACTTTATCAATGGTGGGGGTCGAATTTGAATATGCCATGGTTGTCATGCTCAATACAAATCCTCATATAGTCGACTGAAAATCCATTTGATTGGGGTTGGAGGTGTGGGGATAAAGAAGTGCCCCAAACTATCAAAAGAGAAAATGGTAGAGTACTTGAGAGAGCAAGAGGAGGTTGATAGACAATGTGAAAGAAATAGATCTAAAACAATTCCATTGCAAAGAAGGCCTTCATTACGACCACCCACACCTAAATCTGCTACTCATCCTTTCATCCAAACTCAAAGTCATCCACTTGATACCCCTTTTGATGAAGAGAGTCAAGAGACCTCACGAAAAAGCCAAAAGGAGCATTGGAAAAAGCATTTAATAATGACAAGAGGGATATTGCTGATGAGGTGATTGCTCGATGCATTTATGCATGTGGGCTGCCCTTTAATGTATTGAGGTCTCCATATTGGCAACAAATGGTGAAGGTTGTCAATGAAGCTCCACAAGGGTACAAATGCCCAAGTTATGAAAAGGTTCAAACCACACTCTTGGCAAAGGAAGTGGAACACATTCACACCTCTTTGCAACCAATTAGAGATTCATGGAAGGATTCAGGGGTTTCCATCATTTCAGATGGATGGAAAGATGCTCGAAATAGACCCCTAATAAATGTTGTTGCAATATGCCCTAAAGGGGCAATGTTCCTAAAAGCCATTGATTGTGAAGGGCAAGTCAAAGATGCACAATTTATTGCTGACATTTTGATAGAGGCTATTGAGTCGGTGGGCCCCCAAAATGTTGTCCAAGTCATCACGAACAATGCTAAAAATTGTAAAGCAGCAAGATTGATTATAGAGGGTAGATACGAGCACATATTTTGGACCCCTTGTGTTGTCCACTCCCTTAATTTGATGCTCCAAAAGATTGGGAAAATCCCATGGATTGAGCAAATTTACACTGAGGCAAATGACATTCAGATGTTTATCACAAACCATCATATGTCACAAGCCATATTTAGGAGATTCTCAAGGTTGGAGTTGTTGAAGGTTGTAAAAACAAGATTTGCCTCTCACACACTCGTTTTGAGACTTGTGAAGGTGAAAGAGGCTTTAAGCAGTATGGTGATCAGCAATGTTTGGACAGTGTGGAGGTAGTCAAATACAAAGAAAGTTGCAAAGGTAAAATCATTGGTCCTTGATGATGAGTGGTGGGCCAAGGTTGAGTACTTGCTCAATTTTACAAAGCCCATTCTCTCCATGATCAGATACGTAGATACTGATGCAGCATGCATGGGAGAGATATATGATGGAATAGATTCTATGCTTGAACGTATGAGAGAGGTCATACAAACAAAAGAGCAAGATCTAGAAGAGACCTTCTACAATGAGGTCAAGAATGTGGTCATGAAGAGGTGGAATCTCCTTGCTTATACATTGAACCCAAAGTATTATAGCTCTGAAATACTTGGGCTACCTAACAGGCAACCACCATTCTTTGACTCCGAAGTTGCAAATGGAACTAAGGCAGCATTCAGAAGACTTTTTCCTAATCCATCTATAGCCAGTGTGGTCTGAAACGAAATGGGCATGTTTGTAGCTTGAAGGCAACATGGGAGAGATTGAGGCTCTTTTCGACAAGTACACCATGAGCCCAACCAAATGGTGGTGTGTACATGGCCATGATGCCAAGTACTTACAACCTATTGCCATCAAAATTCTTTCACAAGTATAACATTTATAAATTTATAATCATTGAAAATTTTAAATTTTAGTTAGTAGGATATTTTTTTGCACATTCTTAGTATGTTACTAATTTGAATTTTCTAACAAACTTTTTTGTAATAGGTGGCTAGTAATTCTTCCGCAGAGCGGAATTGGAGTACTTATACTTTTATCCACTCAACTAAACGAAACAAGTTGGCATCTAAAAAGTTGAGGATTTGGTATATGTGCATTCCAATTTGCGCCTCTTGTCACACAAGTTTGAGGACTATGTTAGAGGTCCTCACAAACTTTGGGATCTTCTTCCAGAGACCACGACTTGGATGCCTCCACAGCCACTCTTGCCCAACTTTCAATATTTGATGGCGAAGATGACATTCAAGGGAGTTCACAAGGAATGGAGAGCAAAACTAATGAGAGTGGAGCTAGCGCGAGTGGCATGCAAGAATTTGATTTTGAGAAAATCTAGATGATATATTCTAGATTTGTTTGTATTCATGTTGACATGATATTCATATATCATATGTATGGCAGCCACATTATCAATGAAATGTAAAATCTTAAGTATATTGAATGTTTTGAACATTGATTCTAGTATATTTTTCAAGTTTTCTTTGTATTCATATTGACATGATATTCATGTTGACATTATCAATGAAATGTAAAATCTTAAGTATATTGAATGTTTTGAACAATGATCCTACTATAAGTTTCAAGTTTTGTATTTCTTATGGACTGAAAAATGAGTAAAATGAGTGTGTGTGTGTGTGTGTATTGTACCCAAGGGTTTTTTTAAATCGACGTATCCGCGTATCGAACCCATACCCATTTCCTGGAAACATAGATTAAACTTAAATAACATGCAAAATACTCTTAACAAGAATAAAAAATGAATTTAGAGAAAAGCTAGGTATATTTCTTATTAGTTTTAAACTAAGGAAGATTACAATGATTGGCATTACTACATTCTAATGGTAACAGTTTAAAGTCGCTTCCTAAGTTTCTTATGTTTGATGTGTTTTTATTTTTGTTCTGAAATAAAGAATAGTTTGGCAGCTGGCTGTTAAATGACATAGGAAAAACAAAAGAAGGTGCAGTTACTGTGACTGTAGCAACAAGTTCTAATATAACTGGAAATGACGTAGCATCTTCAGAGACTGTGCAACTGCAGCAACCGGTTCCAATATAACAGAAAACACAGCGTCTTCAGAGACTCTGAATGATGTCTCACAGGGCCTCAAATCTTTTCCAATTGTTTGGGCAAAACAGTTGACATCTACGACATAGAAGTCAGTTTTCACAATGGAAGATATCAGTCTCTCAAAAAACTAAACCGAGTCCATCTTTCTTGCAGTAGCATACTTACCATAGACCATAACATATACTAAATAGCTTATTTACATCAAGTGAATGTACTATATTAAGACCCAAAACAAATTGCTTGTGCATATCACAGTTAGAATTTTACATGTGTTGATAAGTAGGAAACGTCATTAGTAATGCACATCATATTTATCCTTCAAATAAATAAGGAAAAGAAATTTGAAAAAAATTAAAAAAAAATTGTGGATTTGAGAGTTTTATGCACATACTCACACGTACTCTGCAAAAACTTCCCATGCGAGTCACAGACGAGTTACTCTCTATGCACTGCTTGTAACTCGAGAGTTTGGCGAGTTGCCCATGAAGTTTCAAAAAAGTTTTGTAACTAAAATTTTGAGTGTTCTGATGTTATATCAGTTTCTGAGGTGTGTTATAACGGTTATTTGTAAACCATCATCAAGCAATAATGAAAACCTTACATGCTCTCCCTTTTCAATTATGAATTAGCCAGTTTATGTGTTTGAACAGGATGGAGGAACTTGAGATTCCAAACGAGCTTAGAGCAGCAGTACATAGACTTTATGAGCAGGTCAGAGCTAAAATCAGAACCAGAGAAGGTATGTCTGAATGTTTTGGTAGTGACATTGGGGTCAAACAAGGCTGCCCTCTTTCTCCCACTTTGTTTGGTTTATACATTGACAAGCTTGAAGAATGGTTACGTAAAACCGAAGGAGGGGGTGTACAGTTGGCCGAGTATGTGGTGAAGTTACTCTTATATGCCGATGATCTTATCTTAATTTCAACAACAGCTCAAGGATTGAGGGAGCATCTAAAAGCTTTAGAATTCTTTTGCCAGAAGTCGGGATGCAAGTGAACATTAGCAAAACAAAAATCATGATTTTTTCCCTAAAAAAAAAAGAGAGGAAAACTTTCTTTTTGAGGGGAGTCCATTGGAAATTGTTACAGAATATAAATATCTTGGGATTGATTTCCACAACAAGATGAGCTGGGAGACATGCAGAGCAAAAAGGATATAGGGAGGTTGGAAAGCATCTTACCTACTTCAAAATAGGTGTAGGAAAGCTAAGCTTTGGGACTAGAAAACTAAGAAAACCCTCTTTGGTTTGTTGGTTACCCCGGTTGCTCTTTACGGTTGCGAGGTTTGGGGAAGTAGCGTGTCAAAGCATGGATGGCGACAATTAGAAAGAATCTAGAAACATCTAATCACAAGCACTCTTAAAGTTAAATCAACAGTCCCTTATGAGATCTTGTTAGCTGAAGTGGGTACCTTCCCGATGGAAGCATTGACAATAACTCAATTGATAAGCTATTTGAAAAAAGTTGAAAGCATGGACGATCTTCGCTGGCCCAAAATGGTTACAGAGGATAATCTAGAGCGCAAAAAGAAAACTTGGATGAAACAGAAACAACAAATGGATGAACAAATGGGGCATCAATTTTCAGGAGTGTCCTAACAACAACAGGGAAATAAAAAATTATGTGATGGAGAAGTTTAGGACTGCCATGTGGACAGAACAGATGGGTTGTAAGAAAGCACAATATATCAAAGAATTCAACCCCACTTGGGAGCATGATGAAAAAGCTTACCTAGGGGCAGTTATCAAAGGTAAGGCAAGGATTCTAGTGGCTCAGTTGAGGACCGGATCACATCATCTTCGTTGTGAAACCGGTAGATGGACTATTCCCAAAGAGGATTGGGAAAGGAGAATTTGTCTTTTTTGCAGCAAAGGGGTTGTTGAAACGAAATGGCATTTCATTATGGAGTGTCTACGTTGCCGGGGATACGGTACGAGTATCAAACGGATGCAGTGCGATACGCGGATACGTCAATTTTAAAAAACCCTTGGGTACGATACGTCTTGGATACATCCGTACATATATATTAAAAAATCAAATATATATATATATATATATATATATATATATATATATATACATCTACTCATTTTACTCATTTTTTAGTCCATAAATAACTGAAATAGTAATATGAATTTTGAAACTTGAATCAATGTTCAAAATATTCAATATACTTAAGACTTAGCATTTTTATTGATCATGTGGCTGCCATACATATCCTTGGCGTATCCGTATCCGTATCCATATCAAATATGTATCAAATAGGAAACGTGGGGGTCGGGGCATATCCTGCAACATAGTGGAGTGTTCAGCAAATGATGATATTCGTATCCAGTACGAAAACGAATTAAAAGTGGACAACTTAAATGAGTTATTTTAAGAAACAAAACTTCAAAAGATCGCTGGTTTGGTGCTCAAGATTCATAGTAGAAGAGTTGATATGGCAAAGAGTCTGAAAACAGCTTAATGTTTCGGTTTCATTTGGTCCCATAGACTCTTCAGTCTCGTGGATGTCATTAAAATCTTTCATTTCATTCAATTTGAAACTGGGTCAAAAATCCATTTAATCAATATCTTGAACGTGGAAACCAATATTAACATGGAAAATTTGTGTGGAACATAGTTTGGATTGGCTATTGAAAAGTGAAATTAGTGAAATACAAACTCTACAAATAATGTATGTTATTTCCCATACTAACTGGCATTCCAATCAATTGACTTCACCTTTAAATGCCCCCAATTAAGCACACCTCCGCTGAAAGTTTTAGTCAGTTCTTCTCCAGCTTCACAATTTATTATTCAACATTCAACATTATTTACATCAATAAAATCATTTTAACTGTGAGTTTGGTTCAGAACACCATTCTTGGCAATTAGGATTATGGTGGATAGACTTTTGAGCTGCTTATGAAATGAATTTTGTATTAGTATTCACTAATAACGGTTGATGGAACTCTAATTAAATATATAGTGTAATGCAGAAAGGGCAGTGCTCACTGCAACTCTGAAAGACAATTAACAAATACAAGAACCATGAAAAAGGGAAGGAAATGGCAGGCAGGCGAAGCCACCAAAATGAACTCCTAATATCCAAGACTGAAATAAAATCTGAAACACGAGCTCTTGAATGATTTGCAACCATCCCTGTACCTCTTGAGGTCAGACTAATATATTATGGAAAACTATATGCTAGTTACAAGTGATTTTCTTCCTCTTTACAAACAAGAAGTCATGGTTTTCGAAATAGATTGAATATTCTAAAGCTTGTTTGTGAATACAGATAGAAAGTAAATGCCATGAAATTTTACATAGTCAAGAGTGATTATAGTGAAACCCGTGAGGTTATATGGACATTTGCCTAATCTCCAAGGTAAGTGATGTCTGAAAGGTGACGAAATAGCTTTTACATGTCCCTACTAGAATGCCTATCGATAAATAGTGAAAGAAATAACTTACATTAATGTCCAAAAAGAACAAAGGAGTACATTCAGCTACAATCTGAATAGCCAGGTACTGCTCTTCAAGGGGATCGGTCCCAGTGTGGAATGTACCTGGTACCAGTCCTGGTCCAGTACCCCTGCAGGTCCTGCCTGGGTATGTCTTGGCAGTATTGGTACACTCGGTTTCAGTAACCGCAGTATATCCAGAGTCAAAAATGTTTTGGTTGACCCGAAAAAAGGTAAAAGTTGGACTTTGATAACTAACAAAAGTATGGGAAAACCCTAAAAAAACACTCTCACATTCATCTTGTCAAACACAAACAATAACAAAACGCTTACCTTTCATTGCATACTTACATCTCATTGCACAATTGCTCTCACTTTCATTTTGTCAATTGCTAAGGGCTGAAACTCCATTCTTTTGCTACTCCCACCCATTTGGTGCCAAGGAGTCAAAGAGTTTGCAACAAAAAGGATTGTTGATTGAAGGTAAGTTGTGTTTTTTGTTATATTTTTAACTTACTATATTCATATACGATGATTATTTTCAAGGAAAAGGACTTATTTTTAAATCGCACTTTCAACAAAAAAAATCCCCTTAATAATTATATTGTGCTTTTCTTTTCAACCAAGCAGGCATAGGGATTTGCAAGAATGACTACAAGTGCTAGTTCCATTGGCCAAGGATGACAACCTTCAAAACTGAGCCTTTTTCGCCTCTTTAGAAGTATGTCATGATGTTGGCATTGCACGAGCGTAATGTCACATATAAGAGATTGTAAAGTCGGGTGGAAGCACATTTGTGTGTGATTCCTAGCCAAGAAATTAAAGCTACGGTGGGCCGAATGTAAAGGGGTTGTTAATGCCCAAGATCCTTAGATACAATCAAAGAGAAAGACAAGTGGATGTCATGATTCCCATAAAATCAAAGCATCCTTTGGCAAATAAAGGATCTAGATATAGAGAACTTGTAACTTTGTCTTGTACCCCATGTGGTGGCCACATCACACCTATTTTTGTCTACATGGCCTGTAGAGAAATAAATTCAACTCTTACTCACAAGAGAACAAAAGGTGCTATGCAATTGAAAATATTATTTTAGAATGAATCCAAGGAAATAACCAAACAGCAGATAAAGCATTGGAAATATGTGTGTGGGGTGCCATTTAATGTTGCTACATCACCATATTGGTGTGATATGGTAGGAGCTATAAATGAAGCCCATAGTAACCTAAGTTTCAAGAATGGGGGACAAGGAGGCGAAGGAATGGGGTTTCTAGAATAGCAAAAAAAGTGCCAAATTTTGGGGACCACAAGGGGCAGCTCTTAAAATTAATATATAATAAATAATATTTTAATATTTTAACCATAGTTACCAAGTTCAGCCGGATCTGGTCCAGATCCGGCTTGAAACGAATTTTGAGAGTGACCGGATAAATCCGATCCAGCTTCTCTCGCTTTTCTCATAAAAAACAAAAAAAAGCTAAAAAAGCGTGTTAAACGTACACGCCAACCCCTACACGTTAAACCATAGTTACCTAAGACTCCGGGCGGCGGGACGTCGGGACGGGGTTTCGGGACGGCAATTTTTTTGAAAATTTGGGGACGGTGGGGACGGCAGGGGGACGGCTAATAAAAAATATATATAATTTATTAATTTTACAAATATAACATGAATAATTCAATAAACTAAGACTTAAAATTGAAAGTTTGAAGATTGAAACCATTAATGATTAATCCAATTATTCATCTGCATCAGCTTCAAAAGATTTCGACAGGGATTTAAGAGGTAAGAGTCTTTATTTGAGGTTTTTCATTTTACTTTTTTCTGTTTCCCATTTAAGTAGATCTATATGTTTTGAAAGTTAATACGTTTGTAACGTGATTTCATCCACTACTACATGGGTAACGTGATTTCATCCACTACTACATGGGTAACTGCATCTATATGTGGTTGACGTACCTATTACAAAGCCACTGATTAGAACATAACAAGAACAAGAGTAACTGTTACATTGTTCTCATGATTTTCAAATGCTAACACTCGACTAAGCTAGCTATATCTAGTTAGTGTCTGCTGCAAGTCCACAGAAAACTACAATATCTTTATAGAAAATTAAGCAAGCATAAAGATTACTCATTTTTCTGAATGCCACAACATTGTACAAACTATAATCTCTACTTTTTCCTTTTTAAATTTTTTTTGACTATTATATTTTATATTTGAGAATAGGATTACATACATTCTGATCCTTGCTACATGCAGATGGGTCTGAAGCAAAAACTTTTGCGATATATAAAATCTTAAATATGCAACAAACAAACAAAACGTCCTATCACTGAAAGAAAGAACCATAAACTATCTCGACATAACCAGCAACGAAGAATTAACAAACACTAGTTGTATAGTGTATGACTGAAAATTTATAAAACTCGACCTGTGACCATTACTTCATATCATCAGACATAACATGGAGGAGCAACAATACTTCTGCAGTTTATGGCAATTATGAGAAATCTGCATGTTGTTTTTTACTAGAATGTATTAAAAGTTTAAAAAATATTAAAAAAGTATTATAAAACTGAAATTCACATGTTTTAATGTTGGAAAAGTGCAGATTTCGTTGGGGACGTTGTGAAGTCCCGGGACATCTCGGGGACGTCATGAAGTCCCAAAGCACCCGGGACGTCCCGGGTGCGTTTCTGTTTTGTGGGGACGTCCCCCTTTTTTTCTGGAAATTGGGACGGCAAGGAAACGTCCCGTCCCCGTCCCCAAGTCCCCGGACATCCTGGACGTCCGGGACGTGAGGAAAATGGTCGGGACGCATCCCACGTAACACCGCATTAAACCTACACAAGTAACCCTAAGTGTATGAAAGAAAAACTTATAAAAGGGTGTCAACATCAGCTATAAACACAAAAACGAATTTGTAGCCATTTGAATTTGCGGTGAAGTCTTGCACCGAAGTCAACAGGACGGCAAAGTTTTGTAGAGCCACCAAAGACCACCGGAAGTCGTTGTTGGAGGGCAACACCCTCGGAAGTCCCGTGGGGCCGGCGTAGTTCAGTAGAGCCAACAACAAGGAGGAGGCTGGGTAGGCGGCGTCGACGAGGAGGAGGCCGGGCGGTGGCGTCGGCAGGGGAGGAGATGAGCAACAACATCGACAGGAGGAGCTTGACCACGATGGAGTTCGAAGCTTAGTAGCCAAAACAGTATGTTCCTTCCTCTTTTAAGTTTTTTTATTTCATTCAAAGATTAGGTTTTTTAAACATGTATGGTTTATTATTAATTTGTATTGTTTTTAATTTATTTAGTTTTTAACTTTTTATAATATTAATAACGAGTAATTTTTAATAGTAAGTTTTAGTTACGATATAGGTAGGTTTATTAATTTTGTAGTGTTTATTATTAATTTTATTGTTTTCTATCGTTCTTTTTTATAATATTAATAATTAGCAATTTCTAATAATAAAATTCAATTTTCAAATTTGGGTTTTTTACTTTATAATGATTATTAATAATTTTACTTTTATTATATTTAATTTGCTTATTTTATAATATTAACAACAATTAATAATTAACTACGGATTGTTTATATTTTGTTATATATTTTTTAAATTTTTCGTAATTTTAATCATTAATAACTAAATAAAAATATGTAGTTATTAACGCTATTTTTATAACGTTAATAACTATATAAAAATAACGTTAATAACTATATATTATTATTTAGTTATTGATTTTGATAATTTTTATTTTTTATGTTCTATATTTTTTTTTTTAATTATGTAAATAATATTTTTTAAATAAATAATAAAATCAAAATTAGATAAATTATGTCATTTTATTTTCACAATTTATTATTTCATTTTTAATAGTTTAATTTTAAATACTAATTATGATGATCTCTTAAATTTGTCGTCAATAAAATTATATGTATTGAAAACGTTTATCATTTTTTTGTAGGAAGGGTACCTTATCAACAACGCCATGGCAAGTAAGGCAATGGAGATGAAATACATTGTCCAACAAGACGATAATCCCAAAAATATGAAATGCACTCTATGTAATTCAAATAATCATTATATTGGGGGTGAGATGTGAAGATTTTCCCGAAACAAAAGAGCAAGGGAAGTATGCTGAATTCGTTGATCGAATTCGAAGCAAATATGAATTGAAGACACTTGCAACAACAGCAACAACTTCAAAAAAAGCCAAAATCCAAAGCAATATGTCACAAATTGGCTCTTTTAGTAGCTCAACTCCTTCATCAACATTTGCCCAAGGAAGTAAAAGTGCACAGGGGATGTCTCAGGGTTCATTGAAATCGTTGTGGAAGCCACAAGAAAAGCATGATGTTGACAAATTGGTGGCTCGGTTTTTTTATGCAAATGTCATCCCTTTCAATGTTGTTCGAAATCCCCATACAAAAGCCATGGTAGAGGGGATTGCGAGTTTTGGGAAAGGTTATACAATGTCATCTTTTGAAATCCTTAGAACTACTCTGCTAGAAGAGGTGTCATCAATATCTAGCGAACTAGATAAAATGAAAAAGAATTGGAGAAAATCAGGGTGCACAATGAAGGCCCCTCCTAAACATTCTAACACAATGTCCAAAAGGTGTTATGTTTATCAAATCAATTGATACAAGCAAGGAGGTAAAGACTGCAAATTTCATTTTCAAATGCATTGAATCTGTCATTCTAGAGATTGGAGAAGAATATGTAGTCCAGGTTATTACAGATAATGCAGCAAATTGTAAAGCAACAAGTGAACTTCTTATGGATAGGTTTCCTCATCTGTTTTGGACCCCATGTGCAACTCATGTTTTAGATCTTTTGCTTGAAGATCTAGCAAAGTTAGAGTGGGTAAATAATGTTGTTAGAGAAGGGAAACAAATTTCCAAATTCATACTTAATCACCGCTTGACCTTGAGTTTGTATCGGTCATTTGCAAAGCGTGAACTTCTTTCCCCTGTTGAAACAAGATTTGCATCTAATTTTATCACTTTGCAGAGAGAGGTGGAGGAGAGGACAGCTATGAGAAAAGTTGTGGTGAGTGAAGAATGGGCACAATCTAAGCTTTCTAAGGAAAGCCTTGCAAAAGATGTTGAGAGAATCATCTTAGGAAGTTCATTTTGGGAGAGCGTTGAGAAGGCCTTAAAGGTGTTTGAGCCACTTGTCCAACTGTTGAGATTGGTGATGGCATGAAACCTTGCATTAGCTTTGTGTATGAGGGCATGGAGCAAGCAAAGGAACAAATAAAAAAAGTACTTGCAGATGATTCTGAAGTTCAACGAATATGGGACATTGTGGACATACGTTGGGACATGCTACATCGCCCTATCCATGCAATGGGGTGCTATTTAAATCCTAAGCTTATAGAGGTGGATCATGATGCAGATGAGGAGGTAAAGAACGGTGTATTGGAAACTATAAACAGGTTGGTTCGTGATGATGATGAGAAGGCTAAGGTGAGAAGGCAACTCACTATATTCAAGAACCAAGAGGGCATGTTTTCTCGTAAGGAGGCACAAGAAGACATCCACTGCATGGATCCCCATTTATGGTGGCAAACTTATGGTTCTTCTACTTCAGAGCTTCAAAAGTTTGTCATGCATATCCACAGCCAGTGTGTCAGTGCTTCAACGCATGCGAAAGAAATTGGAGTACACATGATTTGATCCACACCAACAAGAGGAATCGACTAGGAGCTAAAAAACTCTCAGATCTTGTGTTTGTCCACAACAATTTGCATTTGCTTGAGAACAATCTTGCAAAAGAAGATGGCGAGTCTCACTTTGGAGAATCATCCTTTGAAGAAATTCAAGAAATCATTGATAGTGATGATGAACATGGATTAGATGATGGTGCTAGTGCTAGTTTTGATTTTGAAGAAGGCTTTGATGTTGAAGCAGGTTTTGATGTTGCAAATGTTTGAAACTTTTAAGTTTCATTTCAATGTGGAGCTTAGGCTCAAAACCATGCCTCTCTTTTAATCTTATTCAAATTTCAAACTCTTTTGCATTTCTCAATTCTACAAGCTTTAATTTTATGCTCTTATGATGATGATGATGATGATGGATACATTTTTGTATGATTTATGTTATGTGTGTGTATTTGTCTATATATAATAATATAAGTATACAATAATATAAGTATATATATACCGAACCAAATTTTTCCGAATTTTTTCAGAACTTCGAATTTCCATATTTTTTTACCCTTCCGAATTTAACCGGCTTTCCGAACTCGATAACTATGATTTTAACTTTATTTAATCAAATTTAGGCATTTAAATTGTACTTAATGTGTTTTAGGTACTATCGAGATTAGAAATCAATGTTTTTATTCAAAATAACACTTTTTTTCAAGCAAAAACATCAAAAATGTTTGTTTGAAATTTGAAAAGCGAGGGACGTCCCCTCCAAGTCCCCAAGTCCCCAAAACATTCGGGACATCCAAGAGGTCAACCGAATCTAGGGTATGAGTCCCCGCATAACACCGATGAAGCCCTAAAGGGTTCACGGTCTAGGGCATGAAAAGGTTTGCACTACTTTATTAAGCAAAAGACACAAAACATGTAGAAGATTCATTACAACTCATTAGGGGACATGGATTGAAACATAGGTGTCCATCATTTCCGATAGATGGAAAGATACAATGAATAGACCATTAAGGTGCTTACATGTGCCCTAAAGAAGCAATACTTCTTAGAGTTTTTGGTTGTGAGGGGTAGGTTAAGGATGCACAATTCATAGCTAAAATCCTCATATAGTCCATTGAGGTGGTGGGGCCTCGACGCTTTGTCCAAATTACCACAGATAATACTAAAAATGCACAGCTATTACATGGATGTTTGATGAGGCAATGTAGGCATATATATTGGACACCATGTGTCGTCCATTCCCTTAACCTAATGCTACAAAAGTTAAGAACCAAATTCATTGGATCAAATAGGTGTAGGATGAGGTAAGTGAGATTCAAATGTTTATCACCAACCATCGCATGTCCCAAGGCACCTCAAGTCCTTCTCGAAGTTGTAGTTGGTAAAGGTAACTATGTTTTCTTTTTAAACAAGGATATTTTTAATTCTTATTAGGTTGTTGAGACTAGATTCGCCTTTACACAATCATCTTTGTGATGAATTGTCAAGAAACAAGAGGCATTGAGCAAAGTGGTTATCAATGACCTTTTGGGTGTATGGAGACAATCAAACACTAAGGTGGAGACAAAGCGAAAGGGAGCATCTTCAATGATGGGTGGTCGAAATGATGGGTGGTCGCTTATACCAAGCCCATCATGAGTATGCTCAAATTTGTTGCTATGGGTCATCTATGCTTGGGTGAGATTTATAATGGAATCAGCTCAATGATTGAGAAGATTGAGTCCATCATAAATGCTAAGAGCAATATCCGACAAAGTTGTTTTTCAAGCAAGTTCGAATCTCATTGATAGGTGGAACAAAATGATAAACCCACTACATCTTGTCTTTTCCTTGACTCCAAAATACTACATCATTGAGATCATTTTTTCCCGGAGGGTCCATCCATATAGGGATGTTGAGATCGTGTGACGGTATAAGGCAGCATTTCCTAGATTCTTCCCTAATCTAGAAGTAGAAAACACAATTATAGGAGAGTTTGAGAATTGCATAGTCTCCACGTAACACCCTTAGTGCTCTTCAAGACAAGTATAAGGACACTCATACGTGGTGGTACCTCCATGGGCAAGCATCCACCCACCTCCAACCTCTTGCAATACAACTATATCACAAGTAAGATATTTTTTCTCTCCAACTTTTTTCATTTTAACTAATTACTTTTATAAATTTTAATTTTGCATTGACTTTGTGGCTTGCCTCAAAAGGTTGTGAGTTCTTCAATTGAGCAGCACTAGAATATATACACCTTTATCCACTCTATTAAGCACAGCAAGTTGGCAGCAAAAAAGGCGGAGGAGTTGGGCTATGTGCATCTATCACACAAGTAGGATGAGTACAAGCAATGGGCAAAAAAGTGTTGGGATGTAGACCGAAAGCATCTTAGCTTGGAATTTTCCATTGCCCATCTCTCAATGCTCAATTTAATGCTAGAGTATTTCACAAGACATGCATAAAGAAGCTAGTGAGAGTGGAATTGTTATTGCTTGAACCACGTGATGTTGTTGATTCTCTCAATGAAGAGCACTATGATGAGTATTGGGTATTGCATTGTGCACTATGCATTTGGATTTTTGGGCTCAACCAATGACTTTATGCTTTTAACTATTAATCTATTAGGGTTTATATCATAGCAATATGAATTGAATTATCACCATCAACACTGTTTTCTTTTTGTGTGGTTATTTATTTTATTTTATTTACTCTATGCATTGTTAGGAAAATTAGTATTCACAAGGTGGTAGTGATTTACAGTATGGTAAATTACTTAGTAGTTAGTAACATTATTGTTATGTAAAAATGATGTATATTTGGTTAGTTGTTATATTGTTGTGGTTACAACAATATTTCGTAGATAGCATTATTGTAATGTTGGTTTTGTGGTTGAGTGATTGTAGGGATTGACTACCTCCTTGATATTAGGAGATGTTTCCCTATATATTTGTAATGGTTTGAATGAATGTATTGTTTGAAATAAAAGAAGCTTATTATTGTGAGTTTGTTGTGTTAAAACTATGCAAATTTTGAACCAAATTTTCATTTGGTATCAAAGCTATCTTAGTCTTTCCCTGTGATGGAAGAATAAATGATTTGGAGGGGCAGCGGTATCATCCTTTGTTGTCCCGAATCATGTCATCATTTGCATTGTGTTAGCCATTGGTGGAAGTATAGAATTCGCTGCCTTGAAGCTTGAGCATCTAATCTCAAGCATTTTCT
Organism: Taxus wallichiana var. yunnanensis; assembly: GCA_018340775.1. Lineage (NCBI taxonomy): Eukaryota > Viridiplantae > Streptophyta > Pinopsida > Cupressales > Taxaceae > Taxus > Taxus wallichiana. Next base: position 734,223,529 of record CM031241.1, read on the forward strand.
AACAACTATTTCATGAGGTGTTTCAGTCATTGCAACGTCTAGCTCCGTCCTCTTCTTATGACATCTTGAGGATTCACATCGCCCACATATTTTTTCAAGTACCAGGCTTTGTGCACGTATCAAGTCTGCACTCTTTGTTAGAGATCTCATTGCTAAACTCATCCTGCTACATGCCTAATTTGGCCATCAATCACCCATTGATCTGCATGTTGTTCAACCAGCCATCATTAAATTAGATCCACTTGGAGAGTCGTTGGCAGCAAATAACAATGCATTCGGAGATACCTACAAGGATCTGGAAAAGGGAACGAATCTGATAATGAAAAACGTGGAATGCAAGCATTGCTGCGAATGGGAGTTTCTTTGGTTCAATGTACATAAGTGTATGTTAGTGGAAGACCTGTATTCTTCTAACAAATCGTTATAGTCATTCTCTCAGCATTGGCATTCTTTCTTTCAACTGTCTACATTGATATTTTCTTGGCCTGATTGTTCCATTTGGTGTTCAGCTGCATTTACTTCACTCAACCAACTATATCAAAATTTGCATTGGAATTTAGATTCGGTTTTATTCTACACTACATGCATAATATTTCTCAACAACATTGCATTCAATTTGGGTGTGGTATCAAGCTGCAGATCCTCCATCGTCGGCTGTTGCACATTGGATCGCCCCTAAATCGACTATCTTTGTTGTTTGTTGACTTGTCTCGCGAGCCTATCTCATCCTATGGACTCTCCAACCAATGCACAAGGTTTTACTTTCAAACCTATGGTTTCAAGTTTTCAACATTAAAAGGTTGTATCTGCATGTGAAAAGTAACTATTTGATTTATTATCTGTAGTTGTGTTCTAGACTGCCTGGAAACGCTAAGTACCCCCCCGTACCAGGCTTGAAACATACCAAGTAAAAGTACGGTTCGGGTACGCTGTGGGTACGTACCCAGGGCCTGTGGGTACGTACCCACATGGTTTTTTTAAAGTGCAAAAAAATAAATAAAACTTGAGGGCTTTGACTGGAATTGAACCTTGGAAAGTTCGTGTGAGATTCAATATTGCCAATAGGCTCCGAAGGGTCAAGAGAGATGAAAAGGACTTCATTTGGTTGACTTACTATTTGGGTGCTTTCTTGTTGCTCCTCATGGGTCCTTTATTCTTCAATCAATTTGGAAGGCATGGGAACAAGTGAAGCACTTGGTGGTTGGGCAGCCTATCTTCTCTTCCTTTGACACTAGGTGCCAAGCCTACAAATCGATTTTGTCGAATCTGAAATATAATGACAAGATCCTTGCCTTGACAAGAGGCTGCTCTGCCCTCCTTTGGTTTGAGAAAGGAATTAAAATATTTCATGACTTGTACAGATTTGGGAAGTGGATGGAATGGACAGACCTTAAAGCTTTCTATAAGCTTCCTCAATCTCAGTTCAGAATGTATACAATGCTCAGAAATGCTTTCACAGCTCCCTCTACTAGACTAATTATGGAGGATGAGAATGACTTTTGAGATACTATGAGGTGGCTCAAAGGGCCCCTTCTCCAAGAGGCTACCTCCAAACAACTCTATTGAAAGATTGCCTTCTCCCCAAACCTTTCCCTGGACCTTAATAATAAGTGGAATGTTTGTGTAATGTCCCTCTTTCTCAAATAATTTTATTGAAGACCTTTGGCCCATTTTTGTCTACCCGATGGCCAAACAGTGAGTCAAGGGTGACTTACGTTTTATTAATTTTATTATATTGTGCAAAATTAAAAATACAACCTTATAAAATGCACATATAATAAATTAATAGAGCTTAACATTAAAATAGAAATTAGAAAGTGCAAAAGTGAAAAGCAATTATTTTAATTGTATTTATCTAGGGGAAAATGTGACTTGCCCCATGAGGTCAAAAAATAGAAAAAGAGTCAAAGGCCTCATTAAAAATTGCGACTTGGCCTAGGGGAATGCAAGGAAGCCTATTGGATGTTTTGGAGGTCATTTTGGGGCCATTTTCCTTTATAAGGAGAGGTCGACCTACTTAGAGGTATTCCAGATTTTTATATGATATTTTCTCTTGCATTGAGCTCTGAGCTTTTGCAAATAATCCAAGGACGAAAACCCTTAGGATTTTCCCTCTTGTGGACGAAAACCCCAAGAGTATTGTGAGGGATTTCCACTTAGGAATTCTCATTGGTTTAACCAGATTTTCAGTCATTTCCAGCAGTGTTTTTGGAGAATAAAATTGCAGTAGTGTCATCATAATTTCTTCTAGTGGAGTGACTCATTCCTTGGTTGGTTGGCATTGTATTTAAGGTATTTCTGATCTGAATATTATTGCCATATCATCTGCTGATTTTTGGGAATCAAAGCAAAGCAATTTCAGAATTTTTTAGAGGGTTTTCAGTGGTATTTTCAGTCAGTTTTATATGCAGATTTCAGATCTGATTTTCAGTCATTAGTAACCTCTAAAAATCTGATTTTTGATATATTTGGGCTTTTAAAAATACTACAATCAGTTTGTGATCGAAATATTAATTTTTGGGTGCTAATTGGGTTGGGTTCCCACTCAAACCCTAGTCGCAATTCCTGTAATAAATCAGATTTGCAGCAGTTGTCTTTAGATTTTGTGTTATTGCATTTGGGGTTTCATTCTTGTCCATCAAATTTTCGATCAAATATAGGTGGGGATCTTTCAGTTTGTGAGCCCATTAGTAGATGGACTCATAGATTAAATATTTTGTGGTCTTCTTGTCTTTAGTCAAAGAAATCTTGCTTTAGATGGCTTCGATTCATAATGAGCTTATTGTTGGCTTCTAATATTTTATAGGTTATTGAGACTATAAGCTTATTGTTTTCTTTAAAGTTTTATATATATTTATATTTTTTTACTTTTTAAAAATATATTATGCGAAACGTACCCACAAAGATACCATACCCATACCCGTCTTCAAACAATATAGGTTGTGATTGTTTTATGTCTTATTGTTACAATTCAAAGTCAAAGTATGTCCAAGTCACTTGAATAGTATTGTAATAGAGTTGACAAAAGTCTGTAAGAAGTACTTTGTAATCATGTAAAAAAGTGTCTCGTTATTGTCACTTGTTTGCAAAAGTATTTTCGAGTTGGTCATAGTGTCAATGAAAATCATTATCATTCAAATCAATTGTGTCAAATATTTTTCTTGTTAAGAGTCGGTTTTATGTCAAAAAAGTTGAAATCAAAAATGAGTCGAAAGTTAAAAGTCATTTTTCATCAATAACGGGTATTGAGTCATGTTGTCAAGAGTCAAATAATTTGTTTGTAAACGGATGCATTTTCGATCGGAACTAACATCCTAATCCAAACGTTTCACAAAGTAGGGGGAGTTATACAAATAAACCCAATGTGGAAATTATTGAGCTCCAAGTTCCACTCCACTAAGTAAGCATCACGTCGGCTAGAGGACGGAGGCACAAGAGGATGGAGGTCAATCAGCAACCTCTCGTCAATCACCAACGACGAGGCCGCATGAAGCTGTGGTGATAGTTTGTTTTTCTAGTTGTGTGTTTTGGTTTCTGTGTACTTCATTTTTCAGAGTTCCTATTTTGATGTGTTTTGTAATAAGAACATAGGTTCATTCATGTTCACTTGTATATGTGACTATTCCTAATGCAATCCCCTAATGTAAACATATAGTGGAAAAATGAAAGCACAAAAGAAAAGCAACATCATGATACTTGTAGAGGTTGAACAGTCAGATGTGTTCTTGTTCATACCTAGGTTTGTGGTAAACCTTTGTAAAACCATTGAAGGTTGTGTAGATGGTTCCTACTTGAGTTCCCACACTGAGTAGGTTAGATGTGTTCCCTACAATGAATGGTTGATAAGCAGATGGTTCTTGTACGTGTTCCCACACTAGTTCGGTCATATGTGTTCCCGCAATGCATGGTTGATAAGAAGTTGATGTGTTCCTTCTTCTACTTTCATTTCAAGTTGTGTACCAAGATCATGAGCGAGTAAAGGCAAGCAAGCTATAGAAGAAGTGTTAAAAAAATTGCTACCATGTAAACACTAAGGTGGGAATGTTAGGAAAATTAGTATTCACATGGTGGTAAATAGTTAGTAATTTACGGTATGGTAAATTACTTAGTAACATTATTGTTATGTAGCAATAATGTATATTTGGTTAGTTGTTATATTGTTGTGGTTACAAACTTACAACAATATTTCGTAGATAGCATTATTGTAATGTTGGTTTTGTGGTTGAGTGATTGTATGGATTGACTGCCTCCTTGATATTAGGAGATGCTTCCTATATATTGGTAATGGTTTGAATGAATGTATTGTTCAAAATAATATATTACTCAAGAAGCTTATTATTGTGAGTTTGTTGTGTTAAAACTGTGCAAACTCTAAACCAAATTTTCATGCATATTATGTGGTTATTTTTGCTTAATGCAATCCCCTAAGACTGTAAATATGTGTCAAAAACTATATTTTTCCCTTCTTTCAGCACCCACCATGTGTTGATCAGCAATTTTGGGCACATTACCAAGGATGGTTATGCACAAAATGTAAGTGATACACATGGCGCCAAATCAACCAAATAGCAGCAGCACAGGATTAAAGAGGGATCAGATGATCAGCGGTCTGGAAGGAAGTAATATGTGTGACATCTGGATCATTTTAGAAAGATCTAGAAGGGAATATTCATAGGACTCTCTGGGAGTAAGTCGATGGAGCCGCAGGCTCATATATATGGTTGTAAATCAAATACATGATCATTATTGTATGACTAATTGATTAGAAAAATTGTATTCCGTCTTATTCTTGTTGTTCTCATTGTAATCATGCTCGGGATTATCACAGATAATGTTTATGTTTTCTAGGGTCTGATGCCTGATTTATGCATTAATAGTTGTACCTTTCTGTAATCGCATGCCAATTGCTATGATATTGATAGATATATGAATACAATGGAGGTTTCATGTGTTATTGTTCAACTTAGGATTTAAAATTTAAATGTTGTACCAAATATGTGTGTTTATCTTTCTATTTCTGAGGAAACACCCAGTTAGCATTTGATACTCACAATTCTCTCTTAAATGAAGTCCTCTTGGTTGTTTTACTATGCTTCGGAGACCCTTTCAAGCAAAAACTTGATTGAATGTGTAGGCGCAGCACAAATAGAACTTTGTTCCCTGATGCAAAACTAGGCTAACATTTTTGCTTTCAATGTCGGGACTTCATTACATTGGTTGTGAGGGTTTTGATGTTAGCTGTTGCGTGGCCAAAAGGATCGGCTTTGATTGCGTCTTATTGTGAGGAATTTAAAGAATTTTGTGTTGAAAGCCTAGAAATAGTTGGCTAAATCTATTACGCAAAAGGGCTTGGTGATGGAAGGATTTGAGGTGAGGTTGGATCTTCGCAGATCAGAGTGAAGATGAAGGGTATCCTCATCAAGGATGATTTTCCACACATAATAGGGGAAGGCGAGCCCGTTGAGGTTGTCGTTGACAACTCCTTGAGAATGGAAGGGATTGATCTTCCGGATGCCAACGGAACCATAAGAGGAAAGGGAGGGCACAAGATAAGCTTACATTGTGGTGAAAAAAATGCTCCTTTAGAAGCAAAGTATGCGAGAGGACACTCCTCCGACGACGGATGGGAAAAAGCAAATGTATGGAAGCTTTCATTAAAAGAAAATGCACGATTGGAGGGATTTTTCACCCTAACCCAAACCGGATGCCAAAGCCTTTGCATATTACCTTTACAAATTAGAGATTTTTCGTAAGCTAGGGTTTGTGGAGTTTGGAAGTGAGATTTAAGGCAGGATTTGGTTGAACACGACTTAGTGGATTTTGTCTTATGGATGATGAGTTAAAGCGAGCGAGTACTATTGGATTAAGTGTGGGATCTATAACATCTGCATTTGCCACAAGGGTGTTATAGTGAATCCTACAACAATTAGTACTCGAAGATTACCTTGATCCCGATGTACTTGGATATGACAAAGAATTTTTAGCGTATCATGGGATGGAAGATGCAACTAATCACGAGTATAAATGTGAAATTGTAGGGAAAGATAAAGGGATAACCTCATCAAAGGCTAAGGCAAGCCAATTTGCAACAACCTTGTTTGGAAAGGTGCATACCTAGTATAGGAAATATGACCCTAATCGAGTGTTTTGGATTTCGATGTGTTGAAGGCAACTTTTTAAGAAAAATTCAAATACTTGAATGAGAAAGAAACTAATTTTGTGTTGAAAGAGATCAAGAAGGAACCAACAGAAAGCATGCAAACATATGAAATGTGTTTCAAACCCCCGCTGTTGAAAATCTCCTATGATATCCACCCGGTGTAGGATGCATAGTGGTTTGTGAGAGGTTTACTACCCCCATTGTGGAGATAACTTGCAAAGAACTTCACTAGCTTCGTGAAGCTCTTGACACGACTTTGCATGTGGAGATAGCAAACAAATTTGATATTGGCATTAGCACATTCCTAAGGTGCAACTATCCACTATGGTTACTTGATTGAAAAAGTTAGTCGCTCCAAGCATTCATCCTACACAAGAACACGAGAAGTGTTGCATTGACTACAATGTGACTAGACATACTAGAGGGGAGTGTATTCGACACAAGATTCGGGTTGTTAAGCTTTATTGTGATGTTTGTCGGAAGATCATGAGACACGCGATCGTCCAAAGGTGCAATGCACAAAAAGGGTTAAGATGACCTTGTCTGCAAAGTCCGAAAGGATGATATACATGATACCATAGATTGTAGAGCCACTAAGCAAATGTGTCAAGCCCATATAATGTAAAGGCAAGGGATTTCTCTGCGTATTCACCATGAGACGAGAAGTATGGAGGTAGTTATGTTGGCCATAAGGGTGGAACGAATGGTGGCCGATTTCAAGGCCCCAAACCACTATTAGAGAGGTCCCAAGTTCCCAACTTGTGCACATTATGGAGAGGGTCACAAGTTGGAGGAATGCCCATACTTGGTGTATAAGATCAAAGAGAGTGAGAAGGCCGAGCCACAAGGGTCATGAAGTTGGTTCAACAAGGAGTTGAAGACGGAAGCCGGTGACATCTCACGAAGTTAAGGATGAGGCGAAGGTGTATATACCTACTCAAAGTGGAGTGAATACACAAGCTAAGATTGTTCCTTTGCCGCAAAGGGATATTGTGACATATAAGACCATGTTGACCCAAACATAAGAAATGATCAATCATTTGCAAGTTCAAGTACAAGTTGTCTAGAAGTTAGAAGCGAAGATGAGGGAGCAGCAACGCAAAGCACCCACTTCCAGGAGATAGTAAAATTAACCAAGATTTTTGCGATGATGAATCAAGAAGGGATTTTACCACTCTTAAAGACTTGGGGCCAATACACTTTAGATGTATCACAAGATGGAAATGCACGCAAAGGATTTATGTATAGTAAATCAAATGGTTTATGATAAAGAACTCGATATTGGAGGCATAATTCAATCGCCGAGATATGAAGAATGTGTTTATAGATACAGTGTGTTGAGGTAAACATCTTGACAAAATATGTGTGGAGAAAATTGGGGAGTCCTACACTTGAACCAACAACTAGTTTATTTATCAAGGAAAACAAGGTGAAAGAAAGGCCCGTTGGACTTTTGCGCAAAGCGAGTTGAACATCATGGGTGTCAAGTTTGACGTAGATTTTGAAGTCATAAAAATTGCAAAAAATGGATAATTATCCTACGTTACTTGGTTGACCATGGTACTACGATAATCATGCAAATATGAACTCTAAGAAGAGAGTAATGAGCTTTGAGAAGGATTGACAAAGGGTAGTGATTCCACCGCATGATTTGATGGAACCCGTTTCATTGAAAGTGTAGGAGATAACTAACATCTACAAAGTGACCTTGCAAAGATAGAGAATATATAGACCCACAAGACGATGGCAAATTGGACTAAAAAGTGGTCAATCAATGTTTACAACCACAAGTATTGTTTTGCGGCGATGGGTTATGGAGGAGCATGAAGTCAATTGCGCAGAAGTGCTTTGGCATAATGAAAAGGTGTCGGAAGACCGAAAAACCAATTAGGAGTCGTATAGTACACAAGATTGTAATGGCCGCGGAGTGACTATGAAGTGGGTTTCAAATACCAACGCAATTAAGGTCCATGATGAGAGTTAGTAGGGGGTTGATTAGAGGAATTTCCTAAGTATGATGGTTCCACTTGCATTAAGGCTTAAGTGGTGGACATGGAGACATGTCTACCTAAAGAAGAGGAAAATGTTTTTTTTAAAATAATGGGTCATTTTGTGTTTTTATTGCCAGAAAGTTCTTGTATTGTGTCAAGATATTCCCAAAGAGCCATATTAGCCATTTTCGCCAAATACCCAGATGCCCAAAATTGTTATATTCTGTCACCGGGATTTGTCTGCGGGAAATTTGTATTTAATTATTTTGAGCCCCGTTTGAGGCAATTTGCGCTCCGATTTAACCCTGTTGTGATCGAACATATCATTATTCCTATATACCAGAAGGGTTTTAACTAGGAATGAGTTCTGCACTTTATTTGTGACTTTTGGCAACTTTTTGTGTTTTTGTGTTTTCCCGTTTCGTTTTCTGTGAAATTTCTAGATCAATTCCTTTGCCGGTTTGGCCTAATTCTTGGCCTGGAGTAATTGGGATCATATACGCACGTTATGCCAGAAGGAAGTCGCCATCGAGGTCCGGTTCACTGGGAAAAGACGAAGTCGCGCACCAAAAAGCCTCTTCTAGGCTGGCCGCATTTTTGGAAAAAGAAGAATTGAAGTGAATCATGGGAAAATTAGTAGCAGCAGGCAGGTGGGAATTTTGTACCTGCCTAGGGTACTTTTTCCCATGAAAGCAACGCCACTTAAGTGACAATGGGAAAATTAGAGGCAACAGGCAAAGGGAATTTATTACCCGCTCATGCAGGTAAAAATTCTATCAGGAATAAAAGAAATATCACTTAAGTGAATCATGGGATTTTATTGCCTGCCTTGCAGGGTAAATAATCCCATTATGAAAGTCAAGTGACTTAAGTGAATCATGGGATTTTCAGGGCTGCCTTGCAGGGTAAAAAATCTCATTGTCATGTGTTTCTTAAAAATAGAATTCTTTATGTCAAAAAGTGCGCCCCCTTTGGAGAAGTAAAGGCAGCCTTTAAATTGATTAATTTAATTAATTATTCACCCAAAATAGGCGCCCAGGCTTGTGGAAAAGTCAACAAAGGCAAAGGACAAAAGGTGGTTGAAAATAGATTGTTCTAAAATTAAATAAATTAATTTATTTAATGGCAGCCCCTTTATGTCAAAAAGTGCGCCCCTTTTGGGAGAGAGATAATACTTTTTAAAGTATTAAATGATTAAATTAATTCCTATTTTCAGTGGCTAAGGTCAAAGCATACTGTGAGGCTTGAGTTAAGTGGAAGCAAAAGTCTAAAATTAAATAAATTTATTTTATTTAATGGCAGCCATAAGCATGCACAAAATAGGCCCCATTTGAAGAGTGAAGCTCATTAATTAATTAATTAATTGCCAGTAATAGCAAAGGCATTAATTAATTATAGAATCACAAGGGTTATATAAGCAGGGGCTGCCATAAGGATGAATTAATTAATTCACAGGTAAAGAAGTGCAGCCCAGAGGAAAAGTGCGCCCCATTTGAAGAGGATTTTTGCTCAAAAGAAGGTGAAATCAAGGCTAAAAGCTTCCAATTTTGGCGCACAGGTTGAAGGAAGTTGATTTGTGTCTGGATAATTGTTTGCATAAGTGATACAGGTGCTCAGGTGAAGTTGGAAAAATTCATGCTCACTTTGCATGCAAATAAAACATCAATTTTTGGGGCAGCAGGCTTGAATAATGCAGATTTTTATGATTAAAATCCACTGTTCATGTTCCGGTTGCCATCTTTGTCTGAATTAATTGCAGGAATTCATTACAGGTGTTTTACAAAAGAAAAGGAGCTTTAATCAATGTCCAATACATTGAATATATCCTCCGAATCTGAAGAATTATCCAGATTTGCACCAGTTTTGAAGAATTCCGGACAAATAAGAAGAAAAAGAATTGTTCAGACAAAGATAGACAAAGCCATGGCAAAGAGGGATGAAAAAGAAAGCACAACGAGTCATGCATCACTTCCAAATTTGCAGACATAGGAGACACAGATCTAGGTCCGAACCTCTTTCCAAATTGATTGATAGATCCAGAGCAGGAAAGACTTCACTCATGCGTGCGCTAAAAAAGCAATGGAATTATTCGAGCTGCAACCTTTCCATACACAACCCAGTTGCCAGAGTTCGTTATGGAGTGTGCTAGGTCTTACCATCCTTCATCCAGATCAGTGCGAGATGCTACGGGAAAACAATAATTCGGTTGGACGCAGAGTTCATCAATTATTGCTTTGAAGATTCCGGCTCGAAAGGTGGTGACTTCCATTAGCATTCAGGATGCCGACAGCAGGTGGGAGAAGCATAGAGTTGACTACGTGAACATAATGAACAACAGATACATGAAGAAGCCCAGATCTCCTTCTAAGTTCCCAAGAACTCTTCCACGGTCCAATCTGGTGCAGGAGGTAGATGATATTGCCAAATTGTTATGCAGGATAAATGGCGAGGCGAATGCTCACACTTTCCGTACATGGATGTATGCTTTCATCAGGACCATTGAAGTCAACAAGGTTGATTCCATAATCAATTGGTCGGAAATCATTAGCGACAACATTGGTGAGCAACTCCGGAACGTGAAGCGTACTTTCAGCTTCAAAATGACTTCCTACTTGGTATACGCAGCAGCTTCACAAGGCATCTTCTCCAAGCTGGATAGATGTGGTTCTTTCTAAGGACCCCATTTTCGAGTGCTACCCACAGCTTACTATACCTGCGTGCAAGAAAGATTTCAAAGTGGTCAACGATGGATTCTTCTACGAATTCATTTGCAGGCTAGACAGGACCTAAAGGCCAACAGGGTGAGCAAGGAAGCGTGGGAAGTCGTATCCAAATTGGGCAGTCTATTCATTCAGTTTGCAGATTTCACATACCTCAGGGTTATCGGCTTTTCTGGAGAACCGGTTAAGCTACCCAGATATCCGAATGATAGATTGATCACCATGGAGCTGAGCAGACAACTTGTGGAGATACACGACCTTCAGTCGAAACGGCACAAGTCTACGGGCTTCTTCCCGATCACTGTGGGACATTATAGCTGCCAGAGCATTCATAAGGCCCGAGGATTGGAAGCGGAAATGTTATCCGAGTATGAGCAAGAGTTCTTTCCGGCACGACTGAACTTCGATCCATTTGGAGTAGCCAGGAAGACGATCTCCCAGGAGTACGCACATGTGCCTTCATTAGAGGATTTCTGGATGAAGTGCAAAAGTGAGTACGAGGTTAGAAAGAAGGATTTCAGCAGGCTATCAACACGGCAAGTGTTCGACTTTGGACTAGCACGGATACCTGCGGATCTTAAAGATGATGGGAATGTGTTACTTGACGCTTACCATCAAATGGGAGGAGATAGAGCCGTACTTCAGGATAACGTAGGGGGCTGCCATACGATTGAAGAAAGGTCTGGCGCTGTTTTGGTGAATACTTCAAACTGTTCCGATGAAGGGATACTGCCTTGATGAAGCATTGATGAATCAAATCACGGGCAACTTCGGCACAGAGATTCCCTCAAGAGGAAGCACGAGAGGAGAAAGCAGCAGAAGGTCCGAGAAGATGAAAGTGCACAGAAGATCTCAATCAAAGGAGAAGATCACTTCCACGGCTATGACTTTAGTTCCGCTTCTCCAAAGATCCAAGACTTCACCGATCGCACAGCACCTCAGACACTTCCATGCCTCCACCGAATCCGCAACATTCATCTTCTCTCCTCACCACTCCGTCAAAGACTGCTCCAAAAGAGACGTTGAAGCTGCAGATGGCAGAGTTCGAAAGAGCTTTGTCCTTGGATGATTCAGAAGATGGCAGCCATAACACTGTAGCACTTTCTGATGGAGAGGAAACAGAGCGGGAGATAGTAGTGCACTCAACGCAACTTCTCATTCTCCGAGAAGTAACTTCTCAGAATGGTTGGCTTCGCAGTTGGTTCCAGAAGCTAGAGTGGAAATGAACTTGGAGGAACACGACTTGCAGCTACTCCGAGTCTAGGCGGAAAAGACAGAAGACCTAAAGTTGCTAAGGTAACTTCAAGGTTGATCATCGAGGAGTCGGGGCAGAAGTTTGCTGAGATGTCAGTTCCGCGGAAGGAAAGAAGGAAGATGAGCTCACGGCAGAAGATGTAACAGTAACCAGAGTACCCATCGGTCAAGCCACCACAGAAGGATTGAAGCAGGATACACAGACATTGATAGATGCTCTATTCCTTAGGCTTGACAGAGAAAAGGCGGAGAAAGACGAGCTTCGTAAGGTGTATCTCAACAGTGCGAGATCATAGCCAAGGTTGCTAAACCTTCCACTCAAATTTCATTTTAGAGCAGGGTGAGTGATCATCTTATGCAGAGATGGAGGATGCAAGCAATCAGGTGAAAGCTATTGACGAATGGAAGAATCTGATTATTCGTCAAGCTTCTGTACAACTTGGAGAGGTGTCAGCCCGCCTGAAGGTTATGAATGATGCAGCAAATCAGCTGAAGCAACTGGTGACGAGCATAGTAGATATGAACACAGTTCTGAGAGTAACCTGAGTACTTTGGCCGAAATCAACAAGTCAGCCAGAGAAGTATTGGTCAGAGAGCATTGTACTCGACGGATCACTTGAGAAGGGGAAGCAAATGAGTTTGCAGATCTTCCGCTTTGAGATCTGCAGAGTTTTGCTGAAGAGGATGCAGGCACTTGAGAGTAAGACATCGTCCTTACCACACATATCATTTCTTTCACTGAGGAGGAAGTGGTCGGAATGTTACTTCATACGTACGGATCATTCCTAGCAGAGTGCCTAATTCCCTGGAAGGGTCTCTTCTGATGGTACAAAAGAGAATTGATGGAGCTACTAAACCTTTCACGATGAATTCCATTAGCAGACTGGTGGCACTGCAGCGGATATTGTGAGGTTCGGGCCAAGCTTGGAGGATGTGGAAGAGTGTATCAAGGTGTTGAACGAAGGATTGCTGCAGTTCAGGACAGAAAAGGAAGCGGTGGCTAAAACAGATGGGAAGATGTGAATTACATGTTCGACAAGTATATCCAGTATCAGAACAAAAAGAAGACATAAATGTTACAGCTGGCGTGACTTCTTCTATTCTTTCTTCTTCTATTTTCCACGTTCCCGGATGAAATTGTAAAACTTTAAAGTTATTGGTTTTGAAACCATTACTTAAAGTTATGTGGAACAATTCTATTAGTTAAGTGATACATGTGTCACTTAAGGAGAAGTTAGTGGAGGATGATTGCCAAATGTCATCTTTACTTGTTTATGTTTCAGTTCAATTGAGTTTCCCATTTGTACTTTCCCTTCTACATTCTATAAGTAGAAGAAGAACCTCTGGTTAATGATCAGAATTTGTAAGCAGCATCCTTGTGTTCCAGACTTTGTGTTGAAACCCTTGAGAGCCACTTGAAGCAAAGGAATATACAGGAGCAGATTTCCGGAGAACTTTGTGTCACGGTGTATTGTGTTTCTTGCTTTTTATCTTAGATCTTTTAATAGACTTTGTGTTATTTTAGATCTAGATCTAGAGCTACCTTTGCTTATAATTTTGTGTTTATATCTATTGGTTTCTTCTATGTGCATGCAATCAACTCTACTATCTATTGATTGGGATGCACATCTTCCCCATTTCTTCTCTGTGTTTATATAATTCCCTTCTTCTATAAATATTTCTTTCTTAAACAATTGCTTACTTGCTGTAGAATCATGCATACTATGGTTCATGAGTCAATAGTAGCTTAAAGTAAAACCCATATAGATATTAGCATACTTTAATTGACAAATCTGACACGGAGCCTCACCGGCATGGTTATGGTTTAATGCATTGTATGGGACTTTGAAAACATGGGCCAAAGCATGGTATCTACAAAGTGACACTAGAAAAGAGATTAATGATTGGGAAGTAGTCAAAGACGAATTCATCGAGCCCTTTACTTTTGACACAAAAAGCGAGGGTTGGCTGCACATTGACCGTGATTAAACACGCAGATCTTCTACAAAGATGCGCAATGGGAGGGTGGGTTATGCAAAATTCACAATGATGAGGACTACTCAATAGACAAATTGTTTGCAGCAGAAAGACGGAGCAACGACTTAAGCGTAAGGAAACCCCACTTCTTAGTGTGAGTCTCAATAAAAACATGTCCACCGAGGAGAGGATTTTGAGGACGTTATAGTGTTAGTTTATGTAGCACAAATAGAGACTTAAGAAGAAGAATGACTTATGAAGCAACGCAGAAGGATCCCAAAAAGTATGACTACCAAAACCTGCACATAAAAGAGGCAAATATTGGAACAAATGAGGCGTTGTGCATGGCCAATCTCAGAGATTACTGGGGTGATGTAGAATTCAATCAACTTGTAAAGCTAGATAAGGAGTATTATGACTTATTTCCTAAGAGCTACCAAGAAATGAAGGAACTGCACCTAAGTTTGGAGGAGATGCATATAAAGTTAAGAGGTGCCAAATCAATAAAGAAAAGGCCATATAGAATGAACCCGGATTTGCATGCTAAGGTGAAAGAAAAGATCGTTAAGATGTTAGACGTAGGTGTGGTATTCCCAATTGAAGAATCTAACTGGATAAGCCCAATGGTTATCGTATCAAGAAGGATGGAATAATTTGTGTGTGGATTATAGAATTCTTAGTGATACTTGCGTTAAGGATCCGTTTCCAACAATATTTACAAAGAAATGTTAAAGGGCATTGTAGGATGTGAAATCTACTCCAATTATGGGTTTTCTTGGAATCATCAACTACAAATTGTGGATGAGAATAAGTCCAAGACCACTTTTACAACTGAATGGGATTCCTTTGCGTACAATGTTATGTCGTTTGGAATGAAAAATGCACACTGTATTTCGCACATTATTGTTAAAGCATTTAAAGATTTCATCCATAAATTTCTACAAGTGTATTTAGATGATTGGAGCATTTATGGACAATTAAGGGACCACTATGAGACTTTGCGCTTGATGTTTGAAATGTTTAGGCAGCTACAGATTTCATTATACCTGAAAAAGTGTACGTTTGCATTACCGTATGGTATTTTGTTGGGGCATGTTATCGGCAAAGAAGGCACACTTGGACAACACAAAAGTGGGAGATATCCAACAACTGGAAGTACCCCGAACATATAATGATGTTCATACATTTTTGGGCCATTGTGAGTATTATAGGAAATTTATAAGGAACTACACATGCATTGTTGGACCTCTTGAGGATTTGTTGGAAAGAGAAACTATTCCGATGGATTTATCTACAACAAGGGGCTTTTGATACCTTGAAGGAAAATTGGCTAGTGCACCAATTCTGCACTTCCTTGATTGGAAATAGCCTTTTCATGTCCATGTAAATGCATCTGAAATAGAAACTGGAAATATCTTTTTGCAACCTGGCAAAGGAAAGATTGACCATACCATCAATTTTGTGAGCTAAAAAGTATCCAACAGAAAAAGAATTATACCACAACTGAGTGTAAAGCTCTAGGAATGGTTTATGCTATGCTAAAATTTAGACAATACCTTTTAGCAAAACCATGAGGCTCTGAAGTATCTAGAAAACCAGCTTGTTTTGCAGGGAAGGATACACCGACCAATGGTATTATTTTAAGAATTATAGTTCACAGCAGTGGTTAAGCCGAGGAGATTGCATGCAGGACCCAACCACTTGTCGAGGATTAATACAGGGGAAGTTGCACACTCCATAGAGGAAGGGTCACCGACAGCCTAGCTTTTCTAAGTTTTGCATGTACCAGAGGAAATGGCAGTTTTTGCAGCATTTCTAATTTCAGGAATGGCACTTTAAGGATGAACAGTTGCACAAAAAAGCAATTGACAGTTAAGGCTTCGCTTTATCAATTGAATGGAAGAGATGATGTTCTGAGAAGGTGTCTTAAGGATCACTTGAAGTCATTATGTTAGAGACATGACAACGCATAAAATCTTGTTGTCTAGACTTTGGTGGACAACACTGTTAACACAAGAGTATACACAACATTGCGACCTGTGCCAAATAGGAGGGACGAGATGCCATTAGTATCAGTAGTTGCACAAGAACCTTTTGACAAGTGGGCTATTGATTTTGTGGGACCACTTAGTCTGCCAACTCACAGAACAGGGGTATGGTATATATTACCGCCATGGATTACTTGACCAGATGAACCACGATTGCATCAATGAAGGGTTGAACAACCATTGCCGCAAGATTCTTGTGGGAGAATATTATTACAACAAATGAATACCCGCTAAGCCTCACAAGTGGACAGGGGCACTCATTTTCTTGCGAAGACCATACATATTCTACTAGAGGAGTTTATGATTGTGCACAACAAGACAATCCCTTACCACCCACAAGCCAAAATAACTGTGGAGGCCTTCAACAAGTTTGTCAAAACTACCTTGATAAAGATTTGTGATGTTAGCAGAACAGACTACAAAGACCATATTTCTGTGGTTCCATGTTCAGACCGAGCTACTGACAAGTGTCTAACTAGTATACACCTTTCCAGCTATTATACGGAAGTGTGGCAGTGTTGCTACTAAAATTCTTGGTTCTCACATAAAGGATTGCTTATGCAAGTAACCCAGGGAACAGACAATCTATTGACAAGAGGCTGCGCACAATATGCAGTTGGACAAGAAGTGGTTCTGGCATTATAAACATATCAGGACCAAGCTATTATAGGTGGATGACAAGGTCATGTTGTTTGATTCAAGGTATAAAGAACCCCCATGAAATTTGTATATCCAATCGATGTGTACAGTTATCATTCATCACATTTTGGTATCGGGCATGCGAACTATGCAAGCTAAACATAGAGATGCTTCTCGGAAATTCAACAGTTGTAGGTTCAAGCCCTACCACAATTAACAATGCAAGAAGATTGACCGCCAATAAGGTTGGCAGCCAATAAATGTTAACACAATGTTTTTCTTTATTTTTTGTGTTTTGTTTTGCTTTCAAACCATGTACAAAAAAATAAGTTGGAATTTACTCCATTATGTGTGTATATATATATATATATATAACCATGTGCAAGAAACTAATTTTGGTTGAAAGATTGTAAAATCATTCCTAAGAATAACATGCAAAAAGTGTTAAGGTTCACATGTTTGTAAACTTTTACACATGAGGACGTGGCACTAGTATGTAGAGGGAAAGAGAGATGTTGAGAATGACATCAAATTTCTAAATCCAATCGAGCAAGGAGAGTGTGGTGCAAGAGAACTTATGCTCATATCAGTTGCCTAAGTCTTTGGGCTAGCGATCAAGAGATTTTAAATTTGCAGGAGAAGAAACTTTTACAGCTTGCCAAGTGGGAATGCGTAGTATGCGTGGCTTATTTTTGCGCATGGCTCATGGGAAGAAATAAATGACGAGAGAGAAAAATCAGATGATTAAAAGAAGAATGGAGACAATAAAAGTGATGACAATGAGAAGGCAATTTTGAAAAAACTAGTGGTGGCTAGGGAATGCAAGTGGCTAAAAAGGTCAAGTGGGACGAATTTAATGCCCACGCTGCTTTAAGGCATAATGGATTATTTTTGCAAGCTATCACGCAATTGAGACTCGAGAGCACTTGAGTTTTTAAGACTACGTAAGCAAACAAAGAGGTCATGAAGCTCAAAACCAGGGTTTTGAGTAAAGCAAGAAGGTGAAATTGCAGGTTGATTGAGAAGAAAGAAGAGAAACAAAATAGCCCACTACGAAGAAGATGGGTCAAAAACGAGGATGCTCTACGTAGTCACCTAGAGAGTCGAAACCAAGGAAAGCGGAGACAAAAAAGAGAACAAAGGTGGAAATAATGGCCTATCTTAAAGACTTTTACCTACCACAAGGTTTACAAAACAATAATAGGGGTATGCTCCTAAGAGTTAAACCACAAGAAAGAGGGGTATTATACCACTTTGCACATAGAGATGACTTCGATCTAGAGAAAGACAAAGGAGATAAGATAAGATAATATTATTAATGTCCGACAAATGACCACAAAAGTAGGTCAATGGGACTGTAGAGTACAAAGCAAAAAGAACCTAGCGAGAGGACCCAAACGGGTCGCCCGAAATACAAAAAGAGATGGAGAAGAGGAGAAGGAAGCAGCAAGTGCGGAGAACCCAGAAAGGGAGAAGAGGATAACGGTGGGGGTGAGCGGAAGAGGGAGCAACACCCCCAACACCATCACCACACAAACAAGGTTGGCTGGAAGTAACTCATTGCCCAGTAACTAAGAGTCTGAATAACCCACTGCAACCTGTAGAAGACCAGGCTAGGACCAATAAGACCTATTTTCCAATCCAACATGACATGGAAATGCCCCTGTTATGACGCCACTCCCAAATGACCGTCAACCGGGAGCCCAACCAGGAGGGAAAGTGTCTCGAATCACTGGTCTGAGGTTCCGAATCACCGCCCATTTACCAGCCTTCCTAGCTGCCATGACTAACTCCCGGGACTGTTTGAGTTCTGCCCACTGGGCTCTAGTGAGATCTTCATCAAGGAAGATTTTATCCGGGAGTGAGAATAGTCTTCGTCTAAGTTGCAAACGGCAGCAGGGGCCTCGTGGAGCAGGTATGGGAGCGACAAGGAGCAGGAGCGGCAACGGGAGTGGTGTGGGAGAGCAGGCAGAGCGCCGAGGCCTCGGAAATGGTCAAGGTACTAAACAGTCGTACTTTCGCCCTTTCCGCAGCCTCATGGCTCTCCCAATAGCAAAAAACGCATTTTCTCCTATTTTTTTCTTCTCGAATCGCGTTTTTTCTTTTTTGGCATTTCTTTCCTTTTTGGATTTTTGGTGAAGAAAACACAAGCATAGAAAAAAATTGCCATTTTTGGAAAGGGTCCAGGAAGATGTAGCAACGAAAAACTTGCATGAGCCATAACTTTCATCTCGTGGCTCTGCTTGGTGTCGTTTTCTCTAAAAGTGTATATTTTCTCGAGCTCTACGCATTGATGGCAATATTTTTCTTATTTTCATAAAATCCATTTTTGCACCTTTTTGGACCAAGCAACTTCTTGCAATCTTCTGAAAGAATCATGAGCTTTGATCGCCTGTAGACAGATTAGTAATTAAAAATACAACTATGCGAGTATTCCAACTATGGTATATACAACTTATACAGTATATTGTACATTGTATACATTTATATAAAATACATTATTTAATTTTATACAATCTATAACATACACTATAAATTTAATTTTATTCGTTTTGTATATACTGTACATTATTATAAATTTATAGTTAATAGTATAACTTGTCTTTTATCTTGTTTTTCATATACATAATATGTGGTTTATAATTAAATTCCTATTTAGAAGGCTGAGATTTATATATTTTTAATTTTTATATAGTTTTGTAGATGCCGTAGCTAATCAAAAAAAAATTGCCGTTTCATCGGATACACCCCGCTCCCGCCTCCCATATCCAAAACGCTTTTGGCTACTTAGGTCTTCGTTAGCCCTAAGAGCCCGAAGCTTGTCATCTGCTGATTTGAAGCAAAGGAAGAGAGTAGAATCACGACCAAGCCATGCCCTATCAATTTTCACTTTTGAAACCCCATCAACCGAAAACACCTCAAGGATATCAAGTGTTGGCCTTATGGGATTTACCTATCTAGGTAAACCCAAAGAGTTGATGAGCTAGGCCCTATCAACAAACGCATGGAAGCAGAATTCACTTTGCAGAAGATGCATGAAGATCAATGGAGTGCAAATTAGTCGAATCGGGGCTACCCAATGATGGCATAGGCGTACCACGAATCATTTGGGGACACAAGCAAAAGAAGACCATTGAGGAATGGCATACGAGTTAGGGGATAAACTTTGCTCCGAAGAATATCGCACATGCGCCCACACATGTTGTTGCATGATTTATCACCGCAGCTTACGGTTGGTCGACTTAACTTCAACGTCAATGAAGTTATCTACCTTAAGAGAAAAAATTGTGAAGAGTATATTTTGCACAAGATGTCATGAATAGTTGATCTCTAATGTGTACTTCTAACATGAGCAAGGAAAACAATTCGAATTTGGAGTATATTTGATATTGCTCATCAAAGAACCATGGGGATCCCGTAGTCTTTACTTTTCAAGTCAAAACCTAAGGAGGGAACTATGGAGGAGAAATACGAGTACTAGTGTGTGGGCTCCATGAGTGAAAAATATAAGGCCAAAATGTTGAAATGGTATGAAAATCTTATGAAGGTTTTTGAGGATGAGAAACGATAATTGAAGAATTAGTCATAGCATACAAGGACAAGGTGGAGTTTTTTGTCAACCCTATACCTTGGCCGAGTCCAAGCGTTAGATGAGAAATGGGTCGACCGAAGGTCACGTTGTTTATGGTGATGGAAAAGTATTTGGAGTGGTCTTTAGAAAGGTATGAAGGGAAAAGTGCAATGTAGATGTTACAACATGGATGCAAACAAGGAATTATTGTGGAGAGGATCGATAAGTGGTTGATTTCTGAGGACGACAAAGTTGTTTTCCAAAAGAAGATAAGTTATGCAATAATAAATGAGTGGTATGATGTGGCCCGCAAACTCAAATCCGTGTATATGGAAAATACGCCCAAGATTATAATAGGAATTATTGAGGAGGAAGTCGCGCACAAGTTTGGGTTCATCCTAAAAATTCAACTTCCCAAGGAGGCTAGACTAGCCACATGAAAAAAACAAGTGCAAGAAGGAGAAAACTATAAAAACACGAACACGAAAAAGCATCGATGTTGAAGGTTGGAGCACGAAACATGCATCAAATGTACACAAGGACAAGACTAATGAAGAGGTAGAGCTAGAAGAGATCTTCAATAAAATACAAGAGGAAGGAGAAGAGGAAGTGGCAAGAGCGACAATTGTCAAGTGACGATACAGTGGGCACCACCACAAGGATGACGAGGAAGAAAGGTTTCCTAAGGAAGGGGTACTCGATAAACCACCTACCCAAGAAAATCATGTTATTGATCTAGAGGTTGGCAGAACAAACAAAGGAATCAATTAATGTGGGGCATTCTCAGAACATTCCATAGCCACACCCATAGGAAAACCCCATAGATATCTCGATGCGAAAACATTAACTAGTGAGCCCTTTGCAGAGCCTTGTTTACGCAAAGAATTTTGAGTAAACTAACACCCACCTTACACTTTGAAGTTCCACAAATAGGGGTTTGTGATGTGTTGGTACATAAGGAGCCACAGAATCATTGATGCAACCTTAAACCTCAATACTTTTGCTAATGCAAATATAGAAGGTTGCGCCAAAATTGATGGTTGATCACATTCAATAAAATCAAAGCGAGAAAAGGAGAAATAATTCATGTAGGAAGTTTAGAAAGCCAAAGCCTCAAAAACTAAACTCCGAAAGGAAGTGGAGGACATGAACAAAAAAGTTGTTGAGATGGTCCAAGGTATAACCAAGGAGCACGACTATCGTGAGGAAGCTTCCGAGAGGTGTGACTTCCTTGAACAATTACAAAGCCGCAATGTCCAATTTGGTACAAGGCTATAGAATCCAGAAGCCGAAGCAAGAGAAATTGACGAATTGAGGAAAGAGATCACGAGAACCCCACACAATTTGATGCAAGAAGACAAGGCACTTTTTGGTAAAAAACTTTTGTGTGTGACCTCATCATGGAAAACGTCAACTATAACGCATTTGCCAATGCTCAATGTGTTAAGGAGGCTGCAAAAACTTATCATTTGAGGAAAAGATCGTTGATGACAAGGATAAAGTGAAACGCAAAATGTTGATGGAAGAGACCCATGAACATGACATCTATGAGACAACCTCAACCAAATCATGGACGCTGACCTCACTCAAAAGATGCAAGCAAAACTAAAGGCATCAAGGACGAGTCTCTAGTGAAGGACTTGTAGGTGACAAGGAAGAACATTAAAACTCTTCTCATCGAGGCATATGCAAAAGTTGATGAGTCAGAAACGGTAATTGAGGAAGGCCGCAAAAAGAAAGGGGACTCAAGATATATCTTGGTGATTGGAGTAACCACAATTTTGAAAGACAAGGTACCCGAGGCACTCATTGCCTAAGTACCCACATTTTCATGGAGTAGTGCAAGGCTTTGTTCAAGGACAACCAAAACTTTAGTGTGGGGAAATGTTGAATGGCAATTTTGGGGCACATTAGCGAGGATGGTTACCCTCAAAATGTGAGTGAGACCCATGGCATGTAACAACCAAACAATGCAATGTTGATCAAGGAAAGCTTTAAGTGAATAGTTAAATCAAAATGGTATCATAACTCCATTCTTAGTAAGGTGATTCGTTGATGTGCTCAAATGATCCTAAAAAGTATCTATAACTCAAATGGTTAGTGTAACTCACGTGTGTGTGAATGTCATGAAAGATGCCAGAAAGATTAGGTGGTCCTTTATTGGAAACCATGTCTTTGATTGCATCAAAATCCTACTTTATGGTCACATTTTTATATAGTTTGCATTAGTTTGTCTTAGGCAAATGATTTCAAAGACATTTCAGGATATACCTAAGATGTGCCTATTTAAAGTGATCATTAAATTAAACACACACTTCAGGTTTAGGGCCCCATTTAGTCCATTGACTATTGTTTTGATAGGGTTCAGTCTTCAGACTCTCATGCTTTAACATGTGTGACCCATTGCAAATGGATAGTTCCCGATGTTTTGTCAACTTGAGTTTACAGCACAACCCCTTCATCTCGAGGGATCTTCAAGATCATTTTCTATATTCATAGACTCGTATCCTTGAGAGATTCAACCTAATGTTGTCAAAGCTAGCCATATTTAGCATTTTTTGTTCAGAGAAGAATGCCTCTCTCGGCCTCAACAAGTGTCGATGTTGTTGGTATCTCGAGACAAGTTTGTTTCTTTAGTCTATTGACATCTCTACTACTGGACTTCCTCCTAGATATTCCTCATACAATCTAACTATAAACCTTGATTAAATGATAAAGTGCTCTTGACATTGGATCCCTGAAGGAAGAACCCTGGCAACCTGTGTGAAATCTGAATGGGTAAGGGTTCTAGAGATAAACCTAACCAAGGGTTGGAAATAAAACCTAGAGCTGAGGTTTAAAAGTTAAAATTATGATGGCCAGGGTAAGTAATATAATGTAGAAAATAATGTTCTGATAGGAGAACATGATCAGAACCTGATTAAATCACGATGTCCTTCAACGAGAAATCACGTAGGGTGGTTGGGGCAAATGAGCTAGATCTTTGAGAAGACTCGGAGTTGCCACCCAGCAGAGTAAGAACCATGCAAAGGGAGGGACCTGTAAGTGGGACCATAACCCACAAAATGATAACAGATGACTACTGATTGAATTAAAATCAACAACTAAATGGGAACTACTTAAGATGGGATTTGTTGAGGATTGAAACTAGTATTAGTCAACACTCTTTTTCCGGCGATGGCAAAAAAACTGGACCATTTTTCCAGTATCCAATGAATAGGGTTGATACAGAGTCTTTGCTTAAGGCTGGAGCTAGTGCTTTAGGACCCTGAATCATTGCCTCCAGCAGATTGGGAGAGATAGAATTCAATGAGCTGATTCTTTTGAGAAGCCCCAAAAGAAAAAGACTTAGGGTTGAAGTGAGCAGCCAAAAATTGTTTTTGATGGTTGTGAGGGGAAGGGGAATGTTAGCTGTTGGCAACATTCTGTTGAATTCTTGCATGGAGTAAACCTGAGTTTGGAGTTTAAAAGAGAGGAGGAAACTGTGAGCTTAACAAGTTGCCTGAGTGAGATTAAGATTGATTAATGTACAAAAGGGAAGGGGAGTTGTAGCTATACATAACTAGGAAATGCCAACAGAACAATCCTGAACATGTTGTAGTGATGATACCTGGGGAGAGGTAAAGACATCATCCTCATCAAGGTTCATAGTGTTTTTTATGCTTTGCCCAAACATGGAATTGTTTTACCTTAGTTGGAGATTAATATTGTAAGGCTGCATATTCCCAAGCTGATTCTTTCTTTGATATGCTTTTCCCTTGCCTTTTTGTACATATAGGACTGCACCTACATGCTCAAAATTGGGAAATTCTTCTTGGAGCCAAAGCCATAAGCCTAGGGCTTCTTCCTTGAAGTGAAATCCCACCTGAATGCTAACTAAATGAGTAAACCTATTAACCTCTCCATGCATATTACATACTTGTAGAGAGATTTCGAATGTGTTTATCTTTTGTGTGCTTCATCACAGCCAGCATCCGATGAAAGGTCTTCATTCTGCAAATCTTTTGTTCACTTCCACTTGCACTCATTTAAAACTTTGCATGCCTTTTTGAATTTTATTTAATCCATGAATATGTGAGCCGTCAATATATTGTGGCTAGATCTCTACAAGTGGTGACTTTGATATCTGTGGTAAAGTGGGTGTAAAAGTCACATGATGAAAATGTTTTTGACTCATATACATCTCCACATTGTAATAGACTGCTTGAGTGTGGCGTGGCTAACCCTAGGCTAGGCCTAGGCTATGGGACTCTCCAAATATTTGTTGAGGCTTCCATCTAGAAGTTGAGAAAAATGTGTGGTTTTGGTGGAGTTTGTCAATGAAAGAAATGTTGTGGAGTGCAATTATTAGCTTGCCAATCCTTACCATGATTGATATATTTGGGAGGTAAGAGAGAATAACTTGGTGAAACAAGTGTAGTTCACAATGCAATGTGGCTAAGGTGCCACTTGCTAGTGATGTGGCGAAGGGGAAAGTGATTAGCTCTCTGTGAAAAGAGGGGAAAAAGACAAGATAAATAGCACACGCATTAGACTATTAGTTTTTTGGGATTTTACTCATTGTTCTGTCATCTTAAGATGACCTCCATGACTAGTCAGTATCCCAATGACATTTTTCTTCGTGTATTTTTGATAGTTATCACAAGGCAAGCGGGCCTCATGTATTTTTGGTAGTAATCACAAGGTGAGGGGACCCACTTATCACACAAGCACCACAAGCATTTGTTTGTAGGGGAGGAATGGTAAACGTGGCCCACGTTTGGGCTTGTTGTGATCATCTTGAGATGAATGAAATACACTAGTAAAATCCCACAAAAATTAATAATCCAATAAAATGTAGCAAAAACCTTCATTTCATTAGTATATGTATTGTTGAGGTTTTTTTGTACAACATACCATAGAGTAATATTAGGACCATGGGAGGGGTTGGTGGAGTTTAAACTGTTATGTCTAAGGAAAAAGTGCACGATCTGCTGACAGCCGCACTACCCTACACTCTTTCCTTGAGTACCTTGGTCACTTATGCATCACCTCACAATCACTTGCGTCATGCACCTCATTCATAGCACCAAGGAACATACCGCACGTCTCAGAAGATAACATCACGCTCTCTGCCTGATAGGCATGGACAGTATAAGTTTGAAAGGCTCAGACAATGCTGGGTCAAGGGGGCAGCGCCTCCTTTCACAGGGCAACACAAATTTTGAGAACCTTGCAAAATTAACAGTGTCTCGCAGCATCTCGCAGTTTATGACTGTTTTCTTGCAGCAACACCAGTGTCTCACAACATATCGCAGTGTTTCACAGCGTCTTCACAATGCAACCCCTATGAAGAACTCCCGAGACTCACCTGACTGCATAGACACTCTCTGTCACGTTGTGCCATGCCAAGTGGCACCTCCCATGCGCACATTATACAAAAGCATCTGACAACATGTCATGCACCTGGCAGCCAAGCCACGTAACAGTCAGAAGGTGAAGAGTCATACATGAAAGCCCAAGCAGTTCAGCTTGCATAACAGTTCTTTATGCCTCCACAGCTTTGTAGTATATGTATACAATGTTGAATATATAGCATGAACCGGTACGGTTCTAGGCAGTTGTAGAGGTTGTAACCAACAACCAAATGTAACTAAATGTAACTACTATAATAAATTGAATCTGCATGGGTCATTCGATGCAGTGCAGTTTCATCTTCTTGCTATTTTCTCTGTGCTTCTAATACTAACATTGGTATCAAAGCCAGTTAGTCACCATTGAATGAAGCAATCGTGAGAGGAGAGGTCGATGGTACGGTTGACGTAGGTAGAAGATAAGACATGGTTCGAGTCCCTGAAAACGTGGACTCGTGTAAATTGTTCCCAGCCGTGTGAAGGAGGGCAAGCGTCCAAGAAAGACATGTGGGCAGAGTCGTGGAAACCCAGTTCACTGTGGCAGAAAACAGAAAATGCATGACCCAGTTCACTGTGGCAGAAACCGGAAATTGTGACCCAGTTTGTGGCTGTGAGTGCCGGAAATCATGGAGCAGAAAGGATACCCAGTTTGTATCCGTGGCGTCAACAGCAGTGTCCTATCTGTGCAAAGCCATATCCAGTCGCAAATCCAAAATCCTAAGTCGTGTGGGAGGAAAAAGTGAACTCGTGTGGCCAGAACAAAGTCGTATGGGCAGACTTAAATATTTGTCTCCTTCCCTGCCACATATAAGTAACTTATTATTTTTATCAAGTGGCCAAAATATTCAATTTGGCATAATAAAAGGAAAATATTTCAAACCTAATTCTACCGAACTCGCAAAAATTAACGGCGACTAATTTCAATGTATGGAGCAATAAGATTTTAATGCTTGCAGAATTTCATGGTTGTGATAAGATAATCACGTGTAGCAAAAGCAGACCGGCTAGAAATTTTGCGGTTTATGAAAAACATCATAAGCGTTATTGCTCCTCAAGCTATCGGTGTCGGATGATATGATACTTTTGAAGTGCGGAATGCCATTGTGGAGAGCACGCTTGTGGCCCATTTTAAAGATAATTATCGACGTCAGAGAAAGGACGGGTTTTGTACCTGAAAAATACATTGTTTGCTTTGAACCTACAAGAAGGTGGATCACTATCTGAGCACCTACTTCGGATGAAAGACCTTTGAGACTAGTTATCTTCCATAAATAAAAAGGTGGACAATGATGATATGGTGGCTTTGGTTCTAAATACCTTGCCTTCTTCGTATGAGTCATTTCTGGAGGTACTTCATTTAATGGCGGAGAGTCAAACTCTTATGTTTGACAAGGTGAGTTCCTACCTGTAGCAAAAGGAACAAAGATAGACACATGCTCAAGAGTCTAGTTCTAGACAATCTGAGAGTGTTTTTGTTGCTCAGTCTAAAGGAAAGTGGAAACGACGGGCTAAGACATCCTCTTCCTCTCCTAAATATCAAGTGAAATGTTATTATTGTCACAAACTTGGTCATGTGAAGGACTATCGGAAATGACTCAATGCCCTGAAGAAGCAGAAGGGGTAGGCACATGTGGCTATAGTTGAATGCGAGTCAGAAGATGAGTATGCTCTCATGGTTATTATTGTCACAAACTTGGTCATGTGAAGGACTATCGGAAACGACTCAATGCCCTGAAGAAGCAAAAGGGGTAGGCACATGTGGCTACAGTTGAACAAGAATCAGAAGATGAGTATGCTCTCATGGCATCTTGCATGGGTAATGGCAACCCTACTCGATGTTGGTTCTTTGATTCTAGAGCATCACGGCATTTCACATGTCAAAAAGACTAGTATGTCAATTTTCATTCTTGTTCTTCTTATTCAATTACTTTAGGGGATGGAAGATCACATGTTGTAGAAGGTATTAGTGATGTCTGTATTATGCTAAATAATAATACCAAATTGCTTGTAAAAAATGTTAGATATGTGCCTAACATGAATAAGAACTTGTTATCTATCAGTCAACTAACTGATAATCCCAATATCTTTGTAAACTTTTCTCGAGAAATAATGTATTGTGATTGGGCATGGTTTTTTTTATAGACTTGTTGATCCTGCCCCGGTCAACTTGCATGCCTTAGTTGTGGAAGGTAATACCAGTGTTTTATGGCACGAAAGATATGGCCATCTCAACCTTCAGTATTTAGCCCGCTTTCATAGAACCAACATGGTTGTTGGTTTGCCTCCTATTCAGGAGAAACAAGACATGTGTTGATTGTTTTGCAAGAAAACAAAAGCGGAAGCCTTTTCCCTCTGAAGGTGTTTGGCATGCAAAGGGGATCTTGGATCTATTCTCGGAAGATATGAATCTATTTTTTGAAGAAGTCTAATTGCTTTGATTCTTTTGTCAAGTTCAAGGCCTTGGTGGAGAATCAAACCAGCCGGCGGATCAAGACTTTGAGATCCAATAATGGGGGTGAGTTTACCTCTTGGTGTCCCCAGATTTCACTCTGAAATCTGAGACTACCCCATGTTAAAAAATTTCGTTCTTTTAAAATAATGGGTTGTTTTGTGTTTTTATTGGTAGAAAGTTTCTGTATTGTGTTAAGATATTCCCAAGGAGCCATATAAGCCAAATTCGACAAATACCTAGATGCTCGAAATTGTTATATTCTGTCGATGGGGTTTGCCTACGGAAATTTGTATTTAATTATTTTGAGCCCCGTTTGAGGCAATTTGTGCTCCGGTTAACCTTGTTGTGATCGTACATGTCAATATTCTCATATACCAATAGAGTTTTAACCATGAATGAATTTTGGGCTTTATTTGTGACTTCTAGCAACGTTTTGTGTTTTTGGTGTTTTCTCGTTTTGTTTTCTGTGAAATTTCTTTGGGTCAATTCCTTTGCCGGTTTGGTCTGATTCCTTGCCTGGAGTATCTGGAGATCACCTATGGACATTATGCTAGAAGGAATTCGCCACAAGAGGTCTAGTTCTCTCTGAAAACACAAAGTCATGCACCAAAAGCTTCTTCTCAAGTGTGCCACATTTTTTGGAAAAAGAAGGTTTTAAGCTACAATGGGATTTTTGGTAAAGAAGCAAAATAGGTGGAAATTTTGTACTGCGCCTGGCAGGTACTTTTTCCCATGTAAGCAACACCACTTAAGTCACAATGGAAAATCGAGGCAACAGACAACAGTGAAATTTTTTACCCGCCTTTACAGGGTAAAAATTCTCATTGTGAAATAAAAGAAAAATCACTTAAGGCATTGATGGGATTTTATTACCTGCCTTGCAGGGTAAATAATCCCATTATGAAAGTCAAACAACTTAAGTGGGTCATGGAATTTTTGGAGCTGCGGTGCAGAGTGAATAATCTCATTGTTAATTGGCTTTTAAAAATAGAAATTGACTATGCCAAAAAGTGCGACCCCTTTTGGGAAGGAAGGGTAGCTTTAAATGCATTAAATTAATTAATTTCTTCTCCAAATTTGGCGCCCAGGTATGTGGAAAAGTCAACAAGGGTAAAGTGGATAAAGGGAATTAGAATTAGAAGTTCTAAAATTAAATAAATATTATTTATTTAATGCAGCCCCTTCATGACAAAAAGTGTGCCCCATTTGGGAGAAGAATAATGCTTTTTAAAGTATTAATTGATTTAATTAATTCTTATTTTCAGTGGATGAGGTCAAAGCATATTGTGAGGCTTAAGTTAACTGGAAGTAGAGAGCTAAAATTAAATAAATTTAATTTATTTAATGGCAGCCATGAGCATGCACAAAATAGGCACCCCATTTGAAGAAAAACTTATTAATTAATTAATTAATTGTCGTGAATAGGAGAGGCAATAATTAATTATAGAATGATGAGAGTTATATAAGCAAGGGCTGCCATAAGGATGAATTAATTAATTCAATAGCAAAGAAATGCAGCCCAGACAAAAAGTGTGCCCCATTTGAAGAGGAATTTTGCTCAAAAGAAGGTGTAATTACTACTGGAAGCTTCAAATTTTGGCGCCTTGATTTGAAGGAGTTTTATTTGTGTCTCGATTAATTGTCTCGCATAGTGGTACAAAGCTCAAATGAAGTTGGTAACATTCATGCTTGCTTTGCATGCAAATAAAGCATCAAATTTTTGGGCAGCAGGGCTTGATATATGCAAATTTTTATAATTAAAATCCAGTGTTCATGTTCGGTTGCCATCTTTGTCCGGATCAATTGCAGGAATTCATTACGGTACTTTTATAAGAGAAAGGGAGCTTAAATCAATGTCCAATACATTAAATATATCCTCCGAATCAAGAATTATCCAGATCTCGCACCAATTGTGAAGAATTATGGCGGATAAAAGAAAAAGAATTGCTCGACAAAGACAGATACGGCTATGGCAAAGCGGGATGAAAAAGAAAGCGCAGCTTAATCATCATTACTTCTAGATTTGCGACATCGGAGACACTAATCCAAACCTAGATCTAAATCCGAGATCATAATTGCAAAAGCTTCCGGCAAAAATTCATCCTTTTGTTTCTAACGCGGCCTGTGTAGAAGTCGGTGCATGGAGAATTCCTTCCAGAATCTTGTGCATGTGCTCTTAATCTTCCAAATTGAAGCCTTCTTTGAATTTGCATTCACCCGAGTGCTTTCAATTTTTAATTGCTCGTATGCAATTAAAAATAAAAATGATGAGTTATTTACGGCAAACATTGCAATGATGCATGTACTAGAGAAGAACTGCAAAGCTTCAAGGATGAGACAAGACCAATCAAAGGCAACACCTATGAGCAAAATTCCAGATCCAAATTGCTTCGATCCAGCTTGTTTCTAGATCCAAGATGGTGAGAATCAAAGGCAAAAGAATCACTACATGCGAATATGAAAAGGACAAGACTCGCAGCTTTCCTCTTTCTTCTTCTTCTTTCTTTATTTCCTTCGACAAAGTAATTGAGTGATCAATTAAATTATAAAACTTAGGTGATTGGTTTAAAAGCCATTACTTGAAGAAGTCAACTACTGGAGGTAAGTGGCGACGTGCAAAATAGAAAGTTCTATTTTCAAATGCAAATCATGCAAAGAGGAATTTCGTGAGGAAGATTGTCGATTGTTTCCTTTTCCACTTCCACATGTGCCGCTAACTAAAAGCTTCCGACTTGTAATTGCCCCTCTACATTCTATAAGTAGAAAGAACCTTCGGTTAAGGAAGAGAATTTGTAAAGTTAACATTCTTGTGTTCCAGACTTTGTGCTTAAACCCCTAATAGCTATTTGAAGCAAAAAGGAAATACAAAGGAGCAAATTTCCGGAGAACTTTGTGTTACGGTGCATTTTGGTTCTAACTTTTGTCTTAGATCTACTTATAAACTTTGTGTTATTTTAGATCTAGATCTGAAGTTGCCTTTGCTTATAATTTTGTGTGTTGATATCTATTAGTTTCTTCTATGTGCATACAATCAACTCTGTTATCTATTGATTGGGTTGCACATCTTCCCTGTGTTTTACTACCCCTTCTTCTTTAAATATTTCCTTTCTTTAAACAATTGCTTACTTGTTGCAAAACTATACAACTATGGTTCATGAGCTGCATGGTTAAAGTAAAACCCCCATATAGATACTAGCATATTTTATTGACAAATCTAACACGGGAGCCTCACCGGTAAATGAGGGAGATTTATCTCATGACTGCCTAGGTTTTCAGCTATGTAGAAAATCTAGGATGAAAGATTTCTGGATGAAGTGCAAAAGTGAGTACGAGGTTAGAAAGAAGGATTTCAGCAGCTATCAACACAAAGAATGTTCGACTTTGATTAGCATGGATACTCATGATCTTAAAGATGATGGGACTATGTTATTTGACACATACCATCAAATGGGAGGAGATAGAGTTGACTTCAGATAACATGGGGGCTGCCATACAATCGAGGAAAGGTCTAGCGCTATTCTCGTGAATACTTCAAACTGATTCACGACGAAGGGATACCGCCTTGATGAAGCATTCATGAATCAAATCACGGCAACTTCGCACAGAGATTCCTCAAGAGGAAGCATGGAGGAGAAAGCAGCAAAAGGCCCGAGAAGATGAAAGTACACAGTCTCAATCAAAGGAGAAGATCACTTCCACGGCTATGACATTAGTTCCGGCTCCAAAGATCAGTACTTCACCCATCTGTTGCACTCGCAAGACACTGCCATTCCTCAGTTGAATCCGGCAACATTCATCTTCTCTCCTCGGGCGCTCCGCTTCAAAGACTGCTCTGAAGAAACATTGAGTTGCGAGATGGCGAGTTTGAAAGAGCTTTGTCCTTAGATGATTCAAAGGATGGCAGCCATAACACTATAGCGAGCTTCGATGGAGAGTAATCGAACGGGAGATAGTAGTACACTCAAAGAACTTCTCATTCTCCGAGAAGTAATTTCTCGTAATGCTCGACTTCGCAGCTGGTTCCGTGGCTAGAGTGGAAATAAACTTGGAGGAACACAACTTGCAATTGCTCCTAAGTCTAGGCGGAAAAGACAAAAAACCTAAAGTTGCTAAGGTAACTTCAAGGTTGATCATCGAGATGTCAAGGCGTAAGTTTCTTTGAGATGCGGCCCAGCGAGAAGGGAAGAAAGAGAATGAGCTCACTGCAGAAGATAACAAGAACTGTGAGTACCTATCGGTCCAAGCCACCATGAAGGATTGAAGCAGACACGCAGACATTGATAAATACTCTATTCCTTAGGCTTGACAGAGAAAAGGCGAAGAAAGTTGAACTTCAAAAGCAGGTATCTCAGTTGTGTGAGATCATTGCCAAGGTTGTTAAATCTTTCACTCAAATTTCATTTCATCTCAAGAGCAGGTGAGTGATCATCGATGCAAGAAATGGAAGATGCAAAGAAACAGGGTAAAGCTATTGATTTAATGGAATAATCGATTATTCGTCAAGCTTCACAACCTGACTTCGAGTCGGAGAGGTGCCACCCTCTGAAGGTTATAAAAGACGCATAGCAGATCAATCAAGCAACTGGTGACGAGCATAGTAGATATGAACACAGTTGCTGAGAGTAACCTGAGTACTTTGGCCGAAATCAATAAGCTGTCGGGAGAAGTGTTGGTTGTGGAACAGATAGTACCGGATGGATCAGTTGAGAAGGGGAAGCAGCTGGAGTTTGCAGTATCTTCCGTTTGGAGATCTACAAAATTATGTTGAAGAGGATGCAAGCACTTGAGAGTATGGCATCGTCTTTACCAGACAATATCATTGCTTTCACTCATGAGGAAGTGGTCGGAAATGTTACTTCATACGTACGGATCATTCCTAGCAGAGTGCCTAATTCCCTGGAAGGGTCTCTTCTGATGGTACAGGGGAGAATTGATGGAGCTACTAAGCCTTTCACGATGAATTCCATCAGCAGACTGGTGGCACTGCAGTCGGATATTGTGAAGTTCGGGCCGAGCTTAGAGGATGTGGAAGCATGTATCAAAGTGTTGAACGAAGGATTGTTGCAGTTCAGGACAGAAAAGGAAGCAGTGGCTAAGACAGATGGGAAGATGTTGAATTATATGTTCGACAAGTATATTCAGTATCAGAACAAAAAGAAAATATAAATGTTACAGATGGTTTGACTTCTATTCTTTCTTCTTCTATTTTCCACGTTCCTAGGATGAAATTGTAAAACTTTGAAGTTATTGGTTTTGAAACCATTACTTTAAGTTATGTGGAACAATTCTATTAGTTAAGTGATAGATGTGTCACTTAAAGAGGAGTTAGTGGAGGATGATTGTCGATGTCATCTTTACTTCTTGTTTATGTTTCAGTTCAGTTGAGTTTCCCATTTGTACTTTCCCTTCTACATTCTATAAGTAGAAGAAGAACCTCCGGGTTAATGATCGAATTTGTAAGCAACATTCTTGTGTTCCAGACTTTGTGTTGAAACCCCTGATAGCCACTTGAAGCAAAGGAATATAAAGGAGCAGGTTTCCGGAGAACTTTGTGTCACGGTGTATTGTGTTTCTAGCTTTTTATCTTAGATCTTTTAATAAACTTTGTGTTATTTTAGATCTAGATCTAAAGCTTCCTTTGCTTATAATTCTGTGTTGATATCTATTGGTTTCTTCTATGTGCATACAATCAACTTTGTTATCTATTGATTGGGATGCACATCTTCCCCATTTCTTCCATGTGTTTATATAATTCCCTTCTTCTATAAATATTTCCTTTCTTAAACAACTTACTTACTGCAAAGCTATACAACTTATGGTTCATGAGCTGAATAGTTAAAGTAAAACCCCATATAGATATTAGCATATTTTTATTGACAAATCTGACACGGGAGCCTCACCGGTAAATGAGGGAGATTTATCTCATGACTACCTAGGTTTTATGCTATGCAGAAAATCTAGCCAACAAATTATGACCCGGCCAATGCTATCAACATTCTTTCCCCCTACACCTTCACCCCATGATATAAGAATTCTCTTCCCCACGTGTCTAATATTACCAAATGCAATTTGCGGATATAGGAGTGTAACAAATTAGTATAAGTAAAAAAACAAAAATGGCATACAGCTATAGTACTTTGCGGACTTGGATATTATATCTGTTCCTCAATTTCAGAAGTCAATCAAATTGAACAGAAAACCTCTTTCTAGAACTTAGCAACAATTCCATGTTGGACAGAAAATATCTTTAAAAATGTGATTAGAGAAAATGAAGATAAGCTCTGTCCACTAATTGATGGCATCAGACTCTAACTTGCAACATAACAGAAGATTTACCAAATAATGCTGAAGTTGTTTGGTGTCTGCATTCTTTCCAACAGCCAGCTTTTCTTCGTGATCAGCACGAGACTTGTACATTTCTACAGCCTTTCTATAAGCTGCTATCACAATGGAAGGAAATCCAGTCAAATGTTCAATGTCAATCCTAATCACATTCCCTTGTTGCTGTTCCCAAGCTTTGTAATCTTCAAGTGTGGCATCCATGTCAACCAATGGTACTGATAGCTGTCGCGAAATATATTACGTATACGATCAACCTGTTTGGATTTAACCTACAACAAGGCAGCTTAAGAAATTTAACCACGATATAGAAAGAAACATCCTCAAGAAAACAAGTCATTATACATTATCAGCTAAGAATGAGATTATTTCAGTGTAATACATGCACATACCAAACAGCAATATAGATACCAAATATTCTACACATACATGTACACATATAGATATGCCTGGCAACTTGCATACTGCCATATAAACAAACATTACTAACAATAGAACAACAAAACACATCTAGACATATTATAGTTTTAAAGACCCCTATTACAGATTTCCTGAAGGAGAGGAAAGAGATTCATAAGGACAGCAGCATTGTATACAGAACATTAAATTCAGAAACAAATGAGAAAACACCAAGAGGTATCATGATCATTAACTGCCATGTCGGCATCCAGATAAACAGGACCGAAAATTCTCTTGAATTTGTATTGAGTCCCCAATATTTTCTCATATTTAATATTTCATTCCACAATTTTTAACTTAGGCTTCATTTAGAAATTCTAGGCATATTACACCACCCTTTTGCTTTATTTTGTAGGGTAAAATACCAGATGTATTTTATTGCCAATGCAAGTTTGCTATTCTGGCAATGCGAAGCAAACAATGGCATGTAGATGGTTTACTTCATACCGAACATCGGTACATAATCTCAATTGAAGTATATTTATAATTTTATACCATATTCTTTGCCCTAGTCTATACAATTATAGCCCATGTCAAGTATATTCTTTACCCTAATCTATTCCTTCACTTGCTTTAGAGTATTTAATTCACAGCCAAAATAAATATGAACCGCTAGAACTATCATCCCTATCTATTCCCCCTCTTAATACTGGTTAAGCATTCATGCTTGGAAGATATCTTCAAATCATGTCAAGCATATTCTTTACCCTAGTCTATTCCTTTACTTACTTTATAGTATTTAATTCACAGCCGAGATAAATATGAACCACTAAAACTATCATCTATATCTATTCCCCCTCTTGATACTGGTTAAGCATCCACGCTTATATGATATCTTCAAATTCATTTAGGATGACATTCTTTCGTCCTCAAACATCTTCTATATGAAAACAGTGGAA
Organism: Taxus wallichiana var. yunnanensis; assembly: GCA_018340775.1. Classification (NCBI taxonomy): domain Eukaryota; kingdom Viridiplantae; phylum Streptophyta; class Pinopsida; order Cupressales; family Taxaceae; genus Taxus; species Taxus wallichiana. The sequence goes on from CM031241.1 coordinate 734,259,431, forward strand.
GTTATTTCAGATGCTTCTTTTTTAAATTGTATCACACTTAATTTCCTACTGCAAAATCTTTCAAATCCCAAAGAAAAAGCACGTGGATGAAGCAAAACAACAAGTGGATGAGTAAATGGGACATCAACATGCAAGAATGTCCAAATACCAATGAGGAAATAAAAAAGTATGTGAAAGAGAAATTCAAGACAGCCATGTGGACAAGGCAGATAGGACGGAAGAAAGCATACTACATCAATCATTTTAACCCCACTTGGGAGCATGAAGAAAAGGCATACATAGGAGCAGAAATTAAATGGAAAGCAAAGATGTTAATTGCCCAACTGAGAACCAGCTCACATCATCTTAGATGTGAAACCAGTAGGTGGACAATACCCAAAGAAGAATGGGAAACAAGAACTTGTTTATTCTGTGTCAAGGGGGTAGTGGAGACAGAATGACACTTCATTATGGAGTGTGCAGCTTATAATGACATTCGGAGCAGTTACAGGGACAGTTTAAGCGTTGTCAAGTTAACGGACCTGTTTCAAGAGGAAAGGCTAACCAAAATATCAAGTTTTTTAATCAAGATACATAGTAGAAGAGCTGACATCGAGAAAGGAGTTAACTTTTTGCAATATCAACAGGCAGCCTCTGTGATCTGATGTTTTGTTTTTATCTGGACAGTTTCTTTTTGCGGCTCTTGGTCCCATAGACTGTTTGGTCTCGTGGACGTTATTAAAATCCTTCATTCATTCATTCAATCAAGTACCTCCTAAATGTCTACAAACTTACAAGTGTACTATCAAAACCATTGAATTTATTTTTTTCTGACAGAACACCCTTTCTTTCAATGCAAAAAAGCCTGATATTTAAGTCTTGGAGGACCACTGACAACAACATATGCTTGAGACAGCCAAAAGGTTGGCTGCAGCAACCTGGGGATATCAAAGGTTGGTTGGACGTAACGTTCATCCCATAATACTCTTCAACTTTCAATGCAATAACATGAAACCTGTTAAAATATAGAGCTATAGAGCATTATATAGAATGCAAAGTGGTTCCTAGCAGTTGAAGAGGTTGTAACCAAACAACCAAATGTAACTAAATGTTAATAAATAAACCTCTGCCTGTGTCATTTAAGCAGTGCAGTTTGCTCTCTCTCTCTAATTCTTTCTTCTCTTTGCATATGCTAACAAAATCATGAGTTTTTCCAAACTAAGATTTTGAAAAATCAAAGACATCTAGAATACAGTCATCAGTACGATGTATGAAATTTGTAATTTTTAAAACACTCTAGCTGATTTTTAGATCAATGGACCTTGGAATTTATACCAAAAAGTCCTATTAACTGCATACATCTTCTGAACGTGCAGACAACCTACTGATGTGAGCAGAAGGTTGACGTGACATCAAAGGCAATCTGTAACATCTGGCTGGCAGTTGCTGATGTCACAGCTCCCTTAACCTCTACTTCCATGCTAAAAATGACTTTTCTGATAGTTTTTAAGCATGCAAAAATGTTTAAACATATATTTGTCCACATATCAAAGACTGGAACCCTCAGAAAGCGTTGTGATGACTGCAGACAACCTGTTGATGTGAGGAACAGGTTGACATGACACCTGAGCCAAACTGTGACATTCGGATGGCTGTTGCTGATGTCACACTCACAGCTACCTCAACCTTGGCTTCCGTGCTAAAACACGACTTTTCTGATAGTTTTTAAGTCCAAAAATATGTTCAAACAAATATTTGTCCTCATACTACATTTCAAAGACCCGTGTGACAACTGCAGGCATGAATCCTCAAAATCTGTACTTAAAAGTTAAAACCTAGAAAAAAAAGAAAATTAAAGAAATTCATTGCCTTGGAAAAACTGTATGACCTCTGATGTTGCATGGCTTCTACTCCAGAATTGCAAATCCAGCCATGTGAATTAACGGTTAGGTTTTCCATTACATAAATTTAATTGTAACTAACAAAAGCAGCCGTCCAGGGGCTAAAACTGCCAAGTCTTGTTTTTATCCACAACTTACAGTTTCTTGAAAAATCTCTTGCAAAAAATGACAATCCTCACTTTGCAGAATCATCTTTTAAGGAGATAAGGGAAATATGCTTAATGTCGATGATCTTAGAAGAGGATTAAATGAAAATGTCAGTACAACTTTTGAACTTGAAGCAAAGTTCAAATGTTTAATATGTTTAAAAATTCAATGTAGAATTCAATTTCAAGTGTAGGCTGTAATCTCTCAACTGTGGATATTTTGCTATCTTTTAATGTTGCTCAATTTTTAAATTGAAAAGTGTTTTCTATTAATCATACATATGATACAGCGCTAGTCATACAAATAAACAGGTAGAATGGAATCACACACCAATAGAGGACATCACATGGATCCACTAAAGGAGATCACAGAAGAGCTTCAAAATACAATCATTCGAATCAAACATAATTAAAAGTAAGGTGATTAAAGTCACTTAATAAAGTAAACCTCCAAAAAAATTTAATCAAAAAAAAAAGTAACACATAGTATCATAGCAACAGTATAAAACCCCACCACCACATAACAAAGCAGTTCATTAAGCGACCAGAGCAATGAGGCACAAGCCAGCTGGAGGTGGCAGGGTATAATTTGGCTTGTTGCCTAAGCTACTGCCATCAGGAGGATCCACATCAAGTGTCGGCTCAAACCTGTCATTATTGGCTGATGTTTCTTTTTCTTCAGTATCATCTTATCTAGGAGGAGAAATGGCAAGGGCAATCGATGAAACTACACACACTAGGTCCTGCATCTGCGTATCCATAGCTATGGTTAGGCAAGGGCCACCAAAATCCTGACGAAAATTTCGGCTGCAAGAGCAGCATCTACTACTGCCTCCATGACTATGGCCTTGTAAAGATAACCAATGGCAGGGAGAATCTAGCAGCACCCAACTAAAAACACACAGGCACTTACCCAATGGTCCAAGAGGGTTTGCAGATGCTCCACCTTCAGTCTCACTTTTTCAGCTTGTACTTGCATTTGAAGCATGGCATTAGACATGACTAATGCTTTGTTGACTACAGAAAAATGATAATGAAGAGTAACATTACCAAAGATTGCACTGTTTCTTTCTTTCCAAATCCGAAAAAGAATATTGGTGCGAAAAGTATTCCAAATATGATTGTACTGTGCATATAACATGGATGAATCCCCCAAAAGGACCATTTTCCATGTGAAAAACTCTGAAATAAATGATTGGAAAAGGATGTGAATCCATCTCCAAGCAGATTGAGCATGTCAGCAAAACCAAAAGAGGTGTCTGAACATTTTAGGATGATGACAAGTAGGAAACAGAGGGTGAGAAACCAATATTTGGATTAACTGATCCCCAACAGGCAAGTCCTGATAAAGAATGCACCAAAGGAAACAAATTTTTGGGGCTCAACTATAGCCTTCCAAATGTTGGCAAATATCTTAATCCAAGTGAACATTCAAAGCTTCAAACTGAATGTGTTGAATACAAAGCAGCTGGTAATCCAGTGTTTGTAACGGTGGAAGGGTATCTCAACAAGCCACATCTAATCTTTCCACCAAGCCACAAGAGACAGAATCCAAGTCTTATAAAGATGTTCTTCAGCAATGGTGGCTTGAATTTCACTAAATGAATTGAAATCCCCATTGTCAAGCTGATAGTTGCTTTTGAGAGAAGGCCATGAGTACCAATTCCTGGTGTAATGGAAAAAGAGGTCAACAATATATTTAACCCGTTTTTGAAAAGTCGAATACTCTTAACCAAGGGACACCGTAGTAATTGAGAACTGAGGACCACCGAAGGAAATAAATGTCAGTTGTTAGGCCGGACCCACACCCATCCCCATTCCAAATTAGCTTCAGCCTAAGTAGGTCCCATGTCTTCCAAATACTTTTAGCCAAAAATATGCCAGCAATCTTAAAGGGTAATTAGAAGAGATTGAACCCCTGAACCTTTGACAATTTTTTAGCCATAGGGGAAGCCTTAGAAATACACTAGTCAAAACCATTCCAGCCCTCTTCCCCTTCAAGCATCTAAAATCCATTTAATGCAGACGACAGTTCCTTTGAGTTTAATATCAAGCAAGCCAAGCGCTCTATTTTCTTTAGGTCTACAGCAAATTGCGCAGGAAACTCTACGAAAACCTTCAAAGTCTTTAGAGTTGGCCCAAAGGAAGTTTCTAAGGAGGCATTCCAACTTTTTGTGAGGAGCCTTGGAAGGCGCTCAGCAAGAGGAATAACAAACATGGGTAGCAGCCAGATTTTTAGAGCAAATCTAGAGAGAAGGGTTCAGTAAACCAAAAGGAAATCTTCTTCTCTACCCTTTGAAACACATAATTCCATAAGTCAAAGGAGATGCCCAAAGAAAAAGGGTATTACCAAAAATTAAACTACTCCCCATGTCGAATCCACTTCCATTTGAAACCCTCCATCCATGGGGGAATGGAGGTAGCAGACAGACTGTAGCACTGCGTTTTCTCCACTAAGTTGAGGAGCTTGAGGCAAGGCAAAAACTTTCAAGGCATTCCATAGCATTCATCACAAAGGTCTCTTCTTCTAAGAGGTTGAGAAAGGAGTCATTTGCAAAGTGACCATTGACCAACTAGTGGGTAAAGTCGAGGAGGGAGAGAGGCCTTTAACCAAGCATCAGATGAGGTTCGTCAATCCTCTTCATTAAATAATGTCAATCATTATCTAAAGGAAATATGCAATAGGAGAAAGAGATATTTGGCAACGGTCCCCTCTACCCAAAATCCACACTTGCAGGAATTAAAACACACTTGCAAGAAATTGAAACACACTTGTAAAAAAGAAATTGCTGAATTGAAAAGAAATAATAAACACATAAAACACCTACAAGTTCACAACAAACTTGTACACCAAAAGAATAATTACATGGTACAAAGAAAAAAACAACAAAAATATAATTACGAACAAAGAAATAAACATAAACACATAGATCCATCTTCCTTGGAATGAGTGGCCAACTCATTCCTCAGAAGAGGATTTTAATCAAGACTTATTTACAAATTAGATGCAACAAAACCTCAAAATGAATTAATCAAAATAATGGAGGTTACATTCTTTGGTGTGGGAGGTTGCATTTATAATTTCATGCTTCCAACCCACTCCTTATTTTAAGGCATACATCTCAATCAAATCTTATCAACTAAGATTTCAATATTCTCCAAAAGCATCAATCAACAATCCAATTCTCTTATTTTATTGTTGAGAATGAATATTGATTCTTCCTTATTTTACAAATAATAAAACACTTATGGAAATATCTATTTTTTCGAAATACTATGAATAAACATTTGCAAATGGTTTCCAAAAATAGTTCTTCAATCTTCTTGTACTCATATGTTGGACTTGGAAGGACTCTGGAGCTGATTTTGACCTTCTGGAGCTGTTATATACTTCAAGAGTTGACTTTGTGACTCCAACTCTACTAAATTCCATTTTTCTTGCAAATGATGAATGTTGTAGCAAAACTGAAGGAGGTTTTTGTTCAACTCATTATTATGACCAAAAACCTCTCAAATTTTCCTTTTGACTTTTCTTTCTCTGATTATGCAACTTTTGGTGCTAACCTGATATGCATTTTCTGGATTGCCACCTGTTAAAAGTCAGATTTCTTCCAAATGGTAAAACTTGTTAAAAATTGAAGGAGGTTTTTGTTAAACTCATTGTTATGACCAAAACCCCTCTCATATTTTTCTTACTTTTCTTTCTCTAATTATGCAACTTTTGGTGCTAACTTGATATGCATTTTCTGGACTACCACCTGTTAAAAGTCAGATTTATTTCAAATGGTAAAACCTGTAGAAAAATTGAAGGAGGCTTTTGTTCGACTCGTTATGACCAAAAACTTATCTTAGATTTTCCTTTTGACTTTTCTTTCTTTGATTATGCAACTTTTGGTGCTAACCTGATATGCATTCTTTGGACTTCCACCGTTATAAGTCAGATTTCTTCCAAATGGTAAAACCTATAGAAAAATTGAAGGAGGTTTTTGTTCAACTCATTGTTATGACAAAAAAATTCTCTCAAATTTTCCATTTGACTTTTTGTAAACTTCTAGAGCCATTTCCGGAGCTAGAGTGGTCATTTTCGAAGCTAGAGTGATAGACTCCGGAGCTAGACCGATAGACTCCGAGTTAGACTAATAGACTCTGGAGCAGGACTAAAACGGCTATAAATTTTTCATATGAACTCAAATCAAGATGGTTCTTTTTTGAACTTACATAATTTTTTTGAGAGGAATCTGAATATGCAATTACATTTGGGTTTGGGTATATTCTTGATACTATTTTTTCACTTTTCCCCAAACCTGTACTAAGGAGCCGCTCATAGAATTGTTGAACATTTCTAGAGCTAGTATGGTATGGAACTCCAAAGCTCTGAATCTTCTCCATAATTGTTCTGAATGTGTACTCTTCATGCTTAGAATCCTTTATAGCTTAGTATGGACTGCATATGCACAAATTGACATCTTTTTCCCAATAATAATTAGAAATAGCTAACAAAGAGATAACAATAAAGTATAAAGAAACAACCATGATATATACTCTCTATTTCATTCTAAATAAACCATAAGTTCAGAAATTACACTTAGATCCACTTGTATGTCATTTATGCAAGGAAAAATGAATGCCATATTTTCTATATAATGGGCCATTTTTAGGCTCATCAAAGATCTAGAGGTGTAGTCATCCAAAAGACAGCTAAATCCTGTCACAAGAACATACAAAGATGGGACTAAGAGACACCCTTGTCGATAGACTTGAAGAGCCTAAACTTTTCGGATCAAACACCATTGATGGTATTGCAAGCACAAGCATCTTGGAGGAGCATGCCAAAATTCTACACAAACCTGGGCCCAAAGTCAAGAGCCCGTATCATGACAATAATGAATGGCCAATCAATTTTGTTATAGATGTAATAGCCCTCTCCATACCTTCCTGAACAACAATGAAATTGTCGACGATGTATTTGTTGCTTATGAAACCTATTTTCGGAAGAACAATGAGAGGCTATAGATATCTTGAGCACAAATCAAGAGCTTTGACTATAGTCTATGACCTTATAAGACACATTTAAAAGGGCGATCAATTGCCAATTCTTTGATGAGCTCAAGGTTGTCAACTTTTGGAATGAATTTAACATTGCCTTGATTAATCGTAGACCCCAACAAATTGTTTTTAACAGCCTTGAGATACACATGGCATAAATCTAGGCCACAACATCCCAAAAGGTTTGACATAACTCATAAGGAAACCATCAATACTGGGTGTCTTATCAATCGCCACTTATGAGACCGCTTCATGGAGATCTTCGATGAAAGGAGGCTCAATACTAAGTGCCTTGTTAATCGCACAACCCTTTGAGCATGAGAAGTTTTGCGAAGGCACCACTAGAAGACACTTCTTGAGGGCATTCTCATGGGCCGGAGAGGAGAGTTGAGTGGTGAAGACAAAATGGTAGTGGGCAAAAGATGCATGGAAGATGTCGAGCACCCAAGTGAGCCATTGATCAAACTCACAAATAGCCCGGACCTTGTCCACCACCGCCAAGATCAAGAAAAGGTAAAAAAATCTTTGGAAACGTGATCACCAATTTTCGCCAATGTATACAAGCCCAAAGTTGAGCATCGTGAGCTCTGTAAGCCTCTTCCACCTTGATCTTATGTCTCTACTTAGTTGCTTGAGTTGAAGACAGTCATTAAAAGAAAGCTAAAGAACCTACAAAATTCTTAGCAATTCATACCTGTTGTCGGAAGAAAAAAGCTTGTTTGTTGTACACCCAAGGACGATGATGATACAAGAGATAGCTTCCCACCACCAATCAATCCATCCAAGTCCCCAAAGGTTTCGGCTCCAAATTCAAAATTCTCATTATGTGGTTAAGAGTCATCTCATGGCTAAGATGAGTTGTGTTGAGATAGAATTGAGTTCTAACCAAGTGTTCCACGGGCGTGTCCCCTCTCTCAAAACTAACATTTCCGGGAAGGGGACGTCTAGAGACGTCTCTCCACCGTCCCACCCCCATCACCAGCTCATACGAGGCGTTTCCCAAATTTTGAAACATCCCCAATCTGCAGGGGACGGTGAGGAGATTTGGGGATGTCCCGAGACGTCTTGGGACCTTGCGCTAAGTCCCTTGACCGTCCCCGAGACCTCCAAGTGTCCCCAGCGACAAAAAGTACGAGTTGTCTTTTTTAAATTAAAAACACATTTTTAAGATGTTTGTGCCCCAACCCTAAACCTAATAGTTTATGGGCCCCACCAACACATTAGGCACTTAAAACAACTATAAATGAACCTAACACCCTCACTCCAAATCACAAAAGCATTGAGCAATGTGTTTGCAAGTGCAAGAGTGAGAGAAAGGTCAAGTGCAAGAGTGAGAGCAGCGAGGATGAAAGAGTGAGAGGTTGAAATTTAGGAATCTTGGGACAAAAACACTCGAGTCATTGAGATATTTATGACTTTTATCTATTATATCTCTATGGCTTTGCAATTAAAAAGCAAAAATGTTTACATGGTTAGGCTATGTTTCAAAGTTGTTCATTAGTTTGAAGAGTTTGAGAGAACCTTCACTATACTCAACACAATCAAGGAGGTCAACCATGCATATGTTATGGTCTGTTTACTTATGCCATGACATAACCATGCATTTCACATCTTCCAATCATCGATATTCCATGAGAACACATTCGCTTGAGGAATTTAGATGACAAATTAAAGTTTCCTCAATGGCCAAGAAAGTCAAACATGCATATGTATCTTTCATTTATATCCTTCCACATCATCATTGTTGTTACCATCCATTGTTAATTTGTAGATGTTTCTTCCACCTGGTTCATCTAAGTCCAACATTCCCAAAATGTTCAAGACATCTCACAAGCCATTAGAACACTATCCCATTACAACAAGACTTTCTATTGGCCATATGGATTTGAAATTTGAATGTAATCATCATTTGGAATGCAAATTATGATATAAATATTAATATATTGATATTTTGCATTTTCATTATTCAATGATGTGTTTAGTATTTTAAAGTTTCATTTGTTATTCCTTGTACAAAAAATTATAGCTAATCTTTCAAGTAAAATATATATTTGCACGCCGCTCCCAACCTATGCTCTTGTCCCGAGACCCATCCCCTCATTCCGACCTTAGTGGACTATGGTTCTAACCTTATTCACTCAAGAGGATGGCCATTAGTTGGTTAGGCAAACCACGGCCTCGAAAACCACACTATCTAAAAGATCAAGGATGTTGGTAAAACAGAAATTTTTTCGAGCCAACAAAGCTTGATCTAATCTTTTTAAGCTTGTCATTACCTTGTCGAGGTTGGACCAAGTGAACCAAACCAAGGTAAACGAGCAACGAAGACAATAGTTAGGATCATATAACCCTAGATTATGACACATGTAAACCCACACCTTTCTTTCACCCACACATCATGGCATAGAAAGCAAACCTTCCTTGTCCTCCATAGACTCCATTATGTTAAAGTCATGTTGGCTAGATTTTCTGCATAGCATCAAACCTAGGCAGTCATGAGATAAATCTCCCTCATTTAACCGGTGAGGCTCCCGTGTCAGATTTGTCAATATAAATGTGTTTTTATCTATCAGGGGTTTTACTTTAACTACTTAGTTCATGAACCATAACTAAGAAGTTCTGCAGCAAGTAAGCAGCTGTTTAAGAAAGGAAAAAATGATATAAGAAGAAAGTCAAGGTATTACAGAGAAGAAGTAAGGAAGATGTGCATCCCAATTAGTAGATAGCAGAGCTAATTGCATGCACATAGAAGAAACTTAATAGATTTGAACACACAGAATCATAAAGCAAAGGTAGTTCTAGATCCAGATCTAAAATAACACAAAGTTTACTTTAAAGATCTAAGATTTAAAAGCAAGAAACACAGTACGCCGTGACACAAAGTTCTCCGGAAACCTGCTTCTTTGTATTCCTCTGCAACAAGTGGCTCTCAGGGGTTCAGCACAAAGTCTAGAACACAAGATTGCTTCTTACAAATTCTGATCGATGATTAACCCGAAGGTTCTTCCTCTACTTATAGAATGTAGAGGGGCAATTACAAGCTGGAAGCTTTAGTTGAACTGGCACATGTGGAAGTCGAAAAAGAAACAGCTGGCAATCTCCTTCCTGGAATTCCTCTTTGCATGACATGTATGATTTGCAACTGAAAATAGAACCTTCTATTTTGCACGTCCGCCACCTATCTCCAAGTAGTTGACTTCTTCAAGTAATGGCTTTTAAACCAATCACTTAAGTTGTATAATTGAATTGATCGCTCAATTACTTTGTCGAAGGAAAGAAGAAGGAAGAGGAAAGCTGACTTTGTCGGAGGAAAGAAGAAGGAAGAGGAAAGCTAACTTTGTCTTTTTCATGTCTGCATCCAGCTGATTCAAACTGATTTGGAAACAAGCTGGAATTAGTTGGATCTTGAAGCGGCTGGATCTGGAAACAAGCCGGAATTTGCAAATTGCGGCATTGGAATTGGAAGCAAGTGGAATTAGTTGGATCTTGAAGCAGGTGGATCTGGAAGCAAGTGGAATTGCAAGCGATTGGAATTGAAGCAAGTGGAATTTTCCTTCGCATTGTCTTCTCTTTTATCCTTGAAGCTTTTGCAGTTCTTCTGTTGTACATGCATCAGTGCAAGGTTGGCCGTAGATAACTCATCATCCTTATTTTTAATTGCATATGAGCAATTAAAAATTCTGGAAAGCACTCAGGGTGAATGAAAATTCAATGAAGGCTTCAACTGGAAGATGAGAGCACATGCACAAGGTCTTGGAAGGAATTTCCCACGCACTGTCTTCTTCATGGGCTGCATTCGAAACAAGAGGATGAAGCCTTTGTGCCAGAAGCTTTTGCAACTATGAGATCTAGATCTGGATCTGCATATGGATTTGCATCTGCATCTGCATCTGGATATGGATCTGCACCTGCATAACAAATTCTGGCAACTGGGCTATGGATGGAAAAGCTGCAGCTCGAATAATTCCACTGCTTTTAATCTGCACGCATGAGTGAAGTTTCTCCTGCACGCATGAGTGAAGTCTTTCCTGCTCTGGATCTGTCTATCAATTTAGCAAGAGGTTCCGAGCCTAGATCCGTGTGCAAATTTAGAAGTGATGCATGACTCCGTTGTGCTTTCTTTTTCATCTTTCTTCGCCATAGCTTTGTCTATCTTTGTCTGAATATGTCTTTTTCTTCTTATTTGACTGGAATTCTTCAAAACTGGTGCAGATCCGGATAATCCTTCAAATTCGGAGGAAATATTCAATGTATTGGACATTGATAAAAGCTCCTTTTCCTTTGTAAAGCACCTGTAATGAATTCCTGCAATTTATTCAGACAAAAATGGCCACCGGAGCATGAATAGTGAATTTTAATTGTAAAAATCTGCACTTTTCAAGCCTGCTGCCCCAAAAAATGGTGTTTAATTTGCACATAAAGAGAACATGAATCCTTTCAACAACACTTGAGCTCCTGTAACACCTGTGCAAACAATTATGCAGACAAAGATCAACCTCCTTCAAAGCATGCGCCAAATCTGGAAGCTTTTAGCCTTGTTTCCACCTTGTCTGAACAAAATCCTTCCTTTAATGGGGCGCACTTTTCCTCTTGGCTGCAATTCTTTACCTGTGAATTAAATAATTCACCCATATGGCTGCCCATGCTTATATAACCTTCACAATTCTATAATTAATAATTGCCCTAACAATTAAAGGCAATTAATTAATTAAAAATCATGCTTTTCTCTTTTAAAAATAGCATGTTTAAGGACAGCCATCCAATAAATTAAATTAATCCAATTTAATCCTTCACACAGCACTTCACTCAAGCCCCACAGTGTGCTTTGACCATAGCCACTGAAAATAGAAATTAATTTAATGTTTTAATGCTTCAAAAAACATTAAATAATGCCCAAATGGGGCGCACTTTTTGAGAGGAAGGGGGCAGCCACTAAATAAATTAAATTTAATTAATTTAATTCCTTTCTTTTATTCCTTCTTTGACTTTTTGACCTCCTCAAGCTTGGGCGCACTTTTTTAAGAAGAAAGATTATTAAAAATAATCAATTTAATCTTTTTAATCAATCACCAAAGGGGGCGCACTTTTTTGCACATGTAATTCTATTTTTAAGAATTTTTTCCATAATGGGATTCTTTACCCTGCCAGGCAGGGCACTAAAATCCCATGATTTCACTTAAGTCACTTTCCTTTTATTATATCATGGGAATTTTTACCCTGCAAGGCAGGCAATAAATTCCCACCTGCCTGCAGCCTCTATTTTTCCCACTGCAGCTTAAGTGACTTTTATAACACGGGAAAAAGTACCCTGCCAGGCAGGTATACAATTCCCACCTGCCTGCGGCTTATATTTTTCCCATCGCAGCTTAAATCCTTTGTTTTCCAAAAATGCGCCCATCCCCGCAGGGGCTTTTCTGTGCACGACTTCGCTTTTTCCCAGTGATCCAGACCTCCGATGACGACTTCCTCCGGCAAAATGTGCGTGTATGTTTTCCAGCTGCTCCAGGCCAAAAATCGGGCTTACCCGGCGAAGGAGTTGTTCCAGAGAAATTTTACAGAAAACAGAACGGGACACCACAAAAACACGAAAAATTGCCAAAAGTTACAAATAAAGCCCAAAACTTAAAATAAGTTAAAATCCTTACGCACATAGGAATAATAACATATCCGCTCATATGAGTTGAAACGAGCTGCAAATAGCCTCATACGGGGCTCAAAATAATTAAATACAAATTTCCCGCAGACAAATCCCGACGACAGAATAAAACAATTTTGGGCATCTGGGTATTTGGCGAAAAGGGCTAATATGGCTCTTTGGGATTATCTTGACGCAATACAAGAACTTTCAGGCAATAAAAACAACAAATGACCCATTATTTTAAAAGTACGAAAAATTTTCGGATTGGGTAATCATGATTTCGGGTGAAATCGAGTGACACCAAGTCATGTTATAGGAATCTAGTGAGCCTTGGGCAAGAGTTAACAAGTCACCACCAAAACATCACCCGCTCCACAAGTATCATATGAGGCATGAATGTCAATGAGTCCAAGACAATGGCCATCAAAATTAAAAGGTATCCATCTTTGCCGATGAGTGGGGTCAAAAATCCAACTAATTATATACGATGCCAAATCTAATAACAGACATGACCGCTATGGCGACACGGCCGATTGTATTGTTGGGCAACATTCACGACCAAATATTTCTAACATTTAAAGTAGAAATTCAAATTTCTTGTAAGCATAACATTTTCCTATTTGTAAAATACTAACTATCCTTGACTATAGACTTATAAGATAAGTCAATGAGGCCTCGAACATTCTACGAATAAAAAACCATGGAGAGATTCATGAGGTCCATTTCCCTTCTTCCAACTCATCTAGAGAAACATAGCTATTGGCGGAAAATCTTTCTAATTGCCACATATAAAATCCCCTCATTGAAATTTCCACCATTTATTTGGCACATAATCACCATCTTCAAGAGGTGGCAAAGTGTTATGTGAGCAACACATAATAATGTTTTTGCATTGGAAAATCACTTGATTTTCCAAAGGAGGTCTGAACGACAAGAGACCGAGACCAAGTTTTGAAGAGCCCAAAAATAGCAAAAGCTAGTTGGGACCGTGAAGGTGGTAAGAAGCCTTGTGAGGTGCATGACACCTCTTGCTTATTGGTGGTAGTTGAACCTTCTATGGCTTTGTACACAACATTGGTCATCTTTGCCATACCTAGAAATTGATGGTGACCATTCTTCTTGATGATCGTGGTCAAACATCAAAGAAAGAGACAACATTTTTACTCGCCTTAAGAGACTTTAGGGTGCGGGGAAGGTAGCAAGTTGCCCATGAGAGAACATTCTTGTATCTTTTGGTCGTAACTTGAGATTGAAAGCGTTCTTTCTAGTGACTATGGTCAAACCATCAAAGCAAATGACAATATTTTTATTAAGCCCCGAGGGACTTTAGGTTGCGGGGATGGCCATGATTTTTGGAAGAGAGGACAATTGCGTATCTTGTGGTCTATAGCTTGAGACTAAAAGCACATGTTTGTGCAAGTTAAATTATATCACACTACAAAATGCATTAATATCCTATCCGGATATCAATGGTTTCTTTAAGGTCTTTCGAGAGATAGACCCTAACACATACACATTTTTGTGGCCTAGTAGTATAAAATTTACTCCGCTCAAGCCAAATAAAATGCCACGAGGTTTGATAAGTTGGTGTACAAAACCCTAAATGAAGGGGGAGACGAGGAAACTCTATCCAAAGAGGTATTTTGTAATATCCCCTTTTGGGATATTATTTAAATTTGCACAATTAATTAACTAAATCAATCCTAAGAAGATTAGATCTTCTTAGTTTGACCTCAAATAACCCAATGTCGGCAATAATACAACCCAAAATGGGGTTGGAGTATGCCAAAGTGGTGGGTTAGATGGGAAAACTAATTAGAATGCTAATATCATCCAGATCTGATTTTTAACAACAGTTAATTAATTAAATAAAACACCCAGAACAACTGAAAACTTCCAAAATTAATATCTTGCTCCAAACTCAATATTTTCCACCAAATAAAATGCAATCTATTCTATAATTCAAGGCCTTTCCAATGAACTAAGATTCTGAATTTTTAGATCACTGAAACCCCTTCAAATCAGCCCCCAAAATCAGAAACCTAGTCGCTAGGGTTAGGATAAAATATATAAATTACTTCCAGCTCTTAAAACCCTTCAAAAACCCTCAAACAATCAGCCCATTCATCTGAAATAATTAATAATTTGCAGCAGCATGTAGATCTATCATAAACACCTCAAAATATGATGGAATAAACACCAAACCCAGTCGATTTGCCTTAGATAATTTGCAGCAGTGAATAAGAACACAATAACCCCAAAATATCAGTCCCACACTTGGAAAAATAGGCCAAAACAGATCAGATTGGAAATATTGCTTATTAACCCTTGTAACATGCCAAAACCACACCCAAATCAAGTCGCCATAGCTGGAATAAATGCAAACACAGACCAGATTTATTAATTACTTCAAAAGACACCCAAATGTGCCCAAACAACCACCCAAGCAAGTCGCTATGGCTGGAATAATTGCAGCATTAATGGCAGATCATAAAACACTATAAAACTCTCAAAGATCATCAATAAAATGCAGATTTCCTTCTCAAATGATGGCACCAATCATGGAATGAATATATCAAGTAACATTCACTCAATGAAAGCTTAGAAGGTCTCACACTCTCCACAATAATGGTGGTGTTTAAGAACACCTTTTTTGTGATCACATATGGGCATACATCCCTCTTCAAGCATGAAGATATTTTTGATAAAATTCTCAACATGCCCCCAAGGGGTCGCCATTTCTCCTTATATAGCTTTAGCATTTGAAATCTCCAAGTTTCCCTCCTTCCTTTGGCACATTTTCTCATGTAGAAGGGTCACTTTTAATATGGGTCTCTTTTCCTGAAAAGTCAAACTCCAAAAAGAATATTAATTCCCTCTTTTAATATTTAAAAATAAAACATGAGAGGAGAATTAAATATTTAATTTTAAAATAAAAGGAGTAATGACACTTCTCCCTATTTTTACCCTTTAATCCATGGGACGAGTGGATTAAGGGTTTTCCCATATTTTTAATTAATTAATGTCCCAAAAGGGGACATTACATATTTTGAGCTTGGCTAGTTATAATGCACCAAAATCCCTAGTCTAGAGGAGAACACAACGAGGGCATTTCATATGAACCAAGGACCATGCTTAGCTATAGTAGCACAATGTCCAGAGCTAAAACAATTATAAAGAAAAAAATGTTAGTTGAATGTTGCACCCTCAAGCTTAATGGCATGGTATTGCCAATTGGGGTGCATACAACTTTTAAGCATGCCTTACGGGGGAGATAGCCAGAAAAATAGCCTACTAGTGTAAAACTTTCAAACCAATGAGCGATTCAAGAAAAATGTCAGGCAAAGATTCGGGTTTTTGTGCAATGCCTCGTGAAACGTTTTCAGTATAAACTTCCTTGTTTCAGTGTCATAATCGCTTGAAGCTCCACTGGTTACAACTTTATTCAATGATGCCTGCACCGTAGAGTCCGCCATGATTTAGACAATGGCAGACTTGCTGCTCAACAGATGAAGTAAAGGCTGGTTCAGCACAACAAATACCGAAAGGACTCAAAATCCTGCCAAGGTCCAATAAGATCGGGAGTGTGACAATAAAAATGGCAAACAAAAGCTAAAATCCTAGCAGAGCCCAACACATGCTTTCTAAACCAACACCTATCTTTAAAAGTATGATCAGATTGTTGTGTATAATATATATTTTGTGTTCTACATATCTTTGTCAGGCATAGTTTTAAGAATAAATATTTTCTGAACCATACTTTTCAAACATCCTTAAGAATTCTGGAATTTCCTCTAGTTACAATTCTTTCGTGGCAAACCTAGCCGAGGATTCACACAGAAATCTTTTGCAATCCTGGACTAAAAGTGCCAAAAGTCTGCCACCATTCATAGGGATCCCACTTCTTCATCTTCTAAAATCATTATGATATTCCAATTTTTTTAAAAGATCTTTTTTACAGATATTTTTGGTCAACTATGCTTTGTTCAAAAATCGCAAATTACAATTCAAATGGCTCAATGATTCCAACTTTCTCTTCGGGCTTGACTCAAGATGGGGGCGTCTTCAAAGATCGCGATGACAAACTTAGATTTACTCATTCTCTGAACGATGGAAGACCTATCAATAACCACTTTGTCCATCATGTCATGATCAACACAATTGGCAGTTAAAGATAGTGCTGAATGTGTAGGCTTTTGTTACAGCATAGCATCTTAGTATATTGTATATGGAAAGATGCTTATTAGATGTAATAAGGGATTTCATTTAAACCATAGAAGCCCTTTCAATGTTTGGGATTTACATTATTTTATGAAAGTATCTACATTATGTTGCAATAAGAACTAGTGTTAGTCTGTGCAAGTTGAATGCAAATAATAATTGGCAGGATATTTAGCCAAATTTTGGTACATTGGTAAAATTGCAGTCACCTCTCTAAACTAGTGATGCTTCAGCAAGCATACTGCTGGAAGTTTGTACAACTTCGTAGTTTATACAGGCCATCCTTGATAAATGAAATATACTTTACCATAAAAAACGATGTGCAAGATGCCTGTTAACAAATTGGGGAATTGCAGAAAAGAACACAAACCTTGCCGTCATTTTCTTCCATTGTGATAAGTAAAGCTTGCTCAAATTCTCGATATGCTGTCCACAATTTTCCACCTTCTGACATATGTAAACCTGCAGCAGTGAGAGCTCGTTCGAAAAGAGCCCTTATCTTTGCAGTGCCTTCTTGTGTGCATTGTGACACAGACTCATCACACTCTTGCATGAAATTCAGGTAATCGGACCATAATGGAACAGACTGGAAAAAATAGTATCGTCAATAATCAGTAAAATATAACTTTTAAAAATAGTAATATCAAGCAATAAGCATGACTAAAATTTTCAAATTTTGATCATACAAAGGTGTTGAAAACCTACCATATAGTCACATAGTCCACGTTCATATAATTGTTCAATGCTTGAAACAGCTTCAGAACTGCATCAAAACAATGATGGAGGTTTATCAACAGGCACTTGGAAGCAAGTATGACGAATGTCAATGTGCAAACTGCAAAATGATTCAAATAGTAAAAGTTCTCCAAAGACACGCCACATTTTCAATCATGTTACATATAGAATACAGTAGCAGACAGTGGATTCACATCCGTATTTAACTTATTCTATAGTCCACATGTAACTCGCTGACCATAAATCAAAAAGATGTATCGCCAAGAAACATTAATACAAAAAGGAGAAACAGTATTTTTGCAACAATGTATGTTATCATACTTAAGGAATGGAAACTACGAAGGTGAAAGTGTTGAACCAAAAACTGTTAAATAAAATAGCAAACCAAGTAAATGGATCCAGGCCAATGGTGAGTTCAATGATGTGAGACTCACTGGCCATAAATCAAAAAGACATATGGCCGAGAAATATGAATACAAAAAGAAGAAACAGTATTTATGCAACAATGTACGCCACCGTACTTTAAGGAATGGAAACTACAAAGGCGAATGTGTTGAACCAGAAACTGTAAAAATAAATTGCGAAACGAAGTAAATGAATCCAAACCAAAAGTGAGCTCAATAATGTGATGACTCCCTCCACATTTGGTCACTCACAAATACTGATCGTAGTGCAATCATTCCAACACCTTTGACCAACTTGTCAGTGTATTGAATATTACTACCAGGCAGGATAAAACCTACCCTAGGAATCCATGACCTTCTAATCATACTTGGTATGTGACAATACTTACCTCTCCGCCAGAAGCATTTGATGAAACAATATTAAAGCACACTCTCACAGTTGCAATTAATTGTTGTTAATGCTTGACCATTCATAGATAATACAGTTGTTGATAAGTGTAGTTTGTTACGAGATTTCATCATCTTCGACTACATGTATTTCTCAATCCACGCTAATTTGTGGCAATCAATGCCCTTTCAACTGCATATGTATTCAATGATTCACCAATTGTCACCCCAATAGTTTAAATGATAATATTAAATCGTCTACTTGTTGACTTTCATGATAATGAGAATGTCTGTAGGCATATGTCAATTTAAATCTTAATCTTTAAAATAGAATAGCATGTTTATTGATACACGTAGACATTGATTGACCTATGGTCTTCTTTATAATCATTGTACCCAATACTCGCATGCTTTACTATTGCATGTGCTTCAATAAAATTCAAATACCTTTCTCATGCTTTCAAAGACATTTCTTTTGTAGTGATTCCATCCAACACCTAAGCTCCCACATGGGGCTCCGGACACATTCTCTTTTTTCACTTAAGCTTATTACTTCATCAAGTAAAATCCAATTATGACTCCTTAGCCTTGCAATCTCATTGTCTTGTGCTATTGCATCTTTATGATTGGTTTCAACTTTCCAATTGCCCTAGCTTGTTCAACATTATATGCTTCTCTACACTTGTTAATTTGATCAAGAAGAGATTGACCAACCACTTCACATTCTTCCTTGATGGTTTTCAATTCTTCAACTATTTTTGTGATCTTTAACATTTTCAATTTACGTGTAGTTCAAGTTCCATGACTTATTTGTTTCATTGGTTTTTTTGCCACATTCCTTTTCAACTCTGCAATTTCCTGTTCTTTATTCTTTTTTTTTTCTTTCATTTTTTCTTATTTTTGTCAAATATTTTGCTTTTGCACTCCTTCATTGCACAGTAAGTTTCTCAACTCCTTGTAGGTTACTCCCATACACAATTTGGAATGGTGTTCTCCATGTGCTCCTATTAATTGAGTTATTGTAAGAAAATTCTGCTTGCACTAATGCCAAGTCCCATGTTCCTAGCTTTTCTCCCGCCAAATATCTAAGCAAATCCAAGGATATTGTTCATCACCTTTGTTTGTCCATCACTTCGCGGATGATATGTTGAGTTGAATCGCACTTCACGCTCAACTTCCACAGTGTCCGCCAAAAATGACCAACAAACTTTGTATCCCTATAAGACACAATATTGCACGGCAATCCATGCAACCTTACAATCTCCTTGAAGAAAAGATTTGCGATGTGTCATCTTCAAAAATCTATCCACCACAACATAGATAAAATTCGTTCCACTATGTGTCCTCAACAAAATGAAAACAAAATTCATACTTATATCTTCCCAAGGCTTCTCTGGAATGAGCAAAAGATGATATAACCCTACATTCGAGATCTCCCTTAGCCAACTAACATACTTTGCATTCTTGCACAAACTTGCACACATCTATAGACATCTACAACCAAAAGTAATTCTCTACTAACTACGCTAATGTCTTATCCAATCCAAAGTGCCTTGTCAATCCTTCATTGTGCTTCTCCTTCACCAAAATCCCCCTCATTGATCCTTTTGGGATGCATAATTGTTCTCCTTTGAACAATAGGCCTTCCTACACAAAATAGTCCAACCATGGAGTCCTGTCAACATTTGCAAGTGTTTTGCATGCTTCCCATGCTTCACTGAATTCTTCATCTTGCACATATAGCTCCTTGATGGATTCAAAACCCACCACTTTCACTCTCATCTATGTCAAAAAAAACATTCTGTTTACTCGGCACATCAGCAACCTTATTAGATTTTCCATGTTTATACTTCAACACAAAAGTGTTTCCCTGTAGGTATTCTGCCCACTTCATGTCTCTAGTTTAGTTTCCCCCAACTGTTTTAAAACTACAATCTTTGATGATCAGTAAATGACAAAAACTCCATCGACAATAAGTAGTGCCTCAACTTCTCGAGTGCTTGCACAATTACATAGAACTCCTTATCATACACATTATACTTCTTCTTCGCATCATTCAACTTTTCACTAAAATAAGCTGCTAGTTTTCCCTCTTGACTCGACATTACGCCAATGGCTACACCACTAGCATCACAATCCACGTGGAATACCTTCACAAAATCAGAAAACAACATTGGTTGTTCGATCACCTTCCGCTTCAGTCTTAAAAATTGTTCTTTGCACAATGGTTCCAAACAAAACGCTTTGGCCTCTATGATAGGTGCACACATTCCCAAAATTCTTGATGGATTTGCGGTAAAAACTAGCCAACCCATGAAAACTACATGCTTGAAGCACTTCGCGGCAATAGCGACTCCACTCATCATGCAAACCTTCTCTAGATCCATCTTCAAACCTTCGCATGAAATCATGAATCTCAAATACACTAGCTCCTCCTGCATAAAACTGCATTTCTTCAAATTAATCAACTTCTCCTCCCACAACCACCACATCACTTGCCTTATATGCGACAAATGTTTTCTCACGTCCGGCTAAATACCATAATATCATCAAGGTACACGATCACAAACTTGCCCAAAAATGGTTTCAAGACTTCATTCATCAACCTCATGAAAGTACTTGGTGCATTGCTCAATCCAGGCATTACAATCCACTCATACAATCCCTCTTGCATCTTGAACACAATCTTCCATTCATCACCCTCTCTTATGCAAATTTGATGATATCCGCTCTTCAAATCAATCTTCTTGAAATACCTTGCACCACTCAGACAATCCATGATGTCATCCATTCACGGTAATGGAAACCTATACTTGATGGCGATCTTGTTTATGGCTCTGGAATCTATACATGTACACCACTCGCCACCCTTCTTTGGTGGTAGAATTGTTGTCCGCACACTAGCTTGCCTTTGTATTTATGTATTTTGAATATGATCGAGCCTCTATCCAACAACTCATGAACTTGCCTTGGTATCTTTGTATTCTCTTGTGATATCACCCTATATGCCACCTTGTTCGACAAACTCAATCTTGGAATCAAATCCATGTGGTGACTTATGTTCCTTGCAGTGGTAACCCTTTTAACTTGTTCAAAACTACTTCTGCAAACTCTCCCAACGTGGCTTTCACTTCTCACAACATTGATTAATCTCTCTCCATTGATGTCCCTACGCTCTCTCTTTGCGCGAGTTTCACTATCAACCCAAAACACGCACTATTTTGCTTCACCACAATCAAGAATTGTTTCCCGATAGCAATAGAACCTTAGATCCCTACTCTACTTCACCCTTATCCTTTATCAAATTCTAAGTGTACTCTTTTCCATCCTTTACCAACTTGTAGGTGTTTGTGCAACCATCATGTTGTGGCTTTTGATTAAACTACCACGACCTTCCAAGTAGCACAGGGCATGCGTCCATGGGTATTATATCGCACAGGACTTCATCTTCATATCTTCCTATCTGGAACTTAACCAAACATTGTTTAGTTACCAGCAGTTGGTGTCCCTTTTGCAACCGCAAAACTTTGTAGGGGTGTGTTCGAAGTCAATACAAGCCCTAGTCTAGGAACATTTGATCAGGCCCTGATGTTTGAGTTTACTACGGTTTCAAGCCAAGTAGAGATCAATTTTGTACCATTGCATATCATCACACAGTTTCATAACCAAATTACAGAAGTACAAAGAAATCAAAACCGCACCAAAATTTGCAAATTGATCAAAGCAACAAAGGATAGGTTCAAAACTCCTGAATAGTTTTAGATCCAATTCAGAACAATACAAATGCTTTTGGCCACAAACCTGACCAGCAGACCCATTCAGCCACGAACTAAAGCCACCTATTACAAATCCAACCACGGCAGATTTCCAAAAGATCAAATATACAAAACTTGTTGACGATTGTTCCCTGAGCACACTTCCAGCTACTTAATCCACTATGCATTCATCCGATTGGAAAAATCAGGTCACATTGTTTCTTTATTTACACTCTTGTATCTTTTACTATTTTCGATCAATTAAACTATCTCTATTTCATTAATTTAGTATAATTCAAGTGTGTTTTGAATTGCCATTTAGTAGTTCCTTAGTTACCATTAATCCTAAATTATTTTAGACCCATAAGAGTAAAATGATTGTTAGAATCTATGAAGAGAGAAAGAATGAAGAGAATCAAGAAGAATCGGAATGCACACACTATTCATTGTGCACCCATCATTTATTACGTAAGAGATGCTTACAAAATGGTTGAAATGGTTACAACAATTTGTTAGTTAATACTTAACTAATATTAATTTAATGCTAAAGTATAAGCCTTATATTATAATACCCCCTCTTAAGGCTTACACTGTTGAAAAGAAGATAGAATAGAAGAATTACAAATTACAATCTTCAGAAGTTTTTGTTTTGAACAACAGTTCTTGGATCACGTAGAACTCCATCAAGTTACCTCTGTAACCCTTGTAAAGATGTAGTTTCCGAGTTGAATTCCCAAGTTCCCGGAATCCACCTCCCAAAATCCCAAATTGTTGGACAACCCTCCATGCTGAGCTACTCCCACAATGCTCCATTAGGTTGTCTCATGACCCTCGTAAGGGTAAATTCTCGAGATCCACAAACTCCCGAACTACCCGGCAGCTATCCATGTTGAGTTTACCTACATTGGATTCCTTCCTGTCATCAAAACATTGACTTCTTAGAGTACGTATAAATCTTCTTCTTCATCAATAAAATCTTCAGTAAATTCAGATTATCTGGTGGATTGTCAACAAAGGCCACATTTGCTTCTTTTGAGTTATCTTTGAGTTTGCCTTTGAGAACATCATTAGCTCAAATGCAACAATTCCAAGCTATATGACCTCTTTTCTTGCAATAATAACACTCAACTTGCTTGGTGTCTTTATCTGATTTTCTATGATTATTTCTTGTGTGGGAGTATAGTGCATTTTAAAATATTTTGTGTGATATTTTCGTGATTTGCAACTTTCCCTTGCTGCAAAATGGCAAAAATGGTAACTTTGAACTTGTGCTTTCAATGTCGTTTAATGGTTTTAAACTCCCATGCCCTCCCTTGCTCGAAAAGATGTCTGCATTGTCAAATCATGCCCCGTGCCCTAAGCGGGTGTGCTCTCAGCAGAGATTCGCAACTGTTAGCAGGATATAGACTGAGTTTGTGTGCCCTAGTTCATAGGAAGGTTTTGTGCTGACTTTTGTGACCTCATTTTCAGTTTCCTAGCTTCTGCAACCTCATTTCAGAGACTTTCCAGCCCTCTCGATTTTGTCCCAGACCCTCACGACTACCTTCACAAGTTCAACGCTATATTTTTGAAACTCGCGATTCTAATGAACCTAAAATTTGCATGTCTTTTTGCTTTTGTGACTTTATTCGTGCCCTAGATGATTCGAAAATACACTAAATGTTCTTCTTCCTACTCTTTCTCCACGGATTGCAGATCACTTCGAGCACCAAGGGCTCTGATACCAATGTTAGAATCTATGAAGAGAGAAAGAATGAAGAGAATGAAGAATCGGAATGCACACGTTAACCATTGTGTCCATCATTTTATTATGTAAGCAATGGTTACAACCATTTATTAGTTAATATTTGACTAATATTGACTTAATGCTAAAATATGAGTCATATATTCTAATAATAATTAAGGGAATTTCCTTCAAGCATATGTATAGAGACTCAAATGTATAAAGAATTTCTATCTAATGAAGGCATCAATGGGTTAAATAACCATGAGCATAGAATTTATTTCTAAAGACTGAATTCAAACTATTTTAATCCTCTAATTTCAATGATTAACGATGAAAAATAGGACAAAGCAATTGAAGTTTGCGAAGCTCATTATGACCTCATTAATGCTTGCTTTTTAATTCATTGTTGTCCTAATGCCCTCTGAAAACTCCAATTTTAGAGTCACAAATCTGAGAGTGATAGATAAAAGCCATATGTAGAGGACTGCCTACCTTCAAAAATCTTCAATTCAGCAGCTAAAGTTAGGATCTTTCAGTTTTGGTTGGAATTT
Organism: Taxus wallichiana var. yunnanensis; assembly: GCA_018340775.1. NCBI lineage: Eukaryota > Viridiplantae > Streptophyta > Pinopsida > Cupressales > Taxaceae > Taxus > Taxus wallichiana. The sequence goes on from CM031241.1 coordinate 734,283,920, forward strand.
GTGACATTTTGTTGGTCAATTGACATTTTTGTGCCTTCAAGGGTATATAAGTTTTGGGCATTCGCTTGTGTTGCTATTAGCTTCTTTCAGCATTTCGGGAGCTCCTTTTCCAGTGATTTGATTTATCTGTGGCTGAAATATATATTCGAGAATGGGGTGTCATTCTGGCATAAGCAGTGGAAATTGCTTGCTTCTCTCTAACGCTAGGTTTCGCATGAATTACTACTCTTTGTGTTTGCATTTTCATTTCTATTATTCCTTTCATTGGTTGTAGGTACCCTTTAGTCTCTTGTTTGGTGTACCTAAGATATGACCAACAATATGGTGTGGTGTTTTTCTAGTTGTTGATAGTTAGCTCTATGGAATCTTTCTTTTTGTTGAAGATGGAATGGTCTCAAGAAACTTTAGGAAATACCGATTTCGGTCTCAGAACTCAATGGAGTTGTTTGGTAATGTAGGAAAATGGGAGGCATTTTGAAATCAAGCCTAGAAAGATTGAAAGCCTTCTTTGCATCTTGAGCTAAATTGATGAAGTTTGACTGAGGAGCATTCGGGAACTCTGTTGAGAACAAGTGTAAACAAACAGTTTCTAATTCTGAGTCTGAGAAATATATGCCATCTAACGGTATGCCAAGAGCGAAAAACTGGACGAAAGAAGAGGAGATCTAGCCCTAAAAGGTAGCCCGATGGTTTGGAAAATGACTATTTTACTAAGTTGCAGATATGTTTTGGATACAAGTACGGATACAAATAATCGGATTCGTCGATACAATGAATTTTCTTTGCCCCTTATATGGTTTGGATATATCCTTCCAAAAAATAATATAAATTCTAGCCTAATAAATAGTAATTAAGTATGAATATAGAAAAAATCACAAAACACTATTGATAATGTATATAATGCCAAATGACATGATAAATATTAAATATTACATTAGCATTCATCATATTGCTCTTCATTTAGAGGTAGAGCATCAACATCAACATCTTGGTGTGGTTCATTAGAACCGCATGGAGTAGCATTTCCACTTCCACTAGCACTCTAATGAGAGTCTTTATGTTTATGTTTTTGGATTTTTTGAGGTTTACATTGTGTTTTTTTAATTTTTGGTTACTTGATGTTTTAATGTTGAAAAAAATTAAACAAAAACCCGTCATTTTTACCCGAATGCATCCTGAGCAGTCCAAATTCGTCCGTCCTGAATGCATCCTGAATGGTCCGGTTTGTCCATGGATGAATTTGAACATATCTACATTGTCTAGGATGTATCTGCAGGTGTATCATACCTGCTCCCATATCAAAAACATTTTGTATCCATATAGGGGCCTATAGGGGGCATACCGGTATCCCAGCTATTATATGAACCATAAAAAAGGAAATAAAATCCAAAACATATTAGGTAATCGTGTCTATTAACATGGGCCTGCAACTAAACAAAGCAGATGATGGGATGGAAGGCAAGTTGGCTGAGTTGAGAGCTACATGCCTCATTCTGGGACTACAAGAGCCTGCCAAAATTTTCATAATATGGCACACAAATTTTGGTCATATACGTCTTAGTTACTGGTACAGGGTCTACTTATGTTCTTCTCCCGGCCTTAAGCAAATGTGGAAAGAGATTATGGCTTGCCTCTGCACTCAAGATGACCATCTTCAAGACCTGGAACTCGTGCAAGTGGTTATTGAAAGTTTCATTAAATCTTGCTCTGAAAAACTATCGGGGTAATTGTCCAAAACATTTTGGTTGATTTTAATTTTTATATGTTCACACATAGATATATGTCAAGTAAGTTTCTCTATCTGTAGTGGTAACCTGGTAGGTATAGCTATATCACCTATAGTTAATGATATCCATCGTGGTAGCCTAGCAGATTCCCTGTAGTAGTCACTTCATTATGAGTTTTGGCCTATTTTGCTTGTGCTTTAAGGCCTATCATTGAACGTATTGCAATAGGAGAGTTACAGGTCACCCAAGACTTTTGAAGAGTTTAGGAGCAGATGCCATTTATAGTGATCGTTTTATCCAAGATTCACAATAAAATTTTAGACTGAATGTAATCCCTTTTATATTTATGTACAGTGCCCCCATAAATAAATGACCCATGTGTGTGTGTGTGTGTACATCATTATCCCAAGTCAAGAAAAATATTTCATAAAAAGAACAAGATTTCACTCAAAGATTACAACAGTAAAATTCATGATCATCAAGATAAAAAAGAGAACTCCTAAAGAAATATTCTTGTTGTAGTATATGGGAAGAAAATAAATACAAGTAATTCTTATTCTTGCTCTCCCAAGTCAGAAAAAACTTTTATATAGCAAACAAGATATACTTAAGAGATTAAAATGCAAAAATCATGAACATCAAGCAACTACATTAAGATTTTCAGAAAAACCCCAAATCAATAAATGTACTTGTTTTAGAGGATTCAATATACTCAAGCTTTGTAAAGGAAAATCTTGATATGAGAAGACATAACGACTCATACAATTACTTCAAATGTGTCACACATGTTGAATTAAAATATTTATTGTAGTAAAGCATGTACAGTAAACATATACCTGCTATTCAAGCAAGTTTCATCCTTTGCCCATTCCTGCCACATTGCAGGACTAAGAGGAAACAATGAGCTCATTGCTTCTCTTGCAATTTGAAGCTTCTCCACATGGCTGTATTTTCGAAGAGCTTTAATGTACTATAAAAAGAATTACAAAATGCCATTAGAGAATTTTGCTTTTTCAATTTTCTTAAATATTAGTTCAAACAAAAACAAAGTAACTGCAACAAGAGATCAATCAATACAAAGACCTTGAAACTAATGGGGACTAAGTAATACATATGCTACTTTTCATAGAAAATAAAATACACTAAAATAACTTTAATCCTTTTCTTTATAGATAATCTCCAATTTGAAATAACCTTAATGCTTTGTATATTATTTTTACACATGCACAAATGTATAAAAATAGTCTTTATTAAATGTAACATCCTTTCTTCGGACATGTGATTTCATATATCTTCATGACATCCCTATATGAACAAAAATGTCATAAACTTTTGAAGATAATTTCCTTTGTATACTATTCTATAAATAAAAATATAATTACAACAAAGAATAGGTACATCTTATCTTACCATCAAGAGCATTGTATGTTTCAAAAAAATCCAACTAATAGAATGAATATTACTGTAAAAGCTACAAAGAAGTTATGGATGGAATTTTCACAGCAAAATACAGCTTGAAACCCAAAGAGTGCAGTCATCCATAAAGTGAGGAACTCTCTTGTAAGCCCATCTTTAGAAAGAGATAAATCATATTAATGTCCACAAGTGACCAACGCAAACCCATGGGACTCGAAGTTGATACAATTAGAATAGAAAAGTACTAGGGTACAAATAAACATTGGAGCTGAAAAAGTGACTAAAACTAAAAACTAAACCACTAATGCACAAAGCATCTCAAGAGAGAGTAACCACAATGCCGCTAAACCCTAGCCATAAGATACAAGTACAAATATAAATAGCCAAATGTGGGGAGTTCCCCCGAGGGAAAAAACAAGCATAATGTACATGTAGCGCCTGACTAGGGTTACCAATCAAGGCATTCAATTTTTTTATTTTAAAAAAGGGAAGACATGCAAGGCGACAAAGGTTTGCTTAGCATCGGATGAGGGTCACAACCCGTCGTAAATTTAATAATTAACTAGAACTCGTTATGTAGAAGAAATAATAATTTATTTAATGGTTGTGGTAACTGTGTTGGACAGAAAAAGGGCAATTTTAATTTACACTAACTCACTGGCATTTCACTAAGCGTTAAAATTTCCGTTGAGCCGAAGGATAAAAAAATTAAATGATTAAATGCCAATAATTCACGAGTCGTGAACGACTATTAATTAGCTATACTTTTATGATTAAAAGGGCATAAATGATTTAATCTACTGATTAATTGATTTATATATATATATATATATATATATATATATATTATAATTATTCCAAAATTAATTAAAATGCCCCATGATTTCCACTAGCCCGTATGGGTTAATAACCTAAACTTAATTTTAATTTAATTATCCAAGGGCATCATTCATCCTAAAGTAACAACTTAACCCATAATTAATCCTATTAGAAGGTAATCCACAATACCTAGTGTACTATTAAATTAGAGCCTTATGATTAGTGATCTCAACCATTGATTATGTGCAACCCTAAGGTTGCCCTAGTTTCTCTTTGGAGAATTACAAAACCATATGGGAGCCTCCATTCTCCCCATTTTACAGGTTTAGCTATGGAGGAGGAGAGCTTGGAGAGCTAAGCTCTCATGGGTGCTTGTTTAATGCTTTACTAAGGCGGATTTTTTTGAAATCTCTCCCTTCTTCTTATCTTATTTTTGATTCAGATCTGGTTGAATCTCATATAAAGGTTGTAGTTGTAAAGAGGCAAGCCAAATGCTCCATTAGAGGCCATCCTTCTCTCTACAGGTTTATTGTTCAGTAAAATCTAGTCTGAATCCATTTCTAGAATTTATTTTCAGCCTCATGGGTGAAATATTGAGTATATTGAGTATATACACACACACACTTTGAATCTCATATAAAGGTTGTAGTTGTAAAGAGGCAAGCCAAATGCTCCATTCAAAGTGTGTGTGTGTATATGTATATATACTCAATATTTCACCCATGAGGCTGAAAATAAATTCTAGAAATGGATTCGAATTAGATTTTACTTGAACAATAAACTCGTAGAGAGAAGGATGGCCTCTAATGAAGCATTTGGCTTGCCTCTTTACAACTACAACCTTTATATGAGATTCAACCAGATCTGAATCAAAAATAAGATAAGAAGGAGAGCTTTCAAAAAATCCACCTTAGTAAAGCATTAAACAAGCACCCATGAGAGCTTAGCTCTCCAAGCTCTCCTCCTCCATAGCTAAACCTGTAAAATGGGGAGAATGGAGGCGCCCATATGGTTTTGTAATTCTCCAAAGAGAAACTAGGCAACCTTAGGGTTGCACATAATCAATGGTTGAGATCACTTTAATCATAAGGCTCTAATTTAATAGTACACTAGGGTATTGTGGATTACCTTTTAATCAGGATTAATTATGGGTTAAGTTGTTACTTTAGGATGAATGATGCCCTTGGATAATTAAATTAAAATTAAGTTTAGGTTATTAACCCATACGGGCTAGTGGAAATCTGTGGGGCATTTTAATTAATTTTGGAATAATAATATATATATATATATATATATATATATATATATATATATATATATATATATATCAATTAATCAGTAGATTAAATCATTTATGCCCTTTTAATCATAAAAGTATAGCTAATTAATAGTCGTTCACGACTCATGAATTATTGGCATTTAATCATTTAATTTTTTTATCCTTCGCTCAACGGAAATTTTAACGCTTAGTGAAATGCCAGTGAGTTAGTGTAAATTAAAATTGCCCTTTTTCTGTCCAACACAGTTACCACAACCATTAAATATTATTATTTCGTCTACATAACGAGTTCTAGTTAATTATTAAATTTACGACTGGGTCATGCGACCCTCATCTAATGCTAAGCAACTTGTGTGTGTGTGTGTGTATATATACTCAATATTTCTATAGACAGTATGTGTGTGTGTGTGTCTATAGACAGTATATACACAGTCTTATGCGCTTGCATGTTGCATGGTTTGGATTTATTTTAAGGGCCAAAGAAGGCGGTTTTGGGTGGGGTTCAAGCCCCACCCCTATAACAATGTTGCAGCCATGAGGAGGGACGGCCATGTCGTCCCCATATCTAAAGAAGGGGGTGGGCCAGGGGCGATATGGCCGTGTTGCATCCAATGTAGTATTGGGAGCGGGATGGCCATGTCGTCCCCCACCCAAACCAATCAAAGGGTCAGCCAGTCTGTTGGGCCAACCCCATTCTAATGTACGTTTCTTCTATTTTATATGTTTTTGAATTGAAGGATCAAACGTGCGTGCGTGTGTGTTTTTCGTAAATTTGGTTTTCACAGGCATAATAGGTCCATGTGTGTGTGTGTTCAAGAGGTTCTAAGCTAATCAGTTTTTGTAAGAAGAGTGACAATGATTTGGTGATAGTTCGGTTTTCTTCTAGATTGTATTTGCATACAAAATGAATAGAAATAAACAATACACTACAGGAAAGAAGAGATTGGTTCCATTTTTCCCTTTTTATACAGCTCAGTTTCAAATTCAGATTTTATACTTGCATAGTTGTTTGTGGTTTAAACTAACTGATCAATTTACCAAGGAGAGTATTAGTGCATGTGTTGTAGCATACCCAGGTATGCTGCAATATATCCACTCATACTTGAATAATTTTCAACAGCAATAGCCCTTCACTTGCATATGCAAATTTCATTCCAGGATAGTAAATTAATTGTTATTCCTTGGAGTTGTATTATCATTCACCTTGGTACGCGCTCTAATTAATTCAGCAGATTTCTCCGTAACCGCATCTAGTGAAATCAATAGAATGCAGCAATTGCATTAACAGCAATAATGGCTAAGTAACATACTTGTACTCATGATTGTTTCATACATATAAACACAATACAATTGGTTTTACACTTGCAACAACTACTTCCATTAAACACCCATGTTTACATACATAACCATACTAGGTTACAAATTTACAAAACTACATATGTTGCTATCATAAGTAAAACACAACTGCAATAGACCTCCAAGTTACAGCAATTTCCTTCATTAAATCCCTGCAATTTTGCAACCAAAACATCCACAAGTGGGAGGGCAACAACATTCACCTCACAGCCTGTCAGTAAAGGTATGATCTCATCTATACTGACCCAAATAATTCCTCAACCCAAGAGAAGAATCAATCAATTTTCAAACTCAACAAAAAGATAAAAGAACAAGTTGACACAACTCCACATTCAACCAAATTTTTGACACAAACAGATTATTTGGACAACAACTAACAAAAGATAGAATTTCAGTTTTCTTTCCAAACAATACACACAATGCAGATCTGAAATGGGTCTGATAAAGGGGATGAATACCCAGAACATCTAAACCTCAGGTCCCTACATCCATACAGGTTAATGGAGTACCACAAGGTGATAAACTAATTCTGCCCCAACGAGTCCCTAAATCCACTCCTATGAGGTATTGGAATACTTATTGGGGTACATTCCTTCCTTTCATGTGTGTGTGTGTGTGTGTATATATCTTTTAAAACACAGCAGTTGTATTCTTCCTCCTTGTTCACCATGAAAACTACCATGGATTCCTACATTATTCCCCCATACACACAAGAACATAATAGACACAATAGCACCATACAACATTGGCATTGCCTCACAAATTTTCAGCACAACTCAAGAGAGCATACATATCTCTACAATTTGAATATTCAGCATAATAGAGAATTCAGCAGTACGGTAAGTAACAATTGAAAACATCATTTACCTTTTGCAGCCCATGTATAAGTCTGAAAATCACAATGTCAAACCAATAATCAGCCCTTTGCCCACAATAGATCCAAAAAAAAATCAGCTCTTCCAAAATTTCCAGAATTGCATAACCCCTTTTCCTTCACTAAAAGAGGACCAATTGCAACAGCCCACTAGGCTGCCTACTCAACACTACCCATCGCCACCTCATCCCTAACAGCAGCAAGAATACAAAATCCAAGCCAAATCCCCAATTCCAAAACAAAGAATGATTTCACATTCTAAAGCAAATAAACCATGATTGTTTACAAGACCAAAATTTGCATTCTCTAAGGGGTTGGCTTCAGAATGCCTTGCCACGCCCTCCATGCAATCATAAATGCAGGATTAAATTAACACAATTATAGGAGCTCTCGACCTCATGTTTTACTTGGCCCAAGAGTGTAATGAGCCTCCAAAAAGGATCATATCCTATGGGTACAGGTTTGGGCAAAGTTTGGGGATGAGATACATAGGTTTCTTGCCAGAAACTAAGCTCTAAATCTGCCCTCAAACACAATTCCCAATTTCTAAATTTGGAAAGGT